>CM042385.1:14813754-15413754 GCA_023634145.1 Thymallus thymallus
AACAACAGTTACCAAGTATAGGGGCAGAAGTTCTACACATCTGACAATCTGACAAATAGTCACACGATTAACAAGTTATGTAACCAACCCATTCTGCAGTAACAGAATTACTCCATGGCTTGACAATTTAATTACGCCAGGTGTTGCCATATCTTAGTGCTCACAGAATTACACCAACACATGACATTCAGAGCCGGACTCTCCGGCTTAAAACATCCATCCACCATCCCCATCCACAACACCCTAAAAAGCTGCAAGCCTACTTGAAGGTAATATGTGCTCACGTTGCCCCTAGTGGACGGTATAGCTTCCACATTTTGCCAGATCCAAACGTAAATTGGCACCTCCTGGCATATTCCATAAGAGAATGGGCTGTAAGTAACACTACTGACAAGTAACACTATTGACAAGTAATACTACTGACAAGTAACACTAATGAAAAGTAACAATATTGACAAAATTAGGCATAAACATCGATCCCATCATAACAAACGTCCGGGTTTAGAGTACTCAAGGGCACAATGTGCTTCAACAAGACTTTGGACATGCACCCTTCTCTGACCACTACTTCCACTCGCTTTGAGGGGCCACTCCAATCCTAAGGATGGTGGGGTTAGAGCCACTCCTGGTACTCTCATCTATTTTCGAGGGGAGCACCATGACATTATAGGACCTCCACCCCCATATGGTGGGTCACCCACGTCACATGCCCAACCCAAGTCACACGCCCAACCAACTTAAATATCCACAACACGACCACAACCCCACTTAGCACAGGGTATCTCCACGCCCAACCCCAATCGATCCACAATCAACCTACAACTCAACCGCAATCCATTCACCATGTGGCATCTCATCCTCAACTCCCAACCAATCTACAATCAAACTTTGACACATCTATACCTTAAGCATTGCTGTTCTTTACTGCTGAGGTGAATTGATGTTAACTAGGACAAGGCCACCTGTCACGCTCACCCAAAGAAGAGGGAGGTGCAGCTGGGTAGATTAATCAGGATTAGGGTTTATCCCATCCAGAGCTAACAGCAAGCTACGGAGGATTTTTACTGTTTAAAAACACTACCCCGGGGATCTGTACACTACAGTGGGACATATACTCCTATCGGAGGTAGACAAAAGATTGTAAGTCAGATACAGTATCTGATTGTTTTTCAAGCTACAATAAGTTACCATATACAGGTATTGCATAGTTCTTATCACAATAAGTAAAATTTATGCTAACACTAAGCAGGTAGCCTAGCGGTTTAAGAGTATTGGGCCAGTAACCGGTTCGAATCCCCAAACCGACTAGATGAACAAATATGCCGATGTGCCCATGAGCAAGGCACTTAACCCTAATTGCTCCTGGAAGACTAAAATTTAAAAAATGTATAGTTAACCTGAGGTAAGTCAAATATCCTGTTTATGACAGACATTTATTGAATATTGTGAAATAATACTGTATAAATTATTATGAACAATAACTTTGAAATGACTGTCCAGAAGAGTATGGGGCAGGTCCCTCTATGTTCATTGACTTATTCTCTACAGTAGCTTTTTCCATGGTCAATTTCCACCCTGGCTTGTCTGACAGCGTCGTTGATAGACTTTTATTGTATTTTGGGATTGGAACTTCAATGCGAGCTGTTAAATGCTTTATGACAATCAAATGTTAGACATCGCTAAACAAATACCTTACCTAAATGGATTGGTGAGGTTGGCATTGGCTGCAGGCCAATATGAAGTGGACTGAAAAGACCTCTGTCCCTGACAACAGGCCTGGCCGAGGGTTTAAGAGAGGCCTGATACAGTCGAGAGGAACAAGGCCTCTACTGTACACTACTGTCTTACGGCCAACACCATCATACCTCATCATTATCACTGGGAGAGGAGGAGGAGGGAGGAGATCGCACTTTATTTTGATAGTTCTGCAAAGACCACCTGCAGATGCTACTGCAGATGCTACAGAACTACTCACTGCGAAAGTAGTTGCTTGATGTTGCAATTGATTCCATGATAGCAACAGCCTGTGATTAGTTAGTTGGACACCAAATCAACTGTAGGTGACCATCCAAATAAAGAGAAGAAAAGGAGGGATACAGACGTAGGATCTTAATTTTAACCAGTTTGCTAAAGTAGGAAAATAATCTTGCAGCATTATGACATGTGAATTATTATGTGGATTATGATTAATGGACAATTTTGTTGGGGTTGATAGATTTAAAGTCTGAAATTTCAAAGTGGAAATTACAAACTTCAGAAGCCTTTTTAAAACCTCAACTACACTAAAAGTCTGACATTTCCTGCATTGCAGGAAAGTTCTCCTGCAACAGGGTGATTAAGATTCTATATCTTTACTTCCATGTTAACGGTCCAGATTGAGGCAACATCTCTGTTTCACAGGCACTCTAATTCACACGCTGTGCCTGCATACGCTTCTGCTTAGCAAATACACAACCCGAGAATATTACAAGGAACAGGTTTACAACCGAACATCTGCAGCTTGCTACATTTGCGGGGAGGCAGTCATGGACCTGTCAATCACTCTATAGATGATTAAATATATATATATATATACAGCGGGTGAAATAAGTATTGAACACGTCACCATTTTTCTCAGTAAATATATTTACAAAGGTGCTATTGACATGAAAGTTTCACTAGATGTTGGTAACAACCCAAGTAATCCATACATACAAAGAAACCAAAACAAATACGTTCAGAAATTAAGTTATGTGTAATAATGTGAAATGACACAGGGAAAAAGTATTGAACACATGAAGAAAGGGAGGTTCAAAAAGGCATGGAAAGCCAAGACAACAGCTGAAAACTATCAGTAATTAAAAAGCAATCCAGCCCCCTGTCAGTGCAAATTAATATCAGCTGGTTCAGTCCCAACTGATGGCCTACAAAAAGGTCTCATTGCCAAGGTGTCACATAAAACACATCTCATGATGGGTAAAAGCAAAGAGCTGTCTCAAGACATTCGCAACCTAATTGTTGCAAAACATAATGATGGCATTGGTTATAGGCACATTTCTAAGCTTCTGAATGTTCCAGTGAGCACTGTTGGGGCCATAATTGTCACAAACGAGACTCCCGCGGTTCCTCCTACTCACCACCAGAGGGAACCCTCTCCTGAATATTAAACTACTTGAACTACATTTCCCACATACCTGGCACTGATTACCGTTGCACCTGACTCTCATCTGTGGACTATTTTAGGTGCTCTCAGACTCTCTCTCGTTGCGAAGTTTTGTATTTACCCTAGTAGTCATCTCTGAGCGTTTCTTCCCGTGCCTTGTCTTCCCGTGGATTACCTTTGGACTGTTTATCCGCTTATTGATTCTTTGCTACCTGCCCTGGACTATATTCTGGACTGGACTGATTTATGTAAGTTTGCTGCCTGCCCTGACCTCTTGCCTGTTTCTGGATTACGATTTGCCTTATCTCTACTATGATGTTCGCTAGTGACTACCCCTGATTGTACGACCAAGATTAGAATAAAACTGCAAATGGATCCTCACTCTCCTGGAGCTTCATTACAGAAAACTTCGCCATCACACGATCCAGCAGCTCTGGTTCAAATGTCCACTGAGATTTCCACTCAATCTAACCAACTCGCCATCCATCAACATCAGATAACCCATTTAACTACCGTTACGGAGGAGCTCGTCAGGACGCTCCAGAGTTTACAAATGTCCCTTACCAACCCGGCACCTTCTCAACCGAACGTGAGTGTGCACCCTCCTCCACCGCCTTCACTCACAGTTAACCCACGTCTGGCTCTTCCTGATAAGTTCGACGGTAACCCAACTAAAAGTAAGGGATTTCTACTGCAATGTTCACTATTTGTTGATCAACAACCAGCTATGTACACCACCGAGGCCAGCAAGATTTCTTTGGTATGCTCGTTACTCACTGGCAAGGCGTTAGAGTGGATAACGGCGGTTTGGAGAGAGGATGGGACTGCTTTCCCATCGTTTGGCGTCTTTCTTCAACGCTTCCGGGAAATATTTGAACACCCGGAGGGAGGTATGAGAGCTGATGATAAACTACTCGCGCTGAGTCAGGGCAGGAGTACCGCAGCAGAATATGCTTTGACATTTCGTACTCTAGCAGCACAAACCGACTGGGTGGAGAGCACACTTAAACTGCTCTTTCGCAAGGGACTCAACTTGGAGTTGCAATCCGAACTAGCCTGCCGAGATGAAGGGAGATCGCTGAATCAATTCATCGAGCTAGCCATTCAGATTGACAATCTGATTCGTTCACGTCGTCCACTCAGAACGGTACCAACCAACGTACAATATCCAGTCACTCTTTCTCAAACTGAACCCATGCAGCTCGGGTATACTCATCTGACTCCGGAAGAACGAGAACGCCGCATACGTCAACGTCTCTGTCTCTATTGCGGTCAACCGGGCCACCTGAGGGCTTCTTGTCCCACAAGACCACCTCTTCGTAATTCCCCTACGGTAAACCCTTGTGTTCAAGCACATCACTCCAGTTCTTGTATCAAAGTACCTATAGTATTATCTCTAGAGGGCAATCATATATGCACATCAGCTCTAATAGACTCAGGAGCAGCCGGGAACTTTATGTCTCATGAGTTTGCTCAACAACAACAACTCCCACTAATCTCCTGTAACTCTCAATTGGCAGTGGAGGCGCTAGATGGACGACCTCTCGGTGATGGGAGGGTTCTGCACACCACCGTGGACCTTCAACTACAGACCGGAACCCTTCACACTGAGGTAATTCGTTTCTACATCATCACATCACCTCATAACCCGGTTATTCTTGGACTCCCCTGGCTACGCCAACATAATCCCCTCATTTCATGGAAGGAAGGTCGGATCATCAAATGGGACCCATCATGTCACTCCAACTGTTTAACTGGCAGCCCTTCACTCTCCATTCAGACTGTCTCGCTAAAGGACGAACCTGCTCTTCTCCCCTGTCTTCCCATTGAATACTCCGACCTCGTCGAGGCCTTTAGCAAAACCAAGGCTATGGAACTTCCTTCTCACCGCTCAAGCGATTGTTCCATCGAACTATTACCAGGCACAACACCACCTAAGGGTCGAATTTTCCCCCTATCTCAACCCGAATCAGAAGCCATGAAGAACTACATCGATGAAGAGCTTTCGAAGGGGTTCATCAGAGCATCTACATCACCTGCAGCCTCTGGCTTCTTCTTTGTTAAGAAGAAAGATGGGAGTCTACGTCCTTGTATCGACTACCGGGGTCTCAACGACATCACCGTCAAGTTTCGATACCCCTTGCCTCTGGTACCAGCTGCTCTAGAACAACTCCGCAAGGCCAAGTACTTTTCCAAACTAGACCTCCGCAGCGCCTACAATCTCATTCGGATCCGGGACGGTGATGAATGGAAGACAGCCTTTTCTACCAGCACTGGGCACTACGAATATTTGGTTATGCCTTTCGGGCTGTGCAACAGCCCATCCGTATTCCAATCGTTCATCAATGACGTCCTTCGGGACATGATTGATCGTTGGGTAATCGTTTACATCGATGACATTCTCATATACTCCAACACCTATGAGGAACACGTGCAACACGTAAGAAAAGTATTACAACGACTCATTGATCACCAGCTATACGCCAAAGCAGAGAAATGCCAATTTCACCAGACTACCACGTCGTTTTTGGGCTACATCATCAGTCAGGAGGGAGTCGCTATGGACGAGAAGAAGGTCAAAGCCGTTCTAGACTGGCCACTACCAGTAACCTTAAAGGACTTACAACGCTTCTTGGGATTTGCTAATTTCTACCGACGCTTCATCAGAAATTTCAGCTCGGTAGCCTCCCCCTTAACCTCTATGACTAAGAGAAGTTCATCACACCTCACCTGGTCAACTACAGCACAGGAAGCTTTCGCAGAACTCAAGTCACGTTTCACATCTGCTCCCATACTCCATCACCCTGATCCAGAACTCCCGTTTGTAGTTGAGGTGGACGCTTCAAATACGGGCATCGGAGCCATCCTCTCACAGCGGCACGGAGTTCCACCCAAACTCTATCCTTGCGCCTATTATTCCCGCAAACTTAATCCAGCCGAGCAGAACTATGACGTCGGGAACCGGGAATTGTTGGCCATGAAAGCAGCTATGGAGGAGTGGCGTCATTGGCTGGAGGGGTCTAAACATCAGTTTGTGATTCTAACTGACCACAAGAATTTGGAATACTTGCGATCTGCCAAAAGATTGAATCCCAGACAAGCGAGGTGGGCTCTCTTCTTTACACGATTTGACTTCATCGTTACCTATCGTCCCGGTTCAAAGAACACCAAAGCAGACGCCTTATCACGACAACACGACTGTTTAACCCCCATTAAAGCCAAGGAAACCCTCCTTCCAGAGTCATTAATCGTGGCCCCAATTCAGTGGGACATCATGACAGAGCTCACTCAAGCCAATTCACAAAAATACCCTCCTCCCGAATGCCCCCCTGACAAAACTTTTGTACCTCAGGATCTCCGTCAGAAAGTACTACAGCAGGTTCACTCCTTACTCAGCTCCGGCCACCCTGGAATTGCTGCCACTGTTCACCTGCTTCAGAACAGCTTTTGGTGGCCAACCTTGCGGGCAGACACAATAAAATTCATTAACGAATGCATCATCTGTAACACAAGCAAACATCTAAGACAACTACCAGCTGGTCTACTACAACCACTGCCAGTTCCCCACCGACCATGGTCCCATATTGCCATAGACTTTATTACCGATCTCCCCAAGTCCAATGGGAATACCACAATACTCACTGTCATAGATCGCTTCTCCAAGACCTGCCGTTTAATTCCACTTCCCAAGCTGCCTACAGCATTCGAAACTGCCGAACTCATGTGCAACTTTGTGTTTCGCTTCTATGGCCTTCCTGAGGACATCGTGTCGGACCGAGGGCCCCAATTCACATCCAGAGTATGGTCAGCATTCTTCCAACAACTCAACATCAACATTAGCCTCACTTCAGGATATCACCCACAATCGAATGGTCAAACAGAACGTCTCAATCAGGAGATCACCCGATTCCTCAGATCCTATTGTCATCAGAACCAAGCAGACTGGAGCCGATTCCTCATGTGGGCTGAGTATGCTCAGAACTCACTCCAGAAACCCTCCACCGGACTAACTCCATTCCAATGTGTAATGGGCTTCCAACCCCCTCTATTTCCATGGTCAGGAGAACCTACCGAGGTACCCTCTGTCAACGACTGGCTCCAGAGAAGCGAAGACATCTGGAATCAGGCTCACACCCACTTGCTACACGCTGTCAGGAGACAAAAATCGCAGGCCAATCGTCACCGTCGCCCCAACCCTGAATATACACCAGGTCAATGGGTCTGGCTATCCACTCGAGACCTACGCCTCAGACTTCCTTGCAAGAAACTCAGTCCCAGGTACGCGGGTCCCTTCCAAATTGTTAAACAGATTACACCAGTTTCCTTTCGTTTAGCATTACCCTCTAATTATTCTATCTCTCCCACTTTTCATGTATCACTTCTCAAACCCGCTGGTGGTCCGAGAGCGGAGGAGGAGGCGGAGGAGCAGACCAGTGACCAGGGCCCCTCACCCATCTTGGTGGACGGCGAGGAGGCATATCAGGTTCGAGATCTACTCGATTCCAGACGCCGGGGCAGGCTCCTCCAATATCTGGTGGATTGGGAGGGGTGCGGACCGGAAGAGCGATCCTGGGTTAATGCAGAGGACATACTCGATCCATCACTCATGACTGAGTTCCATAGGACGCACCCGGAAATACCGGCCCCTCGACCTCGAGGAAGACCCCGGCGTCGTTCGCCTCTTCGCGTCAGGAGCCGCTCGCAGGGGGGGGGCTCTGTCACAAACGAGACTCCCGCGGTTCCTCCTACTCACCACCAGAGGGAACCCTCTCCTGAATATTAAACTACTTGAACTACATTTCCCACATACCTGGCACTGATTACCGTTGCACCTGACTCTCATCTGTGGACTATTTTAGGTGCTCTCAGACTCTCTCTCGTTGCGAAGTTTTGTATTTACCCTAGTAGTCATCTCTGAGCGTTTCTTCCCGTGCCTTGTCTTCCCGTGGATTACCTTTGGACTGTTTATCCGCTTATTGACTCTTTGCTACCTGCCCTGGACTATATTCTGGACTGGACTGATTTATGTAAGTTTGCTGCCTGCCCTGACCTCTTGCCTGTTTCTGGATTACGATTTGCCTTATCTCTACTATGATGTTCGCTAGTGACTACCCCTGATTGTACGACCAAGATTAGAATAAAACTGCAAATGGATCCTCACTCTCCTGGAGCTTCATTACAATAATACGGAAGTGGAAAGACAATCATTATTACGCATAACTTAATTTCTGAACGTATTTGTTTTGGTTTCTTTGTATGTATGGATTACTTGGGTTGTTACCAACATCTGGTGAAACTTTCATGTCAATAGCACCTTTGGAAATATATTTACCATACCATTTTTTTTTTCTTCTTCACATTTATGTAACCAGTCGAGAACTAGTTCTCATTTACAACTGCGACCTGTACAAGATAAAGCAAAGCAGTGCGACAATAAAAAATGTAAAACAAAACAACAACACAGATGTACACATGGGATAAACAAACGTACAGACAATGACACTATAGAAGATCTATATACAATGTGTGCAAATGTAGTTAGATTAGGGAGGTAGGACATTAAATAGGCCATAGTGGCGAAATAGTTACAATTTAGCATTAACACTGGAGTGATCTATCTATCTATCTATCTATCTATCTATCTATCTATCTTGGAGTAGGCTAACACATCATATAGCTGTAGTGACGTAAGCTTCAACCATCTTATTTTCTCTCAGTATTTGGTATTTGTGTACTCACATTTGAGTGTCTCCTGGCAATTGTTCCCTTGACTTAATAATCTCCGGACCTTTGCCTTTCGTTAAGCATTTCTATGACTATTTAGCTAATTTATGCTAACATTAGCTGGTAACCCATGCTAACAGGCTAACAATGCTAAGAGAGCAAACACAGCTAACATGCACATTTTTCAGTTTTGTTTTAGTACACTGTGGGCAGTGTAGCTAACAACAGAATGAGCTTTCCATAGCAGTAGGATGGCCTCACTAGATATTAATGGACCTGATTAAGCTCATTCACCCACTGCCCTGCAACTTTCCTCATCCATTTTACAGGGGCAGGTGTCAGAGACACTGATAGCACTTAGTGCAATTAGCCTACGCTATGGAACTATGTTGGACGGGGGCCTGTTTCAGCAACAATCCCAGGTTGCTAAATACTTGACAAAGAAACTACTTGAGAGAAAATCTAAATGTGTACTCACAATGGGGTCAATCTGGTTATCACAATAGGAGAAGCACACTAAGTAGTTGCAAAAATATATAGCACATATTTTGGGGGTAAAATCTAAGTAGTGAGACTATACATTTTACACCGATTTTCCAGAGAAACACAAGAGCTTTGTAGTCCAAGATGGCTTAATCTGTCTCGGGGGAAAGTGATCTGTAGTGTTTTTTAGCTGTTGCTATTACATTGTCTGTCAGGGCAGAGGCCTGGGCCAATGGAGACCTGACACAAGCCAGTCAGCTGAGGGACGATTGTGTCACTTTCCAGAGCTGGTGACAGGGCACATTGTTGCCAAGGGGGACTAGCTGGGGGGGGGAGTATGTGTATGCATGTGTGAATGAGGTGGTTGGATTCAGGAGCTTAGGAATGTTGGGGTGGGTGGGTATTGAATCGTGTGTGTCATAAACAATGGAAACCACCCCAGCTCTGCTCTGAAAGGCACCATTCATAGTGGGCGGTCATCATTTTCGCTCCTGTAGGCCCGTTTGAGTATCTCACCATTGCAGAATTTCTACCAAAAGGACAGTTCCCCCCAAGTACAACTGAGTTGGGTTGAGCCAAAAAGATCATTTGAATCACATGGGAGTTAGGATCTCCAACGGATAAGAGGGGATGAGGGGTGCGACAAGAACAGAAGGGATGTTGTGAATCAAAGGCTCATTGATAGAAGTGCCTAAGACAATAAATTAATAAACGAAAGAACAACTACGCTAGGAGGTGAAATTGAGTTTAGCATGCAAATAAGCCTGTTGAGCTAATACTGACTGAACTTTACCCTCTAAAGGTCACCAATCGGTCGATCACGATCGACTGGTCGATCTCCTTGGCATTCCTAGTCGATCACCAAAAACGTATGTAAAAAGCCCAACGTTAAAAACGCAAAAAAATATATAATGTTTTGCGCTGTTGGCGGTAGGTGCACTTGATTCAGCAGCCCTAGCGCCGGGAAGGCAAAATGTTCCTATTTTAAACCATTTCATGTATCTGAAGGAGAGCAAATCAAGTGCACCTATAGGCCTACTGCTGGCCAATCAGTTTGCTCGAGCCATAGACTGTAAAAAGAAGCCTTGAATGCACAGCAAAGTTGATACTGTGAGATTTCAAAACTTTTCAAACCATGACTAGAGAGAGACAACGAATACAGCAAAGAGCTGCTGTTTTTATGAATACGTTTCTGTTTAAATTGCTATTCAGCATTGTCAACACCTTTTCAAAAATGTTATAAGTCATAGAATGCACGTTCTCCTGTCACGGTTCTTATGAAGGACCCGAGGCACTGAGCAGTAGAATGAAGACATTCCTTTTATTTGTAATCAGAACAACAAAACAAAGGAGAGAATGAAACCAGGAACTGATGTGTGACATGCACAAACAAAGAACCACACACAGGTGTGAAACGAATCAACTTAAATAGGATCCCCAATTAGAGACAACGTATGGCAGCTGCCTCTAATTGGGGACCAACAAAACTTAAACATAGAGTTGCCCAGACAACCCTACCGTTAGGCCCCGACAGTTAACCAAACCCAAACATAGAGATGCCACTAGGCATCCCTACCGTCAGGACCTGACATCTCCCTACCTCCATTTACGCTACAAGAAGCACTGCAGCTGCAATGAATGAGTATAGCAAGCTTATATAAAGGAATATTTCACTTTCTCTGGTCACAGGAGTAACAACATAAATTTGTGCATGAGGCAGAAATAATGCAGTGTGACTTGAGTTTCGCCATCAGCTGGAAGACTATGTTCCCTTTTCTCAGCGGAGGGAATGAGGGTGGAGGGACGGTGAGTCGGGTGAGAGTCAGCCTAACCGCTGCTTCCTCCTTCCCCTCAGATTTAACATCAGATGCAGGCCATCAGTCCAATAAAAAAATAAGCAAATTATTATGCTCTCTCAGCTGTGCCTCACAAGTGATACAACATATTGTCCATTACCAGTGTGATCATATACTTAATTTTTTAAAATATAATTTAAAAATTGCTACAGAACTGTTTTTCATTTGTTAACGTTGCATAGGCTTAAGTCATGTTTAAAAAAAATCTGAGCGGTAGATCTCGGCTTGCATTTTGACTCAGAAAAGGTTTATGACCACTGCTCTAATACTAACAACACCATTTGTTGGAATTGCACTGGAACCCGTCCTTAAGTAGAAACGTATGTGTGTATAACATTATTATATCACTATGAACGCTCTGAGTCAAAGAGCAGCAGTGAAGGAGACACCTAATTTCACATTCAAATCTCACCTAATCTCCATAGGAAAAATAGACAGGGCGGCTCCAAAGACACAAAGAGCAATTGGATTGTTCAGTATCAGTGCACTGCGTATGTGTTCTATTGAATATAATGACACACTGTGCAAGTTACTTCAGTGTGTGTGTGTGTGTGTGTGTGTGTGTGTGTGTGTGTGTCACTGCAGACACACTGCGCAGGTTCTAGTGCCTCCCTCGGCAGTCCAGAAACAGGCCAGCTCCCATGAGCCATAGCTCAGTAAACTAAGAGGCCATCTCAGTCTCAATGCCCCAATTAAAATACATACACACTACTGAGAGATCACTCCACCTATCTCTTCCCATCTGACTATCCTGTATGTTTGTCTGTCTGATATAAAGTCAACTGACTAATTTGTTTGGAACAATACTGTACGATGACGACCCTAAACTGTTGAATAGGAAATGAACACAGCGATGCCTGACTCAGAAGTGGGTCTACCTTTCTACTTAGCAGCTGTTACATGCCTCAACACTAACTTGAATTGTCCCTTTGTTTATGTGCCCAGAGAAGGAAGCAGCTCACTTTGCTATGATGACAGGTCTATTCTGGGAACAAACCTAACAGGACTTCTGCTGTTGAATAGGAGGAAGAAACATAGTGATGGGAGAAAAACCATAGTTACATATCAGGATATAATTTTTGACAATATATTGTATCGTTTTGACAATATCGCAATATAATTGTTGCGCTATTGGCTGTACCTGCACCAAAACGCCAATTTGTTTTCAGCACTTTTATTTCCATCACTGAACAAAACTTTGTTTTCTCATGGCTCTTTCGTCACTCTGCAGCAGACATACGGCGAGCAATATGTTTGAAACATTAAATCGCAATAAAACCACAGTATTGAATATCAATACACATAGAACTGTGAGAATTGCAATACATATCGTATCGGCACCTAAGTATTGTGATGTCCCTGGTAGTTCCCAGTCTTAGAAGAACACCCCCATGGTTCAAAACAAAGTCCACCATTATTGTTCTGCTTGATGGAAGAGGGTGGTTTTTCTGTCATGTCTTACAGGAAATTAGAATTCCTTCCTGGCTGAAACATTTCCAAAATGTTTGCTGGGATGATGGTACCATTTAAATATGTGGCTCAATTTGGGGATGGTACAAAACAAACTATAATAACAGTAAGAAGCTGACATCAGCAGCTAATATACTGTATAACAAGGACTCTCTACATCCCACAATGCAATGGTACATAGCAGTAGCAGCATGACCAGTAGACTTCACTTCCGTAATCCAGATTAGGATTGAGGGTTAATGTGAAGTGAAGCGACTCTCAAACAATAACAAACAGACTGCTGCCACTCAGAGGGGAAACACTTTTAGCAAACTTATAGATCTGTGACACCAGGTGTGCTAGCCACGGTAAGGATAGATATGCTAAGGTGTCAGGCTGTTAAACCCGTCCTGATGGAGATTTAGTGAATGGATCTGCAGCCCCATCTCCTCTGTGTGTGTGCTTGTGTGTGTGCTTGTGTGTGTGTGTGTGTGTGTGTGTGTTTGTCGCACTGCAGATTGACAGAGTCTCCTACTCGCACTCCCTCTCACAGGTTCCATCTCTCTACCTCAGGCATGGGACAAGTATGAATGTGCTCCCCAGCCTGATCACAAAGATCGACAAAAAGGTCATTGAGGACAGGAAAGCATAGATAACCGCTCAGAAAAAAAGTAACACACACACTCACGTGAATACAAACAACATACAAAGAGATGCATGCACAGTGCATATCATACTGCATCTCCAAGTGCAAATCATAGTGCATATTATACTGCCTATCATACTGCCTATCATACTGCCTATCATACTGAATATCATACTGCATATCATACTGCCTATCATACTGCCTATCATACTGCCTATCATACTGCATATCATACTGCATATCATACTGCATATCATACTGCCTATCATACTGCCTATCATACTGCATATCATACTGCATATCATACTGCATATCATACTGACAAATGCACAAGCAAAGACAAATACAAAGACAGACACGCACTGGTGTTTAAACCCATCTGTCAATCCCACCTATGATTATTTTGGGCCCAACATCTCCCTATAGGCCCAACCTCTCCCTATAGGCCCAACCTCTCCCTATAGACCCAACCTCTCCCTATAGGCCCAACCTCTCCCTATAGACCCAACCTCTCCCTATAGGCCCAACCTCTCCCCCTAGGCCCAACCTCTCCCTATAGGCCCATGTCAATGTCAAAGGATTGGATAAGGATCAGTAACATAACAATCAGCTCAACCACACCCTCTGATTGGCTACGTGGGATTCTCCTACTGCAATTTAGGCAAATTATGTTGCATAAAG
This sequence comes from Thymallus thymallus, assembly GCA_023634145.1. Lineage (NCBI taxonomy): Eukaryota > Metazoa > Chordata > Actinopteri > Salmoniformes > Salmonidae > Thymallus > Thymallus thymallus. The sequence continues at coordinate 14,827,736 of CM042385.1, forward strand.
CGGGTAGAAAATCTGTTGATGGTCAAACATAATCTCTAGCAATACTCAGCCAATGTCATATCAACATTGTTTCAACCTGCTCTCCCCAACAGAAGGTGTCCTGCACGATTAAGAATATCATAGTTGCAGGATTAGCCATTAGTTTCTTACATTCAGGGCTTTTATGTTTGTGTGAATGGTTGAGACCGTGCAAGCACGTGTGTGTCGCGCGTGCGTGTGTGCAAGTGGAGTGTGCGTTACCTGTTGCTGGTGAACTAATTGTTGAATCTAGTTTCTGCATAAACAACTTGTTATACATGATTTGGAAAAGCTATCCCATTATTTGGAATAAATCCTACTGTACTATCTTCTATCAGTAGTATTTATGTACTGTTCCGATAGGAGCATTATTGATTGGACGTTGCACTGCTGCAAATAAGGTTTTTCTGCAGAAGTGAATTAGCAGAATGTTACGTAATTTGCATAGAAAACACATTTGTGGGCAATGGAAATTATTCAAGATCAAGGTTAAGAAACTTTTGTTCTCCCATGAACAACTGAAAATATCTACAGGAAGGTTAATGTTTTTTTTCTTTCATTCTCACACCCACCAACACCCACTGTATGAAGGTTATCTTTATAACACAATATAAGACTCCCTTCATATTAAATCCTTGGTATTGTTTTCATTATTCAATCCATCCAAACCCAAATAGAACCCTAGCCTCTACTCTCGATGCACTTATGGACATCTGTGAGGTATGGATAGGTGTAGGTAAGCAACATGGCTAAAAGCTCCATCTTGTCCCCTAACACTTAGTGTAAATGTTGTCAGATTGCTTTTCATACACTTATCCCATCCTTTCAGATCTACAAAAGTGCCTTGGGTTTAGGTCTAGGGGTTGATTTGGGATTTAGAAATCCTTAATCTACTCACTTGCTCTTTCCTAGCAGTTAGTGGTAGTCCTACAGCATACTCCTGGGTCTTAACTACTCACGCTCATCCACCTAAAGACAACCCGTCAAAACCCCCTCAACCCTCTCGTGACGCATCACTTCAGTCTATAGGAAGGGGGAAAACAAGACACACAATTAAGGAGGACATCATAGAATGTAGTAGTGACAGTTTGGCAGGCACATAAACACTCTCCAATTTGTTGGATGTGTGTTGTAACATTGTGTGATTCAATTCATGTCAATCAAATTCAATTTAATATTGATGTTTGTCTTAAGTCAATTGAAATATGTTGACAAAAAATATATAATCATATCAGTATTTGACATTTCATTCCCTTATCTACTTTATGGAAAGTAAGGTGTTTTCGTTTGAGCAACCTTGAGATGAGCGTTTTCATTCCACCATTCAGAGAGGGAGGTGTCAAATGGCTGACCAACCTCAAATAAGGCACTGACAGAAAGGTAACTGCAGTCAATTTCAGTTCAAACACCGCTGTATATACTGTATCTAAGTTAATCTTATTGAGACAAAATTGGAAATTGGTAGACTACAATCAGAGGGCTAACACGTTACATTAAGGTATACTTAATCATTTGTGGAAGATAGCGCTGCAGTGGATAGCAGCCATCTTACGGGCTCCTGACCAATTCTGCTACTGTGTGCTTTGTGTGCTTTTTTACGCTGATCTGAATTTCCAATTTTACATAATGTCTCCACCATTATTTCTTACGACCGGAAACAGCTTCTGGACATCAGAACAGCGATCACTAAACTTGTTCTGCTTACTCCAGACCAGGCCCTAATCTCCGGGACTGGAAAGAGGAAGCAAGTGAGCCGGCATCCTGACGAGACTACGTCGGCAAGCAAATAGACCACCATTGCCCTCTGTTCTATTGGCGAAGTGCAATCACAGGAGAACAAACTGGATGAGCTCCATTCGAGACTATCCTATCAACGGGACCTGAAAAACTGTAATATCCTATGTTTCTCATAGTCGTGGCTTAACAAGGACATGGATATACATCTTGCTGGTTTTTCTATGCATCGTCAAGACCGGACGGCAGACTCGGGTAAGACGAAGGGAGGAGTGGTGTGTCTCTTTGCTAACAACAGCTGGCCAGATCTCTAATGTTAAGGAAGTCTCAGGTTTTTACTTGCCTGAGTTAGAATACCTCATGATAAGCTGCAGACTATACTACTTACCAAGAGAGATTTCATCTACATTTTTCATAGCTGTCTATTTACCGCCACAATCTGATGCTGGCACAAATACAGCACTCAACGAGCTGCCTAAAAAAATGCACATGAAAATGCACATTCAGGAGTGGCGTTTCTCGTGGCCGGTGATTTAATGCAGGGAAACTTAAATATATTTTCTCATTTTTACAAGCATGTCACCTGTGCGCCTGTGACAAAACGATCTACATCACCTTTATTCCACAAACAGAAACACATACAAGGCCCTCCCTCACCCTCCCTTTGCCACAACTGGCCATAACTCTATCCTCCTGCTTACAAGCAAAAATTCTAACCGAAAGTACCAGTGATGCACTCAATACGGAAGTGGTCCAATGAAGCGGATGCTAAGCTACAGGATATGTCCCAGGGTTCATCCGATTACATTGAGGAGTTTACCACATCAGTCACCGACTTCATTAATAAGTACCTCGACGACGTTGTCCCCACAGTGACTGTACGTACATACCCCAACCAGAAGCCATGGATTACAGGCAACATCCGCAGTTAGAGAGCTGTCACTTTTCAAGGAGCAGGACACTAATCCAAATGCTTACAAGAAATCCTGCTACGACCTCCGACGAGACATCAAACAGGCAAAGTGTCAATACAGGACTAAGATGAATCCTACTATCCCGGCTTTGACGCTCAACAGATGTTTCAGGGCTTGCAAACTATCACAGATTACAAAGGGAAACCCAGCCGCAAGAGCCTACCAGATGAGCTAAATGCCTTCTAAGTTGGCTTTGAGCAAGCAACCCTGAACCGTGCATTAGAGCACCAGCTGTTCCGGACGAGTGTGTGATCTCGCTCTCTGTAGTCAATGTGAGTAAGACCTTTTAAACAGGTTAACATTTGCAAGGCCGCGGAGCGAGACGGAATACCAGGACGCGTATTCAGAGCATGCTGATATTTTCAAACAAACACCATAGACCCTGTGCCCAATAACCCCTAAATGACTATTGAACTAAATTAACTACATTAATGACTATTGCCGCGTAGCACTCACATCGATAGCCATGAAATGCTTTGAAAGGCTGGTCATGGCTCACATCAACACCATCATTCCAGACACCCTGGACCCACTCCAATTCAATCACACCGCCCCAACAGATCCACAGATGCCCTCACCCACCTGGACAAAAGGAATACTTATGTAAAAATGCTGTTCATTGACTACTGCTCTGCATTCAACACCATAGTTCCCTCCAAGCTCATCACCAAGCTCAGGACCCTGGGACTGAACCCCTCCCTCTGAAACTGGATCCTGGACTTCCTGACGGTCGGCCCCAGGCGGTGAAGGTAATCAACAACACAACCGTTACGCTGATCATCAACACGGGGGCCCCTCAGTGTTGTGTGCTTAGTCCCCTCCCTGTTCACCCACGACTGCATGGACGTGCATGACTCCAACACCATCATCAAGTTTGCTGACGACACAACGGTGGTAGGATTGATCACCGACATCGATGAGACAGCCTATCTGGAGGAGGTCAGAGACCTGGCTGTGTGGTGCCAGGACAACAACCTCTCGCTCAACATTAGCCAGAGCTGATAATGGACTACAAGAAATGGAAGAGCGAGCACTCCCCCATCCCCATCGATGGGGCTGTAGTGGAGTGGATCGAGAGTTCCTCAGTGTCCACATCACTAAGGAATTAACATGGTCCACACATGCGCACACAGTTGTGAAGATGGCACGACAGCGCCTCTTGCCCCTCAGGAGGCTGAAAAGATTTGGCATGCGCCCTCAGATCCTCAAAAAGTTCTACAGCTGCACCATTAAGAGCATCTTGACTGGCTGCATCACCGCTTAGTAAGGAAACTGCAAGGCACCCGACCGCAAGGTGAGTACGACCCAGTACATCACTGGGGCCGATCTCCCTGCCATCCAGGACTTCTATACACTCTTAGAAAAAAAGGGTTCTTCGGCTGTCCCCATAGGAGAAACCTTTGAAGAACCCTTTTTGGTTCCAGGCAGAACTATTTTGGGTTCCATGTAGAACCCTCTGTGTAAAGGGTTCTACATGGAACTCAAAAAGGTTCTGCCTGTCTCTATGCACACCGGTCTCTACCCACACACTCACACATACTTACACCCCAACACACACACACACACATACACACATACACTACATACGCCCACACACACATAACATGCGCACACATGCATACTGATGCCACACACGCACACACACGCACTTTCACACTCCACATACGCTGCTGCTACAGCTCAGTCTATTATATATCCTGTTGCCTTGTCACAAATACATTGTACCCCTGCACATCGACTCAGTACCGGTACTCCCTGTATATAGCCATGTTATTTTCTACTCCCTGATTATAGCCATGTTATTTTCTACTTCCTGTATATAGGATCGATCGGCAAGAGATCGGAATCGGCGGATTTCCACTCAAAATACGAGATCGGTGGTAGTCCGATTTTCTTTTCTAATGGCCGATACAGAAAACCGATCTTTGACGTAAAATACGTGAGCCAAGAGTTGATTTGTGCCAGTAAAGCTCTCAACGTGTCGGCCTTGTGGCAATTTTACAACGTGTCGGAGACAGACGCAACTAATGCAATTTGCAATATATGTAAATCTAGTGTATCTCGAGGTGGAAGCAAGTCAAAAAAATGTAATACAACAAACTTAATAAGGCAATGTACGACGAAATATTGAGTGAAACTCCAGAGGCACGGGAAAGCAGCAGCAGAGCTGTATCGCAGATGTAGCTTTACCTCTCAGAGGCACCCATTCCACGGAGCGCACAACCTCTGGCTTACTGGCAGAACAACAAGGGACGTTTTCCTGCTCTCGCAACCGTGGCACGAGCTTACCTCTCTACGCCCTCCACAAGTGTGGACAGCGAACGCTTGTTTAGCTCTGTTTCACATGTCGTGGATGAAAAGGAGATGCTCGTCTTTGTTAAAAGAAATCTACCATTGATGTTTAAAAGTGAGAAAAAGGAGATGTAGCCATATGGCATTGACGAATTAACTTATTTTAAGTTTATCTCACTGCCTTTTTTTCAAAGGTCCATGTTCATAGGCTAATTCATTTGTTTTGTAGAATGTTATTTTCTTTTTTACAAAATCCCTACTAATTCTGTTTACTTTTATTGCCTATTTGTTGGCTTTTTAGTTATCTATTTACATCATTTAAGTATTCTAAATATTCAGATTTGGAAATAGGCCATAGGCAGGTGACTGTTATGCTGAAAAATATTTTGATAATGGTACTGTACTGCTGTTTGCAAATATGATATATTCTGCCAGGTAAGCCTACTTTGCAGTTAACATTTAATTGAGAAGGTTTTGGGGAAAGTATTTCTATCAACCCATAAGAAGAAGGTTATCACAACTGGCTACACATGGAGTGATAGATAGTTTATAACTATAAGCTTGTTCATTAGCATATACATTTAGATCAAGTTTGTAAATCTGTAATAAACAGGTATAATACATTTGTTGAAATTGTGTTCCTGCAAGTATACTGTAATGTAAAGTGTTACTGTCAGAGCAACCCAAGGCCTAACGCTCAGCCACACGGACACTGCTAACTAATGACTGAGAAATGAAACCTTCTTAACTTACTTGATAATAGTGGGCTTGGGGACCCAGTGATAGACACCAGGTGTATGTGGGTAATGAGAGCAGTCTCAACCTGTCCAACTGTTGTTTATGTCCTCCTCTCATTTAACTGTGTGGCTCATTATCAGTCAATGGAGACAGGGTCAGTAATGGCTGCATTTAACTAGGTTTACAGGGGGATGGGGGTGAGGGGCCTAAACTGCTATAATCTAGAAACGAATGCCTCAAAATTATTTCACGTAGACCTAGTTTACCAAGCTTAGTTCACATCACAACAACCTAAAACAATGTGTTGAATAGAGCAATATGACAACTGATTACAGTCAAAAAAGTCAAGTGCAACGCTACCAGTGAATGCATTGATTATATTATCAAAGATAAAAAATAAACTTTGTGTTATTATTGTCCGACAAGCTCGTGATGAGGCAAAAAAATAAATAACCAAACACGCACCCAGCTCCACAGCAGAGGCTACTGTTCGGAACAAACACGCAAACAGCTCGACAGCAGAGGCTACTGTTCGGAAGGCATGTCGGATGACGAATTTGCGTCACTTATTCAACAGGTGACTAGGCAATAAAACTGGTTTACGGTGCCTTTGTAACATGATAATATAATAACAGGAAGGGAGTTTTGACTTTTAGGCAAATTACAAGTCTGTAAATTGTAGGCCTATTTGGTCATTCTGCAGTGCAATAACGTGCCAGTATGAGTTTGATAAGAACAGTGACTCACCTCAATCCATTTCTGCGCTTCTAGAAACGCGGGCTCCGAGGCCGATTCGGAGAGGGGATGTCGGTGGTGTGGTTGTCCTCTATCTGCAGCTGGACTTGCCATTTGCAAAGCTGCCCAGTGTTAAAACCAACAATAAAGCTACAACTATAGGCTATTGGAAAATCCTCAGGCGTCAGCCTCAGCACCTGACCGTGAAAACCCGATAATGCAGTTTATTTATTTTTACTTGAATTGCTGTGTTGGCAGTCTCCCCCACTCTCCTTCGGTCTATGCCGCAAACCTCCAGCACTGCACTTGAAGCTACCCCCTGTAACTCCCGTGTAGCCTACTGGGACTGTGGACAGAGTCGACTCGCTCGGACCGCAATATGAATTGCATCAATGGCTAAAAATACATGGAGCAGCGCTGCTGTGCCGTCAGCCAATGCAAATACAGCAAGCAATTCCATCAGCCACTCCGGATCACACACACACAGTTTCCCGACAGCAGCAACACAGAAAAGGGAAGAGTTTAAGAGAATTATCATTGGGTGTGTTCGAGTAGTAAGCCTAACGAAGCCGACTGTAGAAATTAGGCGAGTGAAGTCGGGGGGATTGCATCTGCAATAGACGAAAGTCGGACACTAGTGGCTTTCCAACAGCAATGCTCAGATCACCATGGCAGTGTCACCATAGATGCTATTGTTTTATTTAAAAAATATATTTATAAATGTCAAAATAAACTTTTCTATACCCCATATCACACACCCACAAACTGAAAACAATGTTTGTAGCCTACAATTAATTGGTTAGAGAGAGTTTATTTTATTCCCCATAGCTTTTAGAATCGCAGCAAAGTTGGTTCCTATTTCAGTCACTTATTTTGCCCCTCTAATGATTGGTTGACAAATAGTGCATGGTGCAGTTGGTGAGAAGCAACTGCAGCGACTTAAAGATGCATTATGCAGATATCGCTCCGCCATTTCCTGGCTGTTAAAATTCTAATAGGTTGCCTAATTTCAGTTAATGTGACAAAACAATCAAGTATAGTGTAGAGAATCATTGTACCATCTAAAATGCTGTGAAATATATTTTTCATCAGTGGCGTGTATTCATGGATGGCAAAGGAAGCCAGGCTTCCCAAAATATTTGACCAATAATACAAAAATACATATAGGCCTACTGTATATATACAGTACAAGTCAAAAGTTTGGACACCTACTCGTAGAAAATAGTAAAAATAAAGACAAACCCTGGAATGAGTTGGTGTGTCCAAACATTTGACTAGTACTGTATATATATTTCTTCTCTCTCTGTGTTTTCAGAATTTTCTGTAAATTCGCAAGTAGCTGAATCTCACAGGATAAATCACCCGAGTGAGAGAAACAGAAACGATCTGTCTCGGTATGTGTAGCCCATGTATCTGATGCTGTCTGGACCAAAATAGTATGACATGTTGCTGCCGTAGCATTTGATTGATTGATGCCATCAAGCATCATATTAATGAATTAGCTGAGCTCAACTGTGGTTTGTCCTGGGGTAGCAAAATGCCCCCCAAGTGAAATCAGTTTGGATTTGGCATCACACCAATCGAATCACAACAAAACTCATTTTCGTTTTTGGTCAGCTTGTGTTGATGTCCTGCAGTAGCTAGCTTGCTAAATCAGACTTTTCCTAAGCAATGGATGGAGATGGGGATTTGGACTTGTGGTTTTGACTTAATTCTCTCTACAGGCCAATGATTATGACGGCTATTCTGATTAATATGTTGTGCCACTGGCCTGAGACGATTCAAGTTCAATATGTAGCCTAGATGTAACCTAGCCCTTTTAGGCTCATGTTTACTAGCTAGCTAACTTAGCTGGTTCATTGTTGCCCATGCAAGGAAGTTAGGATAGAAAGTATTTTAGCTAGGTAACCTATGACAAAAAAAACTTAAAAGGTTGTATTAAACTAAGCACAGAAATGTTTGGTAATCTACTAGCAATGCCTTGGATGGGGGACACATTGGTAATAAACATGGCTCCAGGTTCAAGCTTATTGATGTCACTTGTTAAATACACTTCAATCAGTGTAGACGAAGGGGAGGAGACAGGTTAACCTCTAAAGGTCTAAGCTGTTGGACATCAACACATTCATAGACGGCAAAAAATACAGTAAAAACATAAATCACAAGGAATAAGGTTTTTAAGTGTCTGTCCTATATCTAGGAGATAGAAGAAAGCTTGGGAAAAATACTGTATATATCTTTTTGTTACACATATTTAACCGCATATTTTTTGGGCCATAAAACTACCTCCATACTTCCATTCGATTGTATGGGTTACCTACAGACGAGTCCCGTGACAATTGGGAGGGTCGTACAGCAAAACTGAGAACACCTTCATGTCTCCCGTTTCCATAGCGGGCCAAATTAGGTTGTAGCTCAAACGTTTTGGACGCCACAGACACAAGTTGGCACAGTCCCGTGACACTTGTGGGTGTCGTAGAGAAAAACGGAGAAAACCATCGTGTTTGTGAGAGTGATCATAATAGTTTTGTAGGCCAAACCATTCGGATGCTACAGACGTTTTCGTGAGTCTGACAAACACTGCTGTAGCTTGGCCACCTTCCACCGCAGATGATGCATGTCGACATTGGCGGATGCTGTGGATTGAGATGCAAATATCTCTAGCTTAAACTGACGTTTTTAATGTGGATTGAAGTGCCTTGAAATGGTGTAAGGTAGTAGGTGACAGGCACACTGACAGGCACCGCTGCTAGGTTTTTCACATTTAACAGTTTCCTGTGCATATCAAGAATGGTCCACCACCCAAAGGACATCCAGTCAACTTGACACAACTGTGGGAAGCATTGGAGTCAACATGGGCCAGCATCCCTATTGAAACCTTGTAGTCCATGCCCCGATGAATTGAGGCTGTTCTGAGGGCAAAAGGGGGTGCAAATGTTCCTAATGTTTTGTGCACTCAATGTAGAAAACACAGAGGAAAATCACATTTTTTGACTACACTGGGACCTCATCAAGAGGTTTGGAACTCTTGGCATAACTGTTAAGGTGTTGGCTTGACAGTCACTGGACTATCTATCTATCTATCTATCTATCTATCTATCTATCTATCTATCTATCTATCTATCTATCTATCTATCTATCTATCTATCTATCTATCTATCTATCTATCTATCTATCTATCTATCTATCTATCTATCTATCTATCTATCTATCTATCTATCTATCTATAAATCAAGTGATATTAGCATATGAAAATATCATGGGATGTTTTTTTCTCAATTGTTGTTGTTTCTTGCTGAAGGCCCACTCGTGACTGGTATGCAGAACTTACAGAGTGACTTTAAGAGTGAATAGTGCCTAAACACAATGTAACAGTTCATAGCTAAAAGAGAAATCCACATGAGCAACATTTTTGAACATACAGCATAGCTAACCTGGTTTTACTTTTGCCTAAGCGGAGTCATCCTTCATATTTCAGCAGTTTAAAGCAATACAGACAAGGTCCCAGAGTGGCGCAGCAGTATAAGGCACTGCATCTCAGTGCTAGAAGCGTCACTACAGACCCTGGTTTGATCCTGGGCTGTATCACAACTGTCTGTGATTGGGAGTCCCATTGGGCGGTGCACGGTTGGCCCAGTGTTATCTGGGTAAGGGGAGGCCGGGGGAGGCTGTCGTTGTAAATAAGAATGTGTTCTTAACTGACTTGCCTAGTTAAATAAAGAATAAACAATCTAGTTGAATTCACACATTCTCATTAGAATCATCTACTGTAGCCTAAAGATTCAGTGAATGATGATTAAAAAGATAGACACATCATATCTCCCTCACTAACTTTAAGCATCAGCTGTCAGAGCTGCTTATCGATCACTGCACCTGTATATAACCCTTCTGTAAATAGCCCACCCTACTACCTCATCCCCATATTTATTATTTTTGCTCATTTTGCACTCCAGTATCTCTATTTGCACATCATAATTTGCACATCTATCACTCCAGTGATAATTCTAATATGTAACTTATTTCGCCACTATGGCCTATTTATTGTCCTACCTTCCTAACCTTACTGCGTTTTGCGCTACATTTGCACACTCTATATATAGATTCTCTATTGTGTTATTGACTGTACGTTTGTTTATTCTCATGTGTAACTCTGTGTTGTTTTTTGTCGCACTGCTTTGCTTAGTCTTGGCCAGGTCGCAGTTGTAAAACTGGCCTACCTGGTTAAATAAAGGTGAAATAAAAATAAATAAATAAAAAATATGAAACACCATATTATTAAAACAATATCACTTAGGCTAGTCAATGTATTTTATACTCAATAGTTTGTTAATAAAAGGAATTTAAATGGCATAATGTTTTCTTGTGCTCTACTGGCCTCTTCAGGAACATTGCTGAAACAAGGATAAAGTTCCACTTTCTCTCTGTCATGTCTCAAATCCTAGTGCACCCTTTAAATCAAACAGTTTGAACTGCATTTTGAGGCCAGTGTTGTGTCACCTCCAATTAGTATATCTTCCATATGAGGGGTTATAGCTCAGTGGAAGAGCATTTGACAGCAGATCAAGAGGTCTCAGATTCAAATCCTGGTGCTTGTATGTGCATTTTGATGCCTATGTTTTCAACATGAGGGGGTTTAGCTCAGCTTAATCTGATATAAATCTTCAATGAGTCTACTATTCAATTACTTATTTTATTTTAAATGCTTTTTTTAGGCATTACAAAACATTGACTTGTTTTTAAACAAATGAAACTGAGCAGCTGGAGTGTGTAGGGAACTCTGAGCTCTATCCTGTGAGATATTTCCTGTGGTTTAGCAACACTGATTACCGATTAGCTGGAAGAGCAGTGAATTCGAACAATTCTTAGCATGAGACAGTTTGAATGAAAGAAGATGTAAGAGGTGATACACAAGTCCACTCCCCTCTTCGGTCAACTCTTCAGACAGCAGAAGTTCCGCTAAGTGGAGCCCCTGCTTAAGACAGATATGATACCTGCAGTGATACTGATGATGATCTTGCCCAGGAGAGCAGGTAGGACTATTACTGTATACTGATATACACCTGCGTTAGTGCAGGTAGGACTGTTATACTGATATACACCTGTGTTAGTGCAGGTAGGACTGTTATACTGATATACCCTGTGTTAGTGCAGGTAGGACTGTTATACTGATACACCCTGTGTTAGTGCAGGTAGGACTATTATACTGATATATATACACCTGTGTTAGTGCAGGTAGGACTGTTATACTGATATACACCCGTGTTAGTGCAGGTAGGACTGTTATACTGATATACACCTGTGTTAGTGCAGGTAGGACTGTTATACTGATATACACCTGTGTTAGTGCAGGTAGGACTGTTATACTGATATACACCTGTGTTAGTGCAGGTAGGACTGTTATACTGATATTTACCTGTGTTAGTGCAGGTAGGACTGTTATACTGATATATACCTGTGTTAGTGCAGGTAGGACTGTTATACTGATATTACCTGTGTTAGTGCAGGTAGGACTGTTATACTGATATTTACCTGTGTTAGTGCAGGTAGGACTGTTATACTGATATACACCTGTGTTAGTGCAGGTAGGACCATTATACACCTGTGTTAGTGCAGGTAGGACTGTTATACTGATATATACCTGTGTTAGTGCAGGTAGGACTGTTATACTGATATATACCTGTGTTAGTGCAGGTAGGACTGTTATACTGATATACCCTGTGTTAGTGCAGGTAGGACTGTTATACTGATATACACCTGTGTTAGTGCAGGTAGGACTGTTATACTGATATATACCTGTGTTAGTGCAGGTAGGACTGTTATACTGATATTACCTGTGTTAGTGCAGGTAGGACTGGTATACTGATATTTACCTGTGTTAGTGCAGGTAGGACTGTTATACTGATATATACCTGTGTTAGTGCAGGTAGGACCGTTATACACCTGTGTTAGTGCAGGTAGGACTGTTATACTGATATATACCTGTGTTAGTGCAGGTAGGACTGTTATACTGATATATTACCTGTGTTAGTGCAGGTAGGACTGTTATACTGATATATACCTGTGCTAGTGCAGGTAGGACTGTTATACTGATATACCCTGTGTTAGTGCAGGTAGGACTGTTATACTGATATACACCTGTGTTAGTGCAGGTAGGACTGTTATACTGATATATACCTGTGTTAGTGCAGGTAGGACTGTTATACTGATATACCCTGTGTTAGTGCAGGTAGGACTGTTATACTGATATACACCTGTGTTAGTGCTGGTAGGACTGTTATACTGATATACCCTGTGTTAGTGCAGGTAGAACTGTTATACTGATATACCCTGTGTTAGTGCAGGTAGGACTGTTATACTGATATACACCTGTGTTAGTGCAGGTAGGACTGTTATACTGATATACCCTGTGTTAGTGCAGGTAGGACTGTTATACTGTTATACACCTGTGTTAGTGCAGGTAGGACTGTTATACTGTTATACACCTGTGTTAGTGGTGATAGGACTGTAGGACAGCATTGTCATTTAAACAGGTGTGTTATTCTCTGGCTGAGGTGTTACAGAGCAGGAGAAGAGACTCATTGCCTTTACACTGGAAATCTGTAGTCCAGGTTGGACCCTCACCACCCCTGTAGAGCTGAAGGAGCCCCACAGCCATTCTTTCGACAGACTACCTCTGCATCCTGCCAGTCAAAGTCAGCTTCACACACTGAAGCCCACTGAGATCCAGACTGATTAGACTTCACCTCCAGGTGTAGTTCACATCCACTCTCCCAGAGCTCCATCCACGAGCCTCACAAACTCAGAACAGACCACATTGGCACTGCTATCATCACAAATACCTATGTCACTCTCCAAGAGTAGACTCAATGCCAAGTCAAACAACTAACCTTACTTTGTGCCCATTTCCAAATTGAGGACCTGTCCACACATCACCCTGGAATTTGTCATGCCCCAACCTTGTCTACATACTGTATGCCCCTCCATTCTCCTTGGTCAAAGACCTCCACTGTCCCAGGCAGGAGCTGGGCTCATTCACCAGTCTGACTGGAACATAGGCTGATGGCAGATCTGAGTAGACACAAACACAAAGGTCATAATCAGTACAGTTGAAGTCGGAAGTTTACATACACCTTACATTTAAACCAAATACATTTAAACTCAGTTTTTCACAATTCCGGACATTTAATCCTAGTAAACATTCCCTGTTTTAGGTCAGTTAGGATCACCACTTTATTTTAAGAATGTGAAATGTTAGAATAATAGTAGAGAGAATTATTTATTTAAGCTTTTCTTTCTTTCTTCACATTCCCAGTGGGCCAGAAGTTTACATACACTCAATTATTATTTGGTAGCATTGCCTTTAAATTGTTTTACTTGGGTCAAATGTTTTGGGTAGTCTTCCACAAGCTTCCCACAATAAGTTGGGTGAAGTTTGACCCATTCCTCCTGACAGAACTGGTGTAACTGAGTCAGGTTTGTAGGCCTCCTTGCTCGCACACACTTTTTCAGTTCTGCCAACAACTTTTCTGTAGGATTGAGGTCAGGGCTTTGTGATGGCCACTCCAATACCTTGACTTTGTTGTCCTTAAGACATTTTGCCACAATTTTGGAAGTATGCTTGGGGTCTTTGTCCATTTGGAAGACCCATTTGCAACCAAGCTTTAACTTCCTGACTGATGTCTTGAGATGTTGCTTCAATATATCCACATAATTTTCCTTCCTCATGATGCCATCTATTTTGTTAAGTGCACCAGTATCTCCTGCAGCAAAGCACCGCCACAACATGATGCTGCCACCACCGTGCTTCACAGTTGGGATGGTGTTCTTCGGCTTGCAAGCATCCCCCTTTTCCCCCCAAACATAACGATGGTCATTATGGCCAAACAGTTATATTTTTGTTTCATCAGACCAAAGGACATTTCTCCAAAAAGTATGATCTTTGTCACCCATGTGCAGTTGCATACCGTAGTCTGGCTTTTTTATGGCGGTTTTGGAGCAGTGACTTCTTCCTTGCTGAGCGGCCTTTCAGGTTATGTCGATACAGGACTCGTTTTACTGTGGATATAGATACGTTTGTACCTGTTTCCTCCAGCATCTTCACAAGGTCCTTTGCTGTTGTTCTGAGATTGATTTGCACCAAAGTGCGTTTATCTCTAGGAGACAGAACGCATCTCCTTCCTGAGCGGTATGACGGCTGCATGGTCCCATGTTGTTTATACTTACATACTATTGTTTGTACAGATGAACGTGGTACCTTCAGGCATTTGGAAATTGCTCCCAAGGATGATCCAGACTTGTGGAGGTCTACGATTTCTTTGGATTTTCCCATGATGTCCAGCAAAGAGGCACTGAGTTTGAAGGTAGGCCTTGAAATACAGCCACAGGTACACCTCCAATTGACTCAAATTATGTCAATTAGCCTATCAGAAGCTTCTAAAGCCATGATATAATTTCCTGGAATTTTTCAAGCTGTTTAAAAGCACAGTCAACTTAGTGTATGTAAACTTCTGACCCACTGGAATTGTGATATAGCGAATTATAAGAGAAATAATCTGTCTGTAAACAATTATTGGAAGAATTACTTGTGTCATGCACAAAGTAGATGTCCTAACAGACTTGCCAAAACTATAGTTTGTTAACATGAAATCTGTGGAGTGGTTGAAAAATGAATTTTAATGACTTCAACCTAAGTGTATGTAAACTTCCGACTTCAACTGTATATAGATAACTCTGCCGTTGTAATCAAGGAGACTGATTTATCTGCACTGGCTCTGAGCCTGCACCCAGGGAGGGTAAAGCATATTTTTCTGCAAATGCTACCCCATCGGCTGAGATAGTACTGCTGCAGCCTGATATACAGTATCCTGGACTGTCTCAATGGGAGAGGTTTTTGGCCACCTGGAGGCTCCTTTCTCCACATGCTCAACATCTCCAACAGACCCAGCCAGCTGTCAATCACTCTGTTTCCTTCCTCTTCCCTGCTGCAGACGACTACCACCAAGGGAACTACAGCTGTGTTTACAGGAATTATGTTTTCTCTCACAACTTCTCCTCTGAGAATAAGCTCCTCTCCCTCACTGTCACAGATAACTGACAATGAACCAGACTTTTTGTACTTTGTGAGATTCTGTATGATTTTCCACAGATCGATCTGAGGATGATCAAATCAAATGATCAAATGTGTTTTTATTCCAGCCTCCCCTCTAACTGCTTTCACCATCAGACTGGTCATAGTGCTGCTGACGTTAGTGAAGACCACCATGGCCCTCTATCTGTACTTCAACACCACCAGGAGGCAGAAGAGAGAACAGGAGAGAGTGTGGAGGTGGTGTCCCTGCAGGGGAGAGCTGAGATTGTGCCAAGAGAAGAAAGGAGAGGAGAGGAGAGGAGAGGTTTGTTGATTTGTTTAACACTTTTTTGGTTACTACATGATTCCATATGTGCTATTTCATAGTTTTGATGTCTTCACTATTATTCTACAATGTAGAAAATAGTAAAAATAAAGAAAAAACCCTTGAATGAGTAGGTGTCCTAAAACTTTTGGCTGGTAGTGTACATTCAGTTGTTCCGAACTCACTTCACTCGTGCTATAGATGGAGGCTCACTCGGCTGGTGCTAGCACATGCGCAGATCAAATACACCGCTGGAATACAGATTCATGTGTTTACATGTCATAATAATTAAAAAAAAATTGCTCAGAAAACCAGAGTATTAAGATAAGCAGAATAAGCTGTTTATATGACTATTGCATAATCTGCCTACTACCATAATCAGTTGAATATCGAATTATTACTGTACATGTAAACATACTTATTGTTTGAAGTAATAGACCAACCTAGCTGCTGTAGTAGGTCAAAGCTGTGTGCTGGAAACCTTTGGTAGAGCATGGGTTAACTAGGCAGTGTGGTGCTCATGTGAATTTCCTTTCATTTTCAGCTTCAGACCAATGCCTACTTCTCATTTAAAACATAGTTTTTGGTTTTTAATAGAATTAAGCATAACAATTATGGTTCTAGATTGCAGGCAAAAGCTGTTTCTGGTGCTTCAAAAATGCTAAATTCTCCAACTCATGGATTTGGGATGCATGACACCCCTGGCGAACATGACCAAAGACATGACTGAAACAGGAACCAATTTAATGTAGGCTATATATACAGTGGATAGCCTATATAATTTAATGAATGTGATATTTGAGTCTCTCTCTCAGTAATTGATAGTACAATAAACACACATATGATTTCAGTTTGTGAGTGTGATATGAAAGTTGGAGCCATGTTTATTTTGAGTTTTGGCCTTCCATGGTGACACACCGTTTGGTGAAGTAACTTCATGTAGAGCTAAATTTAAAAAAGGAACAGTACTTCTTTGGGTTCAAACCGGTTCAGAACTTTATTTTTCAGGTCAGAACAATGGTCTCCAATAACAGCAAATGTTCTGTTTCCCCCTCCCCAATCAAACCACAACCAGCAGTCCTAGCTAAATTATTGTTTGAAAAATTTGACCCATTTATTTTTGACCATTTTAATTGAAAACAATCACAGTAAGGTACTTAATTGTTCCCCAGAATTGATTTGATATAAAAACAGCTGCATTTGACCTTCTCCAGCGTCAAGCACATTCAAGGATGCTCTACGTCCAAATATATTGGGGAAAGTTTACTGATCGCATAAGGATATTGAAAAGGTTTAATGACCTTGGCAGCTCATTCCATCAAGAACCCTGTAGAGATTGGCAAGACAAGGTGTTTGTTGTTAGTTGTCGGCTGTTCCCAGTGGCGATGTACCTTTGAGACAAGAGGCTACTGGTAACCTGACGTTGATTAATGGCGTAGCCTTGTTACGTGTCATTGTGCTCAATGACCTGTGAGCATCTGTGCAGAACCGTGGTATCTTTTTTCTTCAGGGATGTCAGATAGAATGATACAGTCAGAAAACTTTGGGGGATATGTTTCATTGAGCTAATTAGTTGGATCAGTAAATGCTTGGGGGACGATTGGATTATCTTTGAATAGACACGTACATACATACACAAATATCTTCACAGAGCTACAGGATTTTTGTTTTTGTGATTAGTGTGTTTATATAGGCCTTACACCTCGTCATTTATTTCGGGCGTGCGTCTACTGTGGTGTATTCTGCTGCATAATGGTTCAGGTAGGTCTCTCCCCATTTTGTTCCGTTTGCTTTATTTGCTTCCGTTTGGTTCTTAAACGGTAAACAGTTTCCGTTGCGAAATGTAATGAATACACACCCATGTTGTCTACTGTTTATATTCAGATCGTCTCATCAACAATATCAATGATGCCGATTTTGTTAAACATTTATGTTATTTGTAAGGCAAAAACAATACTTAATAATCATGTTTGAAGTTATTAGATATAGAAAATGTTAAGCTCATGGGCTTCTTTTAAATGTTTTTCAGCACTCCAACAGATGGCGCTGTTGAAATATGGATACGTTGGATATTTTCCACTACTACGGTATTGGTGCATTTCCAATCAATCAAATGTACATGTCGTGTAGGAGATAGGGTTGTTTAATACATTTTGTATAAAAAAAACAACACTTTAAATCATGTGAAATATGTAAACATATGTCAAGTTTTTATTGACAATATTCTGGAAGCAACATTCTAAAATGCAGGGATTTGTTCATGTCTGAATGTTTGTATCTTTTATAATGTTTTTTATATAATTTCTGTTTCCAGATCATCTTCAGACTTTAAGGGTAGATTACGTTGGTTAATATTGTATTGTATAAATATTTTTTAATACTTTCTCTTTAAAAGGCTGTAACTGCAGCACCTCCCCTTTCACTCAGAGGATGATGTCATCATGGTTTCCCACAGACTCTGGACAAATGATGCTGGGAGTTGCTCAGAGTGATTTTTCTTCTCCTCTATCGCTCTCTCCTGGCATTTGCTATCTCCATTAGTGAGGTGACAGTGGCTGGGGGAACTGATACTCTGTCTCTCCATCTTTCTCTCTCTCTCTCTCTCTCTCTCTCTCTCTCTCTCTCTCTCTCTCTCTCTCTCTCTCTCTCTCTTTCTCTCTCTCTCTCACTCTCTCAGCTTCCTCTAACATCAGGGATGTAGTCCTCTGCCTCTTTCAAACTTCAGCACCAGCTATGCTGTGAACTCCTTGGTGACCGCTATTGATTCTATTGGGACCTTTTTCTTCTCTCGTTCCTCACTGAGCTTTTTTCTCACGTTGTTTGAGAGGACCTAAACCTTATTGAGTTTGGAAGGAGAGGTGTTTGTTTTCTCTTTATAACCTGGTGGAACTACGGGACCATGGCCATGAAGGAGACCATTCTGCCCATCAGCGAGGTGTACGCCCCGGCCCCGGCCCCGACCCCAGCCCCGACCCCAGAGGTGGTGGAGCTCAACGTGGGTGGCCAGGTGTACGTCACCAAGCGCTCCACCCTGGTCAGCGTCCCCGACACTACCCTACACGCCATGTTCACCCGGTGCCCACCGCTGGAGCTGCCAAGGGACAGCCGAGGTCGATTCTTCATCGACCGCGATGGCTTCCTGTTCCGCTATGTGCTGGACTTCTTGCGAGACAGCCAGCTGGTGCTGCCTGACCACTTTCCCGAGCGCGAGCGTCTGCAGCGGGAGGCTGAGCACTTCCAGCTGGGCGAGCTGCTGCGCCTCCTGGGGCCCCGGGTAGGTTCCAAGCAGGGCTCCATGAACGATGAGGGTTGCCACAGCGACATCGAGGAGAGCTCGCAAAGCAGCGAGCACCCCACAGGTCGTACCTCGATTCTCTCAGACAAGAGGTCAGGGTTTATCACCATCGGCTACAGGGGCTCCTACACCACAGTGCGGGACAACCAAGCCGACGCCAAGTTCCGACGCGTGGCCCGGATCATGGTGTGCGGACGCATCGCCCTGGCCAAAGAGGTGTTTGGGGAAACACTGAATGAGAGCCGGGACCCCGACAGGCCGCCGGAGAAGTATACTTCACGTTTTTACCTCAAGTTCACCTACCTGGAGCAGGCATTTGACCGGCTTTCTGAGGCGGGGTTTACAATGGTAGCGTGTAACTCCACGGGAACAGCAGCTTTTGTCAACCAGTACAGGGACGACAAAACCTGGAGCAGCTATACAGAGTACATCTTCTTCAGTAAGTGACTTCTCACCCATTCACTAAAATACATATTGGAAAGGTGGGTCCAACATATTTTGTCAGGCTTTAGAAGTACTGTGTCAAATTTCTCTTCACAAGTGGAAAGATTGAACGAATTGTCTATCTATTCTGACTTGGTTTGTATAGCTTATTGAAGGTAAATAATAGCCTTTTCTCTCTGTGTGTCAAAGTAATCCCAATACCAGCTTCTTCACTGTTCTTGAAAATGCCCTTCCTGTGTGGTCCAGCGATTACGGCCGCTGACCCCGGCAAAGAGTCGGCATGGGTTTGAATCCGGCCCACGGCCCTTTGACTCCCCCTCCCCCTATCTTCCCTGTCTTTCCGACACTGTTCTATCTCTTCAAAAAAGCTCATAAATTACGTAAAGAATGTGGGACTGCCCCACTGCCCCACCCTCCCTGTTCCTCTCATCAGTTAGAAATGTTTCCCAAATCACAGCAGGTAGATAAAAGAGAGAAGAGATTAAAAGGAAAGGTGTGTGAGTGTAACACACAGTTTCATTGTAATAATAAGGATTTTCCACATTTTGTTACATTACAGTCTTATTCTAAAATTGATTAAATTGTTTTTTTCTCCTCATCAATCTACACACAATACCCCATAATGACAAAGCAAAAACAGTTTATTTTTTTGTTGAAATTGTATTAAAAATAAAAACGGAATATCACATTTACATAAGTATTCAGACCCTTTACTCAGTACTTTGTTTTTGTTGAAGCACCTTTGGCAGTGATTACAGCCTCAAGTCTTCTTAGGTATGCCGCTATAAGCGTTGCGCAATTGTATTTGGGGAGTTTCTCCCATTCTTCTCTGCAGATCGTCTTAAGCTCTGTCAGGTTGGATGGGGAGCATCACTGCACAGCTATTTTCAGGTCTCTCCAGAGATGTTTGATCAGATTCAAGTCCAGGCTCTGTTTGGGCCACTAAAGGACATTCAGAGACTTGTCCCGAAGCCACTCTTGTGTTGTCTTGGCTGTGTGCTTAGGGCCGTTGTCCTGTTCGAAAGTGAACCTTCGCCCCCAGTCTGAGGTCCTGAGCGCTCTGAAGCAGGTTTTCATCAAGGATCCTTCTGTACTTTGCTCCGCTCATCTTTGCCTCGATCCTGACTAGTCTCCCAGTTTCTGCCGCTGAAAAACATCCCCACAGCATGATGCTGCCACCACCATGCTTCACCGTATGGATGGTGCCAGGTTTCCTCCAGACGTGATGCTTGGCATTCAGGCCAAAGAGTTAAATCTTGGTTTCATCAGACCAGAGAATCTTGTTTCTCATGGTCTAAGAGTCCTTTAGGTGCCTTTTGGCAAACTCCAAGTGGGCTGTCATGTGCCTTACTAAGGAGTGGCTTCCGTCTGGCCACTCAACCATAAAGTCCTGATTGGTGGTGCGCTGCAGAGATGGTTGTCCTTCTGGAAGCTCTAGGAAGTCTTGGTGGTTCCAAACTTCTTCCATTTAAGAATGATGGAGGCCACTGTGCTCTTGGGGACCTTCAACGCTGCACAATCCTGTCTCAGAGCTCTACAGACAATTCCTTTGACCTCATGGCTTGGTTTTTGCTCTGACATGCGCTGTCAACTGTGGGACCTTATATAGACAGGCGTGTGCCTTTCCTAATCATGTCCAATCAATTTAATTTACCACAGGTGGACTCCAATCAGGTTGTAGAAACATCTCAAGTATGATCAATGGAAACAGGATGCACCTGAGCTCATTTTCGAGTCTCATAGCAAAGGGATACTTATGTAAATATACAAAACATTATACATATGCAAAATCGATATCTACAATCTATGTATTGACCATATACGGTTCCAGACATTTTGCTCCCTGACTTGTCACCCTTTTTCACTCTCCCGGTCACATGTCCCTGCTGGTAACGAAGAACTCAGGGCTGGGTCGCTTTGGACGTGAAGGCTTTGACAGGGAGAGGGGAGGCTTGCCAGGGGAGAGGGGAGACTTGATATTGTCTGTTAATTCTAAGACAAGGGTTGACAAGCACAGAAAATATTTCAGTTTTATCAATACACTACCAATAAATTTGTTTCCAGGTTTCCTTTTCACCAATGGAGTCAGTACAGGATCAATGACATCTACAACAGAAACAGAAAAAGATAGAGCTACTTTTCACAAGCCTATCATGCCAAGGGCTCAGAGGCATCATCTAGAAGTATTTTATTTTATTTTGAAGGAAGCACAGATGCCAACATAACAGATGTATGTGAGAACACTCCATTGGTGGGGGGGCGGCACATCTGACATATCCATCTATCTTACCCCCCTGCCTGTGAAGGCACCATGATACTGTATAACACTTTGGAAAGTGCTAGAGGGCATGAATATGCAGGGGGTAATGGATGGGGGGACGAAGCAAAAGTGTTGCGGTGACATCCGAGGAATTCGAGGTCAACAGCAAATGCCTGTCTGGCTCAGAGGTTGAGGAGGCTGTTTCGATTTCGATATTTTCATCTCAACTTTTCCTCCTCTCCGTGGATGTGTTGGCATTACTGTACACACTTCTATCTTCTCTCCTCTGGAGCTGATCCGCCTGTGTGATCCTGCTCGGGTCTTGCATAATTCATTACCCACTGCAACATGTCATTGTATTGATATTTATGAAGGGATCAACCTTTTATTCCTGAGCAATGTTGGAGCATCACTGCCATAACAAGGCCGATTTTTCCTCTGTTGAATACAGTATAAGCATTGAGCTGCTATTATGCTCAAAGATTGGCTAACTCCTGAACGTGTGTTTTAACTGCATTCTGTTGTTATTCTAAAGATGATTTGAAACACTTTTCATGACAAGGAAATGCTACATAGGCCTATAGGTACCTTAATGGCATGTTACAGTATATTAAATTACAACAATAACATAATACAAAGGAAATATGTATATTATATTTATATTAAAAATGTTACAGTGCAGGCACATTGTTTGTTTGCACATTATTAATATACAGTATTTATCCTTTCTAATGTATTTTATACTAAAATATCCAATTCCACACAGATATATTAGCTCTAACCTTGCTCTGTATAGATAATTTATGGAAAAGGTGGTGATTGGTCAATTTCCAGCCTGACATCAGCTCACGCTACCGCACCTGTAGATGTCCCTTTCCATGCCCCTTACCTTGTCCCTTACCATGCACCTTACCATGCACCTTACCATGCACCTTACCATGCACCTTACCATGATCCTTACCATGATCTTACCATGCCCCTTACCATGCACCTTACCATGTCCCTTACCATGCACCTTACCATGCACCTTACCATGTCCCTTACCATGCTCCTTACCATGCCCACGTTCCAGGCCATCTGTTGTGTAGATTCAGCTATATACACCTTCCCCAAATGAATGGAAAAAATAAGCACCATATATCTCCAGATTTTATTTGGTGCATAGCTGCATCTACACTATTGATGGCGTGGATGTGGTTTCGTCATGATGGTGTGGGATATGGGTTCATCATGATGGTGTGGGACGCGGGTTCATCATGATGGTGTGGGACGTGGGTTCATCATGATGGTGTGGGACATGGGTTCATCATGATGGTGTGGGACATGGGTTCGACATGATGGTGTGGGACATGGGTTCATCATGATGGTGTGGGATGTGGGTTCATCATGATGGTGTGGGACATGGGTTCGACATGATGGAGTGGGATGTGGGTTCATCATGATGGTATGGGATGTGGGTTCATCATGATGGTGTGGGACATGGGTTCATCATGATGGTGTGGGACGTGGGTTCATCATGATGGTGTGGGACATGGGTTCATCATGATGGTGTGGGACGTGGGTTCATCATGATGGTGTGGGAAGTGGGTTCATCATGATGGTGTGGGATGTGGGTTCATCATGATGGTGTGGGACGTGGGTTCATCATGATGGTGTGGGACGTGGGTACATCATGACAACAGACTACTTTGGGGTCTAAAAGCATCTGACAAACTGTGATTTTGGACTGTTTATGGAAAAACCAACATTTTTATGTATGGCCTTATAGACTTAGATATTGTCTGAGTTGGTTATAATTTTGCAGAGTGCCTCCTTGAACTGGATTGACACAGTACGATTTGCATGCAGATTTAATTTTTATTCACATTTTTTCTGCCAAGCCAAGCAAAACGCCAACAAGCACCGACCTATAGGCATGACAGAGAAGGTTGTTTTATGCAGCGACATTCCTCAGCATAACCGTTATTGATTGAGAGGGTAATCGTTTAAATGCCACATGCAACCCTGGGACAAGTGACAAATGTGGTGGGACTCCCAGCATGACTGGCCAAATGATGGATTTCATCTAAGGTAAGAGGCCACCAGGTGGGAAGTTGACTTTCCATTCCGTTCACTTCACTCCATTTCCCCCGCTCATCAACATTGCGAAGTGAATGATGCGTTCTCCCAAGCGTCGAAGGAGATTATATGGCCGTCTTGTGTAGATAACAAACCTAGAGGGTTTTTCTTGCATTGTGCGGCATGCGGTTTGTTAATTAAATAAGGCTTGCAATCCCTTTAATTAATTTAGATAAGCATTCCGGGTAGGGCTCTGAGACAGGTAGTTGATTCTCCATGCAAAATAAATAATCCCAATTCCCAACTGCTCATTTGATTAGCTATTGTTGTCCTTTGGAATTGTCAACCCGTACAAAGAATTTTAGTACTTGATAGAGAGAGAGAACAATAGGAGAGTTTATACCTTGGTATTGAGAGAGAAAGAGAACAATAGGAGAGTTTATACCACGGAATTGAGAGAGAGAGAGAGAGCAATAGGAAAGTTTATACCACGGTATTGAGAGAGAGAGAACAATAGGATAATTTATACCACGGTATTGAGAGAGAGAACAATAGGAGAGTATATACCACGGTATTGAGAGAGAGAGCAATAGGAAAGTTTATACCACGGTATTGAGAGAGAGAGAACAATAGGAGAGTTTATACTACGGTATTGAGAGAGAGAACAATAGGATAATTTATACCACATATTGAGAGAGAGAACAATAGGAGAGTTTATACCACGGTATTGAGAGAGAGAACAATAGGAAAGTTTATACCACGGTATTGAGAGAGAGAACAATAGGAGAGTTTATACCACGGTATTGAGTGAGAGAACAATAGGAAAGTTTATACCATGTTATTGAGAGAGAAAGAGAACAATAGGAGAGTTCATACCTTGGTATTGAGAGAGAGAGTGAACAATAGGAAAGTTTATACCGTGGTATTGAGAGAGAGAGAGAGAGAGAGAGAACAATAGGACAGTTTATACCATGGTATTGAGAGAGAGAACAATAGGAGAGTTTATACCACGGTATTGAGAGAGAGAGAGAGAACAATAGGAGAGTTTATACCACGGTATTGAGAGAGAGAGAGAGAACAATGGGAGAGTTTATACCACTGTATTGAGAGAGAGAGAACAATAGGAGAGTTTATACCACGGAATTGAGAGAGAGAGAACAATAGGAGAGTTTATACCACGGCTTTGAGAGAGAGAACAATAGGAGAGTTTATACCATGGTATTGAGAGAGAGAGAGAGAACAATAGGAGAGTTTATACCACGGTATTGAGAGAGAGAGAGAGCAAAAGGAGAGTTTATACCACGGTATTGAGAGAGAGAGAACAATAGGAGAGTTTATACCACGGTATTGAGAGAGAGAACAATAGGACAGTTTATACCACGGTATTGAGAGAGAGAGAACAATAGGAGAGGATAATGATTAATTTATTAAAATGAAAGAGGAAACTGGATAGATAATGTGTGGAAGGGAAGGCGAGACAGAATGTGACATATCCATATACTGGGCTGCTACAGGTATTACAATAATGCGTTGATCTGTGCATAAACCAAAATGTTACGTTTCCACAAAGTATTCAAAAGTTAAATGTGTTTTTGTTGGTTTCCATAATTTCAGTTAATTTTAAACACAATCTCCACTAGCCACACAATGATCCCTTTCACAACATAACTTTAAGCCTTAAATGGTGCAGTCTGGTACCTGGGAATCTGCTTAATGGCCCCATTCCTCAGCTGCATACCAAAACAAGTGGCGGAGCTGCCATTTTCCTGAAAAAACGAAATACCAGATTCTAACTTTAAGCGCTGAGGATTCTTATCAAGCAAATGCCAGTCGACTACGGTGCTCTTTATCCGCTAAGTCTCATTAATTAGGCAGAAAGCTGTCTGATAAGACGCCTGAAAGATTAAGGCATTGGCGACCAGGAAATTAAGTAGTCATGACCAAGTAGTAGAGTCATTGTGGACTCTACCGGACAATGAAAATGGACACAGATGGGAATGTTCCATGTGCAAGATTAGGAGAGGGAAGCATGAGTGAACACAATATGTTTACACCGTTTCCATGTGCATTATTTCTAGGCCATTGTTTTGCCCCCAGAGAAAATACTAGCTTGTGAGGCCATCTGTTCTCCCAGACTTCCACTACAACACAGGTTGTGAGCCTGTGCGTGAACACATTAGTGCTTAGTGCTTTCATTGGAATTGGATGTTTACTAGCAGGATTTTAACTTGTTTCCATAGCCATTGCTACTACAGAGTGCACATTGAATTACAGATTACAGGTGGCTTTGGTCTTTAATCTGTGTAACATAAATGTTGGAACATAGTGCTTAAAAAGGTCAACTACCTTTCTGGATGCACCTTGCTAAGAATGTACTGCAAGTGAAACAAAGTATTCAACACAATGTCTATAGTATAGAAACAACCTTTATGATGCGTCCTAAGACTTGTCCATGCTCCTGCTCTCCCGCAGTTAAGGCTAAAGCCATTTCCCCATGGGCATCACCGCTACATTGAGAATCTTCGTCCGTTTAAAAAAAAAAGAAATCCGTCCCCTTCTTTTCTTTCTCCAGCTCAGCCGCTGAGAGACAGGAAGACCTGCGTTTCAATGATAGATTTGGTGTCACACTCAACTCCTTGTTTTCTCGGATCCCCTTTCAGTTGACAAAGGCCAAAACCTGCTCCAGTCTCATCTTTAACGTCTTACTTGGCGAGGCCTCTGCTCTCCGTTCTGATCCTTCACCTCTATTCAGTTAATTAGTAAGGTTGACTGAACGTTCTGACCATCTCTAGCATCCTTATATCTCTAGATTTGTGTTTTTTATTGCCGCTATAGAAGCCTGTTATCTAATATTTTTTCAACCACTACCCAAATGTAATTACTGTGATATATTATCCACCATATTTCTTTCAAACCATGCGCTTCATCCCAAATGTCAGACAATGTTGTGTTTTTTTACCCATATTTTACCCATAGTTGACTGAGAACACATTATCATTTACAGCAACGACCTGGGGAATAGTTACAGGGGAGAAGAGGGGCGATGAATAAGCCAATTGGAAGCTGGGGATGATTAGGTGGTTACGATGTTATGGGGGCCAGATTGGGAATTTAGCCAGAACACTCCTACTCTTAGATAAGTGCCATGGGATCTTTAGTGATCACAGAGAGTCAGGACATCCGTTTAACATCCCATCTGAAAGATGGCACCCTGCACAGGGCAATGTCCCCAATCACTGCCCTGGGGCATAGTGATGTTTTTTTTGGACCAGAGGAAAGAGTGCCTCCTACTTGGCCCTCCAACGCTACTTCCAGCAGCATCTAGGGAGCGACTAGGACCGACCCTGCTTAGCTTCAGAGGCAAGCCAGCAGTGGGATGCATGGTGGTATGCTGCTGGCCAGTGTTGAATGGGGAATTGATCTGCTTTTCCTTCACTTTTTGTTTGAGAGACTATTATTATTATTATTAATTTTCCTACATCTGTCATGTGTGGTCAACTGTTGTTCTGAGAGTATTCAGCTAAGCTTTCCTACCTTCTTATTAAGATTCACCACTGTTTCTTCAACATAATTGCACCTTTCATTCTTAGCGCACATCTACAAGTACTGTAATTTGCCTCCATTTCTTGGATGTGCACTCAATGAAGCGTTATCGGGAGCACTTATGTAATGATTTGTTCAACACTTGATTAGATAATAGATGTCTTGCTTAGCCGTTACCCGTTGGTGTGCTTTCTCGCACTTGTCACAGAGGCTATTTTTGGACGCAGTGTCCATTTTGTAGAGGCTGGTCTGAAAGGTTTTTAAAGTGTCAAGTGATTCTTAACCAAGGATTCTTGCCTTTATTATATGCAACTCAAGCATTATATGCATTATATTCAAATAAAGTATGACATTTTAAAGTGGAAATTACAAACTTTAGAATACAAGTTTGCATTTCCTGCCGTGCAGAAAAATTATCAGCAACAAAAGAGAATTATCCTACATCTGTACTATGTATCGCTGACTTGTATTTAATTGTACTTGAGAGTTTCCCTTAGACTAAACTTTCACTAAACCTTCATCTAACTTTGGCCAATAATTAGGTCCTTTACATTCTCAATGTCCCAATGTCATCAGAGAAGGGCGGTGGCATCAGTTGTCCTATTTCAAAACTGACTGACCCCACCTGAGTTGCCTGTCCACAGGGCTCAATGATGATCGTGCAGCCCTGACAAAGACTCTCCCAGAGAATCGATCTGAAACATGAAGACTCAGCAGGGAGTTATACGGGAGAGTTATAGGGAACAAGATCCTTTATTGGGAGGGTTGAGATTGGACTCAGTTCAATAGTAGACCCGCCAGTTCGTCCTTGGATGTGAATCTCGGACACTTTTAGGTGTGGTTTTGTATGTATTGCTGTAACGCTGTGTTCTGATTGACATGACAGCTGTCATCTATTAAGATACCCTCTATCCTAAAGCATGATATGAAATAAACAGCTGAATAATTGTTTTAATTGGTTGTGGTAGTGTTATTAGGTTTTGCAATGTGTTATGCAAGCCTTACCAAGGTGTTGCATGACCTTATTGACAGTGTTAGGAAAGCCATATGCAAACACCGCAAATGTTACAAAGGTAGCTAAAACATATCAGTTGAACCAAGATATTATTCACGTGGCTGAATTTCATCAAACCTGCTATAGCAATGTCTATGCATCTTTGATTACATGCACTACATTTTATTTTCCACTCATTTCACAGATGCTCTCATCCAGAGGTGCGTTCCACTACAGTAACCAGTAGGTAAAACAATCACTTAAAAATAAAGCTTTCATCAAAAGAGCCGCTATCCACTAACACTACAGCTACTGACTGCCCATTCACACACTACTCTTATTAAGAACAGTGGAAGAATCCACCGTAGAGTAGTCTAGCTGCTATTAATTACGCTACCCCAAAACCATTCTGCAATTGTATTTGAGTTATTTGAAGCTATGTTAACACACTATGTTCCTGATTTAATACCGTCATGCGGTTTTGATTGAATAGCATCCCTAAGCCTTATCGAGATACCATCTGCTTCAGAGAGGATGCCAAGATCCTTCAAGAACCATCCCACACAAAAGCCCATTTATGACTGCTTGGATGTACAGTCATAGAGGCTTTGTCTTAGTGAGGTACGGTAGTAAACCATGATTTCTCTATTCACCTGAACTCCACTTGTCCCTACTGAAAAGCGAGGATGGCACTTTTTCTGAAGGGATAATTTTGTCTGTCACCCAAATGGCTTCCTATTCCCTATATACAGTAGTGGACTACTTTTGACAGAGGCCCTATGGGCTACACATAGGGAATAGGGTGCCATTTCGGGCGAAGCCTTTGTCGAACAAGATGGAAGAAGTAGAAGAAGGGCCTTACTCCTTGTATGATATGCTATTCATCTAATGGAGTCGCATTTTCTCCTCTGATGTACTGGCTCTCTAACTCTACTGGCGATGTACTGGCTCTCTAACTCTACTGGCGATGTACTGGCTCTCTAACTCTACTGGCGATGTACTGGCTCTCTAACTCTACTGGCGATGTACTGGCTCTCTAACTCTACTGGCAATGTACTGGCTCTCTAACGGCGATGTACTGTCTCTCTAACTCTACTGGCGATGTACTGGCTCTCTAACTCTACTGGCGATGTACTGGCTCTCTAACTCTACTGGCGATGTACTGGCTCTCTAACTCTACTGGCGATGTACTGGCTCTCTAACTCTACTGGCGATGTACTGGCTCTCTAACGGCGATGTACTGGCTCTCTAACTCTATTAGCTTGACTTTAGTTGTCTAAGCATTGAGAGTAAGTTATTTAAGCTATATTTTCAAATCAGATGGGAGACAGTGGGACAGAAGATTCTCAGCTTTTTTAAAGGCCCAAGGAACATTCCACATCGACTGACCCTCTCTGCAGTATATTCTGTTATTTTCCCATGGGTACTAGTGAGAGTAGAGAAAGATGAGCAAACCAAACCTGGCACCGATTCGATTCAACAAAAGAGCAATTTGCGATGTGGCATAGGCTACAGTTGAGCAGATGCGTTTGTAGGATTTTGCAGGTGTAAATGTCGCAATTATACGTCATTTACATGATAGAAGACATTAGCTGATTATGTTTTAATACCACACAAATGACCGAAATGAAAGGTTACACTGACACTGACAAACTGAGATCAATAAAAATGATCTGGTCTTGAATTCAAACCATAGCCCAGGCCAATGATGCGACACACATATTGTACAACATTAGGAGGAAATATATACAGTGGGGAGAACAAGTATTTGATACACTGCCGGTTTTGCAGGTTTTCCTTCTTACAAAGCATGTAGAGGTCTGTAATTTTTATCATAGGTACACTTCAAATGTGAGAGACGGAATCTAAAACAAAAATCCAGAAAATCACATTGTATGATTTTTAAATAATTAATTTGTATTTTATTGCATGACATAAGTATTTGATCACCTACCAACCAGTAAGTATTCCGGCTCTCACAGACCTGTTAGTTTTTCTTTAAGAAGCCCTCCTGTTCTCCACTTATTACCTGTATTAACTACACCTGTTTGAACTCGTTACCTGTATAAAAGACACCTGTCCACACACTCAATCAAACAGACTCCAACCTCTCCACAATGGCCAAGGCCAGAGAGCTGTGTAAGGACATCAGGGATAAAATTGTAGACCTGCACAAGGCTGGGATGGGCTACAGGACAATAGGCAAGCAGCTTGGTGAGAAGGCAACAACTGTTGGCGCAATTATTAGAAAATGGAAGAAGTTCAAGATGACGGTCAATCTCCCTCGGGCTGGGGCACCATGCAAGATCTCACCTCGTGGGGCATCAATGATCATGAGGAAGGTGAGGGATCAGCCCAGAACTACACGGCAGGACCTGGTCAATGACCTGAAGAGAGCTGGGACCACAGTCTCAAAGAAAACCATTAGTAACACACTACGCCGTCATGGATTAAAATCCTGCAGCGCACGCAAGGTCCCCCTGCTCAAGCCAGCGCATGTCCAGGCCCGTCTGAAGTTTGCCAATGACCATCTGGATGATCCAGAGGAGGAATGGGAGAATGTCATGTGGTCTGATGAGACAAAAATAGAGCTTTTTGGTCTAAACTCCACTCACCGTGTTTGGAGGAAGAAGAAGGATGAGTACAACCCCAAGAACACCATCCCAACCGTGAAGCATGGAGGTGGAAACATCATTCTTTGGGGATGCTTTTCTGCAAAGGGGACAGGACGACTGCACTGTATTGAGGGGAGGATGGATGGGGCCATGTATCGCGAGATCTTGGCCAACAACCTCCTTCCCTCAGTAAGAGCATTGAAGATGGGTCGTGGCTGGGTCTTCCAGCATGACAACGACCTGAAACACACAGCCAGGGCAACTAAGGAGTGGCTCTGTAAGAAGCATCTCAAGGTCCTGGAGTGGCCTAGCCAGTCTCCAGACCTGAACCCAATAGAAAATCTTTGGAGGGAGCTGAAAGTCCGTATTGCCCAGCGACAGCCCCGAAACCTGAAGGATCTGTATGGAGGAGTGGGCCAAAATCCCTGCTGCAGTGTGTGCAAACCTGGTCAAGAACTACAGGAAACGTAGGATCTCTTTAATTGCAAACAAAGGTTTCTGTACCAAATATTAAGTTCTGCTTTTCTGATATATCAAATACTTATGTCATGCAATAAAATGCAAATTAATTACTTAAAAATCATACAATGTGATTTTCTGGATTTTTGTTTTAGATTCCGTCACTCACAGTTGAAGTGTACCTATGATAAAAATTACAGACTTCTACATGCTTTGTAAGTGGGAAAACCTGCAAAATCAGCAGTGTATCAAATACTTGTTCTCCCCACTATATATATATATATATATATATATATATATATATATATATATATATATATAGAGAGAGAGAGAGAGAGAGAGAGAGAGAGAGAGAGAGTAGGGTCCAGCCTTCCATAAAGATGATAAAATTGGTCTGGTTGGTCTTAACCATATGGGTGTGTGGTAACACATCATTCAAAGATCAAAAGACCTACCCGAGGCCCTCAGAAGAAAGATTATTGATGCCCTTGAGTCTGGGAGGGGTTACAAATCCATTTCCAAGCAATTCGAAGTACATCATTCCATTTCCAACAATTCGAAGTACATCATTCCACTGTCCGATGCAAATTCCAGATCACTGGCAAACTACCTAGGACAGGTCATCCCACCAAAGTCAGCCCAAGAGCTGACCGAAAGATGCTCATAGAAGTCTCTGACAGAACGACAGATATATGGGACCCAAAAGCGGACACGGAGGCAGGGATATGATTGACTGTTTAATAGTAGATATGGGGCAAGACAGGCTCGTAGTCAATAACAGGCAGTGTTGGTAACAGGGAATCAGAATGGCAGTCGTCCAATAAGGGGAGTCAGGCTCGTAGTCGTAGTTCAGGCAGAGTTCGGTACCGGGAATCAGAAGGATGGCAGTACAGAGGAGTAGACAGTCTCGTAATCCGTAATGCAGGCAGAGTTCGTTTGGCAGCAGATCAGATGGTCGAAGGCACATGAGGGGGCTAGACAGGAACGTAATCCAACAGGCAGGTAGAGGTCCAAATACCGGGAAACAGACTGGCAGAGTTAGTAATACGAGATAGAGTGCTGGAAACGACTGACTAGGCAAGACGATCTGGCAAAACCCTAACAGAACCCAAGGGACTAAATAACCAAACTGATTGACAAAGGAGATAGGGTGCACCTGGTGTGGGGAGGGGACAAACACAGACAGGTGAAACAAATCAGGACATGACAGTCTCTAAGAACCCCAGGGTAACATCAAGGGATCTACAGGCCTCTCTTGCCACAATCAATGTCGAAGTCCATGGGTACACTGTCAGAAAGAGACTGCACAAACTTGGCCTACATGTTGTGTCTTGATGTTCTTTTTTGAGAGCAGAGGGTTCTTCCTATATGGTTAAGACCAAACCAGACCAATTTTCTTATCCTAAGTTTCTCTCTAATGTTTTTTAATCATTTGCACTTGTTTTAGTGCAACTAATTCTAATTTTAGCCATTTTATGTGATGGTAAAGGTAGGGGTGTTTAATTGCAAAACATTTTCAAAGTTTGTGCGATTTGTTAAATTAGGTAACCTTTATCTGTCAATAGTGTTGAAGTGAAGATTAGATATCCATCTGTCCAAATATGTAAAAAAAAAAAAAAAAAAGTAAACTTTCCAGGGGGTGTACTTACTTTTTCACGTGACTGTATGCCAAGGCACACTGAAGCTGTTCTGGCAGCTCATGGTGGCCTAACACCCTATTAAGACACTTTATATCGGTGTTCCCTTTAATTTTGTAGTTACCGTGTGAGAAAACTTTATCCAAAGTAATTTTTTTGTAAAAGCCCCTGCATTAGTGTGTGCCTCAGAGATAAAACAGAGCTGTAATTCCCAGTTTTTCTCGAGGTAGAAACATCTCTCCACACAAAGAAACCACATTGTGGGATGAGTAATCTAGGATCTACACATGTAATGGGTTTCTGTGGCAGAGGAAGTTTTAGTGAATTGTAGTCACTCAGGATTCCATGATGTGTGGTGTCCCTGGGAGCTGGGCTGCTGTTCCTATTAGTGAGATATTAAACCAAAGTGGAAGCCTTTGCATAACGATGTCTTTGAGGTACATCCCTGATTCACAGCCTGCATGCGTTTGCTAATATGGGCATGCTGCGACCCACACAAAACCCCAAGGCAGGCTGACATTTGAACACAAGCCACCGTTGCTGTTGGGGATGTAGATAATTGTTGTGTTGCTTTTGCTTAGTTGTGCAGTGGGTAGCAGGGTGTAGTAGCATTATCTCTGTTGATGGAATGTATGTTTAATATTTCAGACATTCACAGACATATTTGGCATTGTTGAAATGCTGCTTCTTGTTCTGACGCTATAAAAGCAGGAGTTGTATTTAATCAAAACCATTCGACAACAAACCTGCGTTGTGGGACCTCACTATTTCACCTAATAAACATGCTCTAATTGATCACAAATAAGCTAATTAGCTTAATATGAGGCTCAATAGCAATGCTATTTTCCTGCTGTGAAAATGAAATAGACTTTTAGCCCAGCTGTGATGACATTTGCCATAGTGACAGCTTCAGCAGAAGAATCCAGATGATGAAATAGCGAGGCCTGCCCACCTGATGTTATGTTCTGATAGGCAATCACAGAGACTGTCATGATTGACAGCATCCTATAAAATGAAAGCTACAGCAAGATAACCATCCATCTCTCTCACATCTTACTGTCAATCATCTTTCACTGTGTAAAAATTGGTGGCAGTCGGTAACTGCCGTAATAGTATGAAGCTTTGGTAACCATTAGGAGATTTGGTCCTGCTTAAAATGGCGTTCAGCTTTTAAAGGCGTCATAAAGCCTTCATAAGCGCTACATAAATGTGTTACAAAGCATCTATAACCTAATGTCATGCTCTATAAACGTGTGGAATAACTGTGTGACATAACTACCAATGTCAAATGTGACATAACCCACCACTTTATGAAATTTCCCCCCCGGGGGATCAATAAAGTATCTATCTATCTATCTATCTATCTATCTATCTATCTATCTATCTATCTATCTATCTATCTATCTATCTATCTATCTATCTATCTATCTATCTATCTATCTATCTATCTAAATCATATTAAATTGATGCTTCACAAATAATTGATTTCCTTGTCATGCATCTTGGTAAAGCATTGCAACACCAGGATAGTGGGTTATATTCCCGGGACCAACCATATGTAAAAATGTAAGCATGCATGACTGTAAGTCGCTTTGGATAAAGGTAATAAATTATATTACTCTAAACCCTTTCTAGGATGGAACAAACCTCTTTCCCTCTTGGGTGCATAATGAATATTGGACATGACCTCAACTTCCCCCAAGATGCTGTGCTGCAGGATGACACACACGTTTTTATTTCTTTATTGCGTAATTCATTTCTTTCCTATATTCTGGTTTTGTTTTTCCAGGTTTCGGATTTCCCCCAGTTATTTTTTCTGGTTTTCCCAAAAAATGTTTATTTCAGTGTGCATGCACTGTTTGGTTAGCAGTGTTTATGTAGCGCAGTAAGCTCACATGTGATGGAGTTCACAAATCAAATACCCACTTGTGGGGCCACTGGACAATGAAAAACAAGTAAGTAAACATGTATTTATTGTAATAAATCAATTGTTAGTTCTAATAATTTCGGTGACTTCACAGCATTTGCTTACTAGCTAACAGACCTGATAACTTTCTTTGTTATTAATTTTAAGGTTAGAACCAACATGCAGAACCTCCAGCAGGCAGAGAGGCAAGAACCATTCATCCACCAGCTCAGGGACAAGCTACACTGTTCACAGCCCTGTGTAATGTTCAATGTAATTGCATTCCTGGACTTTTTGAAACTTAATGTATTTGTATTGTTTTTAATAATGTATAAATAAAAGGAAATATGTGGTTTAAACGTGTCTTTAATGTTTATTTGTTTTAGCTGTTAGTGATACTTCCTTTAGAGTACATTTTTTTTAAAGGATGTATTTAAATTATTATTTAACTAGGCAAGTCAGTTAAGCAAATTAGGGTTAAGTGCCTTGCTCAAGGACACATCAACAGGTTTTTTCACCTTGTCGGCTCAGGTATTCAAACCAGGGACCTTTCGGTTACTGGCTCATCGCTCTAACCGCTAGGCTACCCGACGCTCTTAATACATTTGTGTTTACATCATTAAGCCTTTATGTATGTGTTATGAATTACCAAAGGTGTCTCATTTCAAACTAAGAATTACAGGACACTACATAAAGCGTCAATAAATAGGTTATTAACGTTCTGCTGATTTGTGTGTGTGTGTGTGTGTGTGTGTGTGTGTGTGTGTGTGTGTGTGTGTGTGTGTGTGTGTGTGTGTGTGTGTGTGTGTGTGTCAGAGCCGAGATGATTTGGAGTAGTCCAATCTGAGACAACCACACCAGGTATTCCTCTTCTGTTCCCATGCTGGAGACCAGGGCTTGATTACATCCTGTTACAATGGGGCCAAGGACTGATCTTTCAGCAGGGGAGTGGGTGAATGTGTCAAAGACCTGACTGGGCCCAGGACCCCACGGTATGACTTGTTATATTGTTGTGTCAAAGACCTGACTGGGTCCAGCACCCCACGGTATGGCTTGTTATATTGTTGTCAAAGACCTGACTGTGTCCAGCACCCGAAGGTATGGCTAGTTATATCGTTTTCACAGACCTGACTGGGTCCATTACCTCACAGTATGGCTTGTTATATTGTTGTCAAAGACCTGACTGGGCCCAGCACCCCATGGTATGTCTCGTTTTTGTTGTGTGCGTGTTTGTGTAGAGGCACTTTCAATTTCTTTAGGTTGGGGGCTTTCATCAACTAAGAGTTTCTTGGTGAAACGTCGTTCCCAGACTATTGCACACACAGTATATATAAGTCTGGGATTTCAACCATTCAAAGTTGGCCTTAGTGGGAGTGACCATAGAATTCTATAGGAGTGACATTACTGAGTAAAGTATTTGTCATCGTCACTACTTAACACAATCAAAAAGTCATACTTATTGCTAAACCCTGCCCATTTCAACATTTTATATTCTTAAAATTAGGTTTTAAACCTAACCTTAACTAATGAAGGCCAAGTTTGATGCGTTGGTCCACCTGACCATCCGCGCATTTGAGCAGAAGTGTCTGGGAATGAGATTAGGTGTCATGTGACTAACATGACTTCTCTTTAGAGCGTATGCCATCCTTCAGCACTGTCTATATATCATATTCAACATAGTGGGTTATGTTACATTTATGAACCCTTTATAAAGCATGACATATGGTTATAGATGAGCCTTGTAACACATTTATGTAGCGCTTTATGAAGTCTTTATGAAGTCTTTATGAAGCCTTTATAAGCCGAACGTCATTCAAAGTGGGACCAGAGACATTATAATCTGTCATAGGCAGGCATTAATATTACGAACAATGACAAAAGATGTTATGAAGCGTGTTATGATGGGTGCTATAGATGACAGGCCAATCTGTTGTCAAATGTTTGTAGGTCTTATAAAACTGTTTTAAAGGCATTATGAATGTATACATTGGGGGTCTATAACACATTAACAAGCAGTAAGTATGTATGGCTATGTATGGCTTTCTTATAACGTTGTTACAAAGTCTGTCTGTAGGTACCTTCCTTTAAACTCGACTGGCAATCAATAGTCACAGTGTTAATGAGTGGCTCATGTCTAGCTCCCAGACCCTAAATCCCCAGGATCAGCCTGTGTAGTCAGCTAGCCGGCTAACCTTAGGTCACGCTGAGTTGATTTAGAACCCAGTGAGGGGCGTGCTTACTGAGCTCTAATGGACTCCTGGTACCCTCAGATCTGGATCTTGCAATTTCACCAATAAGAGGCAGTGTTTTATCTCATTGACTGGCCCACAAGAGAACTGGGCAGCTCTTGGATACTATTTAGGAGAAATAAACAAAATTAAGGGATTTATTTATTTTCTACAAACATTTATTTCAATATTTTTGTTTAGACGGATTACAGTTCAAAATCAGCCGACAATGAAAATGTTGAGTGACGTTATCTATTTATTATTTTCTGTAACTGTGATGTTTTGGTCAAAAACATTTCAACATACTATGGCTAGGCAATTATTTTGTAACATACTGTACTATGCTTCAATGGTTTTTAAGCAATGGTCCTTCCTCAATGGTCGACATCAATTCATTCATGCAGTATAGAGTAAATGCAATTGACAGAGAACATAGTTCCTGGTTCAATCTTTAGCTGTAGTTGCTGAGGAAGCTGTTTGTATCAGCCAGGAAGCAAAGGCCCACTGCTCTCAGCACTCACAATGGCAACTCAGCTGAACTCTTTTTTATTTTTCACTTTTTATTTAACATACTGATTTACCACTTGGGTGCACTTTATAGTGCTCCATTGACAGGGATTTTATGCTCGGTGCTCAGAGCCTTTAGCCTTCTTACTGTAACCATTCTTGTTAATGCCTTGGGTCTGCAGCGTGCCGAGAGAGTGAGTAAGAGAGATAGATTGGCTCAGCTAAGAGCATTTGTCATTACATTAGCTTGTTTCCTGGTTAACTGTTATGGTCGTGTTTCCAACTCTGACTGTGTTACCTTGGGGGTGAATTATGTAACATGAAAATATTAGTGGAGGAATGGGCACATGTTCTCTCATGTTCTTACAGTGCCAGACTGGAAACTACTGTGTGGTAATCATTTTTTGTTTGTTTAGTTTTTCCCCAGGGATTGTTTCTCAGATAGCAGCGGAGGAATTTTGGGGGACACTTTTCAGCTACATCATACAATCGTGTCTGTTTCTCACAATTTTTGTCTCTCACTCAGATCTTTTTTTATGGAATTTATTTGCATACATTGATTTAAGTAGTTTATGGAAAATATGAAACAATGTGCATAGATAGAATGTGTGCCAAATAGTCAAGACCTTGGATAGATGCATTTCTGACGGTGTTTTTCTAACCTGTCATGGATTAGTCTCAGCTGTTCCACTTATTTGATCTAATCCAGTAATCTTGTAGCACACCTGATTCAAGTGGTCAACTAATCACCAAGATTATTCAGGTGTGATTGTACTATTTTGTACTGTATTGTACTGTAATAGTTCAAATAAGTGGAAAAGCTGTGAGCACTCATGGAGAAATTAGGGAAAACGTCAGCATATCATACACATGTGCCCCCACTCAACATGTGACTGACCTTGTCTCAACATGTGACTGACCTTGTCTCAACATGTGACTGACCTTGTCTCAACATGTGACTGACCTTGTCTCAACATGTGACTGACCTTGTCTCAACATGTGACTGACCTTGTCTCAGCATGTGACTGACCTTGTCTCAGCATGTGACTGACATTGTCTCAACATGTGACTGACCTCGTCTCAACATGTGACTGACCTCGTCTCAACATGTGACTGACCTTGTCTCAGCATGTGACTGACCTTGTCTCAGCATGTGACTGACATTGTCTCAACATGTGACTGACCTTGTCTCAACATGTGACTGACCTTGTCTCAGCATGTGACTGACCTTGTCTCATCATTACTAACCTTGTCTTTCTGCTGTGTGTTTGGCAGGGCCGGCATTGAAGATCACCTCCCCCAAGCAAGACTGTGAGGAGCGCAAGCAGGACAAACTGGGCACCGACAAGGGCAGCGAGAGCGGCACGTCCCTCAACGAGCTCTCCACCTCTAGCTCCGAGACCCACTCTGAGGCCACCTCACCCCAGGATGGTCCCAACCTGGGTGGGGGAGGCGGTGGGGGATCCGTGGCCCCCTGCGGAGCCCTCCAGTCTGTCTCCCGGCAGCCCAGCACCCTCACCCTGGGGTGGCCTTCCAAGAAGGGCTCGTCAGTGCAGTGGATGCAGCTGCCGGATAAGCGACGCAACAGCGAGCTCTTCCAGTCGCTGATGGGGCGGGAGGGCGGCCTGAGCAGGAAGAAGAACACGGAGAGACCCAGTGCAGAGGAAGAGATGAAGCAGTGCATCCAGGACTTTAACAACATCAAAATCCCACAGGCTTTCCCCGAGCGCAAGCGGCAGTGGCAGTCCGAACTACTCCAAAAGTACGGTCTATAGGGACCATTTTCTATCCCTATCCCCATGCCACATGTGGTAGCCATTTTTATTTGGA
Organism: Thymallus thymallus; assembly: GCA_023634145.1. NCBI lineage: Eukaryota > Metazoa > Chordata > Actinopteri > Salmoniformes > Salmonidae > Thymallus > Thymallus thymallus. The sequence continues at coordinate 14,867,395 of CM042385.1, forward strand.
TTCCCTCCATTTTGGCTGGTTTTAAGTGCTATGATTCGTTCTAAAATGTCTGACAGTTCAAATTAAGTTAAAAGGATCATCAACCAACTGTTGTTTAAGTGAGGCCAGGTTGGTAAGCACATGCATTTCTGGGGCACATGTTAAAAGAAGCACAGAGGAAATCCCCTTTTACCGGTATGTTGTCTCTTAAATTCTTAAATGCGTTGGAGATTACTCATGCAAACGTCAAAAGTAAAATCTTTTTAAACATTATGACTATGTGAAAAGTATTTTGACTATTTTCTTTGGAATGGATTGAAATAGTTGAGAATGTACATGACTGTTGTTAATGAATAAGAAAACATAGATATACTGTATACCACTAGAGACTTAATTACAATTATTGAATTATGTACAAAGAGAGAATTATATGTGTTCAACATGTGAATTATTTAAGAAGTTTTGTATATCCAGATAGCGGAAAGAGTGGAATATGTCCATTCAGTATCTACCATGGATGGAGGTTATATTGGTGTGTTTACTGTCCATGGTCAATGTGTGAGTAACAACATTTATAGCTACTTTTTTAGAATAATTCTAAAATAAAACATAATATCATGTTGTGACACTTTTCAGTCCAGGACCAGGCTTAATCAGTGTCCAGGAAACCAGCTCTTTATGTAAAAATCCTTCAGTGCGAACGGTGAAGATGATTTCTTACAATCACTCTACGGTAGATAGATATGGTGTGCTGAGGATCAAGCCGTTTTTCTGCAGTGTTAACCCCAAGCCGCTTTCTCTTACTCACCCAACAACTTATGGAATTGACTGAAAAATCTGATTACTGAGCAATGGAAGAGTCTGTTTTTGTCAGTCCCTCATTGTTGAAAATCTTTAATCCAATAAAAGTGCTGCGTAAAGATGAAAAAAGCTGCTTGCCATTTTCATGTGTTTCCTACAGTACTTCCCCAAAGACCTGGATTGGAGATCAGGATAAATACATTTCTAACAGAGGTTAACATGCCTTGCTGCTCTGTTTTTGTAAGGGCTGGGTAGTGGTGAAGCCGCTAACTCCCATCATTGGGAGTGGATGAGCCACAACCCAGTCCTTACTTCAGTTAGGGAGGATTAATGATCCCCAATCAGAGACAGCTGTCTAGTGTTGTCTCTGATTGGGGAGAGTATTTAGCAGTCCTCCACATCCACCTGTGCGTGGATCATTGTTTGGTTGTGTTTGTCTGCATGTTGCAGAACTCACAAGTGAGTCACTGTGTTTTTGTTAGTAGGTCATTTATTTTCACTCTCCTTGTTTATTTGTAATGCTTCGTGAGAACATCTCATCGCTCCACGTATCGTCCCTTCACACGTATCGTCCCTTCACTTGTCCCCGTCCGGGACGCAACCCTGAGCCTCCAGTGAAGGTCAGCAACCCTGAGCCTCCAGTGAAGGTCAGCAACCCTGAGCCTCCAGTGAAGGTCAGCAACCCTGAGCCTCCAGTGAAGGTCAGCAACCCTGAGCCTCCAGTGAAGGTCAGCAACCCTCAGCCTCCAGTGAAGGTCAGCCGCCCGGGGCCCCCAGAGAGGGTCAGCCGCCCGGGGCCCCCAGAGAGGGTCAGCCGCCCGGGGCCCCCAGAGAGGGTCAGCCGCCCGGGGCCCCCAGAGAGGGTCAGCCGCCCGGGGCCCCCAGAGAGGGTCAGCCGCCCGAGGCCTCCAGTGAAGGTCAGCCGCCCGAGGCCTCCAGTGAAGGTCAGCCGCCCGAGGCCTCCAGTGAAGGTCAGCCGCCCGAGGCCTCCAGAGAAGGTCAGCCGCCCGAGGCCTCCAGAGAAGGTCAGCCGCCCGAGGCCTCCAGAGAAGGTCAGCCGCCCGAGGCCTCCAGAGAAGGTCAGCCGCCCGAGGCCTCCAGAGAAGGTCAGCCGCCCGAGGCCTCCAGAGAAGGTCAGCCGCCCGAGGCCTCCAGAGAAGGTCAGCCGCCCGAGGCCTCCAGAGAAGGTCAGCCGCCCGAGGCCTCCAGAGAAGGTCAGCCGCCCGGAGCCTCCAGCGAAGGTCCGCCGCCCTGAACTTCCAGCAGTCTGCTTCGCTCCAGTGCCGGAGCAGTCCGCTCCACCGGTGCCCAGTCCGGGGCCGGTCGTCTGCTTCGCTCCAGTGCCGGAGCAGTCCGCTCCACCGGTGCCCAGTCCGGGGCCGGTCGTCTGCTTCGCTCCAGTGCCGGAGCAGTCCGCTCCACCGGTGCCCAGTCCAGGGCTGGTCGTCTGCTTCGCTCCAGTTCCGGAGCAGTCCGCTCCACCGGTGCCCAGTCCGGGGCCGGTCGTCTGCTTCGCTCCAGTGCCGGAGCAGTCCGCTCCACTGGGGTCTGAGCCAGGGGAAAACATCAGCCCCTCTCCAGGGTCGAGGGCTCCCACACCCGGGTCCAGACAGGACTTGGTGAATGGCAGGAGTACTGAGGGGGGAACCATCGCGCCGGGGTAGGAGGAGAGCAGCTTTCACGGCCTGCGTCACGCCCGAGGCCGGAACCGGAACCCCCACCAACAACCACCTCAGTACCCCGCCATTTCCCCTCCTGGTTTTGTGTATTTTTTTGGGGGAGAGGGGGAGATCAAGTGCGGTCGGGAGCCCGCACCTTGGAGGGGGGGTACTGTAAGGGCTGGGTAGTGGTGAAGCCGCTAACTCCCATCATTGGGAGTGGATGAGCCACAACCCAGTCCTTACTTCAGTTAGGGAGGATTAATGATCCCCAATCAGAGACAGCTGTCTAGTGTTGTCTCTGATTGGGGAGAGTATTTAGCAGTCCTCCACATCCACCTGTGCGTGGATCATTGTTTGGTTGTGTTTGTCTGCATGTTGCAGAACTCACAAGTGAGTCACTGTGTTTTTGTTAGTAGGTCATTTATTTTCACTCTCCTTGTTTATTTGTAGTGCTTCGTGAGAACATCTCATACAAATAAAAAAGATGTCACTCCACGATCTCTCCACGTATCGTCCCTTCACTCCTCACCGTGACAGTTTTGAAGCAATGTACAATTTCCCACCTATCTGCAGAGGTGCGTGATGAGCTATGTATGATGTCATCAAGTGGCTGATATATACCAGATATTTTGGCAGTGTACAGCATATTACCAAGGTGAGAGGTTTTGTTTTAAAGGGAGACCTTTTGTTTTAAAGACATTCAATAAAAAGATATGTTATGAACTAGATGAATTACAACACATTTTTTAGACATATTGTTTAAATCCCTATCATGAATCCCTTGCCATGAGCACATTGCCCCACAAGGCAAAACTCAAAAACAAACACAGGCTTAGTGAATTGAAGAAAACATTTTTCTCACCTCATTATATAAACACTGACTTCTCTCCGTTTGCTATTTGAATGATAAGAAAATTAGTTTCTGAGACTGAACACGCTCCACTGAGTTGAACCCCACTAGTCTGAGTGGGCCCTATACAAAATGCTGAAATTAGCACCACTTAGTCTCAAATGAGATTGCCGGTGTATCACAACAAGATTGAACAAGTGATGTTTTCCCATCTTCTCCCAGGGACCTAACATGTCTGAAAATTGAAATGTGCACACTTTTTTTTGAATATTTCACTGATGGTTGAAGTGTGTCTGAAACGGTCGGATATGCTGCATTTATCAGAAACCAGTATGGGCAATGTTGAAGGATTTCCTCAAACAGCCATGGTCCATACCTTGGGATCAGGGTTTATCTACTAGTGGTCGGCAAGAGAGCTCATTTTACTATATTTGAACAGATTAAAAAAATTATACTGCCAGTGTTAGTGTTGTTTCCATGGTAACGCAGAAAGCGGATGGGTTCTCCTAACACAATGACAGTCACTCGGGTAGATAGAGGCATGTGATGCATGCATAGGCAAGTAGCTTATCTTACATTCAGAAGTCCATGTCAACTGACACAATAGTTATTATTGAACCACAGGGAAAAAATGACAGCAGTAATTATGAGTCTCTCTTGAATCCATCTATCATTGTGACTGACAAGGCATGAGCAAGTCATAGTGTAATGTATTATTCATCACAGCCCCTGCGATAGGAACCATTATCTGGTTTTTGCTAATCTTGTGGTCACAGGGCATTTACTTTAGGAATCAGTCAATGGAGGATTGGTCATTAGACGAGACAGAGAGGCCTCCTAAACCCTGCTTTAAACTATTTGATCTGTTGCTTGAAAAAATGTACCCATGTCCCATGTGCCTGTATGAAAATGCACTGATTTATTTAAATCAGATGGCAATAAACATGCCAAACGTTTTTGTTATAAATATCTACTGAAGAATAAGGTGTTTTCCCACTTAGTGAGAGTAAATCTTCCAATGAATTGTTTATATACTGTTTTATTGAATACACAAAATACAGTTTTCCTTATTAAATGTATCCCGAGGGCAACAAACATACAACAACAAAAGAATGCTAGAAATGTAAACATTCTTTCCATATTTTGATGATGGAATTGTTCATATTCAAGGCCAGACATGCCATATTGGAGATTCTACAGATAACATAATAGTGACTCTGATGAAGCTCCCTCCATCACAAGCTGTTGCTGGACCTCTACAAACATGCTTAGAATTTCCACATGGATCTGTTACACTGTTCTGTTGGACATGATGGTGACAACAAACCATAATGTTAAACCATAACACAAACTGATAGATCTTTTCTCAGTTAGTTTGGAGTGGTTCTTTTGTGACAATAGCTCAGCCAACCGCTCCACTGAAAAAATAATCAAACATATTGGAAGCAGAATTGGAACTACGAGGAAATGAACATTTTAATATCTTGAGTGTGGACACCAAAGAGGGTACGTGCACCTGCCAAATGAGACTGCAGTACATTACAATTGATTGATTTTGATATTATATATCTGCATACTTAAGAAAGCACAGAAAAATGAGCTGATCTTCAGAAACCTGAAGGTTTTACCTCAGTCGTCCCTTAATCAACCAAGGTAGACCTGGACATATCCTATCCTAGAACTAAGCGTACTACTACAGCAGTGCTTTATTGATACAAAGATGCAATTTAAAGCAGTTACTTTTGGGTATGTCTATTTGGGCGGAAATCATTTTTGCTGCTACATTTACTAAGTGATCGAAGGGGAAAATGCAGCAGGGAGAATAAATGCATCAAGGATATTTTAACATAGGATCAACGTTAAAATGTAGTCAGACAAGGTACATTAGACTATTGATTATCAGCATTGCATTACGTAAGTTGCGTTGAGTTTAATTGACACGTGCAACTTTGTTTTGCAGGTGACGTCCTGTACTCCTGTACTTTTCAGCTCTTCTGAATACCACGCCAATACTTTTCAATCTATTGAAGGCCTAGAAGTACACACTCATCAGAGGTTGGTTTTGATGGCATTTCTGTGTTAATGGCGGAGTGAGACGGTTCAAATCATGTTGAAGTGTATATGTTTGACCTACAACAGTAGGATGACAAATAGCCCTGTAATAAACATTGTGAAAACATAAATCATTTCTGTGGCGTCATAAATCTTTCGAAATATAATGGTAAAAGTCTGATCTTTTTAAGCTCTTTACAAAGTCTGAATAGTCAGCAACAAAGCAAAGCAAAAGTGCAGTTCCTTGAAATTATGTTCCCTCGTGAAAACGTTCCACCGCATCCTATTCTTATGGGCTTCACATCATTAATCAAGATTGTGAACAGCACTTTTCTCCTTTGAGTTGTTTATGCAGCGTCATCTGTGATATGACAGCAAACCAATGGAGCAAAGAGTTGGCATACGTGTTACAATGTGAGATCTGTTGTCCAAATCAAGTAAAACCAAAATGAATAAAGTGAGTGCTGTAGCCCTAAAACAAATGTTAAAGGTATTAGTTAATCCTTGCGTGTTTGAGAGGATTTGGAGAAAAATTCAGATTGACCTATAATCTGCCATTTTGTTAACATTGGCTTGACATAACAGGAGTTTTGCATGACAAAAGGTTTAGGAAAAAAAATTAAATACAAATCTATCTTGAGCTCTTGTTCCAGATCAGTTTTGCTACTGTTTGATAAGGGCTCATACAGTCAGTTTCCACAAAATAATAATAGTAGCCCGAAACCTGACCGTTTAGCATTGCACTGCTGTTATGTGGTGGCAAGTGATATGAGACCCAGTTGGAGTCTTGGAGCTTGACATGGGGGTAAAATGTGCGGCATATGCCCTGAAACCACCACCGTGGGAGGTGTAACCGTTAGCGTAGCCACAGCTCCTTGCCCTTGTGCGCGCACTGGGCCTAATTGAGTGCCATGCGGCCAGGCACACTCTCCACCTGACAAGCACAGCGGTATAGAGGAGGCCAGTGTAATAGAGCTGTTCTTGCTCCAGACTTGACTCACTACCATCTAGACACGGGACGAGAGACATGCGCTCCCAATCACTCAGTTAAAACCAACTGTCTGATAGCGATGATTTGGCTCGCCTCGAGACGTCCCTTCTAAGGGTTATTTTCACCTCCCTTTGAAATGGGTTTTGGTATTTTTAGAGAAGCCCTCCAGATTGCACTAGATGACAACAAACCGAGCGAAAGTTATCACCTTATATCTCAATGTGGTTATGTTTGACCACAGGGACTTCTTTTGTGTTTCCATTGACTGAGCTCCATGTGAGTTTACTAACTGTTTATTCCTATAGAGTAAGTCGTTGTGCACCTAGGCACATCCCCGCATCCCAGCCTACGTGCTACGGTGCTATGCTAATGCACATTCTTTGTATACGCATGCCTCCTCTCTCTGGCCGACCTGTAATGAAGTCAGTGTTTTAATGTGCTTCACCGCTCCAAAAAGCTGATGTGTCCTTGCTGTTCTAGTCACCATCCATCTGGGGTCTGGCGTAAATGCCATTTCACATGCCTCCCCCCTCCAAATACCTGTTTAGCATCATCTCTATCCATCATCTTGGGTGTGGGAGTGTTTTCACTTTTACTGATATATTCATTAATTATGTGTTATGTTCGTTGACAGCTCAGCATGAACAGACTTTGAATGCAAAAAGTATAGCTCTGTACAGTAGCTTTGTGGAGATGATATGAGTAGGGTTAAGCTTTAGGCTTAAATAAAAGTCTGTCTTTCTCATTAGTGTCATGCCATTGACATTGACATGCATGGCTGTACAGCTCCAGTCCTTTTGCCTGGCTACCCAGACTCCTTTCTCCAGCCAAACACAACGCCACGCCCACATTTTGTTCACTTTCCATTTCTAAACTAAACACTTTTGCTAAGTTGTGCCCTACTGCAGGGGTTTTCAAAGTTGCCCAGGGACCCCCACCCAGGCAAACCGGCGACCCAGGGACCCTCATAATATGCAAGCAAAAACCAATTGGTCATGTATTATCATCAGGTGAATGATAATGGCAAGTAGAAGTAATTAACATTTTAAAATGAATAGATTTGGTAAACAGTTTCATTATTTTGACCTCCCCACAGTTCATTGGAAGAGCAAGTGTAAACTCTAACATAGTCTATTAGCTAGAAAGGTATCTTGGTGGCGTAGATAAGGTGTTGCATACTTTTCCATTGAGCTGAGAGAACATATTGCAGTTTTGAAGCAAATGTCCAGCAATTTTACACAGTTTGCTGTTTTAAAGCTAATTTCCTGAAATTGTATGCATTATGCCATGGCTAATGCTGCGTTCTCTGCTCAAACATTATAATGAAATCAAAGGGCATGTGCCCTGAATGCCCAGTTTTTAGATTTTTTTCTGCATGCTTTCTATCTGGTTCGAGATAGAGCATTGATGCCATTTATCTTCTTCCCCAGAGTTGGATGAACAGGAACAGCTAGCATGCTAACTATTTCTGTAGACTTCCAGTCATTGCACTCGTGAAACCACCTCTAACTTCCTTCATACTGGACGCAGAGACATAAAAATGGTTGTAGCTAACAATGCAGGGAAACATCTATGAAGTGCCATGCAGGGGAGAAATGCAATCAGCAGTTCTGCAGAACTCAGTTGCGTACCGCTGCCATATGGGATTGTTACAGTAGAGGAGGAAAGTTTGGAGTTGATTACGTAAGAGCAGCAGAATGTGAAGATCCATCAGACAGTGTGTTCTCTCGGTTGGGCTGTGTTGAGATATGCCTCACTGGTAGACAGATGTCCATACAAGCTTCTGTGAGTTTCCTTTCCATCTCTCTCTAAAATTGCTTTGACATTTTGTTCTGAAGAATCCTCAAATGTCAAAAGGAAAAGGCATTTTGCTGAGTGATAATGGACCTTTGGTGTGGTCCATTTTCACTGCAGAACAATGTTCAGAAAACGTTTCTGTTGTGCATTGAATGGTTCCTCAGGGATTCAGAAAGGGTCAGAAAAGCACAGTAGAAGACAAAGTGAGGAAGCACTTTTCCTCCAGTATGTCTAAACTACCTTTATGTCTAAACAGCCTCTTGGAAGACAGAAATCCCTTGGATTAAGTTGTGATTTTTAGTTGATTGAGACACGTAACAGTTGATCACAACGCTCTCCTCATTGGTTGGACTTCTGAAGGCCCTTAGAAGAGTACTATATACGTAGGTGAAGAAAAAGAAGACTTGTGAGGAGTCAACTTTCCAGTGCTGACTTCTTAGTCAAGTCAGTCCTGTGTTGCTCTTTTCTTTTGCATTCTCAACATGTATTCAGTCATATAACTGAATATGTCACATGGTTCCTATCCTAACACGATGCCTCTATAGCCTCATAATGATCCACATTCCTATCAGAAAAGGTCCTAGAGGGTGGTGACTTCATCATCCTCAACAGGTCCTGACAGAACCTCTTTCCTTAGTCTTAGACACGCTTTCTCACATAAATAAAGTGGAGCCAGTTCAGAAAAGGGAACCAGTTGATTACATCAGCGGATATTGCACCAATTGAATTCACACTCTACTTACATTTAGTCGACCAGAGTCCTCAATGCAGGATGTCACACGCTCACATGTGCTGCTGTTTCTTGCTGCCTTGTTGCTGTAACTCGACATGCTCGCTGTTTTTGATATCCCACCCCCACCCCAGCCTCCACCTGTCGGGGTTCTGGGTTTCTTCCTTCAGAGGACTTGATATAACATATAACAACTACTGCCTGCAGTTATATTATCATCTTCTTATGACGCTACGCTCTGGCAGTGTGCTACCCTGAAGGAGCAGAGCCCGAACGCCAAGACATGCATTGTAATCTTTTCAAATGAATGGTTAAATGTTCACGTGGTGTTTCCTTTCTGAAGCTGCATTCTGTACAGATTGGACGGGTTGTGTCTTTATTCGTGGTTGTCTTGCTATACTGTATGCTCATTTAGATCATATAACGAGGTTACCGGTAATAGGAAATGATCTGTTTTAGCATTACAATGACAGAATCACATTCAATGATGTAATGATGACCCTTAGCACGACAAGATGTGTCAAGAGCAGGGAATCTGTTGGACATATTTGATATGATCAAAGCAATCTACAGTATTATTTTTCATACTGCTCTCAAGAGCTTATTGATCCATCTATTTTTGTTATAAATTCATTTCATGTAAACATCTATCACAGATTACCATTTATAACAAATTATCTCTACAATGGCTACAATAAGATCCCCAAAAGAAACCGTATGAAACCAACATTCTCTCCACCAAAGCTTCCATAAAAGGTCTAGCCATTGTGCCAATGCTGAATCTCTTCTGCAAATAATTCCTGGAGGCAGCTTCCCCTGAGAAACTAGGCGGAATTAAAGCGATGATGAGTGAGAGCTGCTGTCACCCGGATTGCCAAGCCTACTTATGAAAACCAGAGCGCCTTGTGTTATAATACATATTCAGCCAGTTACGTAGAATTCCGTTCCAGACAGCTCTTACGTGTGATTACTGAACAAAAGACAAAGTAAATACCGTAGTATTGCAATGGGTTCTATTTTGGGAAAACAAAAACACGAACTAGCAAAGTGTACAAGCCAATTGGAACAAAAGGAAATTATATTAGAACATTCAGAACATGCAGAGAGTGTATGATATTATCGCACTTGTTAACATCTTAAAATAGTTGTCTTGTCTTCGCCACAAACCACTCGGCATAGCAGCAAGGCATCTGCGCAGCTCGGCGATTTTTCAGCATTTACAGTATAGACCCAACATTTCGACATTCCAACGCCGTTCCCTGTTTGGTATTCACATACTGCCCCTAGTATCTGTGCAATGGGAAGCTTCCTCCTCCAGAGACAGACAAAATCATTAGGTGAATTGAAGAGGGAACTTGGCTGAAGAAAAAAAACAGACAATAGACAAACAACAGTGATGTTGAAAGCCGCCCTGTCTAGGAGCAGAGACAGCTATACAACATGTCCATTCTAACTTGAAGAAAGATTGCGATTACATCAGTAGATCTTTTATAATTTTGTTGGATTTGTGGATCAATTAGTCACATTGAAAGCTCTTTTTCAAATACAGTCGTTTGAATATGTGTAGCTGGTAAACGACTGTGGGGCAAGAAAAAGCATAACGTAAATACAATGGATTACTATTAGTGTTGCCTTGTCACAGATTGTGTTTAATGACAAACTACAGTACATATAAACGTTTAAGAGCTACTTGACTCCCTGATACTGTCACTCACTCCTGTCCTCCAGTCAGACTACAATGCCAACAAACAGCTATTGATCTGGTGAGACAGAGAGCAGAGATCAGTGGAGGGAAGTAGATGAAGTCGGTGTTCCAGAGGTGCACTGTCAACAAATCTGCCTGATAAACTGCCAACAAGAAGTGGTCCATTCGATCCATTGGGACGTAAAGGCACGGTGTTGCAGATTACAGGACACTCATTTCCCCCTTGCTTTCATTGGGTTAGCTATTTATTTCCCCCTTCGCACTTCAGTGACAGTGGTGGTCACATTACCCTAAAGGATGCACTATAGAACCCAACCCGCATTGCAGTCTTTACGAAGTAGCGTGCAGTTACTGTTGTCACTGTTACCTAAGCAGATGTTTTACACAGTCTTATAACCTAGCATACTATGAACTACTGTACCAAAAACCCAAACAATTGATAGTTGTATGTGCTAACCGTACCTACCACAGTATGATGTTGGTGGATGACCATTGATCTGATTTCACGCTCCCTCTTTAAAAATGTTTTAAAAATATTTTTTCCCCCCCTTTCTGTTCCCTACATCTTTGTTCTAGTTTGTAATCACATTTACTGCTTAATACATAGCTACTGCTCAATAGGCTTAGATAGCTACGGTATGTTTGACAGAGTCCGGCCCAGAGAATCTCTCCCCAAATCTCCTCAACCCAAAAATCCTCCTAGGGAGGAATCTAGAGGGAAACAGAAAAGTATCATGAAGGCTGTGTTTTTCTGAGCATATTAATGTGACGATGATATATACCTACTTTATTTATTTAACCTTTATTTAACATGGCAAGTCAGTTAAGACGGCCTACCTACAGGGTCAGCCCCTGGAGCAAATTAGGGTTAAGTGCCTTGCTCAAGAACACATCAACAGGTTTTTTCACCTTGTCGGCTCGGGTATTGGAACCAGCAAACTTTCAGTTACTGGCCCAACGCTCTAACCGCTAGGCTACCTACCGCCCAAACTTGTTGTGTGTATGTAATGACATGTATGTGTAACTGATAGATGCACACACACACATTAATGTTTTAAGTATACAGTCGTATGAAAAAGTTTGGGCACCCCTCTGAGGCTGCATAATAATTTACTCTGTCGTCACAGAAAATGATCACAGTGGCATGCCATTCATTTTCTAATAAAAGCAGAGTACTGGGGTATTGTCCAGACAAAGATTTTTAGTGTAGCAATATTAAGTTGTATGAAATTAAATCAGATGTGAAAAATAGGCTATGCAAAAATTTGGGCACCCTTGTCATTCTGTTGATTTGAATACCTGTAACTACTTAGCACTGATTAATTGGAACACACAATTGGTTTGATGAGCTCATTAAGCCTTGAACTTCATAGATAAGGGCATCCAATCATGAGAAAATGTATTTAAGGTGGCCAATTGCAAGTTGTTGTTCTCTTTGACTCTCCTCTGAAGAGTGGCAACATGGGGGCCTCAAAACAACTCTCAAATGACCTGAAAACAAAAATTGTTCAACAGTATGGTTTAGGGGAAGGCTACAAAAAGCTATCGCAGAGATGTAAGCTATCAGTGTCCACTGTGAGGAACATAGTGAGGAAATGGAAGACCACAGGCACAGTTCTTGTTAAGGCCAGAAGTGGCAGGCCAAGTAAAATATCGGAGAGGCAAAGGCGAAGGATGGTGAGAACGGTCAAAAACAGCCCACAGACCACCTCCAAAGATGGTGTCACTGTGCATCGTTCAACAATTCAGCGACCTTTGCACAAGGAGAAGCTGTACGGGAGAGTGATGCGGAAGAAGCCTTTCCTGCACACACGCCACAAACAGAGTCGTTTGAGGTATGCAAACGCACATTTGGACAAGCCAGCTTCATTTTGGAATAAGGTGCTGTGGACTGATGAAACAAAGATTGAGTTATTTGGTCATAACAAGGGGCGTTATGCATGGGGGCAAAACAACACAGCGTTCCAAGAAAAACACTTGCTACCCACAGTAAAAGTTGGTGGGGGTTCCATCATGCTGTGGGGCTGTGTGGCCAGTGCCAGTACTGGGAATCTTGTTAAAGTTGAGGGTCGCATGGATTCCATTCAATATCAGCAGGTTCTTGGGAATAATGTTGAAGAATCAATCACAAAGTTGAAGTTACGCCGGGGCTGGATATTTCAACAAGACAACGACCAAAAACACTGCTCAAAATCTACCCAGGCATTTATGCAGAGGAACAAGTACAATGTTCTGGAATGGCCATCCCAGTCCCCAGACCTGATTATGATTGACAATCTGTGAGAGGTTTTGAAGCGGGCTGTCCATGCTCGGCAACCATCAAACTGAACTGGAGATGTTTTGTAAGGAGGAATGGTCCAAAATACCTTCATCCAGAATCCAGACACTCATTAGAGGCTATAGGAAGCGTCTAAAGGCTGTTCTTTTAACAAAAGGAGGCTCTACTAAATATTGATGTGATTTTTCTGTTGGGATGCCCAAATTTATGCACCTGTCTAATTTCGTTTTGAGGCATATTGCACATTTTCTGTTAATCCAATAAACCTCATTTCACTACTGAAATATTACTGTGTCCATCAGTTATTTGATAGATCAAAATGAAATTGCTGATCCAAACACCCAATTATTTATAAATGGAAATCATGGAAATTGTCAAGGGTGCCCAAACATTTTCATATGACTGTATGTAAATTGTCTTTTGTCTGTAATGTCTTTTTTGTTATGTGTCGGACCCCAGTAAGACTAGCTGTAGCAATTGGCGTCGGCTAATGGGGATCATAAAGAAAATCTCAATCAAATCAATATCATTTACAGTAAATATTATTTACAGTAAATATTATCTAAAGGTTAAGTGCATTACATTGTTTGGTACTAAAGCAACTTTGTGTTTATGTACTTTCTTAGTTTTTACTGTAGATTTATTTTTATTGTTTTACTTCCTATCAAAGATGTGAGAGCCTTCACAGTGCTGTAAAACCTCTGCTCATTGTAGAGAAATCGGCACTGCAGGGCTTTTTCCGTAGTTAGTTATAGGAAATAAGAAGTCACCAGTACCTCGCCTTTGTAGCACAACGTCAGACTTCAGAGGGACACACTTTCATCTGTAAGAAATAATTGGTAGAAAATTGTGTGTGTGGTGTGCAGTATTATTTTTCCTCCATCAAAGAAAAAAAGAGAACAGCAATTATTCTGCCACTTATCACGCTTCTCCTCGGTCTCGGACTGGTCTGCTTCAGAACCGCAGAAGAAGAATGAGGGGCCTCTGAACATCTCTGTGAAATGTACTGCAAAGCAAAACATTGCATTATGCTATGCAAGGCATAATAGCAGAGCCACAATTCACTTGATGTACACAACTGTTTTGCTCCCTTGTTTCTGAATACACAGTACTACTGACCTAGCTATAGTATTGGCAGTGGTGATTTTAGCATGTAAATCTTGGTGGGGAAAACTCAAATGTATGCATGCCAGCAAAGCCACTACACTACACAACACTAAACAATATATTAATTGCACTATAATGGTGACTAACGGTGCCCACATAAAGCTGTCCCAACAGCAGAGCTTTCTTTTCAGCACCATGGAGTGAATCCTTACCACTGCTATACCTGGCTATCATCGGAGCCTTGTCTTTGAGGCAATACGTACATACAGTAGGTAGGGGTAAAAGTGACTAGGCAATCAGGATATATAATAAACAGAGTAGCAGCAGCGTATGTGAAGAGAGAGAGACAGAGTGTCTATGTGCGAGTGTGTGTGGCGTCAATATGCTTGTGTGTGTGTGTGTGTGTGTGTGTGTGTGTGTATGTATGTATGTTGGAGTGTCAGTGTAGTATGTGTGAGTGTGTGGGTAGAGTCCAGTGAGTGTGTGGGTAGAGTCCAGTGAGTGTGTGGGTAGAGTCCAGTGAGTGTGTGGGTAGAGTCCAGTGAATGTGTGGGTAGAGTCCAGTAAGTGACTATGCTTTGATAATAGACAACGGGTAGCAGCAGTGTAAAAACTAATGGAGGGGGGGGGTCAATGTAAATAGTCCGTGTGGCCATTTGATTAATTGTTCATCAGTCTTATGGCTTGGGGGTAGAAGCTTTTGGTCCTAGACTTGGCGCTACGATACTGCTTGATGTGCGATAGCAGAGAGAACAGTCTATGACTTGGGTGTCTATGACTTTCCTCTGACACGCCTAGTAAATAAGTCCTGAATGGAAGGAAGCATGGCCCCAGTGATGTACTGGGCCGTACGCCCTACCCTCTGTAGTGCCTTATGGTCAAATACCAAGCAGTTGCCATACCAGGTGGTGATGCAACCGGTCAGGATACTCTCGATGGCGCAGCTGTAGAACTTTTTGAGGATCTGATAGATAGATAGATAGATAGATAGATAGATAGATAGATAGATAGATAGATAGATAGATAGATAGATAGATAGATAGATAGATAGATAGATAGATAGATAGATAGATAGATAGATAGATAGATAGATAGATAGATAGATAGATAGATAGATAGATAGATAGATACTTTATTGATCCCCCGAGGGGGAAATTTCTTTGTCAAGCAGCTACAACAACAAAAACACAGGGCAGGTGCAAAATGCCACAACAAAAGTACACAAAAGACAGATACACGGTACATGATACATAGAGCGGCAGTATGAAAAAGTGTAGAAATACAAGATATCTGGAATGCTAAAAAAAAATTAAAAAAATATAAAAAGACATAGCATAGTATGGGTGGTTGGCTGAATATGTACACTATACATTGGTGGATGTTGGATGGTTAACTATACTATACAGGTCGATGGCAGAGAAATACTTCAGAAGCTAAAAATGCGTATGATATGAGCGAGGGTAATAATAGTTACCTCGCTCATAATAGTTACCTAATACTTAATAGACAGACTGGCTAAAAGAACAGGTAAGTGAATATTTTGCATGGTTAAATTAGCTGTACAGGTAAATATACAGTTATATTTACAGATAAGTGAATATTTGCATGTTTACACAAACTGTACAGGTAAATGACAGGAAGAGATACTTTAATAGCTAAATGTGTGTATGATATCATTTGGGGTAATAATAGTAATTCCCTTAAAATACAGTCCTTAGTGCGCAGGGTTTAATTACAGACAACTGCACGTATTGCACATTCGATATACTAAAAGCAATGAGAAAAGGTGCAACTGACAGGATACTAATATGCATTCCTGAGTGAATGCCTACGTAAGTTAGGTCCAAGAATTACTAGCAATATTGCACGTGATATGATATAACAACTGTACATGAGTATGTATATACAGACCAGCATGAATAAATAGGTCCTGAGTGAATGAGTGCTGACTGACCAGAGTTACTCACGGATGGATGCATAATTGTTAAACTAGGTCCTAGCACCCCAACAGTTCCAGATCTATGTTGCCGACGGCACGGCACCCCGGTGAGGCATTATATAGTCTAATAGCCGCCGGCAGGAAGGACCTCCTGTAGCGCTCTCTGGCACACCGTGGTGGGATCAGTCTGTGACTGAAAGTGCTCCTCTGCGTCATAACCATAGAGTGCAGAGGGTGGGTGACGTTGTCCATGATGGCCAGCAGTTTGGCCAGGATCCGTCTCTCCGCCACGTCCTCTAGAGTGTCAAGGCTCATCCCCAGGACAGAGCTAGCCTTCCTGATCAGCTTATTTAGCCGAGAAGCATCACCGGCTTTGATGTTAGCTCCCCAGCACACCACTGCAAAAAAGATGGCACTGGCCACAACAGACTGGTAGAAGGTATGCAGTAGTTTACTGCACACGTTGAAGGACCTGACCCTCCTCAGAAAGTAGAGTCGGCTCTGGCCCTTTTTGTACAGGGCCCCGGTGTTACTAGCCCATTCCAGCCTGTTGTCCATATGGACTCCCAGGAACTTGTATGACCCAACCATTTCCACATCCATCCCCTGTATAGGGACTGCAGTCAGTTGTGCCTTGGTTCTCCTGAAGTCCCCCACCATCTCCTTTGTTTTGCTGATGTTGAGCTGAAGATGGTTCTGCTCACACCACAACACAAAGTCACTGATTGTGCTCCTGTACTCCTCCTCCTGCCCACCCCTGATTCACCCTACAATTGCATCATCTGAGAACTTCTGTAGGTGGCATGTTTCAGAGTTATATCTGAAGTCCGAGGTGTAGAGGGTGAACAGGAAGGGGGACAGGTCCGTTCCCTGGGGGGCCCCTGTGTTGCTAACTGCCCGTTCTGACACACAGCTCTGTAGTCGCACAAATTGTGGCCTACCGGTCAGGTAGTCCGTGACCCAGGAGACTAAGGGTGCTTCCACTTTCATCCTCCTCATCTTCTCACCCAGTAGCGGGGGCTGAATGGTATTGAAGGCACTGGAGAAGTCAAAAAACATAACCCTCACAGTGCAACCTGCATTGTCCAGGTGAGAGTAGGCCCTCTGCAGAAGGTAGATGATTGCATTATCCACCCCGATGTTGCGCTGGTATGCAAACTGCAGGGGGTCCAGTGATGTACACACCAGGGGTCTGAGGTGAGCGAGGACTAACCTTTCCAGGGTCTTCATGATGTGGGATGTTAGCGCTACAGGTGTGCCTTCTTGGGCACTGGGACGAGGCAGGATGTTTTCCACAGCACAGGGACCCTTTCTAGGCTCAGGCTAAGGTTGAAGCGACGCTGGAGTATTCCACACAGTTGGTCAGCACAGACCCTAAGCACCCTTGGGCTGATGCCATCAGGGCCCGCCGCTTTCCACTGATGTAGTCTCTCCAGCTCTCTCTTCACTTGGTTGGTGGTGAAAGCCAGCCCAGGTGGGGGGGTGGGGGGAAGGGGATCAGTCCAGGGGGAGCAGGGGAGGAGGTGGGGTCACTGATTGTCTCAGCAGAGGTGTTGTGAGCAAAGTGGGGGTGGGACAGCCGTGAGGGTGTGTGGTCTGGGGAGCTGGAAGGGAGGTGGACAGGGCCAGTATCAAACCTGTTAAAAAATTGGTTCAGCTCATTGGCTCTGTCCTGGGTCCCCTCCGTTTGCCCACTGTTTGACTTTTTGAAGCCAGTGATATTTCTCATACCCTTCCACACCTCTCTCACCTGGCTCTGCCTCAGCTTGTCCTCCATCTTCTCCTTATACACTCTCTTCCCCTCAGCAATCCGCAACTTCAGCTCCCTCTGGACGCATTTCAAATTTGTCCTTGTCCTTGTCCCTCTCCTTGAAGGCCCTCTTCTTCTCATTCAGCAGGGCCTTCAGGTCGCTGGTGACCCAGGGTTTATTGTTTGGGAAACAGCGTACCTTCCTGGTGGGTACAGTGTTGTCTACACAAAAATTTATATAGTCTGTTATGCAGTCAGTAAGTCCATCGATGTCCTCCCCATGAGCCTCACAGAGCACATCCCAGTCTGTTGTTTCAAAGCAGTCCTGTAGGGCCTCATTCGCCTCCGGGGACCATCTCCTAATGGTCCTGGTGGTCGCAGGCTGCTGTTGGACCAAAGGCCTGTAGAGTGGGGTGAGGTGGACAAGGTTGTGATCCGATCTACCGAGGGAAGGGAATGCAGTGGAGTTGTATGCGTCCTTCACATTAGCATATAACAAGTCCAGAGTTTTATTATTCCTGGTTGGGCACTTCACAAACTGTTTGAACGTGGGCAGCGTTGAAGAGAGAGATGCATGGTTAAAATCCCCCGAAATGGCAAAGAAAGCACTGGGATGCGCTGTCTGTAACCTTGCGATAACAGAGTGGATGACATCACATGCTGTGTTTGCGTCAGCGGAGGGATGTAAACAATAACAGCAATGGCCGCCGTGAATTCCCTCGGCAAATAGTAGATTCTTAGGCTAACGGCTAACAGTTCAATGTCCGGGCTACAAAACTCTTCCTTCAGAGTAATATGGTTCGGATTACACCATCTGTTGTTAACTAATAAAGCCAGCCCACCACCCTTACTCTTACCGGAAGAGACACGATCCCTGTCTGCTCTGATGGTCTGGAAACCGTCGATAGTGACGTTCTCTATGGGGATGTTATCGTTCATCCAAGTCTCTGTGAAAAGCATTAGGCTCGTTTCTCGATAATCCCTTTGTCCACGGACAAGACCCTCGAGCTCGTCCATTTTGTTATGTAGTGACATCGTGTTGCCCATAATGATAGACGGTATAGCCGGCTTGTACTTGTACTTCCTCCGCTTTGCCTTACATTTCAATCCCGCCCTATGTCCACGGCGTCGCCTTTTCAACTCGTCCGGAATATCAAACTTTTCCCTGGGGTGCAGCAGCGCTCCGTGGGCTAAATCCAGGAGCTGGGCTCTGTTGTAAATAATAATAGTTGACGACTTCTGTCGACGTTCAGCTGCAATAAAATCCATAATCCTGAACTATTATAGTTCAACTGTAGCAAAATAAAAAATAAACTAAAGAAAAGAGACGAAAAAAACGAACTTAAACAACAATTTAGGCACGAACAACGGGAGCTGCTTAACAGGCGACCACTCAGGGCGGCGCCAATCTGGGGACCCATGCCAAAATTTGTCAGTCTCCTGAGGGTGAAAAGGTGTTGTCGTGCCCTTTTAACGACTGTCTTGGTGTGTTTGAACCATGATAGTTCATTGGTGATGTGGACACCAAGGAACTTGAAACTCTCTACCCTCTCCACTACAGCCCCGTCGATGTTAATGGGGTCCTGTTCGGACCACCTTTTCCTGTAGTCCATAATCATCTCCTTTGTCTTGCTCACATTTAGGGAGAGGTTGCTATCCTGGCACCACACTGCCAGGTCTCTGACCTCTGCTTTTAGGCTCTCATCGTTGACGGTGTTGTGTCATCAGCAAATTTAATGATGATGTTGGAGTCGTTTTTGGCCAGTGAGTACAGGAGGGGACTAAGCACGCACCCCTGAGGGGTCCCAGTGCTGAGGATCAGCATGGCAGATGTGTTGTTGCCTACCCTTACCACCTGGGGGCGGCTTGTCAGGAAGTCCAGGATCCAATTGCAGAGGGCGATGTTGAGTCCCAGGGTCCTTAGCTTAGTGATGAGCTTGGAGGGCACTATGGTGTTGAAGGCTGAGCTGTAGCCAATGAACAGAATTCTCACATGGGTGTTCCTTTTGTCGAGGTGGGAAAGGGCAGTGTGGAGTGCGATTGAGATTGCGTCATCTGTGGATCTGTTGGGGCAGTATGCGAATTGGAGTGGGTCTAGGGAATCCAGGGTGATGCTGTTGATGTGAACTATGACCAGCCTTTCAAAGCACTTCATGGCTACCGACGTGAGTGCTACGGGGCGGTAATCATTTAGGCAGGTTACCTTTGCTTCCTTGGGCACAGGGACTATGGTGTTCTGCTTGAAACATGTAGGTATTTCAGACTTGGTCAGAGAGAGGTTATAAAATGTCAGTGAAGACTCTTGCCAGTTGGTCCGTGCATGCTTTGAGTACACGTCCTGTAATCCGTCTGACCTGCGGCTTTGTGAATGTTGACCTGTATAAAGGTCTTGCTCACAACGGCTACTGAGAGCGTTATCACACAGTCGTCTGGAACAGCTGGTGCTCTCATGCATACTTCAGTTTTGCTTGGGTCGAAGTGAGCATAAAAGGCATTTTTGCTCGTCTGGTAGGCTCGCGTCACTGGGAAGCTCGCGGCTGGGTTTCCCTTTGTAGTCCGTAATAGTTTTCAAGCCCTGCCACATCCAACGAGCATCAGAGCCGGTGTAGTAGGACTCAATCTTAATCCTGTATTGACGCTTTGCCTGTTTGATGGTTCGTCTGAGGGCGTATTGGGATTTCTTCAGTGTCAGTGTCCCGCTCCTTGAAAGCGGCAGCTCTAGCCTTTAGCTCGATGCGGATGTTGCCTGTAATCCATGGCTTCTGGTTGGGATATGTACGTACGGTCACTATGGGGACGGCGTCGTCGATGCATTTATTGATGAAGCCGATGACTGAGGTGGTATACTCCTCAATGCCATTGGATGAATCCCGGAACATATCCCAGTCTGTGCTAGCAAAACAGTCCTGTAGCGTAGCATCCGCGTCATCTGACCACTTCTGTATAGAGTGAGTCACTGGTGCTTCCTGCTTTAGTTTTTGCTTGTAAGCAGGAATCAGTAGGATAGAATTATGGTCAGATTTGCCAAATGGGGGTCGAGGGAGAGCTTTGTATGCATCTCTGTGTGTGGAGTAAAGGTGGTCTAGAATGTTTTTCCCTCTGGTTAAACATGTGACATGCTGGTGGAAATGAGGTCAAACTGTTTTAAGTATGCCTGCATTAAAGTCCCCGGCCACTAGGAGCATCGCTTCTGGATGAGCATTTTCTTGTTTGCTTATGGCCTTATACAGCTGGTTGAATGCGGTCATCGGTCTGTGGTGGTAAGGTCATCGGTCTGTGGTGGTAAATAGACGGCTACAGCTACAGCTACAGCTTATCATAAAGTACTCTACCTCAGGTAAGCAATGCCTAAAAACTTCTTCAATATTAGACATCAAGCACCAGCTGTTATTGACAAATAGACACACACCCCCGCCCCTCATCTTACCAGACGTAGCTCTATATTATCAGTGTCGTTATTCAGCCACGACTCGGTGAAGCATAAGATATTACAGTTTTTAATGTCCCGTTGGTAGGATATCATTGATCTTAAATCATCCATTTTATTTTCCAATGATTGCACGTTTGCCAATAGAACGGATGGTAGTGGGGGATTACTCACTCGCCTGCTAATTCACAGAAGGCAGCCCGACCTCCGCCCTCTTTTCCTCTGTCTTTCTTCACAAAGATGACTGGGGTTTGGGCCTGTTCCCGAGAAAGCAGTATATCCTTGGCTTCGGACTCGTTAAAGAAAAAACATTCCAGTTCGAGGTCATTAATCGCTGTTCTGATGTTTAGGAGTTATTTTCTGTCATAAGAGACGGTAGCAGCAACATTATGTACACAATAAGTAAAAAAATAAAAGTTAAGAGGCTGAAAAAAAGGCAGCCTTCCCCTCCGGCTCCATTTTTTCCAAGCAGACAATGAAAGCTCTTACAATATTCAATGATTACTGTAACAACGTGAGGCGTTTAAAAGGAGGAGGTGAAACAAAAAGAATAGAGTAAAGTAATGTATTTAATTAAGTTCAACATGCGTATTAACAAGGCAATAATCCACCCCCACACACGGGGAAGGGACACATAAATAGGGAGTGTAATGGGAACCGGTGTGTGTGTGCAGAAGTCATGCTGGATTGACATTATGGCCAATTTACATGGCCAATGTGTTCTACCTTTTATGGCCCATGATGTTTAATGTTTATATTTTTAAGCTTGGAAAAGAGACTCTTAAACCCTGACCCTTGGTAGAGGCAAAGTTCGAGAGCCGTGCGTCCTCCGAAACACAACCCGCACTGCATCTTGACACAATGCACGCTTAACCCGGAAGCCAGCCGCACCAATTTGTCGGAGGAAACACCGTACACCTGGCGACCATGTCAGCTTGCATGCGCCCGGCCTGCCACAGGAGTCGCTAGAGCGCAATGGGACAAGGACATACCGGCCAGCCAAACCCTCCCCTAACCCGGACAATGCCGGCCCAATTGTGAGTCCTGGTCATGGCCGGCTGCAACACAGCTAGGTATCTAACCAGGATCTGTAGTTACGCAGTGCCTTAGACCGCTGCGCAACTTGGGGGCCCCCAAGAGACCTTGTTTGTATGTGGCTTTATTAACTCAATGATAACTTTTTGGACATTTTGCTAAAATAACATGCAAAATAGGTTCACAAAAACAAATATAGAACCTAGTTCGATAATAACAGGGACAACGGACGTTAAAGCATGGAGAAGAGCCCATTGAGGCCTGCCTATGTATTGCACTACACCATGAAGGAAAATATATCTAACACAGTGTATATGCATTGCATGTGTCATCATGGCAAAGAACGGGCAAGATAAAAGCAGTCTTTCCAAAATTCCCTGAACAACTTCTGTTCTGTGAATGATGAAAGTTTGCTTTGGAAAAATCAGCATTTTCAAAAAAGGGAAATATGTCTAACTCTGTACATAGCATATTACAAATGTCATGGTAAAGACAAGCAACCAGTATCTAGTACCTGGAATGTTTGGGGTAACTAACAGTGAATGGTAGAAGTTTCCTGTGCTGTGCGAGACATCTGAGTGAATAAATAAAAGCTTCCTTTGTGTGACATGTTGGATCAGGGGCTGGGATTAAGAGCTTTTTCATGGCTAAGGGAGATTTCTAATCTTCTGACAGCAGACTGAGAAAATCTGCCTCAGACTGACAAGGAAGCTCATGTCTCCCCATCCAGCAAATAAAAATCCTCCATCTAAGCTAGCCGTGTAGCCGTCCACATGAGTTCACATTTGGAGAAATTCTGAGTGGATAAATAAGTGTATCTGACTAAATATGCAGGTACATTTGTCCTGCCCCCAAAAATAGAATTATAAATTCAGAAAATGTACTGAATTCCTGAGTCTGAGGTTAAAATTGTACATAAAACAGAGTTCCACAGAGCTACAGTATCACACCTCTTCTAGCTGTCGATATGGCTATGACGTTTAAGTCTTCTGGAGAGGCAAAACATAGAGAAACTTGTTTGGAATATCAGTGCTGTTCAATGTAGATGTCTGTTAAAAAATGACAATTTTATAGTGTTTCGATGAATTAATGTTATCTGTAGACTGCAAGTGCTTTCTGACTAATTCTTACCCATGACCTTAAGATGTTCTGATTCTGAAGGCAGATTGGACTGTGATAATGGCAACATGTTAGAAAAGCAGCCAAATCGACCGTTAGAAGAGGTGTGACAATGTAGCACATTTGGAGAAATTCTGAGTGGATAAATAAGTGCATCTGACTATATATGCAGATCCTCCCCCCAAAATTTCTGAGTCTGAGGTTAAAATTGTACATCAAAAAACAGTTTCACAGAGCTACAGTGTCACACCTCTTCTAACGGTCGATTTGGCTGTTATTCTAACATGTTGCCATTATCACAGTCCAATCTGCCTTCAGAATCAGAACATCTTAAGGTCATGGGTAAGAATTAGTTAGAAAGCATCTGCAGCCTACAAATAACATTAATTCATCGAAACACTATAAAATTGTCATTTTTTAACAGACACCTACATTGAACAGCACTGATATTCCAAACAAGTTTCTCTATGTTTTGTCTCTCCAGAAGACTTAAACCTCAGAAAATGGAAATACATAGATATCCAGGGGGTGATTTCACAGCTCTGTGGGCTGAACAATGCAGGCTTTGTGGCTCGGATTAAGAAGTGCAAGTGTGATTGGAAGAACTTCATGTGCGTTTGCCCATACCGTGGACTTACCGAGATTTTGCAGGACATTCCTAAATCTTTATTTTCCAGTCCACAACTATTCGGTGCTTTATTTTAAAGATGAATGACATTCCTTAACGATATGTGAAACCTGATAAATATTGTTGTTGTAATTAGTTAAGTTAGTTGTTCACCTTTAGATGTTTTGACATGTGGATGATATATTTGTTGAGATAACGATCCAGCTAAATTAATTTTGTAATTAGGTTTTCATAGTTCCTCAGTCTAAACACGGAGTAAGCTGGCATCTAATTCTACGGCAAGAACAATAATATACTTTGTATGGAATGATTAAATACTATCTTGAAGTCCAATCAACTTACTGTCAACAATTGCTCAAATGCAAATTCAATTTTAAGTGTCACATAACCTTCAACGTCTATATATCATACTAGTACTTAAACATGGAAATTACTCCAATATGCTGATACCTAAGGTTAAGATTCCAGGTGGGCAGTTCTCACTAGCTATTGGCTTGGGTCCAGCTTAGCCTATGTTGATGGAGCTATGGTGGGTGGGGTGCTCAAGGTCGCCCAAGAGGGCATCATCTGACATTGCAGTATACTGTACATGTAATGTCTCAACTCAGCAAAAGCATGATGAGACCAGATCACTCTGCTCTTCTTGAGGAGCTCAACTGACACTATAAGCAGGGGTACAGAATTCAGTATTGTGTTCATTGTTTTGAATTCTTTGGGATTTTTACCAGAAAGTATCCTTTCCCACTGGGCACACCAGGTCATTTTAATGTGGAGAATTTGATCATATTTGGTAGATACATTGATCAATGAGATTACAACCTATTTTGACCCACTCAAAAAGACAGCCAAAAGTCAGTTGAATTCCCAATGAGTTATCACTATGCTTTCAACCATCTAAAAGCACAACCAAATTCCATTGAAAAATCAATGTCAGATGTTTGGTTTAGTTGTCACATTAATGTGTTATCACAGTGCTTTCAACCATTTAAAAGCAAAACAAAGTTCAAATGGGAATACAATGTCAGATATTTTGTTTATTTATACACAGTGTTATCACTGTGCTGAATCTAATAGCACAAACAAATTACCTGGATTGCAGTTGAGATTAAATTAAAATAGATGGTGCAAGTGATAAATGCCATTTGACATTCTGTTTGAGATTCTGTGAATATTATTATAGCAATTCTGGATACATACACATTCTATGATTACATAAGAAGACCTTTACTTTTACAGTAACCTAAACATGTGGCCATGGATGTGTTACACATTTTAAGGTTGAATAAATACTGTTACATTAGTTTGTAAAACAGCCTTAACATTAGGCTATATACTGTCTTACAAAAGTAATATTGAATTGTGTTTGGTTGTCAACACAACCAAATATGAACATTTGAAGGAGATGTTTCTTCTGCTTGGATAGCTCCATTTGTGCCACTGAGTCTGGCTTTAATTCGAGTTTGTCTACAAATTAATAATTTACATGTTGGATTCATGTCTCCATTTCAACCAAGAATCAAAGTTAAAGAATAGGCCTAAATCAAATCAAATTAAATACAGTTTGATTTGAACCTATTCTTTAACTTAGATTTTTGGTTGAGATGAAGACGTGAATCCAACATATTTACTATTAACTTGTAGATTCCATGCAAATAATCCAGATAGCCATTTGACTAATTGTTCAGCAGTCTTATGGCTTGGGGGTAGAAGCTGTTAAGGAGCCTTTTGGACCTAGACTTGGCGGTCCGGTACCACTTGCCGTGCGGTAGCAGGGAGAACAGTCTATAACTTTAGTGTGTCTTGTTCTCCTTTTCCTGTAGTCCACGATCAGCTTGTTTGTCTTGCTCACGTTGAGGGAGAGGTTGTTGTCCTGGCACCACACTGCCAAGTCTCTGATCTCCTCCCTATAAGCTGTCAAATCGCTGTCGGTGATCAGGCCTACCACCGTTGTGTCATCAGCAAACTTAATGATGTTGGAGTCGTGCTTGGCCACACAGTCATGGGTGAACAGGGAGTACAGGAGGTGACTTTGAACGCACCCCCGAGGAGCCCCCGTGTTGAGGATCAGCGTGGCAGATGTATTGTTGCCTATCCTTACCACCTGGGGACGGCCCGTCAGGAAGTCCAGGTTTCTTTTGTCCAGGTGGGAAAGGACCATGTGGAGTGCAATTGAGATTGCGTCATCTGTGGATCTGTTGGTGCAGTATGCGAATTGGAGTGGGTCTAGGATTTCCGGGATGATGGTGTTGATGTGAGCCATGACCAGCCTTTCAAAGCACTTCATGGCTATAGACGTGAGTGCTACGGGGCGGTAGCCATTTAGGCAGGTTACCTTAGCATTCTTGGGCACAGGGACTATGATGGTCTGCTTGAAACATGTAAGTATTACAGACTCGGTCAGAGAGAGGTTGAAAATGTCAGTGAAGACACTTGCAAGTACACGTCCTGGTAATCTCGCCTGGCCCCATGGCCTTGTGAATGTTAACCTGTTTAAAAGGTCTTACTCACATTGGCTACAGAGAGTGTGATCATACAGTTGTCCGGAACAGCTGGTACTCTCATGCATGCTTCAGTGTTGCTTGCCTCAAAGCAAGCATAAAAGGCATTTAGCATGTCTGGTAGGCTCTTATCACTGGTCAGTCTGGGTTTCCCTTTGTAGTCCAAAATAGTTTGCAAGCCCTGCCACATCCAACGACCTCCAGTGCGTGCGCATAGCCAGGTGCTTCCTGTGCCAGCACCACGCATCCGACCTCCGGTGCGCCTCCTCAGTCCGGTACGACCCGTGCCGGCTCCCCGCACCTGACCCCCAGTGCGTGCGCCTAGCCAGGTGCTTCCTGTGCCAGCTCCATGCACCCGACATCCGGTGCGCCTCCCCAGTCCGGTACGTCATGTGCCGGCCCTCCGCAGCCCGGAGCCTACAGTGACGGTCCGCAGCCCGGAACCTCCAGCGAAGGTCCGTAGCACGAAGCCTACAGCGAAGGTCCGCAGCCCGGAACCTCCAGCGAAGGTCCGCAGCCCGGAACCTCCAGCGAAGGTCCGCAGCCCGGAACCTCCAGCGAAGGTCCGGAGCCCGCAACCTCCAGCGAAGGTCCGCAGGCCGCAACCTCCAGCGAAGGTCGGCAGGCCGCAACCTCCAGCGAAGGTCCGCAGCCCGCAACCTCCAGCGAAGGTCCGCAGCCCGCATCCTCCAGCGAAGGTCCGCAGCCCGCAACCTCCAGCGAAGGTCCGCAGCCCGGAACCTCCAGCGAAGGTCCGCAGCCCGCAACCTCCAGTGAAGGTCCGCAGCCCGCAACCTCCCGCCGTCTGCTCCGCCCCAGTGCCAGAGTAGTCCGCTCCACCGGTACCCATTCCGGGTCCAGCCATCTGCTCCGCTCCAGTGCCAGAGCAGTCCGCTCCACCGGTGCCCATTCCGGGTCCAGCCGTCTGCTCCGCTCCAGTGCCAGAGCAGTCCGCCATACCGGTGCCCAATCCGGGTCCAGCCGTCTGCTCCGCCCCAGTGCCAGAGCAGTCCTCTCCACCGGTGCCCATTCTGGGTCCAGCCGTCTGCTCCGCTCCAGTGCCAGAGTAGTCCGCTCCACCGGTACCCATTTCCGGGTCCAGCCATCTGCTCCGCTCCAGTGCCAGAGCAGTCCGCTCCACCGGTGCCCATTCCGGGTCCAGCCGTCTGCTCCGCTCCAGTGCCAGAGCAGTCCGCCGTACCGGTGCCCAATCCGGGTCCAGCCGTCTGCTCCGCCCCAGTGCCAGAGCAGTCCGCTCCACCGGTACCCATTCCGGGTTCAGCCGTCTGCTCCGCTCCAGTGCCAGAGCAGTCCGCCCTACCGGTGCCCAATCCGGGTACAGCCGTCTGCTCCGCTCCAGAGCCAGAGCAGTCCGCTCCACCGGTGCCCAATCTGGGTCCAGCCGTCTGCTCCGCTCCAGTGCCAGAGTAGTCCGCTCCACCGGTACCCATTTCCGGGTCCAGCCATCTGCTCCGCTCCAGTGCCAGAGCAGTCCGCTCCACCGGTGCCCATTCCGGGTCCAGCCGTCTGCTCCGCTCCAGTGCCAGAGCAGTCCGCCGTACTGGTGCCCAATCCGGGTCCAGCCGTCTGCTCCGCCCCAGTGCCAGAGCAGTCCGCTCCACCAGTGCCCATTCCGGGTCCAGCCGTCTGCTCCGCTCCGCTCCAGTGCCAGACCAGTCCGCCGTACCGGTGCCCAATCCGGGTCCAGCCGTCTGCTCCGCCCCAGTGCCAGAGCAGTCCGCTCCACCGGTACCCATTCCGGGTTCAGCCGTCTGCTCCGCTCCAGTGCCAGAGCAGTCAGCCCTACCGGTGCCCAATCCGGGTACAGCCGTCTGCTCCGCTCCAGAGCCTGAGCAGTCCGGTGGGGCTGCCCAGTCCAGGCCCGGCTAATTGCCCAGCTCCATGGCCGGAGCCGTTTGCCCCACCGGTGCCCAGTCCGGGCCCGGTTGTTTTCCCCGCTCCATGGCCGGAGCCGTTTACCCCACCCTCGCCGGAGCCAGAGCCACCCCGATGGACTCCCTCCCTATTAACCCCCCCTTGTATTTGTGTGGGTTTTTTTGGCGTCCGGGAGTCCGCGCCTTGGGGGGGGGGGGGGGGGTACTGTCAGGCTCTGGCCATAGAGAAGCCTATTTGCTTCTCTATGTAGCTATGGTCAGAGTCTGACAGTGTCTTTCTTTTCTGTTTCTGTGTGGGTATTGGGTTGGATCCCTAATTAGAGGCAGCTGCACCGCATTGTCTCTAATTAGGGATCATATATATGTTTGTCTGTCCTTCACTCTGGTGTGGGTCGTTGTCGTATTATGTCGCAGTCACGGTGAAAGTTAAGTGTGCTCATTTGTTACGGCCGTTATTTTCGTGTTTGTTTCGGGTAACATGACTTTTTTGTCTATCGTGTTAGTTTTGTTTTGTTTAGTTCGTTCATTGTATCTTTTATACATAGTATAAAGAATAAAGATGTCGACTACTATCCCTGCGCTGCACCTTGGTCATTCCCACACCCACATCGTGACACAAGGACTTTCAGAGACTTGTCCCGAAGCCACTCCTGCTTTGTATTCGCTGTGTGATTAGGGTGGTTATCCTGTTCGAAGGTGAACCTTCGCCCCAGTCAGGTCCTGAGTGCTCTGGTGCAAGTTTTCATCAAGGATCTCTCTGTACTTTGCCCCGTTCTTCTTTCCCTCGATCCCGACTAGTCTCCCAGTCCCTGCCGCTGAAAAACATTTCCACAGCATGATGCTGCCACCATCATGCTTCACCGTAGGGATAATGCCAGGTTTCCTCCAGACATGATGCTTGGCATTCAGGCCAAAGAGTTTGGTTTCATCAGACCAGAGAATCTTGTTTCTCCTTTAGGTGCCTTTTGGCAAACTCCAAGTGGGCTGTCATGTGCATTTTACTGAGGAGTGGTTTCGGTCTGGCCACTCTACCTTAAAGGCCTGATTGGTGGAGTGCTGCAGAGATGGTTGTCCTTCTGGAAGGTTCTCCCATCCCACAAAGGAACTCTGGAGCTCTATCAGAGTAACTATCGGGTTCTTGGTCACCTCTCTGACCAAGGCACTCTCCCCCGATTGCTCAGTTTGGCCTGGCGGCCAGCTCTAGGAAAGGTGTTGGTGGTTCCAAACTTCTTCCATTTAAGAATGATGGAGGTCACTGTGTTTTTGGGGAACCTTCAATGCTGCAGAAATGTTTTGGTACCCTCCCCCAGATCTGTGCCTCAACACAATCCTGTCTCTGAGCTTTACGGACAATTCCCTCAACCTCATGGCTTGGTTTTTGCTCTGACATGCACTGTCAACTGTGGGACCTTATATAGACAGGTGTGTGCTTTTCCAAATAATTTCCAATCAATTGAATTTACCACAGGTGGACTCCAATAAAGTTGTAGAATCATCTCAAGGATTATCAATGGAAACAGTATGCACCTGAACTAAATTTAGAGTCTCATAGCAATGGTTTTGAATATTTACGTCAATAAGGTATTTGTTTTCCATTTATAATACATTTGCAAAACTTTCGAAGAACCTGTTTTCCCTTTGCCATAATGGGGTATTGTGTGTAGATCGATGAGTAAAACATTTTATTTAATACATTTTAGAATAAGGCTGTAACATAACAAAATGTGGAAAAATGTCAAGGGGTCTGAATACTTTCTGAATGCACTGTAGGCCTAAATAACATCATTTATGATATATGATTGATATAGAATGGTTAATTTAATTTGCTCTGTTGAACCTACCCTTTGGAATGACTTTGATAGCAACAGTGAATCTATTAAGTGGAGATATCTCAACAATCATTCTCACAATAGCACATCGGTTATAGTTAGTCACAGCTTTCAAAGCTAAGCAGGGCTGTTTGTGCCCAGTGGGTTGTTACCATACCATTTCCTTTGAAATACTAAATACCAGCTGAAACAAGACTGAAGAAAATAGGGTATTACGCCAAAATGTTGTCATTCCATTTTTAACCTTTGTTAAATTGCTTGCGCTGGTTAAATGTGCATTAATGTGGAAGGTTTTCTTCCATTGAAACACATCCGCAAGCAATTCATCACTGGCTGTGGTTACACTCAACTGTCTGAACACGTTCAAGTATCCTAATCAAGATACTCCAGTGTTGCAATTGCTCTTTAATATTAATGTGATCGCATTTGAGGTGGCACACGAGGTGAATTAAGAAGCTGAGAAATCGATGGCTTGGCGACTACAAAGGCCCAGACAGTTGTGTTTGTAGGGCACTTCAAAACACTCCCTAATTAACTTGGCATTTAGGTCCCTCAGCAGGCTGCATGGGAGGCTGAGGTCGTATTCGTCATCCAGTTTAAGGTCGAGGGAGGTTGAGTCTTTACCTCACGGTGGCTGCTTCCTGAAAAAAGGACTTGTGGAGACTCAATGCATTTATTTAGTTATCAGATACAACCATGGTGTATTAAAATACATTTTTTTCTTTACATTTCAGACAGTCACACAGAGTGTGATTTGTACAATGATTTAAATGTATATATAAATATGCTGATGGACTGGAAGACAGCACTTTTAACATTCAAAGCATTCTGAGTATGACTGTTTTATTTATCTGTGAACTAAACTACATGGTGTTAATCACTCAGAATGTACATAAAATCTGTGAATACAAGGCCCAACAAGCTCAATTAGGCTATACTGCATGCTAATCTATTATTTTTTAATTTGACGGCCATTTGGCAATTTTTTGACGGTAGTTATGTTGATTAGCAGAATACACCTGTGCTTGTCAGAGGGCCTCGGGGTTCTCCACCTCTCTCCACCAGCCATACACATTCAGTTGTGTGTTTTTTTTAATGGCAAATTAATTCAGAATTGCAGCACGCTGCCAAACATAATTTAGAACAAATTCTTTGAGTGCAACACGTTTGTCCCGGGCTAACTTGTTAATTAGATTTCTCGCAGTGCCACCATGCAATTACTTAAGCAGATCTCAAACCTTATTATTGAAACTCTCCAATGATCTTTGATGTGCTTTGGTGGTACATTCAGTAGTAGCTCAGCTCTTAGTATTACTGTCCTTCAGATATTAGTCAGTTCCTAAGAACAGTCCACAGCTAATTGATTCACATTGAAAAAATACTGCTGATCTGTGTTCATTTAAATGTGCATGAGTTGAAATTAATTATTTAACTTGAAACATTGAAGGGACGACACAGCGCCTTGCAAAAGTATTCATCCCCCTTGGCGTTTTTACTATTTTGTTGCATTACAACCTGTAATTTAAATTGATTTTTATTTGGATTTCATGTCATGGACATACACAAAATAGTCAAAATTGGTCTCCAAACAGGTCAGGGACAAAGTTGTGGAGAAGTACAGATCAGGGTTGGGTTATAAAAAAATATCTGAAACTTTGAACATCCCACGGAGCACCATTAAATCCATTATTATGGCACCACAACAAACCTGCCAAGAGAGGGCCGCCCACGAAAACCCAGGCAAGGAGGGCATTAATCAGAGAGGCAACAAAGAGACCAAAGATAACCCTGAAGGAGCTGCAAAGCTCCACAGCGGAGATTGGAGTATCTGTCCATGTGACTACTTTAAGCCGTACACGCCACAGAGCTGGGCTTTAAGGAAGAGTTGCCAGAAAATAAAGCAAACATGGTTGGTGTTTGCCAAAAGGCATGTGGGAGACTCCCCAAACATATGGAAGAAGGTACTCTGGTCAGGTGAGACTAAAATGTAGCTTTTTGGCCATCAAGGAAATCACTATGTCTGGCACAAACCCAACACCTCTCATCACCCCGAGAACACCATCCCCACAGTGAAGCATGGTAGTGGCAGCATCATGCAGTGGCGATGTTCTTCATCGGCAGGGACTGGGAAATTGGTTAGAATTGAAGGAATGATGGATGGCGCTAAATACAGGGAAATTCTTGAGGGAAACCTGTTTCAGTCTTCCAGATATTTGAGATTGGGACGTAGGTTCACCTTCCAGCAGGACAAGGACCCTAAGCATACTGCTAAAGCAACATTCGAGTGGTTTAAGTGTAAACATTTAAATGTCTTGGAATGGCCTAGTCAAAGCCCAGACCTCAATCCAATTGAGAATCTGTGGTATGACTTAAAGATTGCTGTACACCAGCGGAACCCATCCAACTTGAAGGAGCTGGAGCAGTTTTGCCTTGAAGAATGGGCAAAAATCCCAGTGGCTAGATGTGCCAAGCTTATAGAGACATACCCAAGAGATTTGCTGCTGTAATTGCTGCAAAAGGCGGCTCTACAAAGTATTGACTTCGGGTGGGGGGGGATGGGGGGGTTAGGGGTTGGGTGAATAGTAATGCACGCTTAAGTTTTCAGTTTTTTTGTCTTATTTCTTGTTTGTTTCAAAATAAAAAATATTTTGCATCTTCAAAGTGGTAGGCATGGTGTGTAAATCAAATGATACAACCCCCCCCAAAAATCTATTTTAATTCCAGGTTGTAAGACAACAACATAGGAAAAATGCCAAGGGGGTGAATACTTTCGCAAGCCACTGTAGGATATTTTACTTGTCAGCAGAGCCTATACAGTATGAAAATTACTTAGACTAATTAAACTAGCTGATATAGGGGAACATGGTTTAATAAAACATTGCCTCTAGATTAAATGTATCCACAGGATCAATTGTGACTGAAAATATTACATTATGGAGGGCAGTCAGCTTTATATTGTTTTTACTTTGAGACTTTATATGCAATATAAAGTAAAAAGGCGGGATGGTGTACATGTCTCAAGTTCCTCGTCTGAGTACAATGGGTATAGTATTTTAATAGCTAGGATTTGGAGTCAGACTAAACCCAGTAGTCGTTCATGGTTCAAGAATGACAAGGCCAAATAGACACATAGTTTAGGCCAAATATGAGTGACAGTTAAGAGTTTAAGTGGTGGATTAAGTCCATCACTCCGTGTTTTTTTCTGCTGTTATCTCTCTCCAAGCAGATAAACTACATGACTAAAAGTATGTGGACACCTTCTCATCGAACATTTTGTTCCAAAATCATGGCCATTCATTGGTGGAAATGAGGGAATTGGTCCCTCATTTGCTGCTATAGCAGCCTCCACTCTTCTGGGAAGGCTTTCAACTAGATGTTGGAACATTGCTTCAGGGACTTGCTTCCTTTCAGCCACAAGAGCATGAGTGAGGTCGGGCACTGATATTGGGCGTTTAGGCCTGGCTCGCAGTCGGTGTTCTAATTCATCTAAAAGGTGTTCAATGGGGTTGACTGTGCAGGCCAGTCAAGATCTTCCACACCGATCTCGACAAACCATTTCTGTATGGAACTCACTTTGTACATGGGGGCATTGTCATGCTGAAACAAGAAAAGGACCTTCCCGAAACTGTTCCCACAAAGTTGGAAGCACAGAATTGTATAGAATGTAATTTACCTTCACTGGAACTAAGGGGCTTAGCCCGAACCATGAAAAACAGCCCCAGACCATTATTCCTCCTCCACCAAACTTTACAGCTGGCACTTTGGATTGTGGCAGGAAGCGTTCTGCTGGCATCTGCCAAACCCAGATTTGTCCATCGGATTACCAGATGGTGAAGTGTGATTCATCACTCCAGAGAACGCATTTCCACCACTTCAGAGTCCAAAGGCGGCAAGCTTTACACCACTTCAGCCAACGCTTGGCATTGAGCATGGTGATCTTAGGTTTGTGTGCGGCTGCTCGGCCATGGAAATCCATTTCACGAAGCTCCCAAAGAACAGTTCTTGTGCCGACGTTGCTTCCAGAGGCAGTTTGAAACTCGGTAGTGAGGGTTGCAAACTAGGACAGATCATTTTGATGCGCTTCAGCATTCGGCGGTCTCATTCTGTGAGCTTGTGTGGCTTACCAATTCGCGCCTAGACGTTTCCACTTAACAACAACAGCACTTACAGTTGACCGGGGCAACTCTAGCAGGGCAGACATTTGACGAACTGACTTGTTGGAAAGGTGGCATCCTATTATGGTGCCACGTTGAAAGTCACTGAGCTCTTCAGCACGGCCATTCAACTGCCAAAGTTTGTCTATGAAGATTGCATGGCTGTGTGAAATACACATAAATATACAAATTTGAAGGGGTATCCACATTCTTTTGTATATAAAGGGCCTTCGGAAAGTATTCAGACCCCTTGACTTTTTCCACATTTTGTTACATTACAGCCTTATTCTAAAATGTATTAAAAAGTTGTTTTCCCCTCATCAATCTACACACAATACCCCATAATGCCAAACTACGGTTTGCAACTGCACATGGGGACAAAGATCGTACTTTTTGGAGAAAAGTCCTCGGGTCTGATGAAAGAAAAATAGAACTGTTTGGCCATAATGACCATCGTTATGTTTGGAGGAAAAAGGGGGAGGCTTGCAAGCCGAAGCACACCATCCCAACCGTGAAGCACGGGGTGGCAGCATTATGTTGTGGGTGTGCTTTGCTGCAAGAGGGACTGGTGCACTTAACAAAATGATGTGGGTATATTGAAGCAACGTTTCAAGACATCAGTCAGGAAGTTAAAGCTTGGTCGCAAATGGGTCTTCCAAATGGACAATGACCCAAGCATACTTCCAAAGCTGTGGCAAAATGTCTTAAGGCCAACAAAATCAAGGTATTGGAGTGGCCATCACAAAAGCTCTGACCTCAATTCTATGGAAAATGTGTGGGCAGAATTGAAAAAGTGTGTGCGAGCAAGGAGGCCTACAAACCTGACTCAGTTACACCAGAATGGGCCAAAATTCACCCAACTTATTGTGGGACGCTTGTGGAAGGCTACCTGAAATGTTTGACCCAAGTTAAACAATGTAAAGGCAATGCTACGAAATACTAATTGAGTGTATGTAAACTTCTGACCCCCTGGGAATGTGATGAAAGAAATAAAAGCTGAAATTAATCATTCTCTCTTCTATTATAATGGCATTTCACATTCTTAAAATAAAGTAGTGATCCTAACTGACCTAAGACAGGGAATTTTTACTAGGATTAAATGTATTTGGCTAAGGTGTATGTAAACTTCCGACTTCAACTGTAAGTATTCTTTACTCAGTACTTTGTTGAAGCACCTTTGGCAGCGATTACAGCATCGAGTCTTCTTGCAAAGGGTTTGAATACTGTAAATAAGGTATTTCTGTTTTTATTTGCAATAATGTCTACAAACCTGTTTTTGCTTTGTCATTATGGGGTATGTTTTTGCTGGTATAGGCATTTAATTTAACATTTAATCTGTCAGTCAGTGCCTCCCCAAAAAATATATGGATGGTATTTGGTGCATGCTGACCTGTCTCTTTTCGATTAGCCAATTTCTTTCTAGCAGCCAGCCTCAGGTTGGCAAATCTCTGTTGTGCTTTAAATGAGGGCATTGCAGAATAATTGCTTTTGCCATCTGGGATATTGTGTCATTTGTTTGGATAATGGACACCGGCCAGCTATTGTTTATTTGCAATTTACGAGAATAATAATCCTCCCACATAAAGAGGGGTTAACTGAGACTGTAGTTGAATTGATAAAGTCAGAATTGATCGAACTAAAAGTAATTTGACTAGTGAGTCATGGATGATGTCATAGGAGGAAATACCAGATGGCACATACAGGTGTACGATCTTAATTTGACCAGTATTGTCAGAGCAAAATAATCCTGCAGCAACAGGATTTGAACGTTTAGTCCATAATATTGCTTGATCGGTGGTCCTACATCTGTAGTAGGCTATCAACTATATACAGTGTACTCGGAAAGTATTCAGACCCCTTTACTTTTTCCACATTTTGTTACGTTACAGCAATTTACATAAGTATTCAGACCCTTTGCTATGAGACTCGAAATTGAGCTCCGGTGCATCCTGTTTCCATTGCTCATCCTTGAGATTTTTCAACAACTTTATTGGAGTCCAACTGTGGTAAATTCAATTGATTGGACATGATTTGTAAAGGCACACGCCTGTCTATACAAGGTCCCACAGTTGACAGTGCATGTCAGAGCAAAAACCAAGCCATGAGGTCGAAGGAATGTTCCGTAGAGCTCCAAGACAGGATTATGTCGAGGCACAGATCTGGATAAGGGTACCAAAACATTTCTGCAGCATTGAAGGTCCAAGAACACAGTCGCCTCCATCATTCTTAAATGGAATAAGTTTGGAACCACCAAGACTGGGCAATCGGGGGAGAAGGGCCTTGGTCAGGGAGGTGACCAAGAACCTGATGGTCACTCTGACAGTGCTCCAGTTACTCTGTAGAGATGGGAGAACCTTCCAGAAGGACAACCATCTCTGCAGCACTCCAGCAATCAGGCCTTTATGGTAGAGTGGCCAGATGGAGGCCACTCTTCAGTAAAAGGCACATGACAGCTTGCTTAGAATTTGCCAAAAGGCACCTAAAGGACTCTGTGTCAGGCTCTGATCATACGGAAGCCTTTGGCTCCCTCTAGTTTTCTAGATAGATAGATAGATAGATAGATAGATAGATAGATAGATAGATAGATAGATAGATAGATAGATAGATAGATAGATAGATAGATAGATAGATAGATAGATAGATAGATAGATAGATAGATAGATAGATAGATAGATAGATAGATAGATAGATAGATAGATAGATAGATAGATAGATAGGTACTTTATTGATCCCCCGGGGGGGAAATTTCATTGTCAAGCACCTACAACAAAACACAGGGCAGGTGCAAAATGCCACAACGAATGTACACAAGACAGATACACGGTACATGATACATAGAGCGGCAGTATGAAAAAGTATAGAAATACAAGATATCTGGAGTGCAAAAAAAGCTATAAAAAGACATTGCATAGGATGAGTGGTTGGCTGAATATGTACACTATACATTGGTGGATGTTGGATGGTTAACTATACTATACAGGTCGATGGCAGAGAAATACTTCAGTAGCTAAAAATGCGTATGATATGAGCGAGGGTAATAATAGTTTACTTAATAGACAGACTGGGTAAATGAACAGGTAAGTGAAAATTTTGCATGGTTAAATTAGCTGTACAGTTAGGTATACAGTTATATTTACAGATAAGTGAATACTTGCATGTTTACACAAACTGTACAGGTAAATGACAGGAAGAGATACTTTAATAGCTAAATGTGTGTATGATATCATTTGGGGTAATAATAGTAATTCCCTTAAAATACAGTCCTTAGTGCACAGGGTTTAATTACAGACAACTGCACGTATTGCACATTCGATATACTAAAAGCAATGAGAAAAGGTGCAACTGGCAGGATACTAATATGCATTCCTGAGTGAATGCCTACGTAGGTTAAGTCCAATAATTACTTACAATATTGCATGTGATATAATATAACAACTGTACATGAGTATGTATATACAGACCTGTATGAATAAATAGGTCCTGAGTGGATGAGTGCTGACGGACCAGAGTTACTCACGGATGGATGCATAATTGTTAAACTAGGTCCTAGCACCCCAACAGTTCCAGATCTATGTTGCCGACGGCACGGCACCCTGGTGAGGCATTATATAGTCTAATAGCCGCCGGCAGGAAGGACCTCCTGTAGCGCTCTCTGGCACACCGTGGTGGGATCAGTCTGTAACTGAAAGTGCTCCTCTGCGTCATAACCATAGTGTGCAGAGGGTGGGTGACGTTGTCCATGATGGCCAGCAGTTTGGCCAGGATCCGTCTCTCCGCCACCTCCTCTAGAGTGTCAAGGCTCATCCCCAGGACAGAGCGTCAAGGCTCATCCCCAGGACAGAGCTAGCCTTCCTGATCAGCTTATTTACCCGAGAAGCATCACCGGCTTTGATGTTTGCTCCCCAGCACACCACTGCAAAAAAGATGGCACTGGCCACCACAGACTGGTAGAAGGTATGCAGTAGTTTACTGTACACGTTGAAGGACCTGAGCCTCCTCAGAAAGTAGAGTCGGCTCTGGCCCTTTTTGTACAGGGCCCCGGTGTTACCGGCCCATTCCAGCCTGTTGTCCATATGGACTCCCAGGAACTTGTATGACCCAACCATTTCCACATCCATCCCCTGTATAGGGACTGCAGTCAGTTGTGCCTTGGTTCTCCTGAAGTCCACCACCATCTCCTTTGTTTTGCTGATGTTGAGCTGAAGGTGGTTCTGCTCACACCACAACACAAAGTCACTGATTGTGCTCCTGTACTCCTCCTCCTGCCCACCCCTGATGCACCCTACAATAGCAGAGTCATCCGAGAACTTCTGTAGGTGGCATGTTTCAGAGTTATATCTGAAGTCTGAGGTGTAGAGGGTGAACAGGAAGGGGGACAGGACCGTTCCCTGGGGGGCCCCTGTGTTGCTAACTGCCCGTTCTGACACACAGCTCTGTAGTCGCACAAATTGTGGCCTACCGGTCAGGTAGTCCGTGACCCAGGAGACTAAGGGTGCTTCCACTTTCATCCTCCTCATCTTCTCACCCAGTAGCAGGGGCAGAATGGTATTGAAGGCACTGGAGAAGTCAAAAAACATAACCCTCACAGTGCAACCTGCGTTGTCCAGGTGAGAGTAGGCCCTCTGCAGAAGGTAGATGATTGCATCACCCACCCCGATGTTGCGCTGGTATGCAAACTGCAGGGGGTCCATTGATGAACACACCAGGGGTCTGAGGTGAGCGAGGACTAACCTTTCCAGGGTCTTCATGATGTGGGATGTTAGCGCTACAGGTCTGAAGTCATTCAGGACAGTGGGGTGTGCCTTCTTGGGCACTGGGACGAGGCAGGATGTTTTCCACAGCACAGGGACCCTTTCTAGGCTCAGGCTAAGGTTGAAAAGACGCTGGAGTATTCCACACAGTTGGTCAGCACAGACCCTCAGCACCCTTGGGCTGATGCCATCAGGGCCTGCCGCTTTCCACTGGTGTAGTCTCTCCAGCTCTCTCTTCACTTGATTGGTGGTGAAAGCCAGCCCAGGTGGGGAGGTGGGGGGAAGGGGGGTGTTGAGGATCAGACCAGGGGGAGCAGGGGCGGAGGTGGGGTTACTGATTGTCTCAGCAGAGGTGCTGTGAGCAAAGTGGGGGTGGGACAGCCGTGAGGGTGTGTGGTCTGGGGAGCTGGAGGGGAGGTGGACAGGGCCAGTATCAAACCTGTTAAAAAATTGGTTCAGCTCATTGGCTCTGTCCTGGGTCCCCTCCGTCTGCCCACTGTTTGACTTTTTGAAGCCAGTGATATTTCTCATACCCTTCCACACCTCTCTCACCTGGCTCTGCCTCAGCTTGTCCTCCATCTTCTCCTTATACACTCTCTTCCCCTCAGCAATCCGCAACTTCAGCTCCCTATGGACGCATTTCAATTTGTCCTTGTCCTTGTCCCTCTCCTTGAAGGCCCACTTCTTCTCATTCAGCAGGGCCTTCAGGTCGCTGGTGACCCAGGGTTTATTGTTTGGGAAACAGCGTACCTTCCTGGTGGGTACAGTGTTGTCTACACAAAAATTAATATAGTCTGTTATGCAGTCAGTGAGTCCATCGATGTCCTCCCCATGAGCCTCACAGAGCACATCCCAGTCTGTTGTTTCAAAACAGTCCTGTAGGGCCTCATTCGCCTCCGGGGACCATCTCCTAATAGTCCTGGTGGTTATAGGCTGCTGTTGGACCAAAGGCCTGTAGAGTGGGGTGAGGTGGACAAGGTTGTGATCCGATCTACCGAGGGGAGGGAGTGCAGTGGAGTTGTATGCATCCTTCACATTAGCATATAACAAGTCCAGAGTTTTATTATTCCTGGTTGGGCACTTCACTAAGTGTTTGAACGTGGGCAGCGTTGAAGAGAGAGATGCATGGTTAAAATCCCCCGAAATGGCAAAGAAAGCACTGGGATGCGCTGTCTGTAACCTCGCGATAACAGAGTGGATGACGTCACACGCTGCGTTTGCGTCAGCAGAGGGCGGGATGTAAACAATAACAGCAATGGCCGCAGTGAATTCCCTCGGCAAATAGTAGGGTCTCAGGCTAACGGCTAACAGTTCAATGTCTGGGCTACAAAACTGTTCCTTAAGAGTAATATGGTTCGGATGACACCATCTGTTGTTAACTAATAAAGCCAGCCCACCACCCTTACTCTTACCGTAAGAGACGCGATCCCTGTCCGCTCTGATGGTCTGGAAACCGTCGATAGTGACGTTCTGTATGGGGATGTTATCGTTCAGCCAAGTCTCAGAAAAAAACATTAGGCTTGTTTCCCGATAAATCCTTTGTCCACGAACAAGTCCCTCCAACTCATCCATCTTGTTATGTAGAGACCTCACATTGCCCATAATAATAGATGGTATAGCCGGCTTGTACTTGAACCTCCTCCGCTTTGCCTTACATTTCAATCCCGCCCTGCGTCCCCGGCGTCGTCTTTTCAATTCGTCCGGAATATCAAACTTTTCCCTGGGGAGCAGCAGCGCTGTGTGGGCTAAATCCAGGAGCCGGGCTCTGTTGTAAACAATAACAATTGACGACTCCTGTCGACGTTCAGCTGCGATAAAATCCATAAAATCCATAATCCTGAACTAATCCTGAACTATTATAGTTCAATGTAGCAAAATAAAAAAAATTAAAAAATCATTTTTAGAATAAGTCACAATGTGGAAAAAGTCTGAATACTTTCCAAATGCACTGTGTATGCCACTTTATACAGTTCAGAAAGCAGCTCCTGATACAAGGGAAACAATGAGGGTGTGAGGGGTCAGATGGTGAATACTCCGTTCCTAAACTTCCAAAAGGGTTCTGCGGGTGTCCCCATAGGAGAACCCTTTTGGGTTCCATGTAGAACCCTCTGTGGAAATGGTTCCACATG
Source organism: Thymallus thymallus (assembly GCA_023634145.1). Lineage (NCBI taxonomy): Eukaryota > Metazoa > Chordata > Actinopteri > Salmoniformes > Salmonidae > Thymallus > Thymallus thymallus. Next base: position 14,908,500 of record CM042385.1, read on the forward strand.
GAACCAAAAGGGTTCTACCTGGAACCAAAAGGGACTCTCAGATGAAGTCCTTGATATCCCCAGCCAGCAGCTTTGGTCTAGGAACGACCGTCCCCTAATATTACCAAATATCCATCCTGATAGGGGCCGGTCAGTTGATTCAACACCTATTGATTTAGTGTATAATAGGCTTCACTGTCAATGATGATGCTTAACGTTTCTAAGTAACACATTGAAGTAAGTGAGTCATTTGGCAGTCTGTCATTTTGCTTTAGATATTATTATGTAAAGAGTAATTACCCTCCCCGCTTGGGCCCCAAATGCTGATCTGAAATCCGACTCGATGTGTGAACTTCAACTTTTGCTGCATCTCCATTCATCATAACTCATTATGCGGCCGAACAGCTGCCGATATGGGGATGCAGTGTCATCGTGACCCATCTATCCATCCACTTCCATCTGTTTCAGCCCATTAACTCAGTAGATGGGCCTGTGTCTGGCGTAAATGCCTTCCTAGAGCCCTCTAATTCTGCTCATCTATCTATCTTGCGTGTCCCCTCATTCCAAAAACCTTTGTGTTCTTTCCATCGCCATGCCAACAGATGCATCCAAAATGTGATGTGATCCATAGACTGGGGGACACATTTTATTTGGATTTTATTTTATTTGAACAGCAAACTTGGTTTCAAAAAACAAATAAAGCAACATTAGTTGGCTATGCCTATACGCAACCTGTAGATGTGAAACTGAATGTCTGGACATGCTAATTTTCTTGATGAGATCGCTAGGTGGTGTAAGGTTGCTTCACTACTCATTCCTTCAGAAAGCACATCCCTGTGCTTCACTCCAAGTGCCTGGCTCTGGGAACCATTGAGATGTGCTTTTGACGGCAGGGTGACAGTTTTTTTTTTTTATTGGTTCCTTTAAGAATGATCCTATCAAAAGGCTCAGATTAAAATATTACAATTCACAACAGTGAAAAACAGTTAAAACACAGCTACTCAAAAACTATCACTGGCAACAGGCTAACATCTGTGACAGGCACTTGGTTTGGCATCCACGGGCGGTCTAATTTAATGATAGCAATAACTAACCATGTCTGGGTGTTTCTTCACTCATTTATGTATTAGCACACCAGGCCTGTGTCCTTTGAAATATACCAGTGACCTTTAGATTGGCCCACCTCGGTGGAATGTTGCAGGGTGAACTTTCCCCTAGGTACAGATCTAGGATCAGCTTCCCCTCACCAAGCCTAACCTTAATCGTTAGTGGGGGAAATGCTAAACTGACCCAAGATCAGCATCTAGGGGCAACTTCTCCCTACTTCCCGTGAAATATTTAAAGGAAACACTCTCTGTATGACGTGTGTACTAATGATTATATATATTGTACATTGAGACATTCCAACAGCCCTTAACTTCAGGACAGCTCATAGTAATGTCTGGAACGGAGCGAATGGAATGGCATCAAACACATTACCACAAGTCCATCCTCCCCAATAAAGGTGTCACCAACCTCTTGTGCTGTATGTACTGGAAAATATAACAAAGTGGTCGGAGGTGTACAGACTGGGTGATTGTAGTACTCTGAGAAGAGCATGAATCTGTCCTAACAAAATGGTGACTTGGTGACTTGTGGATGTTAGAACATTCAATTAAAACGTATTTCTCAGTGCTAGCCTAGCACTCATTTCTCACATTGGACTAAATCATATTGAAGTGTCATTACCATGCTTCTCCAGCTTCTACTTGAAAGAAAAGCATGCCATTCAACAAGCTTTGACAAGACAATTTGGTCAGCTCTGGTTATAAATGCATTATAAATTAATGGATTATGAAAGAATCATGAAAAAATGATTTCATAGGAAATCCTAGCAGATATGGATGTAGGAATGTGGAGGTTTGAGGCCTATTGGAGTGTAGAAATCTGAATTTATGAGTGATGAATAAGAAAACATGATGATATCAAAAATAATTTACTTTAACAAGTCTTACTGTAAACTGTCTCACTGAGTTTAAACAGCATACATAAACTTGAGTTCACCAAAGCTGGATAGTGAGGATAGAGTTCCAAGTACCCAATCATCTTTCAGATTGCCTTCCCATCCTTAGGACTGTACCATCTTCCTAACATGTACGGGAGGACTTCTACTTCACTTAGAAAACAGGTATGTATAGCAAATTAAACATGTACACTATATAAACAAAAGTATGTGGACACCACTTCAAATTATTGAATTTGGCTATTTCTTGTGTTCTCTCCTCTCCAAGTTTGATGTCAGCAAATAACAGTAACGTTAAATTGATGTGCTAGCTTGCAGCGCATCTCTCTCTAGTCCGTCTGTCTTGTTAACCTAGCTGGGCAGTGCATCTCTTGGTCTGTCTGTGTCTTGATTGCTTGCCAGCCTCTTCCAGGGCTGTGTTCTGTGACTATTTATTACGTTTGATAAACGCCAACGGACAACGGTGTTTATAAACTGCAGCTTGGAAAAGATAACCGCGTCGCGTGTGAACATGCGTTCATATGCGCGTGCACGAAATGAAACTCACGCTTTCCAGCAGCAACCTCTGTGGGGACCAGTCCAGACAATATATGGGCGTGATGGCACTCCTCATAGGCGCACAGAATTTTAAAACAAGACAATGATTATCTAGTCTCTCAGTCAAGGTTTAGTTACAACTCTGGACTAATGCAAGATGGAAAGCAATGGATTGACATTGACTATTGATTTATATATTGAATTGATGTTGATTTACTCTCAGTAAATAATAACCATCAAGTATTCAGCCAAGCCATAGTATAAATAGTATTTTATATTTGAAAATTTATAAAAGGAAATCTGGGGGAGACAATTCGAATGGGACTGATGCAGCTAATAATAGTAATGTTATCTATAATTTACAGGTGCTATGCTTACGTTTGTCAGTAGAGGAGATGCTGGATCATCAGCCAGTAAAAGCACAGACTCAGTTAATCCACATCTAGCCTCAGCCAGTACTAACACAGACCCAGTACAACCAGCTTCAGCAAATACTAACACAGACCCAGTACTGGCAGTTTCAGCAAGTACTAACACAGACCCAATACAGCAGTGTTCAGCAAGTACTAACACAGACCCAATACAGCAGTGTTCAGCAAGTACTAACACAGACCCAGGTGAAGTTTAGCCAGCCTCAGCCAGTACTAGCACAACCAGAGGTGTACAGCCAGCATCAGATACAAGCAGCTCAGACCCTAATAGAACAGTTGCTGCTCCACCAAATGATTGGTCCATTCAAACCAGGACTGGATTTTTCTTACCCTAAAGTCTAGAAGATGTTTCCATTCAGGCTTATTACAGAGACAGCTGTCAAATAGGGAAAAGATTACCAGGAGCTGGCTTTCATACTCAATCAAGAACAACACTGTGTATCGTTTTTGCTGTAAGCTCTTTTCTACAAAAGACTACAAAATAATAAAGGAAGGTGTGATTGACTGGTCAAATATCAACACCATTCTGAAACACCATGAGGGTAGTCCTGAACACACAAACAATATGATTAAGTGGAGAAAACTTGATCTGCGCCTAAGTCGGGGACAGACTCTTGACCAGATACAAATTACAATTTAGGAGGCTGAAAGAAGGACATGGCGGGATGTCCTTACTCTTCCAACTATGGAAAATCATCTCAGCAAAATTAAAGATGGAGAGAAACATGCTCATTACCTTGGGAAGCGCACACAGAATGAGCTGATAGATTGTGAGCAACAAGATTCTGGAAGCAATAGTGACTCACGTAAGAGACTCAAAGTACTTCTACATTATCTTGGAATGTACACCTGACATTAGTCACCAGGAGCAAATGTCTATTATTCTGAGAAGTGTGGCTTTAAAGGGAAAGCCAGAGATCAAGGAGTACTTCCTCGACTTTGTGAATGTTGAGGTTACAACAGGCTTGAATGCCACTGCCATTTTAGATAAGCTGAACGAGCTGAAGATTCCATTTGAAGATTGCAGAGGGCAAGCTTATGATAATGGGGCCAACATGAAGGTCAAGCACAAAGGAGTACAAGCCAGACTGCTCAAAAAAATCCCAGAGACGTGTTCGTCCCATGTGGAGCACATACTTGTCATTGCAGATGCTGCCAAAAGATGCAGTTGGGTTTTTTGGGCATGTGCAAAAGCTCTTCACCTTCTTTTCAGCTGATACACAAAGATGGAGTGTTTGAAGAAACACGTGAACATAACCGTGAAATCATGGAGTGACACAAGATGGAAGAGTAGGCTCCAAAGTGTTCATTCAATCAAGTATCAGGCTTCTGAGGTTCGGGAGGCATTATTAGAAGCCAGACAGACGATCAATGATCCTGTGGCCAAAGGGGAGGCACAAGCACTTGCAGAGGAAGTTGGGTCCTACCGCTTCTTGATTTTCTGTGTCGTATGGTGTGAGATTCTGACAATGACAAACAAGGTGAACAAGCTCCTCCAATCTGCCTCAATACAGTTGGATATCGCAGTGAATTTAGTGTCAAATGCAAAGGCCTCCCTCACTACATACCAGGAAACTGGATTCTCTGAGGCCCAGACAACAGCCAAAAGCATTTGTGAAGAAAGGAATGTGGAGGCTGTTCTGTTCTGAAAGAGAAGAGATTGAGAAACAGCGAGAGGCATTTCAGCTCCAGGCTCCTGATGAACCAGTGGCTGATGAACTGAAAAACCTTGAAGTCAACTACTTCAACATTGTGGTCGACTCTGCTGTGACATCCATGGATAAGAGATTTGAAACACTCAACCAGGTGAAAACCAAATATGTAGTACTGCCTCTCGGAATCTTTAAAGGCTGACTGTGACATCAGTGGAATGGATCTGGCACACGAGATTCAGAATTGACCTGATCTGCCATCAGATAAGATGACTGCCTTTGAGCTGCTTTCCTTTCTCTGTGAGAAAAACCTGGAGGAACTCTATCCTAACCTTTGAATAGCCCTAAGAATTGCAGTCACCCTACCAGTAACAGTAGCATCGGCAGAGAGGAGCTTTTCAAAATAAAAAGCTAATCAAAAGCTACATGAGGTCTTCCATGAGTGGTCTGGCCATCATGACCATAAATCATGATGTGGGGAACCACATGTCACTGATGATTTTGCCTCAAGAAAGTGCAGAAGAGGAATATTTTGATGGTAAGATTTTAATTAAAACATTCAAATGTTTACACACTTAGTAACATTTAAGATTGTATGGCAGAAGTGCATTTGTGTAAATGGCTGCTTAACTAACTATGTGACATACTTTCTCAATTTCTTCCAGACAGTCCAGATAGACTGGTGCTGAAAATGCCCAGGCTGTAGTGGGAACCAAAGTTAATCACACAGCTGTATAGGTTTTATTTTACTATTTTAAGACATATAGCTGCAGCCATAGCCTATAGGCTTATGTTTACATTGTATAGACAAAGCTAATTGTATAATATTGTGAGGACTGGACTAATTACCAGGCAGCAGAGACAAAGCTAAGTGTTATATTTGATTATTTTCTACATTTTATATTTTCTACAATTTCTTATTTATTCACTTATCTTAAGATTCTATAGAAAATATTATATTCAATAAATATTGTTTGCTTATATCTCTGTTCTGTATAGGTCTACTTATTCTTAGACTGACAGATGGAGAAAACTGTTTTAAATGTGTCACGGTGCGTAGTATTTAAGGGACGATATACGGAGCGCTGGTGAAGTGTCATCCTTTTTATTGAAAATGAGATGTTCTCACGAAGCATTTACAACTAAAAAGGAGAGTGAAACAAAAACACGATAACAAACAAAAACACGGTGACTTACTTTGTGTTGCAGGCAGTGCAGACAAACACAACAGACAATGATCCACACACAGGTGGATTTGTGTGGGGATTAAATACTATCCCCAATCAGAGACAACGCTAGACAGCTGTCTCTGATTGGGGATGATAATCTCCCTAGTTAGTGTGTGAGAGCTTGGTTGTGTGCCTCTCTCCTCCCCTAGGTGGGAGTAAGAGGCCTTACCACAACCAAGCCCTCACAGTACCCCCCCCCTAAGGTGCGGACTCCCGATCGCACACAAAAAAAATCCCCCCTCTCCTGAAAGAGAAAATGTCCAAAACTCTAGGGGGGACATGGCGGGGTACTGAGGTGGTTGCTGGTGGGGGCTCCGGTTCCGGTTCCGGGCGTGGCACAGGCTGTGAGAGTAGCTTCTCTCCTACCTCTCCGTTGCACGCCCGGTCCGGTCCGGACCCCGGCGCGATGGTTCCCCCCTCAGTACTCCCGCCTTCCACCAAGTCCTGTCTGGACCCTGGTGTGGGAGCCCTCGACCCTGGAGAGGGGCTGACAACCGGCCCCGGACTGGGCACCGGTGGAGCGGACTGCTCCTTCCCTGGAGCGACGTAGACGACCGGCCCCGGACTGGGCACCGGTGGAGCGGACTGCTCCGGCACTGGAGTGACGCCGACGACCGGCCCCGGACTGGGCACCGGTGGAGCGGACTGCTCCGTCACTGGATCGACGTAGACGACTGGCCCCGGACTGGGCACCGGTGGAGCGGACTGCTCCGGCACTGGAACGACACAGACGGCCGGCCCCGGACTGGGCACCGGTGGAATGGACTGCTCCGTTACTGGAGCGACGTCGATGACCGGCCCCGGACTGGGCACCGGTGGAGCGGACTGCTCCTTCACTGGAGCGACGTCGATGACCGGCCCCGGACTGGGCACCGGTGGAGGAGGCTCCAGGCCTTGAGCTGTGGCTGGAGGCTCCGGGCTGCTGACCTTCGCTGGAGGTGGCGGAACGCTGACCTTCGCTGGAGGTGGCGGGGCGCTGACCTTCGCTGGAGGTGGCGGGGCGCTGACCTTCGCTGGAGGTGGCGGGGCGCTGACCTTCGCTGGAGGTGGCGGGGCGCTGACCTTCGCTGGAGGTGGCGGGGCGCTGACCTTCGCTGGAGGTGGCGGGGCGCTGACCTTCGCTGGAGGTGGCGGGGCGCTAACCTTCGCTGGAGGTGGCGTGGCGCTAACCTTCGCTGGAGGTGGCGTGGCGCTAACCTTCGCTGGAGGTGGCGTGGCGCTAACCTTCGCTGGAGGCCTCGGGCTGCTGACCTTCGCTGGAGGCCTCGGGCTGCTGACCTTCGCTGGAGGCCTCGGGCTGCTGACCTTCGCTGGAGGCCTCGGGCTGCTGACCTTCACTGGAGGCCTCGGGCTGCTGACCTTCACTGGAGGCCTCGGGCTGCTGACCTTCACTGGAGGCCTCGGGCTGCTGACCTTCACTGGAGGCCTCGGGCTGCTGACCTTCACTGGAGGCCTCGGGCTGCTGACCTTCACTGGAGGCCTCGGGCTGCTGACCTTCACCGGAGGCCTCGGGCTGCTGACCTTCTCCGGAGGTCTCGGGCTGCTGACCTTCTCCGGAGGTCTCGGACTGCTGACCTTCTCCGGAGACCTCAGGCTGGATGCCGTGCCCACCCTGGGCACCGACGCAGAGGTGGTCTTCAGCCCTGCAGCTGGTCTGGCTGTCGGCCCCAGACTGGGCACCGACACGCTATGGAGCTCCTGCTCCACAGCGGGGCTGAACGTCGTGCCCACCCTGGGCACCGACGCAGAGATGGTTTCCAGCCCTCTGGTGGGGCTGGCTGTCGGCCCCAGACTGGGCACCGACGCGCTATGGAGCTCCTGCTCCACAGCGGGACTGAACGTCGTGCCCACCCTGGGCACCGACGCAGAGATGGTATCCAGCCCTGTGGTTGGGCTGGCTGTCGGCCCCAGACTGGGCACCGACACACTACGGAGCTCCTGCTCCACAGCGGGGCTGAACGTCGTGCCCACCCTGGGCACCGACGCAGAGAGGGTTTCCAGCCCTGTGGTTGGGCTGGCTGTCGGCCCCAGACTGGGCACCGACGCGCTATGGAGCTCCTGCTCCACAGCGGGGCTGAACGTCGTGCCCACTCTGGGCACCGACGCAGAGATGGTCTCCAACCACAGAGCTGTGCTGGCGACCGTCGCGGTAGCCTCCATGCGAGGAGTAGGCACGGGGCATACTGGACTGGGGGAACGCACCACTGTTCTGATGCGAGGCGCTGGCACAGGTCGCACCGGGCTGGGGAAACGCACCGTTTGGCTAGTGCGTTTAGCTGGCACAGGTCGTACCGGGCTGGGGAAACGCACTGTTGGGTTGTTGCGTTTAGCTGGCACGGGTCGCGCCGGGCTGGGGAAACGCATCGTTTGGCTGGTGCGCGGAGCAGGCGCGGGCCGTACCGGGCTGGGGAAACGCACCGTTGGCTGGGTGCGTTTAGCTGGTACGGGTCGCACCGGGCTAGTGTTGCGCACCGATGGTTTGGTGCGCTGAGTCGGTCTCCTCCTCCTCCGACTCTGGACCGGCGCTGGAGGCACCGGACTGGGAACTGGCGCTGGAGCACGACTGTCCCTGTCGTGCCTACTCCACCGCCAATCCCCATCCTGTGAGGGTTCTTCTGGGAACCCCCACGAGTGAGGGAACAGAAGCACATCGTCGTCGTCTTCCTCCGACTCCTCTCTGTACTCCTGCTCCCATGGCTGTAGGGGCTCCTCCTGGAACCCCCACGAGTGCAGTGGTCGGGGCTCTTCTCCCTCGATCCCCGACCACCCCCATAGCCCCCCCCCCAAAATCAGTTTGAGGGGTTTTCTGGGCTCCAGGCTGGTCCTCAACTCTAGCCCGGTGACGTGTCCTCCGTCTCCGGCGCCTCGGCTGCTCCGGACCCCAGCCTTCCTCCACCGAGCGATAATAGGAGTGTTCCTCCTCGGTAATTTTCCCCATACCGAGGAGGATATCTCCTAATGTAATCCCCCGTTGCGTCCCAGGGTGGTGGATCATTCTGTCACGGTGCGTAGTATTTAAGGGACGATATACGGAGCGCTGGTGAAGTGTCATCCTTTTTATTGAAAATGAGATGTTCTCACGAAGCATTTACAACTAAAAAGGAGAGTGAAACAAAAACACGATAACAAACAAAAACACGGTGACTTACTTTGTGTTGCAGGCAGTGCAGACAAACACAACAGACAATGATCCACACACAGGTGGATTTGTGTGGGGATTAAATACTATCCCCAATCAGAGACAACGCTAGACAGCTGTCTCTGATTGGGGATGATAATCTCCCTAGTTAGTGTGTGAGAGCTTGGTTGTGTGCCTCTCTCCTCCCCTAGGTGGGAGTAAGAGGCCTTACCACAACCAAGCCCTCACAAAATGAGGGAGGATTGTAGTGGGAGCACTGGGGTGTCAGGTGTGACTGTGTGGCAATGGCAAATGGTTTACATGGCTCACGGGTCAGGTAGGAGGGCCCCTTAGCAGACTTTTGCTCAGGGCCCCAGGGAGGTCAGGACCGGCTCTGCTGACAGGTGTATAAGATTGAGCACACAGCCATGCAATCTCCATTGACAAACATTGGCAGTAGAATGGCCTTACTGAAGAGCTCAGTGACGTTCAACGCGGCACCGTCATAGGATGCCACCATTCCAACAAGTCAGTTCATCAAATTTCTGCCCTGCTAGAGCTGCCCCGGTCAACTGCAAGTGCTGTTATTATGAAGTGGTAAGTCTAGGAGCAAAGGCTCAGCCGTGAAGTGGTACTGTAGGCTACACAAGCTCACAGAACGGGAGCTCCGAGTACCTGTAAAAATCGTCTGTCCTCGGTTGCAACACTCACTACTACCGACTTCCAAACTGCCTCTGCCAAGCATCACGTCTGGAGGAAACCTGGCACCATCCCTACAGTGAAGCGTGGTGGTGGCAGCATCATGCTGTGGAGATGTTTTTCCAGCGGCAGGGACTGTGGTGTCAATGTAATTCCAGCCTTTCAGCGCTTACTGTCCATTGTCTTATTTCTAAAAACGCTACATCACTGTTGCTGAATCTAATTCAATGTTTCATTAAAATCTGGAAAAGTTGTTGTGCTTCTATTGCAATGCCAATAACCCTCCAGGCCACACAGTATCAGATCAACATACCATTTGGATTGATATTTGATTAATTTGTTAAGAAACATAACTGTTGAAAATGTTACAATGTGACAAACTGTATGTTGATGAATTTTTGCAAATCCGACCAACAGATATGTTTATGCCATGTGATTACATTGATAAAGCACATTTACAATAATCCGGGAACTTTGGCCAATTATTTGCCTGGGGGGAATAAAATGCAAGGTCTAAAAGTCTGAGATTAACGTATTGTACAACGTTTTCACACAGGGTCTTAGCAGCTAAATTCAATTTATTTCATCATCCCCGCAAAATACCATGAGGGAATACTGATTTATGTACTACATTTTGCTTGTTTTCTTCTGACAAACCATTTAAGTCCAGCAATCCAAATGAAGGGTGCATGGACATTTTATAAACAGAGGACATGCATGAGTTTCCTTAATCAGTTTACTTACTAGGGCTATGGTGGTGAAATGGAAATTACTCTACTCAGTCCTGGAGTCACATTTGTGTGTGCTTCCAGTTTGATAGATGCAGACTACTCTTGGCTGAGTGATTGCTCATTAGCATCTGATGAAGAGATTTGGCTCTGCATCCAGACATGAGAGCCATTTGAGTAAGGGTCTGCAAACAAGGCACTGGGCTTCAGAACACACACAGGCATTTTAGAAAGACAGCATATACCAATCTTAGTTATGCCAGAGCCAGACACCGATTCAATCATACCAGTACCCATGAGAAATGCTATAAAACAAACATACGCAGATTTAGGAATAAACCGTAGCATGTTTTTCGCCATATATGGAAAATGAGCTTTGCAATTGTCTGTCTCACTGGGGTAGTCTAGGGAAATATAACATTGGACTGATATTATTTTCTTAAAAGCCCTTATCAGGGGATTATTTTCATGGCTGTACCTTTCTTTTTCCTGTTCCTTTCTTCTTCTTGTTCCTTTCTATTTCCTGTACCTTTCTTTTTGTTATATGGTCACTTTAGCTGTTGGTTTATACCTAAAGCTGCTCCTAAAATAGCCAATTGCGTTAAGTCACTCCTACTCTAAATGTAATGTGACAGCTTGAACATTCGATCACCCATGGTTGTATATGCACTGACAGAGCGTGTGGATGATCGTTGCTTGACAACATGGCCTTGAGGGACAGCCTATGTCTAAGACGACAATTATTATCTTGTAAATGGGGTCTGACACTAATTTTACACAGTATTGCTGTCAATATGTGAGACCCCTCCAACTATACAGTGGGTGGTATTCTTCTAGCTAGGAGGATGCATGCAATTAATACAACACAATGGCTACATTCATACATGACTCATTGGCCAAAGCATGGATGTGCTCAGCATGTCATATACTGCATACATACATGCTAAACAATATTACAGAGAGGCTTTCAGATCATTTCAAGACCCTTATAATATATGTTTTTTTCTTGCTTGGGGCTAACCCACCTCCACACCTATTAGAATGATGGAAGGAAATTGTATTTGTCACATGCGCCGAATACAACAGGTGTAGACCTTACAGTGAAATGCTTACTTACAAGCCCTAAACCAACAATGCAGTTTTAAGAAAAATAAGTGTTTAAGTAAAAAATAGATCAGTAAAATAATTAAAGAGCAGCAGTAAAACAACAGTAGCGAGTCAATGTGCTGGGGCACAGGTTAGTAGAGGTAATTGATGTAATATGTACATGCAGGTAGAGCTAAAGTGACCATGCATAGATAGCAAACAGAGAGTAGCAGCAATGCAAAATGTTTTTGAACAGCTAATCAAACAGGTAGCCATTTGATTAGCTGTTCAGGAGTCTTATGGCTTGGTTATGGAAGTTGTTAAGCTCAGCATGCCATGCCTCTGTGGTATTTCAGGATAATATATATATTTTTTCAACTAGGACTGGCACCATGAACAACTCACCTAGGGGACATTTAATTACCATAAGGCGGCAGATAGTCATGTTAGTTGCCTCTGTGGTATACCTTGTCAAACTCAGTGGCGCGAGGGTCTTTTTGCAACAAAGAAGCTTTTCTACTGCTTTTTTTCCTAGTGAGCACTCCCGAGTGGTGTAGCGGTCTAAGGCACTGCATCTCAGTGCTAGTGGTTCGATCCAGGGCTGTATCATATCGGGAGTCCCATAGGGCGGCGCACAATTGGCCCAGCGTAATCCGGGTTAGGGGAGGGTTTGGCCGGGGTAGGCCATCATTGTAAATATAAATGTGTTCTTAACTGACTTGCCTAGTTGAATAAAGGTTAAATTAAATAATAAATAAATAAATATCACTGACACAACATGTTGTGAGGAAGCGTTCGTCTAACCACTAGGCTACCTGTTGCCATTATGGGGTATGGTGTGTACGTTAAGGAAAAAAAAATTAAATCAAGTCGGTTAGGACATGTACTTTGTGCATGACACAAGTCATTCTTCCAACAATTGTTTACAGACAGATTATTTCAATTATAATTCACTATATCACAATTCCAGTGGGTCAGACATTTACATACACTAAGTTGACTGTGATTTTAAACAGCTTGGAAAAATCCAGAAAAATGTCATGGCAGTAGAAGCTGCTGAAGCTAATTGACATCATGTGTCAATTGGAGGTGTACCTGTGGATGTATTTCAAGGCCTACCTTCAAACTCAGTGCCTCTTTGCTCAACATCATGGGAAAATGAAAAGAAATCAGGCAAAACCTCAGAAAAAAAATTGTAGACCTCCACAAGTCTGGTTCATCCTTGGGAGCAATTTCCAAACGCCTGAAGGTACCACGTTTATCTGTACAAACAATAATACGCAAGTGTAAACACCATGGGACCACGCAGCCGTCATACCGCTCAGGAAGGAGATGCGTTCTGTCTCCTAGAGATGAACGTACTTTGGTGCGAAAAGTGCAAATCAATCCCAGAACAACAGCAAAGGACCTTGTGAAGATGCTGGAGGAAACAGGTACAAAAGTATCTATATCCACAGTAAAACGAGTCCTATATCGACATAACCTGAAAGGCCACTCAGCAAGGAAGAAGCCACTGCTCCAAAACCGCCATAAAAAAAGCCAGACTACAGTTTGCAACGGCACATGGGGACAAAGATTGTACTTTTTGGAGAAATGTCCTTTGGTCTGATGAAACAAAAATATAACTGTTTGGCCATAATGACCATTGTTATGTTTGAAGGAAAAAGGGGAGGCTTGCAAGCCGAAGAACACCATCCCATCCGTGAAGCACGGGGGTGGCAGCATCATGTTGTGGGGGTGCTTTACTGCAGGAGGGACTGGTGCACTTCACAAAATAGATGGCATCATGAGGAAGGAAAATGATATGGATATATTGAAGCAACATCTCAAGACATCAGTCAGGAAGTTAAAGCTTGGTCGCAAATGGGTCTTCCAAATGTACAATGACCCAAAGCATACTTCCAAAGTTATGGAAAAATGGCTTAAGGACAGTAAATTCAAGCCCTGACCTCAATCCTATAGAAAATGTGTGGGCAGAACTGAAAAAGCATGTGCGAGCAAGCAGGCCTACAAACCTGACTCAGTTACACCAGTTCTGTCAGGAGGAATGGGCCAAAACTTATTGTGGGAAGCTTGTGGAAGGCTACCCGAAACGTTTGACCCAAGTTAAACAATTTAAAGGCAATGCTACCAAATACTAATTGAGTGTATGTAAACTTCTGACCCACTGTGAATGTGATGAAAGAAAAAAAAGCTTAAATAAATCATTCTCTCTACTATTATTCTGACATTTCACATTCTTAAAATAAAGCGGTTATCCTAACTGACCTAAGACAGGGAATTTTTACTAGGATTAAATGTCAGGAATTGTGAAAAACTGAGTTTAAATGTATTTCGCTAAGGTGTATGTAAACGTCCAACTTCAACTGTACGTAACCCATTGTCTTGCCACCATATAACCATCATTTTCGACCAGCCTACGGGATCCACACACTGTGTGAGCATCTTCAATACAGAAGACACACAAAACATCCACAGTCATTTGTATTTGACAGGACAGAAGAACAATCAGAGAAAGTGGAATCCGGGATCTCAGTACGTCATCACCAAGAGAATACGACAGGTCTGATGGATTCAGGCAATCCCAAAACCCAACTCAATCTGCAACACAACAAGAGCAATAAACCCAGAGGTGACCACAACTATAATTTTCCACTGTTGTCCCTGATTTTCAACTGTACAATCTTGTACCGTGGCCAAACATAGTACAGTGTAACACAAAAAGGCTGCAGTGTGGTGTCTCTTAATTGGAGTGGTGCTGGCCAGCAGATGGCTACAGGGAACTCATGTGTGGCCTCATTGGCTGCTTGCTCAGCCAGTTAGTCCTGAATGAACCACACCTGAGCCACGGCTTTCACACCTTTAGCCAACAGCATAGTGGACTTAATATTGCTACGTAATTGCATTTTGGGTGTGTGATATATGCAGTATTTGACTATGTACTGTATGTGTGTGCCCATGCACAGATGTGAATACACTGAACACACTGAGTAAAGTACTGTATTTGTACTGTGGACACGTACAGTGCATTCGAAAAGTATTCAGACCCCTTGACGTTTTCTACATTTTGCTACGTTACAGACTTATTCTAAAATAGATTCAATTACAAATGTCCATCATCAATTTACTCACAATACCCCATAATGGCAGAGCAAAAACTGATTTTTAGAGATGTTTACAAATGTTTTAAAAATAAAAAACATACCTTACTTACATAAGTATTCAGACCCTTTGCTAGGAGACTCGAAATTGAGCTCAGGTGCATCCTGTTTCCATTGATCATCCTTGAGATGTTTCTACAACTTGATTAGAGTCCACCTGTGGTAAATTCAATTGATTGGACATGATTTGAAAAGGCACACACCTGTCTATAGAAGGTCCCACAGTTGACAGTGCAAAAACCAAGCCATGAAGTCAAAGGAATTGTCCGTAAAGCTCCGAGACAGGATTGTGTCCAGGCACAGATTTGGGGAAGGGCACCAAAACATTTCTGCAGCATTGAAGGCCCCTAAGAAGACAGTGGCCTCCATCATTCTTAAATGAAAGAAGTTTGGAACCACCAAGACTCTTCCTAGAGCTGGCCGCCCGGCCAAACTGAGCAATCGGGGAAGAAGGGCCTTGTTCAGGGAGGTGAACATGAACCCGATGGTCACTGACAGAGCTCTAGAGTTCCTCTGTGGAGATGGTAGAACCTTCCAGAAGGACAACCTTCTCTGCAGCACTACACCAATTAGGCCTTTATGGTAGAGTGACCAGATGGAAGCCACTCCTCATTAAAAGGTACGAGAGCCTGCTTGGAGTTTGCCAAAAGGCACCTAAAGGACTTTCAGACCATGAGAAACAAGATTATCTGGTCTGATGAAACCAAGATTTAACTCTTTGGCCTGAATGCCAAACGTCACGTCTGGAGGGAACCTGGCGCCATCCCTACGGTGAAGCATGGTGGTAGCAGCATCATGCTGTGGGGATGTTTTTCAGCGGCAGGGACTTGGAGACTAGTCAGGACCAAGGGAAAGATGAACGGAGCAAAGCACAGAAAGATCCTTGATGAAAACCTGCTCCAGAGCGCTCAGGACCTCAGACTGGGGCAAAGGTTCACCTTCCAACAGGACAACGACCCTAAGCACACAGCCAAGACAACGTAGGAGTGGCTTCAGGACAAGTCTCATTGTCCTTGAGTGGCCCAGCCAGAGCCCAGACTTGAACCCGATCTAACATCTCTGGAGAGACCTGAAAATAGCTGTACCGCAACGCACCCCATCCAACCTGACAGAGCTTGAGAGGATTTGCAGATAAGAATGGGAGAACCTCCCCAAATACAGGTGTGCCAAGCTTGTAGTATAGTAAGACCATTCTAAAATCCAATGTAACACAAAAAGGTTGGCTCACAGTCTCACTAGAATATATTAGACCATGTCCCTTACAGCTCATGAATAATAATAATAATAATAATAATAATAATAATAATAAATAAAAACAAGGGATTGGATTCACTTTTCTTGGTGCCAAAGGGACATTTTGATTGTAGGGAACCTGACCTTGTCTACTTCCAATGTGTAGTATCAAAGTAGTTACTAATACTTTTTGAGCCGACCTAGACAGTGAGGCAGTGGTGATAACCCATTAACACACACCTGATTTGACATGCCTCCAGGTTGACATAGTTCCAGCAAGCCTTGGCTCAAGGCTGTGTGGCTGTGAATGAGAGGGACGTGTCACGAGAACCGAGATACAGATCAATTAGACTGTAGAGACTGAAGCTATTCAAACTCCTTGGCAGTGAAGCACCAAACATGTATTCCTTCTGTATCAAAATATTTTCCTAAAAGCCCCACACTTGTGTCTGTGAATTAAATGTACTTACTTTACATAATGCACTTTAATTTTCTGTACTTTTAACAGGCTTTGTTCTTGATATGTTTGAGCTGTTCAGAGGCCCTTTTGGATACAATCATTTCCCCAGGGATAGTGTCTGCTAAATGCCAAAAATAAATAAGATTTAAAATAATCATACGCTGTGCCTCAATTTTGTTAGTAGGTTACAATATCACCATTTCATATATTTCTTTATATATTGGTCAATAATTGGCATCCAAGCTAGGATACAGAATGCCTCCTGTCTGATCCAAAGGTAAAACACATACCCATTGTCCTCCTCTTTAGTTTAGTATGAACATGTGTTAGGCCACATCCCTATGTTTTATCACATCCAATTTAAAATGTAATAAATGCAAAATAATTGCACCAAAATGGCCATCTGAATATAAATGTGGCTCATCATTTTTTAATTTCTTCAATGTTTCGCAAATGTGGATTTTGGTGCAACAATGTCCTTTGTCTACTTTCCCCAGAGTCAGATTAACTGGTGGATCCCATTTTTATGTCTCTGTCTCCAGTATGAAGGAAGTTAGAGGTAGTTTCACAAGCCAATGCTAACTAGCGTTAGCGCAATGACTGGAAGTCTATGGGTATCTGTTAGCATCCTAGTGGATACCCACAGACTTTCAGTCATTGCCAAAATCTCAAAGTATCCGTTTAAGTAGCTTCAATGTCAATGCTGTGTTTGGGAGGCATTATCTGGCAAAGGGTGAGTGGGTAGGCAGTGAAATGGCAGCCCCATGGAGCAAAGGATCATTGGCCGTGGTGGAGGGTACAGGGGCCATTGATGAGTTATTAGAAGGACGCCATGGGAAGGCAACTAGATGAGGCGGACACACATGTTGCTCCATAACACTGGGGCTGTATATTCTCAGGGATTGTGCTATCAAACTGGAGTTAAAGGATACTATGTGGGTAGTAGACAAAATGCATTGAATGGCTATTCATCTTGTTGTTAACAGAGTACAGTCACCCTCCATAAAAGTCTGCATATAATGTACTATTTCATACTTTTGACTGCTTACTTCGGAGTATTTATAAAAAATGCAAAGGTTTTCTGTTTTGTAATTTCAACTAAGAAAGGTGAACCATAGATGCGTTCCCTTCAATATTATGTATCCTATCATGGAACAGTACATAATAGCACCAGTCCTCTGAAACGATCAATTCCTATTGTTCCTAGTGTATAGTGTCTTCAGATGGTGTATCCAGGTATGACAGAGATAACAGTGTTGGCATCTCCCAGACCTACGTAATTCACTGGCTACTCAGGCTGCATTATAATCATGGTCTCAATTTGATTTGAATATACGGTTAAATGCTATAAAACATTTTCATTTATTTTCATTCACGGGCATGTCACCCATCTTCTCAAGCTTTATCTCAAAGGAAAGCAGTGACTAAAACCAGCCACATAGTTTGCCTAACGTCTGATAACAGACCAGTGTTAATCACCGGCAGGCAGCTTGGCATGGAAAACACATACATATTCTATGCAATTCTGGTCACTTGCAATAAATAACCTTTTCTAAGGTCAACGTGGCATTTGAGGTAGGGCCCTTTAGAGGATCTCTTGTGCTGGCATCTACATACAGTAGATAGACATGCAATTTTAAAGAGTCCATGTTCTTTTTACGCATGACCTGCTCTTGCCACGTTGAATCCAACCTGAAGACTTGTGTGTCTCATACTGTATGCGTGCTGAGACGCTTGGCTACTCAACAGTCTGTAAGAGGAAGGAAGGATGGTAAATGGATTCTAGTCAAAAGCTGACTCTGGTTCTGGCTCACTCTCTTGATTGCAAGCATGGACAATCTCACACTCAGGCTTGTACCTGGCAGCCACACACACACACACACACACACACACACACAGTTGATTCACCCATTCAGTGGCGGCAGGGAAGGGTTGTTACAGATAAACTCTCTGAAAGCACATTTCCTACATTGTGCCATCCATGGAAAACGGGCATGCCAAATTGAGGAATTGAAGCCAGGAGAGCCCATGTTTTTAAAAAGTACCCTGGAGACATCCCATCTTGAATGACTTGATGCAGTTAATTTTCCAGTCAAATATAACAAAACAAGAATATTTACCTGAAAAATGTGTCCGGGTCTTCAAAGATTTTTGGAAGTTGGAGACATATTGTTTTCTTATCAACCATCACATTGTAGATATGGAATGGAATGTACATTTCATTTATTAAAAATACAAAAACGTCGTAACACAAGGTTCAAAAAGTGTATGTTCTGCCCTTCTTCAAAATGAACATATTCATGAAGACATTTACAGATTTTAAATGGATTGGCTGTAAATCCAAGATAACAGGCTATGACAGCAAGACAGCAATATCTGAATAATTTACCTGAAACACGATGATCTCATTGTAATTTCTCATGGGTTAATTCCTTATTGTGAAGTGTTTCTTGGGGTTGATCTCAATCAAGCCTGCAATGAGTAAAATCCTCATTAAAATGAAATTGCTGCCTCACTGAAAAATGCATCTGCTTATCTAGAGTGTGGGTGTCCTGAAATTTGACTGAATTCCACATTTGATATAGGAATATAGTATTGAAATGTCCATGTGCAGTTTTATAGGTAATCTCATGCTATTCTATACATTTTGCAATGAGGCTGAGAGAATTTTGTATTTTTAAAGCTAATTTCCTGCAATTCGACATATTACCATGGGGCAGAGAGAGAAAAAATGTGCCGTTTTATAGCTAATCTCACACTTTCTCCTGAAATCCCTGATACACCTTTTCTTGGACCTGTCACTGGCAATAACATTTGTATCAGAGGTATTTCAGGTGACTCACAGAGCACTAGCTTCATCTACTGGAGAAATTGTGTAACAGCAGTCATTGACATCATGTTCACTTCACACTAAAAACACTTAAAAAAAAACATGTTTTTTATATAACTAGGTATGTCAGTTAAGAACACATTCTTATTTACAATGACTGCCTACCTCCAGGGCCAGGCATAGCAGTACGGCGCCCCTGGAGCAAATTAGGGTTAAGTGCCTTGCTCAAGGAGACATCGACAGGTTTTTCACCTTGTCGGCTCGGGTATTCGAACCAGCGACCTTTCGGTTACTGACCCAACGCTCTAACCGCTAGCCTACCTGTCGCCCAGATTACCCACCACGTAATAATAAATGGTTCCAATTCTTAAGAAAATAGGCTATGGCTTTAAATAAGGATCCTTATGAGTACGACATGTGCCTAGAATTACTAGAAATTGTACTGAATAGGCCTACACAGTTTACTTGACATTAATGGTGAAATTAAATTTAGAATAGGCCCACACGTACTCTATACCGGCTTGCTCCTCGTCCTCTTTGTATAGTGTTTTTTTATCGCGCTGTCACGTGTAATTAAAGTTCATGTTCAGAGTTCGCATTTGTAGGCCTATGTGTTAATTATAGTGCTTGGGTAAGGTAGTCGCCATACCCTAGCTCAAGACCAACAATTGAAAGTAGGCAACAACAAAAAAAGTCGACTAAAATCATTGCAATCCCGATGAAAAAGCAATGGCGGTTTGTTTAGCATAAGGTCTGGCTTCAGGACCATGCGGATCATAGTTCGGAGAGTAGCTGCCAGCCTGTGCGCCTTTTCTGTCACTTTTAGAAAGCAGAGGCCAGAGACAGTGCCATTTGATTTGTCGGTCAGCCTTTTAGGCAGTGCAGTGATTGCTTTGGATTTTATGTCAGCATTTGACCTCGGCCTTCTATGCCTTCTTGTAATCGATAGCCAGGGGTTAATTTAATTAGGAATTGGGAGGTGGGGAGCCCTCCTTTTAGGTGCCCATTCGAAACCAAAAATAGTTTTATTGCTATTAAACTAAAGTTTGTGATAGCTGTAAGCCTAATTGTTATTTTCATTTATTCGCCCAGTAGGCCAGTGGATGTAGGGCTGTTTATATATACTGTATATATACAGTGCCTTCAGAAATAATTCAGACCCCTTGACTTTTTCCACATTTTGTTACATTACAGCCTTATTCTAAAATTGATTAAATAAATAAAACTCCTCAGCAATCTAAACACAATACCCCATAATGACAAAGTGAAAACAGGTTTTTAGAAATGTTTGCAAATGTATTAAACATAAAAAACAGAAATACCTTTTTTACATAAGTATTCAGACACTTTGCTATGAGACTTGAAATTGAGCTCAGGTGCATCCTGTTTCCATTGATCATCCTTGATGTTTCTACAACTTGATCGGAGTCCACCTGTGGTAAATTCAATTGATTGGACATGATTTGGAAAGGCACACACCTGTCTATATAAGATTCCACATTTGACAGTGCATGTCAGAGCAAAAACCAAGCCATGAGGTCAAAGGAATTGTCCGTAGAGCGCCGAGACAGGAATGTCTCGAGCAGTGGTGGATTTAGGTATAGGCGACATGGGCAGCCGCCCAGAGCGGAATCTTGCCAGGGGCAGCACGGGGCGCCTGCACAAGTTATTCTTTTTTTGTTGGCTGAAGGGGGGTTCACCCAGGGCAACATACAAGCTAGAACCACCACTGGTCTCGAGGCACAGATCTGGGGGAAGGGTACCAAAACATTTCTGAAGCATTGAAGGTCCCGAAGAACACTTTGGCCTCCATCATTCTTAAATGGAAGAAGTTGGTAACCACCAAGGCTCTTCCTAGAGCTGGCCGTCCGGCCACACTGAGCACTCGGGGGAGAAGGGCCTTGGTCAGGGAGATGACATAGCTTTAGAGTTCCTCTGTGGAGATGGGACAACCTTCCAGAAGTACAACAATCTCTGCAGCACTCCACCAATCATGGCTTTATGGTAGAGTGGCCAGATGGAAGCCACTCCTTAGTAAAAGGCACATGACAGCCAGCTTGGAGTTTGCCAAAAGGCTCCTAAAGACTCTCAGACCATGAGAAACAAGATTCTCTGGTCTGATGAAACCAAGACTGAACTCTTTGGCCTGAATTCCAAGTGTCACATCTGGAGGAAAACTGCCACCATCACTACGGAGAAGCATGGTGGTGGCAGCATCATGCTGTGGGGATGTTTTTAGTCAGAATCGAGGCAAAGTACAGAGATCCTTGATGAAAAATGTCTTGATAAACTTGGGAATTCATTTTTCCGTTGATGATAGCAAGCTGTCCAGGCCCTGAGGCAGCAAAGCAGCCTCAAACCATGATACTCCCTCCACCATACTGTAAAGTTGGGATTTGTTTTTTTACCCCTCTACACAGTGTTCCTTACAAACAACTCAACTTTAGTTTAATCTGTCCACAGAATATTTAGTCAGTAGCACTGTTGAACATCCAGGTGCTCTTGCGAACTGACACTCTAGGGTTCTTCTTAACCTCAATGAGCATTCTGCGCAGTGCTCTTGAAGTCATCTTTGCAGGACGGCCACTCCTAGGGAGAGTAGCAACAGTGCTGAACTTTCTCCATTTATTGACAATTTGTTTTACTGTGGACTGATGAACATCAAGGATTTTAGAGATACTTTTGTAACCCTTTCCAGCTTTATGCAAGTCAACAATTTATAGGTTTTCTGAGATCTCCTTTGTTCGAGGCATGGTTCACATTAGGCAATGCATCGTGTGAATAGCAAACTAAAATGTTGTGAGTGTTTTTATAGGGCAGGGCAGCTCATTGATTGGACTCCAGGTTAGCTGACTCCTGACTCCAATTAGCTTTTGGAGAAGTCATTAGCCTAGGGGTTTTCCAACCTACACTGTGAATGTTTAAATTATTTGTTCAATATAGACAAGAAAAATACAATGTGTTTTATTAGTTTAAGCACACTGTGTTTGTCTATTGTTGTGACTTAGATGAGGATTCACATACTTTTTCTTGCCACTGTAATTCTGGGTCTTCCATTCCTGTGGTGGTCTTCATGAGAGCCAGTTTCATCATAGCACTTGATGGTTTTTGCAACTGCAATTGAAGAAACTTTCAAAGTTCTTGACATTATTCAGATTGTCTGACCTTCATGTCTTAAAGTAATGATGGACTGTCGATTCTCTTTGCTTATTTGAGCTGTTTTTGCTATTAATTGGACTTGATATTCTTCTCTATACTAGGGCTATCTTCTTCATACCACCCCTACCTTGTCACAACACAACTGATTGGCTCAAATGCATTAAGAAGGAAAGAAATTCCACAAATTAACAAGGCACACCTGTTAATTGAAATGCATTCCAGGTGACTACCTCATGAAGCTGGTTGAGAGAATGCCAAGAGTGTGAAAAGCTGTCATCAAGGCAAAGGGTAGCTACTTTGAAGAATCTCAAATATAAAATATATTTTGATTTGTTTAACACTTTTTTGGTTACTACATTATCCCATATGAGTTTTTTCATAGTTTGATGTCTTCACTATTATTATAAAATTTAGAAACTAGTAAAAATAAAGAATAACCCTTGAATAAGATAGGTGTCCAACATTTTGACTGGTACTGTATATAAATCGTTGGTTTCACTGTATGTATTATGATTATTCTCGAAGTCTAAACATATCCCAGATACGTTGTTTGACTGCTTCGTCTACCCGTAGCTGATTTAAACCAACACGGAAATAAGTCAAATCACCAGTTGAAAGCTCCAGCTCCGGAAATAATAATTTTTCAACTGGTTGAATATGCCACAATTTTTTTTTGTTTTGTTATTGTAAAGCAAAAATGTTTTTGCAAAATTGGGGCGAGTTGGCGAACTAGTCCGTGGGAGAGCCATTAATTACAGCAAGCTAACTGCGAGCAAGCAAGCTCTAGCTAGCAAGCGTTGAAGCTAGTGCAAGAGTCAAGAGGATTAATTCAAACGCTGCTGTGAAGAAAACGTTTATCCTTTCATATCATAGTAGTCAGTCAGCTATCTAGCCAGCCAGTCAGCCAACAAAATGAGGGTACGGTCGTCTGTTTTTGCCTCGTTTTGTCTCATACTGGAAGTATTGGGCATTGCCTTGTTTCTTAGGGGATTTTTCCCAGTCCCTATCAAATCTTCTTTTTCATCGAAGAGCAAGTTGTCAGATGTTCCCCCTGAACCCTTTACAGGTGTGTTGTGTTGACATTGTTGTCTAGCTATACT
Organism: Thymallus thymallus; assembly: GCA_023634145.1. Taxonomy (NCBI): domain Eukaryota; kingdom Metazoa; phylum Chordata; class Actinopteri; order Salmoniformes; family Salmonidae; genus Thymallus; species Thymallus thymallus. The sequence continues at coordinate 14,931,904 of CM042385.1, forward strand.
CACAATTAGTGTGATATTGTTATTCTTCGCTCTCAACTAGCTAACGTTATATTGATTTTGTGCATTGGATAGCTAGCTAGCTAACAACTTTATTACCTTGTCATTCAAGCAAGTAATCCTACCCATTTGTTCCTCGGTGTTGTCTACAGTGACTATAATGTGATGGTAACTCGCATGTTCTTTGGCATTGCAGGGAGCTCCCTCAACTCATCCAAAGTCCCAGACCCACTTTTCAAGAGAGTAGTGATAGTGTTGATTGATGCTCTCAGGGAGGACTTTGTGTTTGGTCCAAATGGAAGAAAGTACATGCCATACATAAGGCACCTGGTGGAGAGGGGCTCCACACACAGCTTTGTGGCCAAGGCAAGACCTCCTACAGTTACAATGCCCAGAATCAAGGTAAGAAAGGGAAACACCACCCTAACTAACTAATTTGTGGTATGGGAATTATAGCCCTTTCTACAACTTCATTGTAGAAAAGATCACTCCCACACTCACGATATTGCAATAAACGTGTAGAGGTAATATGGCGTGTGCAGGGGTTATCTTTTCTACCGTGAATATACTGCTTTGTGACTGTGACACAGTCAGGTATACATTTAATTGGTTGGCTTATGTTCAGGGTTCAAAACCTTGCATGATGCTTGTTCACCCAACTGGGCACAGTTTATATTGATTGAGTTAACCATTATGAACTCAGTCAGCAGACCAAACACAAAAGTCCTAAAATTTATTTTTCTTTCAAATCTTGTTTAAAATGACTGTGAACTGATGTCTTGTTACAGATCTAACCTAAGACATTTGCTATATTGATTAAAGGTAGACTCAGCGGTATGACGTAGATGCAGAAAGTAAACAGCATAGTGGGTCAATTTCCACGACGGCTAAGAGCGTTGAAGCGTGAGGCTCAACTTCTCTTTTTTGGTCCTGTGGTTACCACGCTGTGAAGAGCGTGAAGTGAACCCCAGCATATGCACATTGCGCAGATACTGTATGTGAGAGTGATGTCTTGCATCTCGCTCATCTCAATATCTATGATGCTGCTTGTGGAAACATAATTTCTCTGAGTCTACTGTTTTAAGTTTGTGCATATAAACACTTAAGGGTATTAGTAGGCAAGACACTTATTTTCATGATTTCACTAATATCATCAAAATCAATAAATCATAGCATGTTTCTGGGCTCATTCAGGAGTTCTGACCTAATTATGTAGATTAACATTGAAAAATAATTAAAATAATAATTTGATATTCCTAAAACACAGTGGTGGAAAAAGTACCCAATTGTCATACTTGAGTAAATGTAAAATACTACTTGAGTAAAAGTCAAAGTATTTGGTTTTAAATATACTTAATTATCTAAAGTAAAAGTATATAAATCATTTCAAATTCCTAATAATAAGCAAACCAGACGGCACCATTTTCTAGTTTTTTTAAATTTACGGATGACCAGGGGCACACTCCAACACTCAGACATCATTTACAATCCGCCAGATCAGGTAGTAGGGATGACCAGGGATGTTCTCTTGACAAGTGCGTGAATTGGACCATTTTCCTGTTCTGCTAAGCATTCAAAATGTAATGAGTACTTTTGGGTATCAGGGAAAATGTATGGAGTAAAAATTATTGTCTTTAGGAATGTAGTGAAGTAAAAGTTGTCATGTTTGTGTCACTCAAATCTCACATGAATACACATTAGACATGGCAAAATGTACAGTCGTGGCCAAAAGATTTGAGAAAGACAAGTATTGGTCTCCACAAAGTTTGCTGCCTCAGTGTTGATGGCAATTTGCATATACTCCAGAATGTCATGAAGAGTGATCAGATGAATTGTAATTAATTGCAAAGTCCCTCTTTGCCATAAATTAACTTAATCCCCCAAAAACATTTCCACTGCATTTCAGCCCTGCCACAAAAGGACCAACTGCCATCATGTCAGTGATTGTCTCGTTAACACAGGTGAGAGTGTTGACGAGGACAAGGCTGGAGAACACTCTGTCATGCTGATTGAGTCAGAATAACCGACTGGAAGCTTTAAAAGGAGGGTGGTGCTTGAAATCATTGTTCTTCCTCTGTCACCATGGTTACCTGCAAGGAAACACGTGCCGTCATCATTGCTTTGCACAAAAAGGGCTTCACAGGCAAGGATATTCCTGCTGGTAAGATTGCACCTAAATCAAACCATTTATCGGATCATCAAGAACTTCAAGGAGAGAGGTTCAATTGTTGTGAAGAAGGCGTCAGGGCGCCCAAGAAAGTCCAGCAAGTGCCAGGACCGTCTCCTAAAGTTGATTCAGCTGCAGGATCGGGGCACCACCAGTGCAGAGGTTGCTCAGGAATGGCAGCAGGCAGTTGTGAGTGCATCTGCACGCACAGTGAGGCGAAGACTTTTGGAGGATGGCCTGGTGTCAAGAAGGGCAGCAAAGAAGCCACTTCTCTCCAGGAAAAACATCAGGGACAGACTGATATTCTGCAAAAGGTACAGGGATTGGACTGCTGAGGACTGGGGAAGTATCATTTTCTCTGATGAATGCCCTTTCCGATTGTTTGGGCCATCCGGAAAACACCTTGTCCGGAGAAGACAAGGTGAGCGCTACCATCAGTCCTGTGTCATGCCAACAGTAAAGCATCCTCAGACCATTCATGTGTGGGGTTGCTTCTCAGCCAAGGGAGTGGGCTCACTCACAATTTTGGTACCAACACATCTTCCAAGAGCAACTTCTCCCAACCATCCAAGAACAGTTTGGTGATGACCAATGCCTTTTCCAGCATGATGGAGCATCTTGCCATAAGGCAAAAGTGATAACTAAGTGGCTCGGGAACAAAACATCGACATTTTGGTTCCATGGCCAGGAAACTCAGACCTTAACCAGACCTTAATCCCATTGGGAACTTGTGGTCGATCCTCGAGGCGGATGGGCAAACAAAAACCCACAACTTCTGACAAACTCCAAGCATTGATTATGCAAGAATGGCCTGCCATCAGTCAGGATGTGGCCCAGAAGTTAACAGCATGCCAGGGCGGATTACAGAGGTCTTGGAAAAGAAGGGTCCACACTGCAAATATTGACTCTTTGCATAAACTGAATGTCAATGACAATACTTCAGTGTACCATAGTAACTACTGACATAAAGATCTAAGAACACTGAAGCAGCAAACTTTGTGGAGACCAGTACTTGTGTCAGTCTCAACCTTTAGCCACGACTGTATAGAATTGCAAGAAACTTTGCTTTGAAACAACATTTTTCGATGCACCCCATGACAACATTTTTAGAATTGCATGGAAATAAGATTTAAACCTGCCAAATGTTTTCTCTGCCAACAAGATGGGTGTGAATAGTTTGTGTCATGAACAGTGCTATGGGAGAAGCGCCTGATTTTATTTAATTTTTTTCTATAGCAACAGCGGTACTAAACCAGATACTGATCTGTTTCAAGCAATCGATTTTGTGAGACCGTGATTACTATACATTTTAATACTAACATCACCAATCTGAGGTAAAGGATGTGTATTTCCTGTAAATATTGTGTGGTGAATTCATTAGTCTCTAGTAACACGTCCTGTCCACCATAGGGAAATGAGCGTAATATAGAATAATTCATAATGTCAATATAATTAAATATTTCAATTTTGGATCATAATAAATGAAGCTCTCTCAGATTTTTACAATTACATATACATATTTCTTACTACTTTAACCATGGAGTTTAAAAATGCTCCTAAACAAAATTTAACCAACCACTCAAGACTAGAGCTAGCATAGTGACTTTGTAGCAGCCTGAACCTTTGACCTCTCATATTAGTCGATTTACATTACTCTACTTTAAAATGTCAACTCGGATCTAGCACCAAATAGGCTAATTAGACCTAATAGATCAATTCTAGATTTGATATGTGAACTTTGATTCAAACAGCTGCCACAAATAGCCTACACTGAAAAAGCAATAAGAAGAATCAGCAGAACTTTGAGATGTCCTCATTCCAACCAGAAGGTGGCAGTGCAAGTCTGCCGTCATAGAATGCTGCGTCTTCCCAAATCACTGCAGTGCACCCAATCAACTGGTATGACACAGCCAACTAACCCAAATCAGAATCACCCGGAGAACCAGTCCATTCATTAGGAGTACACCAGCCAGCCTCTGGCTGTCTGACAGGAACGATCCCAGAAAAGGCAGTTTGGGGAAGGATGTACAGTAATTTTGAGAATTGTTGAGGGAAAATAAATATTTCCGTGGATACACAAAAATGTACACGCGTTGTGTTATGTTGGTCCCATGGTTCATGAGCTGAAATAAAAGATCCCAGAAATGTTCCATACTCACAAAAAGCTTTTCTCTCAATTTTCTGGCACAAATTTGTTTACATCCCTGTTAGTGAGCATTTTTTCATTGCCAAGATAATCCATCCATTTGACAGGTGTGGTATTTCAAGAAGCTGATTTAAACAGCACAATCATTACACAAGTGCACCAAAGCACAACACAATGCCACAGATGTCTCAATTTTTGAGGGAGCGTGCAATTGGCATGCTGACTGCAGGAATGTCCACCAGAGCTGTTGCCAGAGAATTGAATGTACATTTCTCTACCATAAGCCGCCTCCAACGTTGTTTTAGAGAATTTGGCAGTACGTCCAACCGGCTTCACAACTGCAGAACAATGCCTGGCGTCGTGTGGGTGAGTGGTTTGCTGATGTCAACGTTGTGAACAGAGTGCCCCATGGTGGCGGTGGGGTTATGGTATGGGCAGCCATAAGCTACAGACAATGAACACAGTTGCATTTTATCAATGGCAATTTCAATGCACCGTGACGAGATCCTGAGGCCCGTTGTCGTGCCAATCACCCGCTGCCATCATGTTTCAGCATGATAATGCACGGCCCTGTGTCACGAGGAACAGTACACAATTCCTGGAAGCTGAAAATGTCCCAGTTCTTCCATGGCCTGCATACTCACCAGACATGTCACATGTAAGCATTTTTGGGATGCTCTGGATCAATGTGTACAACAGCGTGTTTTCCAGTTCCTGCCAATATCCAGCAACTTCGCACAGCCATTGTAGAGGAGTGGGACAACATTCCACAGGCCACAATCAACAGCCTGATCAACTCTATGCGAAGGTGTCACGCAGCATGAGGCAAATTATGGTCACACCAGATACTGACTGGTTTTCTGATCCGTGCCCCTACCTTTTTTAAAAAGGTATCTGTGACCAACAGATTCATATCTGTATTCCCAGTCATGTGAAATCCATAGATTAGGGCCTAATGACTTTATTTGAATTGACTGATTTCCTTATATGAACTGTAACTCAGAAAAATCGTTAATTGTTGCATGTTGCGTTTTTATGTTTTTGTTAAGTGTCTGTATATACAGCCAAATTTGTACTCTGGCTATAGCTGCCCTTTTGTTGTGAGGCACACAGAAAAGCCATGTGTGGCCCACACACACACACAGGCCCATTCCAATTAGTTTCCCTGGACTATTTTCACGTCTCCTACCCACTTAAGTGATGAGAGAAAGTATTTTCAGGACAGAACATTGCCTTTGCACTGACTAGGCTCACTTGCTAACTTTAGCTGACTAGGTTAAGAGTTGGGAAGACCTTTGCAGAAAGGGAGTTATCTTATGAATTAGATTTGAAAGGGTTTATTCCTTTGACAAAGGTGAAATTGGGTCCATTTGAAAAAAATATACACCCCCGGTCAAAAGTTTGGAATATTACTAATTCAATGGTTTTTCTTTATTTACACTTTTTTACATTGTATAATAAAAGTGAAGACATCTAAACTATGACCATAACACATATGGAATCATGTAGTAACCAAAAAAGTGTTTAACAAATCAAAATATATTTGAGATTCTTCAAATAGCCACCCTTTGCCTTGATGACAGCTTTGCACACTCTTGGCATTCTCTCAACCAGCTTCACCTGGAATGCTTTTCCATCAGTCTTGAAGGAGTTCCCACATATGCTGAGCACTGGTTGGCTGCTTTTCCTTCACTGCGGTCCGACTCATCCCAAACCATCTAAATGTGGTTGGAACCAAAAATCTAAAATTTGGACTCACGACCAAAGGACAAATTTCCACCGGTCTAATGTCCATTGCTCGTGTTTCTTGGCCCAAGCAAGTCTCTTCTTCTTATTGGTGTCCTTTAGTAGTGGTTTCTTTGCAGCAATTTGAACATGAAGGCCTGATTCACACAGTCTCCTCTGAACAGTTGATGTTAAGATGTGTCTGTTACTTGAACTCTGTGAAGCAATCATTTGGGCTGTAATCTGAGGCTGGTAACTCTAATGAACGTATCCTCTGCAGCCATTCCTGTGGCGGTCCTCATGAAGCTGGTTGAGAGAATGCCATGAGTGTGCAAAGCTGTCATCAAGGCAAAGGGTGACTACTTTGAAGAATCTCAAATATAAAATATATGTTTAATACTTCTTTTGGTTACTACATGATTCCGTATGTGTTATGTCATAGTTTTGATGTCTTTACTTTTATTCTACAATGTAAAAAAATAGTGCAAATAAAGAAATACCATTGAATGAGTAATATTCCAAACTTTTGACCTTTTTGTAGTCTGTATTTTTGGCTCTGTCTATTTTTGGAGGTTTTTCTCAGGGTTACCATACAGCTATGCTAGATGTCTATCTCAGGGTTACCATACAGCTATGCTAGATGTCTATCTCAGGGTTACCATACAGCTATGCTGGATGTCTATCTCAGTTGGTAGTTTGTGATCCAGACGTAAAAACAATGAAATGAGGTGAAGCTTATGTTATTACGCGAAAACCAGTGAGTGAACACAAGCTCATCACAGCCCTAGTGGACTAGTGGTACTTGATGATTCCCTGATGATAAATGTTTGCCACTGCACGCATCGACAATGACCCGTTTTGCTCATCACTTCAGTCTAAAAAGTGGAAAATATAAGTTAATCTCTACTAATCAGGGACTAATGTTTTCACACATGCCCTCAGGTTGCATTGTTGAAAACACTGTTAAGGGTGGAGGAATTATTTAGTTTATTTATCTCAGATTGACAACTTGCTCTACACATGCACAGATGGACCTCATTAGCATTCCAAAGACTTGCCCGTGCCCAGTAGGAGTTTTCTGCTTCTGAAGAATTTCATCTCAGCTCTGCCTTTCCAATCCATATCTGTTCATTGGAATGGACACATGAGAGAATTTTTCTGTTGCCGGTGTATAATTTCCAAGCCATCAGTTTCACTTTAACAAGAACATACTGCTAGCAGCGAGACATTTTGGTAAGCTTTGCTGAACCATTTTAATGAGGGAAGAAAGAGTAAAATAATTAGGTATAAGACTTAAAACCAAATTAAATATCTTGCCTGAATTAGGCCTAAGTGTTACAGTGAAATTAATTAGGCTACCATACCATGTATAGTACATGGCGTTCCACTCAATATTTAGGCTAAGCATGTCTAAAACTTTAGGAGTGGCACTTTTTAAATTGAGAATCTTCATTAAGCACGTTTAGTACACAGTTATGTAGGCTTACTCTGGGTCTGGGAAACCGCCCCAAAATGGCGAAGACCTGTCTGCTCATGATGACCCTAAATTGGACACGACTTCCATGAGGGTTAGCAAGGATTTGCAACATTTGGATTCATCCACCTGTGAAATGCCAAATCACCATCATTGGGTTTATGAGAAAGATGTTTTGACAACTCAATCGAAAAATCCTAGACATTAGCCTTTTTTTATTCCATAATAATAGGAAGAATTGGGTTTTTCTTTCAGTGTTTACTTTAGACCCATTATAAATTTCCGTCTCAATTTTCATCTTGTGTTATGTTCACCCATAGTGATGTGTGTGTGTGTGGGTAGTCATCCTCTTCAGTAAATAATGAAGATGACAGTTGCTCAGGGAGGAGGATTTAGAATATTGGTTTCTGGACAGTATGTAGGAGTAAAAGGAAATGCCCTGGGAAAAGAACAAAGAAATCAGATAATCTGCATTACTACGACTCTTGGGAAAAGTATAATAAACCTGCTCCTATAAAGTGGCACCAGTGGTGTCCATTTTAGGACATGCTCATATCTCACTCCTTGTTTGTAATGAACCTAGCTTAACTCTTATACAATGTTAGCTGCATTTTTGAGGCCCTCCCTTAGTACTAAGCCTCAATAATGCATTTTGCGTTTCAGCGTGTTCTCTGAACATACTAGTGATGATTACTTTGGTTCCGACACAGACTAATAAGCTTCTGTGTCTGGTCCTCGCTTCCTCCAGAGCTCAGACAAGGCTCCCTCCAGAGCTCAGACAAGGCTTCCCTTGGTTTCCTCTGTTCCTCCACCAGGCCTCAACACTAGCTCTTCTCTCCATCGACTCCAATGCTCAACCAACATATTTGTTTTGCCTGCCAGTCACATCCTCTACAGGAGAAGGAGAGTCTCCTCAAAAAATATTGTGGGTCCCCCCCCAGCCTCCCAATGATGAAATCGGCAGAAACCCAGCTTGATTGAGTGTTTTCCCACCACATCTAATTACAAGCTGGTGCAGGCTTCAACTGAGCTCTCTCTCTCTCTCTCACAGATGGAGGGTTGTGTTGTTGGTGTGAGCTGCCAAGTGAACCATCATGGTTGGCTAGACTGGTGTTGTCTCTGGTTTTCAACCTACAGGTTGTCCACATTGTTTTGTTGTTTATTTATTTTAAAAATAATAAGTTGGGAATATTAATAGTATTGTAAGCAATTTTACATTTCATAATGCAAATGTTGTATAAAAACAATAATAGGCCTTAAATTTGTTACATTCACTGCTAAAATGTACTAAACTCCACAAATGGTGGTTCTCAAGAACCTTTGACAGTGATTTTGGTGGTCCCCAGAACTGAAATGGTTGGGAACAGCTGCTAAAGGGTTTGTGTAGAAAGCCTACTTAAGATGAAAAGTCAAGCATTGATCTAAAGTTTCTGCTGACTTTTGCAATGTAGGCCTAGCTTGAAAACAAATACGTTTCCTCCAGTCAGGGTTTGAAGCTGTGGCAGAGTAGTGATCTAAAGATGTCTATTTGGACCACATTGGGGTTCTGAACGGTAGATCATTCAGCTTTAGAAAAAGGCTAGCACTGCAGTTTTAACAATTGCTCCCATGAGCAAATATTATGGCTAGTATTCCAAGGTAAGGTTTTATCTGAGGTAGGCTATTTGTACTTTCAACACTGTAAAATATCAGCTTCAGGAGTTCCTTTTTCCTTGGATTGACAGTTTACCCCCATGTTTAGTTTATCTTTTGAGCATGTTAGTGATGCAGCTGATAGGTAGGTGATTTGTCAAATGCATCACATCGATTCTTTATCACATCTCGTTCCTCATGATCTAAAAGTGATTGAATTTCTTTTCAATGATAGCCTACCTCCTTTTGAAGTTTGTGTAAAAATACATATCTTAAGAGAACCGAAGTGTCGCTGGAGAGAAACTGGGAGAGTAGGGGGGCTTTGTACCCAGCCGCAGACTTCAAACGTATTTTTATTTAAAACTGGAGCAATATCTGTGAGAACTTCCCAAACTAAAGCACCAAAATAATTTATTTCCGAAGACGTTAATGACTTGGGTAACATCGACTTTAAAATGGTGCCATGGATTTAGCAGACCTTTTTTCCCACAAGGTAAAAAACACAATAGTACAAAAGATAAAATAATGATTAACAGTTAGAGTTTGATTTGACTATTTTATTCACCACGGTATCTTAACATCTGTGTTTGGCTCACTGCCAACTGTTCCCCCTAGGCTCACTACTCTTCTTTGGCCAATCCTTCACTGAGTGGAGTTGTTTTGACAATTAGGCTAGTGTGAGATGTTAGGCTAGAGTGCTTAGGTATTCTGGCAGGGATGAGTAGTATGAACTGAGTATGTAAATTTAGGCAAGCACACTTGTAGTCATTCAGACATTCTACCGCTAAAAATAGGCCTAATTCCTCCATTTGGCCTAGAATAAATGTAGATAATTCCCAACTACTATTAGCTGCACTGCACTAATGGACTAAAGCACCGGCACAACCATGTGGCGGAAGACAAAGCATGGAATCCATCACATGGTTTATATTTGGCGCCGTTTGCTGCTTCCTTTTGTGAGACTGGCCAAAGGTTAATTGCCCCAGAATGCCTGATTGTGAGAAATCACAGTGATTATGCATGGCATTGTGGTAAACACTTGTTTTCAGGGTGAAAATATGCTGATATGCATCGCATGTGACTGAGTAGTGAGATACTGCCAAAAACATCTAGGCCTATGTGTGTTGCTTTATTGGCTTTAACTAGCTGAGGAGGACACAAAAGCATGTGATACAATGATACTTGAATTGTTTATGGAACACAGTTGGTCATTCAGGGATTGTTTGGAACATAATCTTACACCCATTTCCCATTGTAATTGCAGTAGCTCCGGTGTTAGCCTATTTCTACTGCAAATTACACTTGAGTAAATGAAGATGCTAGTGTAATTAAATAGCATTGGTAGTCAGAGAGACAATGATTTTTACACTTTCTTTAACATTGATAGCAGTGTTGTAGTCTCTGTGTCGGATACGTTTGTACTCTGTCTTGACTTGGTCTCGGACAGTGAGGACTCGTAATTTCTTCCCGAGACCAGCAGAGTAAAAAAAATTCATAATTATCAGCTTCCATTCAGTCAGCACATAAAACCGCTTCTCCAGGCCAAATATGTATACTAATTTCTTAAAACATTAATATCTTAACAGCCTTTTATATCTATTATAGACATGGATGCGCAGTGGCGAACCTATAGGCCTTCAGAGTGTGACAGGTTTGTGATTCTGAAAGGACAGCAATCGTAATACCAGCGAACTCATGTAGGAAAGTGCACTTTTTGTAAAACACAAAGGGCCAGTGGTGTAGTGGAGGATATAAGCCGTATACCCACTCTTGTTTCAGTGGGCATTGCTTATACTTACTACTTAATTTCTACTGATGCATATCAAAGTAGTGTAGTGGAGGTATATGGTTTATAAATGATGTAGTACAATAGAGAAATCATGCACAAAGTAGCCTACACAACCGCAAAGCATATATTCAAATGTGTGCTGTTCACAGCCTAGTTTCTGTGGAATATCATGCAGCAAGAGTGTGCAGCTCTCAACAGGTTTTGGCATGGAGCTGCTCACAGAAGAATGACATTGGTAGCCGGTATGCTAGGAAAGATGTTTCAATTTATAATATCTACCAGTAAATGCTAACTAAGGCAACAATGGGTATGCAAACCAGGTATTGAAAAAGTTTATTAAAAAAAAAGTTTAGTCCTAAGTGTTGGTTAGTAGGCTATTTGAGATGCGCAAGTGTCATCATGTGCTGTTTGCAACAGTAGGGTAGACATGGATGGGCTTGGGTGGACAGAGGCCCACCCACTGGGGAGCCAGGCCCATCCAATCAGATTGATGTGGTTCAAGCATTGTTATGCACTTAGACCATCAAATTTGTCTTTTTTTATTGAAAGAAAATGTGTGATTTTTTTTTTACATAGGGAAACACACGGCCGTTTGTGAAATTCAAGTATACCCAAATCTCCAGGCACCACTACACCATTGCATAGGGCCGATGGAAAGACTCCAGTCACACACAGCATTATGTTAAAGGGTAAGCAGTCCATAGACTCTGACATAATAAGCCAGTAGGTCCCAATCATAAGAATACAAAAACACAACCATTAAGAATCAAAATGTACAACTATTACTTCCCATTGCAAAAAACATTTCATGTTTAGCACACAAAGTAACCAGTGCTACAAAACCAACTTTATTAGAGGTTTTAAAAATAGGTTCTATTTGACTCAACGTTCCATGGCGTACACTAAGGCATTGTTGGCAGAATCAATGGATGCAGTTCAATGCATGATTAATATACAGTTGAAGTCAGAAGTTTACATACACTTAGGTTGAAGTCATTAAAACTAATTTTTCAACCACTCCACAAATGTCATGTTAACAAACTATAGTTTTGACATCTGCTTTGTGAATGACACAAGTAATTCTTCCAACAATTGTTTACAGACAGATTATTTCACTTATAATTCACTATATCATAATTCCAGTGGGTCAGAAGTTTACATACACTAAGTTGACTGTGCCTTTACACAGCTTGGAAAATTCCAGAAAAAGATGTCATGGCTTTTTGAAGCTTCTGATAGGCTAATTGACGTCAATTGGAGGAGTACCTGTGGATGTATTTCAAGGCCTACCTTCAAACTCAGTGCTTTGCTTGACATCATGGGAAAATCAAAATAAATCAGCCAAGACCTCAGAGAAAGAATTGTAGACCTCCACAAGTCTGGTTCATCCTTGGGAACAATTTCCAAACGCCTGAAGGTACCACGTTCATCTGTACAAACAATAGTACGCAAGTATAAACACCATGGGACCACGCAGCCGTCATACCGCTCAGGAAGGAGACTCGTTCTGTTGCCTAGAGATTAGCGTACTTTGGTGCAAATCAATCCCAGAACAACAGCAAAGGACCCTGTGAAGATGCTGCAGGAAACAGGTACAAAAGTATCTATATTCACAGTAAAACAAGTCCTATATCTACATAACCTGAAAGGCCGCTCAGCAAGGAAGAAGCCACTGCTCCAAAACCGCCATAAAAAAGCCAGACTAGGGTTTGCAACTGCACATGGGGACAAAGGTCGTACTTTTTGGAGAAATGTCCTCTGGTCTGATGAAACAAAAATAGAACTGTTTGGCCATAATGACCATCGTTATGTTTGGAAGAAAAAGGTTGAGGCTTGCAAGCCGAAGAACACCATCCCAACTGTGAAGCATGGGTGGCAGCATCATGTTGTGGGGGTGCTTTGCTGCAGGAGGGACTGGTGCACTTCACAAAGTAGATGGGATCATGAGGAAGGAAAATGTATGTGGATATATTGAAGCAACATCTCAACACATCAGTTAAACAATGTAAAGGCAATGCTACCAAATACTAATTGAGTATATGTAAACTTCTGACCCCCTGGGAATGTGATGAAAGAAATAAAAGCTGAAATAAATCATTCTCTCTACTATTATTCTGACATTTCACATTCTTAAAATAAAGTGGTGATCCTAACTGACCTAAGACAGGGAATTTTTAAATGTCAGGAATTGTGAAAAATGTATTTGGCTAAGGTGTATGTAAACTTCCGACTTCAACTGTAATTCACCAATACATTTCTTGGTTGTCCAAAAAATATTGCTATCAGGTTGTAAATCACAGCAGGACTGGTACATTATTTGCTGCCTCCGTTTCGGGATGCCCCTGGGATACCTGCTTCCCCCAGTTTCAGTGACTCATTCTGGACAAAAACCGGCAAATGTTACTAAGGCTGGGAATATCAATACAATCTAACTAGCAAGGGCAATGATCACACGTCAGTCATAACATGGCTAATAGGCTAGCATATCTATTTATTTATCAAGCTAAAACATGGAGCCTAATGTTATCTAGCTAGCTGCTAGGAGGATGTCATGTAATTCCATTGGAGGGGTGGGCAAGTGACTGACTTTTTCCCCTCATCGTTTTTCGGTGGCTATACACCGCTAGATATGCAGGTGCCATTTGGTTAGCTAGCAAGAACTTGAACGACTGTTATCCAGTTAAAATTTCTCTTGCGTTCGCAAATTCATTCTGTCTATCTACTCCAATTTCAGAGCACTCTCGTCTGAGTGTGCCAGAGCGCAGAACAAGTGATGAATTTACGAACGCTCAACACCCGCTGAATACGAGGCAAAAAAAGTAATAGTTAGTCAAGAACGCTTTAGATAACATGGAAACAGCCTAACCAGCTCTGCGACGATGAGTAAAATGGTCAGAGTAAGGTGTTCTCTAATTTGTGTCAGGAAGTAGCTAGCTAGCCAACTTTAGCCAGTTAGCTTGGGTGCTTGATTGGGACAAGCATGCATTGGCAGGCAAGCTGCAGAAGGACGAGGAGGCTACAATTCCCCATCGTTTATCAGTGCAATTTTGACGGCCAACTAGCTGACAAAGTTTGAGAGGTTTTATCTAATGTTCCTTTGGTAGACTTTAGCTCATCTTGCTTTGGCTAGCATTAGTTGTTGATCTTGTTGTTATTGATGTGCATAACTGAGGGAGAGAGAACCTACCTTTTCATGGTTGTTTGATCAACAAGGCTGTAAAGTTCCCAAATGTAAGAGGATTCCCGTGGTGTTTACATACAGTATTTGCTGAAATCCAGTCAGGGGTATTTTGTGGCTTTTGGTGAATAAGTTCTAATGGTCTAAAGGTGTTTCATGGTCTTGAATTGGACATTTTTCTGGTCTCGTTCTTGACTCTGTCTCAGACCCCTTGTCCCCCTCCCTGTCTCGGTCGTGTCGTGCCCCCCTCCATTCTTGGTCTTAACTCGGACTCGATTTGCTCCGGTCTTGGTCTTGAATCGGTCTCGCTTTAGGTGGTCTCGAACACTGATTGATAGTCTACGCTGAGACAATGATTTCTACCCTTTCTATAACATTGATAGGCTACATAGAGACAATGATTTTTACCCTTTACATCTGGTAATATGTTGCATAATTATCCTATTGCTAGCTTACGCACGTAGGTTGACAAACTCCCTTGGCCCTCCCCCTTCTGCTCCCTCTTTAGGCCCTGACCACAGGTAGTATCCCGGGCTTCATCGACGTGGTGATGAACCTGAACTCCCCAGCGCTGCTGGAGGACAACCTCATTTGGCAGGCCAAGGCAGCAGGCAAGCGGATGGTGTTCTACGGGGACGATACCTGGGTGAAGCTCTTCCCAAAGCACTTCATGGAGTACGACGGCACCACCTCTTTCTTCGTGTCCGACTACACAGAGGTCAGTCAGGGTCTTTATCTGTTTGAAGGTCATGGTCATATTGGTTGAAGTTTAATCTACTTCTATTCCGTAATATTTCAAACATACTCTACTAGAAATGTGACAAATGTATTAAAAATTTATACGTAAAAAAAGAAGAAACTTTTATGATGTGAATTCACAATTTAGATGTGGTTCTGCACCAGTCATCACTAGTTACCACTGCCAGAAAGTCATAAAGCCAGCCTATTTATACAATTAATTTTCTTAAAATGTGATTTTAAAGCTAACCTTATGCCTAACCTTAAATTAAAATCAAATATACTTTTTCATTAAGTGTTACGATCTAGACACGTTTTGACTTTGTGGCTGTGGTAACTAGTGGAAACCCTACCAGACAGCGTTCTCCTTACTGCTGTTCCCACCCACTCAGCAACGATGGTATTGATGTCGTTTTAGGTTCTGTTATATGCCTCTCCTCCATGTTCTCAGTACGTGGTACAGTATGTACCACTTAAAATCAATGTGATGGCTTGTTGCAGTGATGTATGACAGCGTGTTCATAGACGTCCAACTATCTGTTATCGCCACGTATGGTTTTAGAGCTTGTGCTTTGTACTTGCAGAGCAATCATTGTACAATTTCAAATTTCTGTCATTTTATAGTCTGGTTGACAATGGCTGCATATCAACTGCAATCATTTCTGTAATCAGCGCTGTGGTTCTCACTCCGCCCCTTATTGCACTGCTGCCAGCAATGGGTTGGGTCTCACGGTGCCTCTTTCAGCATTGCACCTGTACTGCCACTGCAGCTCAATTCCACCTCAAAGTTTGCATTTCATCACCTTCTCATTTAACTTATCAAAGTATTGCCATACAGAACTTAGCTACTGTCGCTTCCCTGTCTCACTCTCTGCCATTTTTCCAATTGTTAATGATGATGACGTGCGGAGGGCTTTATATCCATGGCAAATCATTTGAAAGATGCATATCTCCTACTTACAGCATTGTTGCATTTAGGTATTTGTAATATTAAAAGGTTGGCTTTATGATCATGATCGGGACCTGTTAATGGTAGCTTTGTGATAACTGCACTGTGATTTGAATTTTGTAAAAGGGATTTTTTTCTAAACGTTAACGATCCCAAATTTGTTTTAAATGTCACACCCCTATACTGTACATAGTTTGTCAGAGGTCCGGTTCAGAAACAATGACACAATCAGGAGTTTTCTGTTTGGATACTGCATGTCCGCACTGACTCTTCCCAGGTTGACAACAACGTGACGCGTCACCTGGACAGCACGCTGAAGAGAGACGACTGGGACATTCTGATCTTGCACTACCTTGGCCTGGACCACATCGGCCACATCAGTGGACCCCACAGCTCCCTCATCCAGCCCAAACTAATGGAGATGGATGACATCCTCAAGAAGATTCATGGCTCCCTCATCTTAAAGGTATAGCAGCCTACTTTTCAATAGCAAAATGACACATATTTACTGTGGCATTTTACTATAGCACCTAAACATGTTAAGATCTATATTTTTTTAACCTTTATTTAAGTAGGCAAGTCCGTTAAGACCAAATTGTTATTTACAATGACTGCCTGCACCGGCCTAACTCGGACGACGCTGGGCCAATTGTGCGCCACCTTATGGGACTCCCAATCATGGCCGGTTGTGATACAGTCTGGATTTGAACCAGGTTGTCTGTAGTGACGCCTCTAACACTGAGATGCAGTGTCTTGGACCACTGCGCCACTTGGGAGCCCAAAAGATGTTGCCTATTAATTTTCAATGGGTTGTTTTGTCAAATTAAAAAGCACATTTGCATTATATTCAGGCAGTCCATTTCACTGCCAGAGAGAAATTGAGAGATAGTCTATGTACATATTGGTCTAATCAATATTTTTTCTGCCCAAAACGTTTCAACTTCATGTTTCCATTTATAAATCACTTGCATTTCCGGAAAGCTCCCACTTATTTTCATCCACTTGTAATGCGGCTTAGAATATCACTGGAAAATTATGACAAGTATCATCATTTATTTCTGGGAGAATGTCCTCTTATGATGAATGTGTTTGAAGTGCTCAGTCCTTTTCCTGTTTTAATAGGATCATGACTGAAAACGGTGTTCTCGTGCATATTTAACCGCGCTAGCTTTTTTACTCTCGCGTATATTCAACAGGGAGCTCTTTGAAGGAAATGTGCTTCAAAGGCTCCAAACTCTCCCAGTAGAAGCCTGCTGTGGTTGCCGCTGCTGTTCTTTACACAGTACTATTGTGACCTAAATATAGTCCATTGTGGTCCCATTGAGTCTCTTAGAAGCTCTGTGAAAAACCCACAAAGTATGTTCCCTCAGATGACTGAGATAACGGGTAGACTTTCAATGAGTTTCCAGGTATAAAACATTCCATTGACTTTCATTACCTTACCGAACTAGTGATATCCTGTTTCTTCACGCTGTGCCGGTGCTGTGATAAAATAAATGACGCATCGTGCATAGTGGTCGGCTGGGAGACAATCAAACTCAGGCTCCCTTTGCTCCGACGGTAAAAAGGTAGTTGGAGCTTCTGGCCTACTTTATCCTGCCCTGATTATAAATAAGAAGCCAGTACCTGCAGTGCTGGACGACATGCAATCTGAGCTACAGTTTCTGGAGTTGCCGAGGGGTTCAGTTGCTTTTTTTAGTGTTCACACTACTCAATACAACATGACTGACATTTGTTAAAGGACAAGCTACAGGCCAGTGGCTACTTCTAAAAGGAGAGGTGGAGGGACTGAAGATAATCATTCTTACTAGGGCAGGCTTTTCTAAACCATTCATCTTGCTACTTAAATGGTTTAATTTCGTGTTTGATAATATGCTTTCTTGAATTTGTGTTGTCTTGACCATCAAATGTGTCTTTTTGTTGTATTTCTTAACTAAACAGGATATGGTTTGAAGCTTTCCAAGTTGCAGTCTCTTCATCTTTGGAGAAAATTAAAAACAATCTGTAACAAAACGAATAGCTCAGAAGGCCAACTCCGCCCTGGCAAATATTTGGTTGTTTTCTCATGTGCACAATTTGATTTCACAGTATGTTTTTCCAAGGTGCTGAAAGCAGCCCTGTCAGATATACTCCTGCTTCTGGGTTCTCACCAGTCTTCGATGAAAGGGAATATGGAGGCAAAGAAAATCCGGCCTTGATCAGCGTATGTCAACTCCCATAAACCAGCCATGTTGTGAGTCTGTGTCTGTTCCCTGCCACTGCCGAATCCACCCATCCCCGAAATAACAAGAGGAAACGTTGCAGGCACAATCTGCTAGTGTCAACATCCTGTCCCCACTTATTTGAACTGCCTGGTCCACTGAGGTTTAGATGATTTCTCTTTTCCCCTCTGTGTAATGGTTTCTGAAGGCAACACCCTCCCCAGAAAATAAGGAAATATGATTGAAGTACCAAAGATACTTGCTGTCAGTTTACGAGGGCTAATCTATTGAAGATAGTCCAACTGAAAAAATCCTTTCATCATATAATGTCAGTCTCTAGGAACCTTGGTGCAAAAGCAGCGGTGCATAGCTCCAGACCAGCCCTTGGTCTAGGCCTTTTTAATCCTTGCCTTTACACAAGGGACTGATGTTCTACCCTCAAATCATATAAAGCTTTATTTATACAGCACATTTCAGACATGGAATGCAACACAATGCTTCACAGGAAAAAACGATAAATAAAAACAGACATTTTTAATACACAACAAACATGAGGATAAAAAACAAAAGGATAACAAAAACTGAATGACTAAAAAGCACAATAAGGAAAGATAGATAGATAGATAGGTACTTTATTGATCCCCCGGGGGGGAAATTTCATTGTCAAGCAGCTACAACAAAACACAGGGCAGGTGCAAAATGCCACAACGAAAGTACACAAAAGACAGATACACGGTACATGATACATAGAGCGGCAGCATGAAAAAGTATAGAAATACAATATCTGGAGTGCAAAAAAAATAAAAGCTATAAAAAAGACATAGCATAGTATGGGTGGTTGGCTGAATATGTACACTATACATTGGTGGATGTTGGATGGTTAACTATACTATACAGGTCGATGGCAGATAAATACTTCAGTAGCTAAAAATGCGTATGATATGAGCGAGGGTAATAATAGTTTACTTAATAGACAGACTGGGTAAATGAACAGGTAAGTGAAACATTTTGCATGGTTAAATTAGCTGTACAGTTAAGTATACAGTTATATTTACAGATAAGTGAATACTTGCATGGTTACACAAACTGTACAGGTAAATGACAGGAAGAGATACTTTAATAGCTAAATGTGTGTATGATATCATTTGGGGTAATAATAGTAATTCCCTTAAAATACAGTCCTTAGTGCACAGGGTTTAATTACAGACAACTGCACGTATTGCACATTCGATATACTAAAGGCAATGAGAAAAGGTGCAATTGACAGGATACTAATATGCATTCCTGAGTGAATGCCTACGTAAGTTAGGTCCAAGAATTACTAGCAATATTGCACGTGATATGATATAACAACTGTGCATGAGTATGTATATACAGACCTGTATGAATAAATAGGTCCTGAGTGAATGAGTGCTGACGGACCAGAGTTACTCATGGATGGATGCATAATTGTTAAACTAGGTCCTAGCACCCCAACAGTTCCAGATCTATGTTGCCGATGGCACGGCACCCCGGTGAGGCATTATATAGTCTAATAGCCGCCGGCAGGAAGGACCTCCTGTAGCGCTCTCTGGCACACCGTGGTGGGATCAGTCTGTGACTGAAAGTGCTCCTCTGCGTCATAACCATAGCGTGCAGAGGGTGGGTGACGTTGTCCATGATGGCCAGCAGTTTGGCCAGGATCCGTCTCTCCGCCACCTCCTCTAGAGTGTCAAGGCTCATCCCCAGGACAGAGCTAGCCTTCCTGATTAGCTTATTTACCCGAGAAGCATCACCGGCTTTGATGTTTGCTCCCCAGCACAGGATACCATGTTGTCTACTATATCCCAGTTAGAGAGAGCAGGAATGAGTGTAAAATAGACATGTCCTTACAGGTTTTCCTCATCCCAAGGTCAATCTCAATCATCCAGAGCGAGAAGACTTTACTTTTTAGAAGAGGGGCAGGGGGCCAATTCTCACACAAAGCAGTAGAGCATTAGCCATGAAACAACATCATGAAGAGCTCCCTCTTGTACTTTAGACTTCTTTGATAATGCATTCAGTTCAGCTCATATCCTCAGATGCCTTTGAAAGTAGAACTGCTCTGTAGAGTAGACACATTTTAAATGGAAATGCCAGGACACACACAGGAACTAGATCACACAGAACTTGTAATCAATTGAATTTAGAATTATGTTTACCAGCGAGAACCAATTTCTTGTGTGTATATATATATATGTGTGTATATATATATATATACATACATACATACATACATACATACATACATGCATGCATACAAGTAGGTGTCCAAACTTTTGACTGGTACTGTATGTATTAGTATATTTATACAAAGCAATTCAAGTACCAGGATCACCTAAATCCTACGTGGAAAATATGTTTAAATCGTTAATACAAATGTGTTACAATGATCTGTGAAATAATGTCATTACAAACAGAATAAACCGTGATTAGTTTTCTAGGGTAGGATGGAGTATCAGTCTTGCTGATTATATCACCTAGTGGTTTAAGTATCCATCAATCTAGAAACCCCCCAAACTCAACCATGTCCAATTCAGCCTGCATCCCAGGAGCTAATCTTGGTTCGGAGTAGAAGATTCCTCTTAGTTGTGTTATTCTATTTTGTCCTGAGGTCCGGAATAAGAAGAAAACAAACAAAAAAGTAATGGAAAGGGTGATTTCTCTGGTACCGCAGGTCCAGCTCCCCAGAAGCCAATGAGGGTGGTCAAACACGTTGCCGGTCCACCTCCTAAGATGCCTCTGGATGCGGTCAAACGTGTTGCCGAACAGAGGGTTGACCCATGGAGGCTGGATTTTGACTATGTTCCTGGCCACGGTCCTCTCCATGTGTCTCCAGTTGATGTGGGACAGCAGACTGAGTGGTGGCCGGACAGACAGGCAATTCTGCCTCAGACAGATGCGGGGGAAACACCCAGACGGAGATGAGAGCTTCTCCCTCTTCAACCCAGCCCCTCCCCCCATCCACCACAATAGGAAGTCCTTGGATTCAGTAAAGTTCAGCCCCGTCTGCAGAGTGGCTACTTCCGCCCTCCCCTCGGCCAGGAGTCCCTCCATCGCGGCCAGGTTCTCCTGCATCCCAGATAGGCCGCTCCTCTCATCCACCCTTCTTTTCTCTTCCTCCTCCCTCCGTCCCAGATGCCACCGCAGTTCGTCAAACTGGATTCTAATGGAGGCTTTCACCTGGTCAGATGTCTCCTTTGTGGCCTTGATTTCTCCCCGCTGCCTCTGACAGAACTTGTTCACCTTCCTGATATCCTTCCTAATGAGCTCCAAGGCTGAGGACACCTCCCTCTTCACTTGATCCTCCTGTTCTCTGAGAGGCCTGAATGCATGGCCAACGTGCTCGCTTCCATCCCGACACACCAGGCAGATGAGCCTTCTGTCTGTCTCGCAGAACAGGGTCAGTTCTTGGTGGTGGTCTGGGCACCAATAAACTTTGGCCATTTCCTGTCTCGCTTCCTCTTCTCTCAACTGCTCTGCCAAATTCCTCAGATTCCTGTTTATCTGAAAGCTTCTGTCCCTGATCTGAGTGTTACACTCCGGGCAGTGCTGATAGCCAGCGTCCAGGATCTGTTGGAGGCATGTCCTGCAGAGGGTGTGCTGGCAGCTGAGAGAGACAGGCTCTCTGTAGATCTCTGTACAGACAGAGCAGCAGAGGTGGTCTTTCATTGCAGAGGAAGACATGGCAATATCAGAGCTGACTGTGCACTGTGGTCAAAATGAGAAAGTTAAGACAGGTCTGTCCCTAAAGCCCAGCTGCAAGTTAACCTTTGCTCTCAGCCTCAAGTAGGGGGTATAAACTAATAAACTAATACCCATATCACAATATTTTCCACTGTCTGGGCAATAACAAGATAGATAGATAGGTACTTTATTGATCCCCCGGGGGGGGAAATTTCATATCACTATATACTGTCCTTAATAAAACAAAAACATTGAGCCCTTCAAAGTGATAAATGACAATTGATTTAAACAGAAAGGGGTCATTGCAGTTATTTATTTACTAATGTAAAAAGTGTAATCCATCTATAGATTTACATACAATTTGTGATTAAGAGAGCTATGTTGCTTTAGAAAACTGGATAATGTATTGACTAGGCTATTTATTGTTGAAAGTGAGAGGATAGATTCATACCATATTTACAAATGACAAATTATAGATTTGCATAACTGTATTCGGCTTAATAACGTATAAGGAGCAGGCAGTGTAGTCAGCTATAACTTTAAACAGAGATAAGGAATACAATAGTTATTCTGCATTTAAAGTTACGCTATTTTTCTACATAGTTATATGTGTTTTGGACGTAGGAACTTACCAATAGCAATGTGTAGCCTGTGTCCGAAACACCCTAGTCCATTTGTTCAGCTTCACCACGGTGTACTCCTACTAACCGTACTAGTTGTGACGTAAATTTAGTATGTAATATGCTTATTGGTCGTAGTATGGATAGTTAGTATGCCAAAAGTTCCCATATGTCGTACTACATTCTCCAAAATACGAAGTATACAAGACGGGTACACTACTTCCGCACTTTTAATGCCCATAATGCAATTCTCCAGAAAATGGGCGTAGAAACTGGCGGAAAATATGTCCGACGAGAGCGGATACAAATTCATTGCTTTAACTAATAATGACATGTTAAAAAAAATTCAGCAATGTAATGACTTTGTAAATAAGTTACATGCTATGTTGGCTAACAATTTGTTAGCTACGCTATCCTTATGAACCGTCAGTTGGCTACTAATACATCGAACTTGCCAGGCAGTATAATAACTATCTGCTGTCTAACTAACTACCCAACGTTTATTCACTTGATTATTCACATCATTATTAGCTAAGTGGTATAGTCGTTGTGCGTTTCAACAATGGACATTGTTAATTCTGGCAATCTACTCCGATTTCAGAGCACTCGCGCAGAATAATCATTAATTTAGAACGCTCAACAACACCAGTTGACAAATAGCCGGTGTCAGTAAACGTCGGCAAAAAAAACGTCATTAAATTGTTGTCAGCAGACCAGTTAGTCACCAACGCTCTGGATAACATGAAAACAGCCTAAAAATGTCAGAGGTGTTCGCTCATTTGTGTCTGGAAGTAGCTAGCCAACGTCAGCCAGTTAGCTTGGGTGATTGACTGCCTTTGAACGCTCGGACCAACCCTTCTCCTCGGTCACCGCGTCCAGTGTGCGCTCGGAACGCTGCGATTTTACAAACGGATAATCTGACAAAGGTCTTGCATTCCAAATTGAATTTACAAACAATCCCGAATTCGTAAAGTATTTAGTTAGTAATTTGTTACGCTTACAAGCTAGCAAGAGGTTGCATAGCAACAGCATCAGCTTTCGGTAGACAGGCGAAAGTCTAGTACGCTCAACTGAAACGAAACCGTTCGTTTACAGTATACTAAAATGAACTAATAGTATGTAGTATATACTCGTTAAGTATGTAGTATACAGTATGTTAGTATGGGTATTCGAACACAGCTCATGTTCTATCCGCTGTCGGTAGTCATACATACTTGACGCGACTATTTCAAGCCCAAGGATAAAAGTGCCTCCCTCAGCCCAGCTGCAATTATTTCTCCGGTGTGTTCGTCTGGGAAATAAGAGGTCTGAAGGCATTTGCTTTGCAGCTTCCAGTTGTGAATGTAATGAATCGTGAGGCTAATGTATGCCTCTGTGTTCCGGCTTGACCATAAATCGGCAGTGGTAGAGAAGAATGCAGCCTTACGGATTTCGTGTCTTTTACAATGTGATACGTAATTACAGAGGTAAAGTTAGATTCAGGTTGGATATTCGACGAAAATTCGCCTGTAGTTTTCCTTACTCCACCAACAGCAGTGACAAATGTAATTTTTCAAATTTCAATAGCTCTCACTTACTCTATTACATTCAAAACGAGTTCTAGCTAATACGATGGCATAGACACAATTTACATCTCAAACTATTTTAAATTATTTATTTAAATGTTTGAAATTCAATAGCGCCTTAGTCATGTGACCCACACACCTCAAACAAGGTTCATAATGTACATTCAGTGGGCCAACACATTGCACACCCTTTTGTTAGTCCATTTGCGTCCCATGAGATTTTAACAGAATTTTTCAAATTTCAATAGCTCCTTAGTCTTATGATCTATAACCCTCAAACTACTTTCAGAATATCCACTGAGTAGTCTTATATGTAGCACAACCTTTTTGTTTGCCCATTTAAATCTCACCCGATTTTACATACATTTTCAATGTTTTTTAATGTTTAATTTTCCTTGGTCATGTGACCTACAACCTTCAAACTACTTTCAGAACATCCACTCACTAGCCTTATATATTGCACACCCTTTAGTTCGTCCATTTTCATCTCAGGTGATTTTTACATTAGTTTTTCTTCATTGTTTTGAATTTCAATAGCTCCTTGGTCATGTGACCTACTGGACTCAAACAAGGTTCAGAATGTCCACCCTTCTATATTGCACACCCTTTAGTTTGTCCATTTTCATCTCACATGATTTTACATGAATTTTGCGACCTACATGACCAAGGAGCTATTGAATTTTTAAATATTGGTATATGTATGTAAAATCATGTGAGATGAAAATGGACAAACTGCATGGTGTGCAATTTGTAGGCCCACTGAGTGTACATTCTGAACATTGTTTGAGGTCAGGCGGTCACATGACCAAGGAGCTATTGAAATTTGAATGTTAAAAAGGTTTGTACTTTGTTAACGCTCCCTAACTAATTCAACAAGGAATACAAAATGCTGCTCACGTTTCCACATGTTTATTAGCTTTGGAAAGCAAATGAATTAATAAGACCTGTGTGATCAACCTCAATGTTTTCTTACACTTTTGCGCACAAAAGGAGTTTACTTCACTAAATGTTTTCTTACTCTGCAGTTGCGCATGCTTGTTTGTTGACTTTGATTGGCAGGCAGATTGTGTGTAACGTCCAAAAAAGGCAGGGTGGGGTAGGTTACTTTCTAATCCGTTACAAGTTACCTATCCAAAATTGTAATCAGTAACATAACTTTTGGATTACCCAGACTCAGTAACGTAATCTGATTACATTCCGTTACTTTTAGATTACTTTCCCCTTAACAGTTATTAGAAGAAGACAAAAATGTATGTTAGCAATTTAACTAAATCTATTGCAGGATAAATCAATGTTAAAGTTGATATAGCTGGCTATATATGGATGTAAAATTTTACTTTATGGGTTAGTTATGTAGGCTTCTTCTAACCCATGACTTTCTACTACATATAATAATACAATTAAATTATATCTTTACAAAAAATGTGCTTACTACATGATTCCTTATGTGTTATTTTATAGTTCTGATCTCGTCACTATTGTTCTACACTGTAGAAAATAGTCAAAATAAATGAGTAGGTGTGTCCAAACTTTTGACTGGTACTGTATATATAATTTAGCTGTTGCAAAAATGTATGTAGCAACTACAGTTTGCCCCTTTTTTTAAGTCTATCAAAAGTTTGAGCAATAAAAGCCCGACTTTTATTCCATAGTCTTCGATCCGCACTATGCAGCTGTTGCAAGAGCGCATTTTTCACTGGCTGTCCACTGGTTTCAAAAACAATGATTGATAGTCAGCTTAAACTTCTTGAATTCAACCATTATTGGGTTCAAATACATATTTAGATTTGTGAACAGCCATCCACAATCCTTAAGGCGCAAATAGCTAAATGAGAGAGCAGCAGTGGGATTCACATCAATGTGCTATGTAGATCAATAATAAGTGATATCCGTATCGCCGTCATCCTTACCTCAAAGCGTTTATTCAAGTTGGATAATCTTTGGATGCTGACAGCAGTCGCACCATTGGAAGATATAGCTTGGACTGTAGCCTACAAAAGCCTATTCCTGCTCTTTTCCCCAGATTCATCAAACACATTTGGTGTGTCATCATAGTGGGCTCTGACTTGTGGTCAGACTCGCTCAGGTGGAACAAACTTAAACTTGCGCCTTTCTTTACTGCTGATTTGAATGTCATTAAGAAAACAGTAAGTTTCAAAGATTTTTTTCCGCAAACATCCTTTCTGAATTTAAAAGTAATCCTTGAAGTAATCATTTAGTTTTTCAAATGTGTCTGTAATCTGATTACAATAATTTTGCTGGTAACGCAAAGGATTACAGTTACCTTTTTTTTGTCATCCCATACATGTAACGGATGTAATCCGTTACTCCCCAACCCTGAAAAAGGTCTATGTTTTTAGTAAAGAAACAATTTGAACTAGCCCACTATGCTGTATCACTTGACTTCAATCGACTGAAATTGTGAACGAAACAAAAACACCTTATCTCATACATTTATTAATGTATCACGATATGCACGATATGGTAAAATCCATATCATGGCACAACGTCATACCGATATTCATGCCGGTATACCGCCCACCCCTAGCCTCAAGTGATAGGTGTTTCTGTTTTAAAGGGCAGGATGTTCCCTTATCAAACACACAGTCACTCTTATCTTTAACCCAACACATTCATGATGTGTTTATTACCATTAGGCCAATCCAGCCATTGCACCATGTTATTGCATTAAATGGTTCCTGTATCATATTGAAGCGCATGTATCAGTATGTGTATTGAATCACTAAAGATGCACACCCATAGAATCATGTATGGATCAGTTCCTGAACAGCTGAGGCAAGGCATTATCCATATTATAATCAACAAATAGTGTACAATTATACCTTGACTACTTGAAATGTCATGTTTTGAGCATTTGAATGTAGAAAGTCAAAGCTGAACCTCTTCAAGGTAGATGGTCTTCACAGAAAGCTTGGCCTGATAAAGCGGTCTCTCGTCACTCGTGGAAAGGTCCTAAGGCCTATAAGGGAACCTCAAAGAATGTGTTTGAAAATGTGATTGTGATTGTTTTGGAAAGGTAAAACATTTTCCTTACGAAGTCCCCAAAGGATGTCTCTACAGATACTGTGAATTTTAAAAAAGGTGAAAACAGAATGTTTCAGACTTCAATTGTGAGTCGAACCACTTTGAATAATCTGTTTCAAGCCACAGAAGAATCCATAAAAACATCCTCTTTGTGCGACTACCCAAAGAACTTCCATGCATTTATCAATTTTGGTATGACATTTCATGTCACTATGACATTCAAAGGCATGAGAGTTACAGCTCTTTGTCTTTCTCTCTCTTTCAGTGTGAGCATCTGTGCAATCAACGTTTCAGCACGGATGCTCAGACCTCAGAACGTTTGTCATTTGGTTTGAAAGTATAGATTTTCTTCCCATTTGTAAAGCTCTGATGAGTGCTGGCCTCGGTAATAGGAGGGTGACATGCAGGACAATGCCATCGCTCATCCTTTTACCTTTTTCGCTCTTGGAACAATTTGCCTCAGGGTCAGCCCCTATTCTCCTAGCACATCACTCTCTCCCACGTTACAACCTAGGAATGACGTGAGGCTGGTAGCCTAGTGGTTAGAGTGTTGGGCCAGTAACTGAAAGGTTGCTAGTTCGAATCCCCGAGCTGACAAGGCTCTGTCGATTTTTGCCACTGAGTAAGGCACTTAACCCTAATTGTTCCTGTAAGTCGCTCTAGTTAATAGCGTCTGCTGAATGACAGAAATGTAAAGGACCTAAATGGTGCTACAGATTGCGCTCCCCATCACCCACACAACTTGCCATTTGAAAAGTTGAACACTCATATCAAATTGTCTTTTGTTGAAGCTGGGATAAGAGTTGTTAGTTTTTTTTTGTTGAAAATAAGCTTTTAGTAGGTGTTTTAGTGTTTTTCTTGTTCATTCCGAGTTGTGCAACATTAACAATTTGTGGATTACTCCCAGCAGCTTGGCATTAAATCAATTGGAAAAGGGCACAGCAACTTATGTATTTGGTAGGCTGCAAATGAGCACACGGGCAGTACCGCATCGTAAATCACAATGGCTGCCTCAGTGCAGGAGAGGGGAAGGATACATTTTATATCTCCCCTGTTCTGTTTGGACCCCAGGAAGAGTAGCTGCTGCCTTGGCAACAGCTAATGGGGATCCTAATAAAATACTAAATACTTTTCCTTTTGCTCTGCCTCTTTATAGACTCAACTGAATGAATAACCCAATCTGGGGTGATAAGGACATTTATTTTTCTGCCCGCGGTTCATCGATCTTCATCCCTGACAGACTTTTAAATGTTTGTCTCCTTGCCTTCCGCCAGACTGCACCTGCAACTTGCAATGTCTGGCAGATTTGACACTTTCCTACTGGTACTAAGCACCCCGCTTGAAGAGGCCCTGGGGTTGTTTAATCAGAAATACAAATTGCCTGGCAGTCAGGACCCCTCACAGAGCTGTGGCGGCAAACAGGTCCCAGACTTGCTGATTAAACACCAATCAAAGTCGAGCAAGCGTTTTGGGGGGTCGAGGCCTCAGCGCTGCCGTTCAACAGTCTTCGTCTAGTGGAGTTTGCTCCCATTTTCCACACAGTGCAAATGACTATTACTTAAAGCCCCTCTGTCTTTTACTGTTTCTGTGGTTCACTATTGTCTTTTGAATTAATAAATAGGCCTAGACATTTTGGTGAAATGGGGCTTATTTAAATACTAGGGTTTACTGCTGCAGTGGTACTAGCTTCCCGGTGAGTTTTGAGGTTTACCAAATCCTAAATTACTTTCTATTGAAGACACAAAGACAGAATTTCTTTGGAAAAAAAGAAAACGTGCCAACTTCATGGTCTCATGACAGCATAGTTTTTAAAATAAGAGAGGGATATAATGGCCTACAGAAGGTGGAACTATTAATGAGTGGCTGTCTATTCAGGCTGCTGATGAGGAGGGAGGGTTGGAGTGTAGCTCACTCACTTACCGATGTAGGATCTTCATTTGATCACCTTCTTGCAGGTCAACTTTCCTGGAATGCAGGAAATGTAGAACTTGTAGTGTATTTGTGGTTTAAAAAGACGTCACATTCCCTTAAGAAAAATATATAAACTCTTACAAAAATGTCCATTAATTATAATCCACAAAATAATTCACATTTCCTGTTGCTGCAGGATTATCATCCTGCTGTAGCAAACTGGCTCAAATTAATATCTAGATTTAGATTTTATTAGGATCCCCATTAGACGACACAAATGTCAACATCTAGTCTTACTGGGGTCCGAGACATAACGGAAAATACATTACAGACAAGACTTTACAATTGACATACATTTAAAAACATTAACATGACGTGTGTGTGTGTGTGTGTGCATCTATCAGTTACACATTCATGTCAGTACATACACACAAAATGTAGGTTACATGGGGGAGAGGCGTGAGGTGTTGCTTTATTTGTTTTTTGAAACCAGGTTTGCTGTTCACTTGCTCTATATGAGATGGAAGGGAGTTCCATGCAATCATTGCTCAAAACATCACTGTCGTAGACAACCGGTGTAGACTAACAATGAAATTCTTACTTACGGGTCATTTTCCAACAATGCAGAGTTAAAAATAAAGATACAAAATAAAATAGAAATAGTGACACGCAGAATAAATACACAGTGAATAACAAATATAAATTAGGAGTAAAAATAACATGGCTATATACAGGGAGTAGAAAATAACATGGCTATATACAGGCAGTAGAAAATAACATGGCTATATACAGGGAGTAGAAAATAACATGGTTATATACAGGGAGTAGAAAATAACATGGTTATATACAGGGAGTAGAAAATAACATGGCTATATACAGGGAGAAGAAAATAACATGGTTATATACAGAGAGTAGAAAATAACATGGCTATATACAGGAAGTGTAAAATAACATGGCTATATACACGGAGTAGAAAATAACATGGTTATATATAGGGAGTACCAGTACTGAGTCGATGTGCAGGAGTACGAGGTAATTGAGGTATGTACTGTACATATAGGTAGGGGTATAGTGACTAGACAACAGTATAGATAATAGACAGTAGCAGCAGGGTGTGTGTGTGTGTGTGGCGTCAGTATGCATGTGTGTGCATGTTTGTGTGTGGGAGTATGACGCGCGCATGTGTGTGTTGGGGTGTGAGTTTGTGGGTAGATTCTACACTCTTAGAAAAAAAGGGTTCTTAGGCTGTCCCCATAGGAGAACACTTTGAAGAACCCTTTTTGGTTCCAGGCAGAACTATTTTGGGTTCCATGTAGAACCCTCTGTGTAAAGGGTTCTACATGGAACTCAAAAAGTTTCTGCCTGGAACCAAAAAGGGTTTTAGGTTATAGATAGCACCTTTACTTCTAGGCGTGTTAAGAGTGTAGTGTGTGTGTGCGCATAGTCTGTGCAAAAAAGCGTCAATGCAGGTAGTCCGTGTCCCCTGGTGGCATTTTTGGTGGTTTAAGTGTGGGTAAGTTGACTTTGACTTTGCAACAATTTGGAATTTCCAACACAATGTTTCTTATAAAAATAAGAAGTGATGTAGTCAGTCTTTCCTCAACTCTTAGCCAAGAGAGGCAGGCATACTTAGTATTGATATTAACCCTCTGATTACAATGAAGAGCAAGATGTGCAGATCTATTCTGGGCCAACTGCAGCATAAGTAGGTCCTTCTTTGCAGCATTCGACCACAAGACTGGACAATAATCAAGATAAGATAAAACTAGAGCCTGCAGGACTTGCTTTGTGGAGTGCGGTGTCCGAAAAGCAGGCCATTTCTTTATCACGGACAGACCTCTCCCCATCTTTACAAACATTGAACCTATATATTTTGACCATGACAGTTTACAATCTAAGGTGTTGGGGTGTCAAACTCATTCCATGGACGGCCTAATCTCTGCAGGTTTTTTGTTTTTCCTGTCAATTAAGCCCTGGAATGAGTTTGGCACCTGTTATCTAAGGTAACACCAAGTAATTGAGTCTTCTCAACATACCTTTCACTACCAGATTCAGCTGAGGTCTACAACTTAGGGAATTATTTGTACCAAATACAATTCTCTTAGTTTTAGAGATGTTCAGGACCCGTTTATTACTGGCCACTTATTCTAAAATTGACTGCAACTCTTTGTTTAGGGTTGCAGTGACTTCACAAGCTGTGGTTGCTGACGCTTTGTTTAATGCCAGTGGCAGGTCATTGGTAAAAATAGAAAAGAGTAGAGGGCCAAAAGAGCTTCCCTACGGTACACCACACTTTACATGTTTAACATTAGAGAAGCTTCCTTTAAAGAAAACTCTCTGTTGTATTCAATAGATAGCTCTGAATCCAGGATATGGCAGAGGTTGATAATCCATAATTACATAATACAGGTTATGGTCAATAATATCAAAGACTGCACTGAAATCTAACAGTACAGCTCCCACAATCTTCTTATTATCAGTTTCTTTCAATCAATCGTCAGTCATTTGTGCAATAAATATAATAGTGCCCTTCTCTATAAGCATGCTGAAAGTAAGTACATTTGTTTACATAGAAATAGCATGGTATTTGGTCTGTTGTGGTGACCCTATTACCGCTACACCGGAAGCCGTTGAGTCACGGTGATTCGTTGGTAGTACCCAACTCGCTAATGACCATCAAGTACTAATGGTCTGGTACTCAGGGCTCTATTGTCCCTCTAACCACTCTGACTTCAATGCAATCTAAAATCACATCAAAAACTTATCATCAAACCACTGTGCTTTTAGAACTCACCTCACTGTGATAGATCAATCTGAAGAATGAAGTTCGACAAAATGTTGAAATTGACTGGAAAACATGGTCATTGTGGATGCTGTTTCAAAACCTAACACATCGAAATGGACAGAGCTTTCTAAGGTGATGCTTAATTCAAAACACCCATACACATATTCAAGCTTATCAGGCCTATATATAAGCCCAAGCCCATTATACAATACATAGATGTCTTTGGTACATAATTGGTCTAGCCTATACTCCAAAATTAAACAGATTATAGTCATTGTCTTTGAGTGTGGTCTGTATTATTATGCATACTGGATGGACTGGTTATCATATGCTACGCTCTAAACGTTCTATCCATGAGCCTGGGAGAGAACGTATAGGCCTAGGCGATGCTGTTGGTTCATTGATTGTGCAGGGCTTACAAAGTTAGCCTACAATGATAGGGAATTAGATTTTGAACAGCCTAGTAAAAAGGCATTTAAAAAAAATATTTTCATAATAGGCTGACACATTACCTTTTAGCTACAGAATATCTCACCACTGTGCATTTCCATCTCCTCACCTCTCTCCTTCATTCCATTCCCAAGCGTGCAGAGAGAGGAGCTGTCAACAGTTGAATTAATGATGTTTCGTTATGAAAACATGTCGATGCTGGAGGAACAGGGTTGGAGAGCCCATGGCATACAGAGTTTGGACGGAATATCACCTGTCGCGCAGCGAGAGGCTGCATGCTCCTCATACAGTGGTTTGGGTGTAAAGTGAAATAACTGGAGTGGCCTACCCGGCATGATTGAAAAGTAAACCAGTGGGAAGTCGCCTTCATTAGCTATTTGAGTGCATACGGCTGACATGTATTTTCCCCCCCTGCCCGTTCCTCCCCGTTTGATAATGGGTCATTCTAAATCAATTTTTTTTTACATAATAGTAAAGACAAGATTAAATTTAGAGTAGTCTGATGGGTGAAAATATCACTTGATGAGAGAACAGCATGTGCATCCTGAGGCAAGGAACAGAGCAAGCTTTTATTGCGACTTTCTCAAATCATCAATAGCTTATAGTCACGGCTCATATATGTTTTGTAAGACATTCAAAGGTTTGTATCATTCACAACTAAAGTTGCCAAATAACCCTAAATCTAGCGCATAGGACCTGTATCAAATGATCACTTTTATGCTCAACAAAGCCACTTCATATGCGAAATCGCTCCGCAATGGGAAAAATACACTTTCGATTTTTTTCAGCTAAGTTCAATTATATTATTATTACTATAACAACATATAAAGTAATGGCATATAATATAAAGCATACAGTATCTTGTCTGCTAAATAAACTAGCCTATGGCATGGCACATAACCAGTTAACATACAGTAGGCCAACTCATATTTTGTTCTTCTGAAATACATTTTCTTCATATCATGATGTTTCTTAAGACCTGCCTAAAATAAATAATAGCTCTATTGTGATGGTGTATATTAAATTGAGTTTTGAAAAAAATAAATATGTATTTTTTAATTGTAGATGTTGCGATGTTTATCAGTGACATTGATGCCTGGAGATGCTAAACATGTTTATGTTAATTAACGGTACATTTCCTTGAGACCGGCAGTCTTTTGCATGTCAATAACCTGCTGACAAAATGTCATTACCGCCAGTGGCCCTAATTTGGTCAAAATTTGCTAAGAGCTTGCAGCAAGCTGATAGGTCGGCTGTTAGAACCAGTAAAGGCCGCTTTACTGTTCTTGGGTAGAGGAATGACTTTGGCTTCCGCCCAGGCCTGAGGAAAAACACTTTTCTCTAGGTTCAGATTAAAGATATGACAGATAGAAGTGGCTATAGAGTCAACTACCATCCTCATTAGCTTTCCATCTAAGTTGTCAATGCCACACTAACCTTACTAAATTCTCTCCCACTAACTCCCACACTAACTTTACAAAATTCATACTTGCAATGCTTTTCTGTCATAATTTTATTTATGCATGAGTACGATGGCTTACTATTCGTTGTTGGCATTAGTTTGCCAATGAGGTAATCATTTAAAATAATCGGCAATAAGGAATCTGTTTCGATGAAAGGTGCTAAATTTGTCTTTGTGCTCATAATTTAATTGAAAGTACTTTTTTCCATCAATCTTTATATAATTGATTTTGGCTTCATAATACAGTTTATTATTTTTGTTGAGTTTAGTCACATAATTTCTCAATTTGCAGTAAGTCAGCCAGTCAGATGTGCAGCCAGACTTATTAGCCGCTCCTTTTTCCCCAACCATACAGTTTTCCAATTCTTCATCAATCATTGGAGCCTTAACTCAGTTTCTTATCAGGTGCATTTTTATCTATAATTGGAAGAAGCAATTTCATAAATGTATCAAGTGCAGCGTCTGGATGCTCCTTATTAATCACATCAGACCAACAAATACGTTTAACATCGTCCACATAAGTCACAGCAGTTTATTTAGTATGATCTCTTATACACTATTTTAGGCCCAGCTTTTGGATCTTTGGCTTTCCTGGATATAGCCACTATATTGAGATCACTGCATCCAATGGGTACGGATACAGCTTTAGAACAAACTTCTACAGTGTTAGTAAAATGTGATAAATTAATGTGGATGATCCAGTTCCAGTAGTGTTTGTAAACACCCTGGTAGGTTGATTAATGTCCTGAACCAGATTACAGGCACTGGTTACAGTGAGCAGATTCATCTTAAGCTGGAAGCTTGATGAAAACCAGTCAATATTCAGATCCCCAAGAAAGTAGACCTATCTGTTTACATCACATACACTATCAAGCATTTCACACACGTTATTTAGACACTGACTGTTAGCACTTGGTGGCCTATAGCAACACCCTATAATAATATACTTAAGATGAGGCAGGTGAACATGCAACCACAACACTTCAGTAACACTTGACATGAGATGTTCTGTAAGTATTACAGGGATATAGCTCTGAAGTCATTAATTAATTTGATGATACAGCAGTAGCAATACAAGGATATAACATCTACAGAAGAGACAGGAATGCGTAAGCATTAATTATCTAAGTGAGTCTCAGAAATGGCTAATGTATTGTTTTCTGATAGAAAGTAATGGATTTCATGAACCTTATTTCTAAGTCATATACAGTAGCAAGAAAAAGTATGTGAACCCTTTGGAATTACCTGGATTTCTGCATAAATTGGTCATAAAATGTTATCTGATCTTCATATACAGTAAGTCACACAAATAGACAAACGGTGTCCTTAAACTAATAAAACACAAATTGTCTATATTGAATACATAATTTTAAACATTCACAGTGTATGTTGGAAAAAGTATGTGAACCCCTAGGCTAATGACTTCTCCAAAAGCTAATTGGAGTCAGGAGTCAGCTAACCTGGAGTCCAATCAATGAGACGAGATTGGAGATGTTGGTTAGAGCTGCCCTGCCCTATAAAAAAACACTCACAAAATCTTAGAAGACCTAAGATTAAGAATTGTTGACTTGCATAAAGCTGGAAAGGGTTACAAAAGTATCTCTAAAAGCCTTGATGTTCATCAGTCCACGGTAAGAAATATTGTCTATAAATGGAGAAAGTTCAGCACTGTTGCTACTCTCCCTAGGAGTGACCGTCCTGCAAAGATGACTGCAAGAGCACTGCGCAGAATGCTCATTGAGGTTAAGAAGAACCCTAGAGTGTCAGCTAAAGACAGAAATCTCTGGAACATACTAACATCTCTGTTGACGAGTCTACGATACTTAAAACCCTAAACAAGAATGTTGTTCATGGGAGGACACCACATGAAGAAGCCAATGCTGTCCGAAAAAGTTTGCAAAAGAGCAACTGGATGTTCCACAGTAATACTGGCAAAATATTCTGTGGACAGATTAAACTAAAGTTGAGTTGTTTGAAAGGAACACAACACTCTGTGGGGAAAAAGGCACAGCACACCAACATCGAAACCTCATCCCAACTGTAAAGTATGGTGGAGGGAGCATCATGGTTTGGGGCTGCCTCAGGGCCTGGACAGCTTGCTATCATCAACGAAAAAATGTATTCCCAAGTTTATCAAGACATTTTGCAGGAGAAAGTAAGGCTATCTGTCTGCCAATTGAAGCTCAACAGAAGTTGGGTGATGCAACAAGACAATAACCCAAAACACAGAAGTAAATCAACAACACAATGGCTTCAACAGAAGAAAATACCCGTTCTGGAGTGGCCCAGTCAGAGTCCTGACCTCAACCCGATTTGAGATGCTGTGGCATGACCTTGAGCGTTTCACACCAGATATCCCAAGAATATTGCTGAACTGAAACTTTTGTAAAGTTTTGTAAAGAGGAATGGTTGTGCAGGTCTGATCTGCAACTACAGAAAGCATTTGGTTGAGGTTATTGCTAAAGGAGGTTCAACCAGTTATTAAATCCAAGGGTTCACATACTTTTTCCAACCTGCACAGTGAATGTTTACACGGTGTGTTCAATAAAGACATAAAAATGTATAATTGTTTGTGTCATTAGTTTAAGCAGACTGTGTTTGTCTATTGTTGTGAAGATCAGATTACATTTCATGACCAATTAATGCTGAAATCCAGGTATTTCCAAAGGGTTCACATACTTTTTCTTGCCGCTGTATTATCTTTTTTTTAACACTTTCCTGGGTAGCTTATCAGAGATAGACGTAATATTGAAAGAACAAACATTAATCAGTTGGTGTTTGTGTTTTGAAGCTACTAAACCATAGGCTTGGCTCTCATCCCTTCCAGGCGTTTTGGAGGGAGGTGGACAATGAGCCTGTCATAGCGGATGTAAGCAATGTCCCCATGCACTCTGGCAGCTTTCATGGCTGGGATAAGTTATTTCCTCTTCATGAAATGCCTATGAGATCCTACATCTATAACATGAAATGCCAATGAGTTGATGAAGTTAGCTGGCTCTGTTAGGGTGACCAGCTAAACTGGCAGGGAATCAGGCTTTTGTTAGCTTGCGCTGGCTGCTAAAGGAGGCAGGCTAGCGTGAAAGAGAGTGGCTGAGGGGGTCTTTTGAAGTGAAATGGAGCTAACCACCTTCCACTCACAGAGGAGAGAGCTAGAGAGTGAGCCTTGCCCCTCAGGCGCTGTGTGGAAACTCCACTGTTTCGCTCCAGTAGGAGGGGCCTTGAGGCGAGGCTGCTTCTTCCAGCAGCAGGCCTTTACTTCAAACACATATTTCCACAACCCCTATTCCTGCCCTGTCTGTGCGTTTCTATTGCCTGCTGAAGCTCACACTTTCTTCCTGATAAATCCCCTCTTCTGGACTTAAGAGTAGTGGTGTCTTTTTTCTTTTCTCTAATTTATATAGGTATAAGTATAGGATGAGTCAACAACATTATTTGGGAATTTTTCTATATTATTTTTTAAATGTTTTGTATTTTACTCCCTTTTTTCTCCCAAATTTCGATCCGGTCTCATCGCTGCAACTCCCCAACAGGAAAGGCTAAGGTCGAGTCATGCATCCTCCGAAACATGACCTGCTAAACCGTGCTTCTTATCCCAGAAGCCAGCTGAACCAATGTGTCGGAGGAAACACTGTTCAACTGATGTCCGAAGTCAGCCTGCAGGCGCCCGGCACGCCACGAGGAGTCACTAGAGCGTGATGAGCCAAGTAAAGCCCCCCCGGCCAAACCCTCCCCTAACCCGGACGACGCTGGGCCAATTGTGCACCACCCTATGGGACTCCCGGTCACGGCCGGTTGTGACACAGTCTGGGATCGAACCCGGGTCTCTAGTGACGCCGCAAGCACTGCAATGCAGTGCTTTAGACTGCTGAGCCACTCGGGAGGCCCTAGATTATGAGCTTTTAAAGTGAGATGATACTTTAACTGTAAATTGCAGTGAATAAAACTGTGATAAATTACCTTTATGTCAACATTTTGGTCCACTTATGTGACCTATCTATATGTGTCTCCTTAGGAGGCAGAGGGGGCGCTGCCCTACCTGCTGGTGCTGTGTGGGGACCACGGGATGTCCGAGACGGGCAGCCACGGGGGCTCGTCTGAGCATGAGGTCAACACCCCCCTGGTGCTCATCAGCCCCGCCTTCAAGAAGAAAGGTAAGCACACTCATTGGCCTTCTGTTACCGCCCACCCCGTCTGTCACTCAGTCTGTCTTGCTGTCAGTAGGCACATGAACACCGGTGTTCAAATCCGTATCACAACACTTATCCATAATAGTATAGTGAAAATATCGTAGATACGGCCCACCACTAACATGTCCATTTACGTTTGTTTTCACCTAGGAAAAAATTGGTTAAGTGAGGATTAACATCACTTTTGATAGGTAAGGGCCTACTCCACAGCGCCTGTGCCTCACACGTTCACGCCCGGTTAAATAAAGGTTACCAAAAATGCACACACTCTCACACACAAACATACACACACGGCCGTCTCTCAGCTGAGCTCTAAACACTGTGAAAAG
Organism: Thymallus thymallus; assembly: GCA_023634145.1. Lineage (NCBI taxonomy): Eukaryota > Metazoa > Chordata > Actinopteri > Salmoniformes > Salmonidae > Thymallus > Thymallus thymallus. Next base: position 14,969,959 of record CM042385.1, read on the forward strand.
CGGTGACGTCTTGGCACTGTGTGAAGAGGAGCTCATTAACGTCTCGCCGCTCTGTGACGAACGTGTTCGAGGCCGTCGGTGTGAATGTGATAATTGTTTCTTTATTTGCCACGTCTATTTCTAGATCATTCCTCGTCTACATGGGTTTATTTCAGGTGGATCAAATTTTACTGAGAGACTGGCTGAGAAATGAAACATGATGGACAGGCTGGTACAGTAACTTGATGGACAGGCTGGTACAGTAACTTGATGGACAGGCTGGTACAGTAACTTGATGGACAGGCTGGTACAGTAACTTGATGGACAGGCTGGTACAGCAACTTGGACAGGCTGGTACAGCAACTTGGACAGGCTGGTACAGCAACTTGGACAGGCTGGTACAGCAACTTGGACAGGCTGGTACAGCAACTTGGACAGGCTGGTACAGCAACTTGGACAGGCTGGTACAGCAACTTGGACAGGCTGGTACAGCAACTTGGACAGGCTGGTACAGCAACTTGGACAGGCTGGTACAGCAACTTGGACAGGCTGGTACAGCAACTTGGACAGGCTGGTACAGCAACTTGGACAGGCTGGTACAGCAACTTGGACAGGCTGGTACAGCAACTTGGACAGGCTGGTACAGCAACTTGGACAGGCTGGTACAGCAACTTGGACAGGCTGGTACAGCAACTTGGACAGGCTGGTACAGCAACTTGGACAGGCTGGTACAGCAACTTGGACAGGCTGGTACAGCAACTTGGACAGGCTGGTACAGCAACTTGGACAGGCTGGTACAGCAACTTGGACAGGCTGGTACAGCAACTTGGACAGGCTGGTACAGCAACTTGGACAGGCTGGTACAGCAACTTGGACAGGCTGGTACAGCAACTTGATGGACAGGCTGGTACAGCAACTTGATGGACAGGAGAGCTCATGTTCTGGATTGTCCTGTCAACTCAACTGGCAGGACTAAAAACAGGACACAGCATTAATAATAAAAATATTTTTGAATGGATTTAGTTTTATTTTAAAGTGCGGTACACTAAGTGAATGAATCATTGTCATTTAAAGTATGATGTAGAGGAGTAGGGAGTTTTGGGTGTAGGGGTTGATTAGAGATGCAGTACATATGTTCTGCTCCTGTGACTTCTCACTTAATTTCTCAACTGTGTGTGTGTGTGTGCGTGTGTGTCGCCTCTTGTTTCTATGTCCTGAGATACTCCCTCAAACTATCTCTTCTCTCTACTCCTTATAAACAGTAGGGATGGAGAAACAGTCAACAGTAGAGCAGGTGGACCTGACCCCGACACTGGCTCTTGGTCTGGGCCTACCCATCTCCCAGAACAGCGTCGGCCGACTCATCCAGCCCGTGGTGGAGGAGGCCTCGCTCAGGGACCAGCTGCGCTTCCTGCACCTCAACGGCCACCAACTGAGCTATCTGCTGAAGGACAGCATGCCAGCCTATGAGAAAGGTAAGCGGGAATATTTTGGGTCAGTGCAGGGGTAGTGCCAGATCAGAGCAAGGCTAAATCAGCTTCCAGCCTCCCAAAGCCACAGAGTTGTACGAGAGGTCGTCACGGGTCCAACTCCAAAATGAATCCGTTACTTTCCCACCCAACCCGACATGCATAAATATCTATATTTTTTTAAAGGACTCGAGGACAGTAAGATCCGTTCCAAAATGGCCTGTGGAATAACAGACGCAAACGGACGCATGCTGGTTCGGATCAGAGAGACCCATTCGGATCCGAGTCGGATCTGAGAGTAGAACGAGAGATCTGAGAGTAGAAGCCTCTGCCATCAATAAACAAGCGATATAGTCAAATGATCGATCCACAGTTACATGTCCTTAAAAACTGCTAAATTACATAAATAAACTACAAAATAATATTAGTTATGTAGCATAATCAAAACTTTATAACGTTATTGGTTTTTACTCTCATAAGATAATTATTCACCTGACGGTTCAGATCTCAGGAGATTTGAGTCCTCAATGTATTAGGGCATTGTATGCATTTATGTCTATAGGCCTAGGCTCCACTGTATGAAATTTATATTTAAAAAATGTATATAAAGAAAGAGAAGCTTAAGCTTAGGCCTAGCCCTAGAGAGACCGGAGAAATATGGAGATATGCCGGCGCCATGTTTCTGACACAAACATGCATTCTTTATCCTTGTCAGATAGGCTTCTACTGCTATACAGATATAGGCCTACTGTACTGAAGAAGGAAGAATATTTTTTAATAAAGATAAGCATTGTATTGTTAGTTTAAAGGAGTCTTTGGTAAAACATTCTTCCTCATCTCAAGTTCGACTGAGTGCTGATGCGCACTGCCTTCATAGGCCTGTAGTAGCTAAGCCTAGTGGCCATATCACACCAAACGTTTCTTAACTTTATTAGGGTAATATCAAAGTAAGTCAAGTCATTGGTTATAGGTAAAATATGAACCATAGGCCTACCCAACAAATGACAGCAATAGGCCTACTTTAAACTTTTATCTTAAATTAACTACAGAGCAAAATGAAAGACTGTTCGAACGTAATTTAGCCAATGAAAATGTCTTGACAAAATTAAACGAAACACTTTTTGCATATTTAAAGAAAATGTTTTAGATTGTAAAATAGTCTTACAATAATAATTATGTACAATAATGATAAAAACAAATGATAATAAATACGAAAACAAATAAATAAAAGTTTGAAAATTGCATCAAACCTGTATAGCGAGTTGCCCACATTCCATTTGGCCGCGCCAACGTTCTTCTCATCTTTGTCCTTAACTTGTCCCCACAGAGGACTATACTATACTCAAACTTTTTTGTTTTACTTCAATGAAAACACTCACACACACACAAACAGCATATGTCTCTGGAACCCTTTGCCTGTAAATAGATTCAACAGGTTTGAGTTACAAAGATGCCTTTGGTTGCCTATCTACAGAAGACAATCCTCCTGCTCCCTCTCTCTATACACACACACACACACACACACACACACACACACACACACACACACACACACAAACAGACACAGCCTTCCTCTGCAGTGTTTTACACTCTCTCCTTCTAGTATCTTACTGAGTCACTGTCAAAGAAAGAAAATGAGAAGATTATACACCTTTGGGGTTCACACACACACACACACACACACACAAACACACCTGTGTTTAGGCTGTGTTGTATACATGTCAGAGCGAGGCTGTGAGGCCTGTACTTGGTCTATTACAGTGTTCTGTATCAGATCATCTCTTCCCATTTCTCCTGCACATTTATTTGGTTCATAATATTGAAAAGGGGTTCCTTAACTCAAATGTACAATATACAGTATACTGAGTGTGCAAAACATTAAGAAAACATGGTGGCTCCATGACATAGACTGACCAGGTAAATCCAGGTGAAAGCTACACTACATGGCCAAAATTAACAAATTGAACATCTCATTCCAAAATCATGGGCATTAATATGGGGTTAGTCCCCTCTTTACAGCCTCCATTCTTCTAGGAAGGCTTTCCACTAGATGTTGGAACTTGCTTCCATTCAGCCACAAAAGCATTAGTGAGGTCGGGCACTGATGTTTGGCGATTAGGCCTGGCTCGCAGTCGGCATTCCAATTCATTCCAAAGATGTTCGATGGGGTTGAGGTCAGGGCTCTGTGCAGGCCAGTCAGGTTCTTCCACACCGATCTCGACAAACCATTTCTGTATGGACCTCGGTTTGTGCACGGGGACAGGAAAGGACCTTCCCCAAATTGTTGCCACAAAGTTGGAAGCACAGAAGCCTCCTAGATGTTTCCACTTCACAATAACAGCACTTACAGTTGACCGGAGCAGCTCGAGCAGGGCAGAAATTTGACGAACAGACTTGTTGGAAAGGTAGCATCCTATGACAGTGCCACGTTGAAAGTCACTGAGCTCTTCAGTAAGGCCGTTCTACTGCCAATGTTTGTCTATGGAGATTGCATGGCGGTGTGCTCGATTTTATGCAGTTGTCAGCAACGAGCGCGGTTAAAATCGCTTAATCCACTAATTTGAAGGGATGTTCACATACTTTTGTATGTATAGTGTATGATACCTTATTGATCCATTTCAATCAATGTAGATGAAGGGTAGGAGACGGGTTAAATTATTTTTTTGCCTTGAGACAATTGGGACATGTATGTGTGCCATTCAGAGGATGAATGGGCAAGATAAGATATTTAAGTGCCTTTAAACGGGGTATGGCAGTAGGAGCCAGGCGCACCGGTTTGAGTGTGTCAAGAACTGCAATGCTGCTGGGTTTTTCACGCTCAACAATTTCCCAAGTGTGTATCAAGAATGGTCCACCACCCAAAGGACATCCAGCCAACAGCAGGCCAGTACTCGAAAACAAGTCATTGATGAAAGAGGACACCCATTCATCCCAGACAGGCTACAGTTAGTCAAATAACAGTCCACTACAACATTGTTGCCCGAAGACCCATAAAATAAAGCACAACACGTCATACCTTGACACGAATGGGGTATGGCAGCCGGCGACCTTACAGAGTTCAACTTCTTTCAGCAAAAAATAAGGAACTGCGGCTGCAGTGGGCTAAGGAATGAAAACATTGGAGAATTGGAAAAACATGAACTGGACTGATGAATCCCGGTTCCTGCTGTTTCACGCTAGTGGGTGACTAGGGTATGGAGAAAACCACATGAGTACATGCGTGTCAACATTGCAGGCTGGTGGTGGTGGTGTGGGGTGTGTTTTCATGGCACATATTGGGCCCCTTGATAAATGTTGAGCAATGTTTAAATGCCACAGCATATCTGAACATTGTTGCCAATCAGGTGCATCCCTTCATGGCAGCAGTGTATCCATCTGATAATGGATTCTTTTCAGCAGTATAATGCCCCAAGTCACAAGGATAAGATTTGTCCATGAATGTTTCTACAAACATGTGGCCTACCCAGTCAATCCAATTTGAGTATCTGTGGGATGAGATGGAACAGGCTATTCAGATTAAAAATCGACTACCAGCTAACTTGACACAACTGTGGGAAGCATTGGAGTCAACATGGGCCAGCATCCCTGTAGAACGCTTTCAGCACCCTGTAGAGTCCGTACCCCGACAAATTGAGGCTATTCTGAGGGCGAAAGTGTTTGCAACTCAATATTAGGATGTTATTACTAATGTTTTGTACACTCAGTGTAAATGTACTGAAGTAAACATGGTACAGAGGTAATAGTGGTTCTGAGGTCTCACTATGTTGGACCATGGCGCTTACAATTCCAGGGTTGTGGGTTTGATTTCCCCAGGTTTCCCATGTTGAATATGTACAGTTAGGCACTATGTGGTATGTCAGAATCCCTTGATGATTCTCTGCTGGTGTTCCAACTATATGGAACAGTATAGGAACATATTCCATATCCATTTTGATGTAGGGTTCCTGCTTTAGAATTATGTGTTGATCTAGCTGGCTTCAGAATGATTTGTTGATCTAGCTGGCTTTAGAATGATGTGTTGGTCTAGCTGGCTTTAGAATGATGTGTTGATCTAGCTGGCTTCATAATGATGTGTTGGTCTAGCTGGCTTCAGAATGATGTGTTGTTCTAGCTGGCTTCAGAATTATGTGTTGGTCTAGCTGGCTTCAGAATTATGTGTTGGTCTAGCTGGCTTTAGAATTACAGTGGGGAGAACAAGTATTTGATACACTGCCGATTTTGCAGGTTTTCCCACTTACAAAGCATGTAGAAGTTTGTAATTTTTATCATAGGTACTCTTCAACTGTGAGTGACGGAATCTAAAACAAAAATCCAGAAAATCACATTGTATGATTTTTAAGTAATTAATTTGCATTTTATTGCATGACATAAGTATTTGATACATCAGAAAAGCAGAACTTAATACGTTTCCTGTAGTTCTTGACCAGGTTTGCACACACTGCAGCAGGGATTTTGGCCCACTCCTCCATACAGACCTTCTCCAGATCCTTCAGGTTTCGGGGCTGTCGCTGAACAATACGGACTTTCAGCTCCCTCCAAAGATTTTCTTTTGAGTTCAGGTCTGGAGACTGGCTAGGCCACTCCAGGACCTTGAGATGCTTCTTACGGAGCCACTCCTTAGTTGCCCTGGCTGTGTGTTTCGGGTCGTTGTCATGCTGGAAGACCCAGCCACGACCCATCTTCAATGCTCTTACTGAGGGAAGGAGGTTGTTGGCCAAGATCTCTCGATACATGGCCCCATCCATCCTCCCCTCAATACGGTGCAGTCGACCTGTCCCCTTTGCAGAAAAGCATCCCCAAAGAATGATGTTTCCACCTCCATGCTTCACGGTTGGGATGGTGTTCTTGGGGTTGTACTCATCCTTCTTCTTTCTCCAAACACGGTGAGTGGAGTTTAGACCAAAAAGCTCTATTTTTGTCTCATCAGACCACATGACCTTCTCCCATTCCTCCTCTGGATCATCCAGATGGTCATTGGCAAACTTCAGACGGGCCTGGACATGCGCTGGCTTGAGCAGGGGGACCTTGCGTGCGCTGCAGGATTTTAATCCATGACGGCGTAGTGTGTTACTAATGGTTTTCTTTGAGACTGTGGTCCCAGCTTTCTTCAGGTCATTGACCAGGTCCTGCCGTGTAGTTCTGGGCTGATCCCTCACCTTCCTCATGATCATTGATGCCCCACGAGGTGAGATCTTGCATGGTGCCCCAGACCGAGGGAGATTGACCGTCATCTTGAACTTCTTCCATTTTCTAATAATTGCGCCAACAGTTGTTGCCTTCTCACCAAGCTGCTTGCCTATTGTCCTGTAGCCCATCCCAGCCTTGTGCAGGTCTACAATTTTATCCCTGATGTCCTTACACAGCTCTCTGGTCTTGGCCATTGTGGAGAGGTTGGAGTCTGTTTGATTGAGTGTGTGGACAGGTGTCTTTTATACAGGTAACGAGTTCAAACAGGTGCAGTTAATACAGGTAATGAGTGGAGAACAGGAGGGCTTCTTAAAGAAAAACTAACAGGTCTGTGAGAGCCGAAATTCTTACTGGTTGGTAGGTGATCAAATACTTATGTCATGCAATAAAATGCAAATTAATTATTTAAAAATCATACAATGTGATTTTCTGGATTTTTGTTTTAGATTCCGTCTCTCACAGTTGAAGTGTACGTATGATAAAAATTACAGGCCTCTACATGCTTTGTAAGTAGGAAAACCTGCAAAATCGGCAGTGTATCAAATACTTGTTCTCCCCACTGTATGTGTTGGTCTAGCTGCCTTCAGAATGATTTGTTGATCTAGCTGGCTTCAGAATGATTTGTTGATTTAGCTGGCTTCAGAATGACGTGTTTATCTAGCTGGCTTTTGAACAAAGAATAATCCATGTCAGCAGATTGAGTGAGTGTGTGGGCGTGAGTTAGTGAGTGTTTGTGTGTGGGTGCGTGCGTAAGTCGCACAGTGCAGATTCCTATCGATGAATGGGTGTCAAAACACAGGCTGGTCACAAGAAAGAGACGTTGGCACTCACCCCACCAAAAATGTAAAATTATGGTATAGCACTGCGCAGAGCCAGAGAGCTGCCTAGACCGCTGCAACACTCAGAGCCAGAGAGCTTCCTAGACCACTGCACTACTCAGAGCCAGAGAGCTGCCTAGACCACTGCACCACTCAGAGCCAGAGAGCTGCCTAGACCACTGCACTACTCAGAGCCAGAGAGCTGCCTAGACCACTGCACCACTCAGAGCCAGAGAGCTGCCTAGACCACTGCACTACTCAGAGCCAGAGAGCTGCCTAGACCACTGCACCACTCAGAGCCAGAGAGCTGCCTAGACCGCTGCACCACTCAGAGCCAGAGAGCTGCCTAGACCACTGCACCACTCAGAGCCAGAGAGCTGCCTAGACCGCTGTAACACTCCGAGCCAGATGCTGCCTAGACCACTGCACCACTCAGAGCCAGAGAGCTGCCTAGACCACTGCACCACTCAGAGCCAGAGAGCTGCCTAGACCACTGCACCACTCAGAGCCAGAGAGCTGCCTAGACCACTGCGCAGATCACCATTCTCAAGCAAGCAGGGAGGGTATTTGACGATACTTAATGGAAACAGTGCATTGTTTTTCATTTTGTTTTAAGCCTTCCCCAAACCATGGCTCTAACCTTAACCACTCAAAATGAATACCTAAACCTAACCCGTTCAGTTGTTTCTGTTTAACCTTCTAACCACGCGGAATTAACCCTGTAACCACACGGAATGAATGGGTCAAAAATCGTAGTTCAACACAGTTCAAGATGTTTGCATTACCTGAGTATTTCGATAAATGCCACACATTTGCATTTTACTAAACCACACGCACCACAACCTCATGAGAGTCTAATCACTCTGTCTGTGTTACCTGGCAGACTTAAGTGTAAAGCATTATTTCTCAATATATTGCAGGTACGTTAAACACTGCCCTAAGCAGATGTGATGTATTCAGCTTATATTCCCTATTGAGTGATATTCTGACTGCATTGTGCAAGTTTTCCACAGATTTATCTTGAAAGAAGAGTATAGTCATCCTAGATGAACTGGAGAATTTTTGGGCACTGATGTACCATTAATTATATGAGGTTCAGCTTATTAATTACCAGATGTGTATCTTCGCCTCCCTAAGTCAGGGTTCATAATCATCTATGTTCACAGCTGTTACAATTTGAACCAAGTCACTGTCTGATTACCAATTCACCACCACCCTCTCGCCTTCATCTCCTTCTTATTTCAGGACTCAGCTGTTCTTAGGTCACCCCACGGGCCTCTGAGTGATGAATGCTCGTTACGGTAGAAAAATGCATGCTAATCAATCAGTGGCTGCTTAGTGCAACTGTAATTTAAAGCAAATTTAGATTGCAGTAGAGTAGCTCAAGAGTATTTAGTATTTATTAGGATCCCCATTAGCTGCTGCCAAGAGAGAGGATAACTCGCACAGCTCTTAAATTACTGTTCTGAGTTCGACCAAAAATGGCTGCCAGGAAGGCCCCTGTCCACACTGCAGACTATTCAGCAAATTATCAATTTGCTGCCTAGACATCTACGTTAATATCCATATCACACTAGACATGCCTAGACATCTACGTTAATATCCATATCACACTAGACATGCCTAGACATCTACACTAACATCCATCTCACAACGGACATGCCTAGACATCTACGCTAACATCCATCTCACCACGGACATGCCTAGACATCTACTCTAACATCCATCTCACACCTACAGTAGACATCTACCCTAACATCCATCTCACCACGGACATGCATAGACATCTACGCTAACATCCATCTCACACCTACAGTAGACATCTACACGAACATCCACCTACAATAAATGAGCCTTCTTTCTTGACAAACACAGATGACATGATGAAATGTTAGTCAGTGGTGTTGCGCCTATCCCAGTCAGTGTCACTGATTAAGACAGCCCTAATGCATGTTAAGGTCACATCCAGCCAAGGACCAAGCAAGCAATGTGGTTCCAAGTTCAACTAAAGTGGCAATTGATTGTGGCAATACCAAACAAATCACTATTAGACTGACATAGTGGTGCCTATGTCAAGGCGGCTCGCCCCTTTCCCTTTTTGACCTAACACATGTCCATCTCAAGGTGGGCATACAGTGCCTTTGGAAAGTATGCAGACCCCTTGACTTTTCCCACATTTTGTTACATTACGGTCTTATTCTAAAATGGATTAAATAAATACAAATCCATAGCAATCTACACACAACACCCCATAATGACGAATGGAAAACCATTGCCAAATGTTGGCAATGGTATAAAATATTAAAACAGAAATACCTTATTAACATAAGTATTCAGACCCTTTGCTATGAGACTCGAAATTGAGCTCAAGTGCATCCTGTTTCCATTGATCATCCTTGAGATGTTTCTACAATGTGATTGAAGTCCACCTGTGGTAAATTCAATTGATTGGACATGATTTGGAAAGGCACACATCTGGCTATATAAGGTCCCACAGTTGACAGTGCATGTTGGAGCAAAAACCGAGGTCGAAGGAATTTTCCGTAGAGCTCCGATACAGGATTGTGTCGAGGCACAGATCTGGGGAAGGGTACCAACAAATGTCTGCAGCATTGAAGGCCCCCAAGAACCCAGTGGTTTGGAACCACCAAGACTCTTCCAAGAGCTGGCCGCCCGGCCAAACTGAGCAATCAGGGGAGAAGGGCCTTGGTCAGGGAGGTGACCAAGAACCCGATGGCTCTGACAGAGCTCCAGAGTTCCTCTGTGGAGATGGGAGAAACTTCGAGAAGGACAACCATCTCTGCAGCACTCCACCAATCAGGCCTTTATGGTAGAGGGACCAGTAAAAGGCACATGACAGCCCGCTTGGAGTTTCCCAAAAGGCTCCTAAAGACTCTCAGACCATGAGAAACAAGATTCTCTGGTCTGATGAAACCAATTTTATTTTTATTTTTTTTATTTCACCTTTATTTAACCAGGTAGGTCAGTTGAGAACAAGTTCTCATTTGCAACTGCGACCTGGCCAAGACAAAGCAAAGCAGTGCGACAAAAAAAAACACAACAACACAGAGTTACACATTAAACAAACAGTCAAAAACACAATAGAAAATCTATAAACAGAGTGCAAAATGTAGTGCAAAAATGCAGTAAGGTTGGGAGGTAGGACAATAAATAGACTATAGAGTAGAAATAAATTACAGAATTATCATCATTAACACAGGAATGAAGGATGTGCAAATTATGATGTGCAAATAGAGATACTGGAGTGCAAGATTAGTGAAAAATAAACGAAAATAAATATGGGGATGAGGTAGTAGAGTGGGCTATTTACAGAAGGGCTATATACAGGTGCAGTGATCGATAAGCAGCTTTGACAGCTGATGCTTAAAGTTATTGAGGGAGATAGGAACCTCCAGCTTCAATGATTTTTGCAATTCGTTCCAGTCATTGGCAGCAGCGAACTGGAAGGAATGGCGGCCAAAGGAGGTGTTGGCTTTGGGGGTGACCAGTGAGATATACCTGCTGGAGCGCATGCTACGGGTGGGTGTTGCTATGGTGACCAGTGAGCTGAGATAGGGCGGGGATTTACCTAATAAAGACTTATAGATGACCTGGAGCCAGTGGGTTTGGCGACGAATATATAGTGAAGGCCAGCCAACGAGAGCATACAGGTCGCAGTGGTGGGTATTGTAAGGGGCTTTGGTGACAAAACGGATGGCACTATGATAGACTACATCCAATTTGCTAAGTAGAGTGTTGGAGGCTAGTTTGTAAATGACATCGCCGAAATCAAGGATCGGTAGGATAGTCAGTTTTACAAGGGCATGTTTGGCAGCATGAGTGAAGGAGGCTCTGTTGCGAAATAGGAAGCCAATTCTGGATTTAATTTTGGATTGGAGATGGTTGATGTGAGTCTGGAAGTTGAGTTTATAGTCTAACCAGATGCCTAGGTATTTGTAGGTGTCCACGTATTCTAATTCGGATCCGTCGAGAGTAGTGATGATAGTCCGGTGGGCGGGTGCTGGCATTGTTCGATAGAAAAGCATGCACTTAGTTTTACTAGCGTTTAAGAGCAGTTGTAGGCCACGGAAGGAGTGTTGTATGGCATTGAAGCTTGATTGAAGGTTAGTAAACACAGTATCCAAAGAGGGGCCAGATGTATACAGAATGGTGTCATCTGCGTAGAGATGGATCAGAGAGTCACCAGCAGCGAGAGCGACATCGTTGATGTATATAGAGAAAAGGGTTGGCCCAAGAATTGAACCCTGTGGCACCCCCATAGAGACTGCCAGAGGATCGGACAATAGGCCCTCCGATTTGACACACTGAACTCTGTCTGCAAAGTAGTTAGAGAACCAAGCAAGGCAGTCACTTGAGAAACCAAGGCTGTTGAGTCTGCCAATAAGAATGCGGTGATTGACAGAGTCGAAGGCCTTGGCCAGGTCGATGAAAACGGCTGCACAGTACTGTCTTTTATCGATGGCGGTTATGATATCGTTCAGTACCTTGAGCGTAGCTGAGGTGCACCCATGACCAGCTCGGAAACCAGATTGCATAGCAGAGAAGGTACGGTGGGATTCGAAGTGGTCAGTTATCTGTTTGTTAACTTGGCTTTCGAAAACTTTAGAAAGGCAGGGCAGGATGGATATTGGTCTATAACAGTTTGGGTCTAGAGTGTCTCCTCCTTTGAAGAGGGGGATGACCGCGGCAGCTTTCCAATCTCTAGGGATCTCAGACGATATGAAAGAGAGGTTGAACAAGCTAGTGATAGGTGTTGCAACAATTTTGGCTGATAATTTCAGAAAGAGAGGGTCCAGATTATCTAGCCCAGCAGATTTGTAGGGGTCCAGACTTAGCAGCTCTTTCAGAACATCAGCTGTCAGGATTTGGGTGAAGGAGAAGCGGGGGGGGCTTGGGCAAGTAGCTGCCGGGGGTGCAGAGCTGTTGACCGGGGTAGGGGTAGCCAGATGGAAAGCATGGCCAGCCATAGCAAAATGCTTATTGAAATTTTCAATAATCGTGGATTTATCAGTGGTAACAGTGTTTCCGAGCCTCAGTGCAGTGGGCAACTGGGAGGAGGTGCTCTTATTCTCCATGGACTTTACAGTGTCCCAGAACTTTTTGGAGTTAGTACTACAGGAAGCAAATTTCTGTTTGAAAAAGCTGGCCTTTGCTTTTCTAACTGACTGGGTGTACTTGTTCCTGACTTCCCTGAATAGCTGCATATCGCGGGGGCTATTTGATGCTAATGCAGTGCGCCACAGGATGTTTTTGTGTTGGTCTAGTGCAGTCAAGTCTGGGGTGAACCAAGGGCTATATCTATTCTTAGTTCTACGTTTTTTGAAAGGGGCATGCTTATTTAGGATGGTGAGGAAAGCACTTTTAAAGAACAACCAGGCGTCCTCTACTGACGGGATGAGGTCAATATCCTTCCAGGATACCTGGGCCAGATCGAATAGAAAGGCCTGCTCGCAAAAGTGTTTTAGGGAGCGTTTGACAGTGATAAGGGGTGGTCGTTTGGCCGCTGACCCATTGCGAACACAGGCGATGAGGCAGTGATCGCTGAGATCCTGGTTGAAAACAGAGGAGGTGTATTTGGAGGGCAAGTTAGTCAGGATGATATCAATAATGGTACCCATGTTTACGGATTTTGGGTTGTACCTGGTGGGTTCCTTGATAATTTGTGTGAGATTGAGGGCATCTATCTTAGATTGAAAGACAGCCGGGGTGTTAAGCATATCCCAGTTTAAATCACCTAACAGTACAAACTCTGAAGATAGATGGGGGGCAATCAATTCACATATGGAGTCCAGGGCACAGCTGGGGGCTGAGGGGGGTCTGTAACAGGCGGCAACAGTGAGAGACTTATTTCTGGATAGGTGGATTTTTAAAAGTAGAAGCTCAAACTGTTTGGGCACAGACCTGGACAGTATGACAGAACTCTGCAGGTTATCTCTGCAGTAGATTGCAACTCCACCTCCTTTGGCAGTTCTATCTTGACGGGAAATGTTGTAGTTGGGGATGGAAATTTCCGAATTTTTGGTGGCCTTCCTAAGCCAGGATTCAGACACAGCTAGGACATCCGGGTTGGCGGAGTGTGCTAATGCTGTGAATAAATCAAACTTAGGGAGGAGGCTTCTAATGTTAACATGCATGAAACCAAGGCTTTTACGGTTACAGAAATCAACAAATGAGAGTGCCTGGGGAATAGGTGTAGTACTGGGGGTTACAGGACCTGGGTTTACCTCAACATCACCAGAGGAACAGAGGAGTAATAGAATTAGTATTTGACTAAGGACTTTAAGAACTGGACGTCTAGTACGTTGGGTACATAGAATAAAAGGAGCAGATTTCTGGGCGTGGTGGAATAGATTCAGGGCATAGTTTATAGTCAAGGATATAGAAGGGTGTGAGTTCAGTGGAGGTAAACCTAGGCGTTGGGTAATGAAGAGAGAGGTTGCATCTCTGGAGACACCAGTTAAGCCAGGTGAAGTCTCCGCATGTGTGGGGGGAGGGACAAAAAAGCTATCAGAGGCCAGTTGAGCAGGACTGGGGGCTCTACAATGAAATAAAACAATAATAGCTAACCTAAACAACAACAGACAAGGCATATTGAAATAAGAAAGGGGCAGAACATAAAATAAATAAAATGACAGTTAATTAAGAGGGCTAAGACAACGACGGGTAATGGCGATGAATGGACAAAGAGGGTCAGTTAGAAAGAAGTGATGTACTACACACAGGACCTGAGGCCTGATAGTTAAACAGAAATAAATACCATAAAACCAAACAGTCCTGCAGGCATCAGCTGTGGAGCTGAACAAGCGTAGGATCCGATGAAAAAGTAAAGTGGTGAGCCGGGGAAATCAGTTCAATGGCACGGCGTTCAGAGTGTTAGCAGACCGGGCTAGCAGGCCGGGGCTAGCAGATGAATCTTCGGCGGCGTCGCAGAGGGGAACCCTGTTGATTCAGGCCAAAGATTGAACTCTTTGGCCTGAAAGCCAAGCATCACGTCTGGATGAAACCTGACAACATCCCCCTGCGGTGAAGCATGGTGGTGGCAGCATCATGCTGTTTGGATGTTTTTCAGCGGCAGGGATTGGGAGACTAGTCAGGATTGAGGCAAAGATGAATGGAGCACAGTACAGAGAGATCTTTGATGAAAACCTGCTTTAGAGCGCTCAGGACCTCCGACTGTGGTGAAGGTTCACCTTCCAACAGGACAACGACCCTAAGCACACAGCCAAGACAACACAGGAGCGGCTTCGGGACAAGTGTCTGAACGTCCTTGAGTGGCTCAGCCAGAGCTCGGACTTGAACCTGATCTAACCTCTCTGGAGAGACCTGAAAATAGCTGTGCAGCAACGCTCCCCATCCAACCTGACAGAGCTTGAGAGAATCTGCAGAGCAGAATGGGAGAAACTCCCCAAATACATGTGTGCCAAGCTTGTAGTATCATACACAAAGGTATTTTAACAAAGTAATGAGTAAAAATACTTAAAACATTTTTTATATACATTTGCAAAAACGTTTTTAGCTTTGTCATTATGGGGTATTGTATGTAGATTGGGGGGGGGGGGTCTATTTAATACAATTTAGAATAAGGCTGTAAAGTCAAGGGGTCTGAATATTTTCCTGAAGCACTGTACATGAAGTGCTGGTATGAAAAAGTTGCTGGTTCACATTTTAGGTGTTCATATTTTTGAGTGAATGGGTAGACATTGTGATTTCCCCAAGGCTGTGACCTCTGACTGGTGTGTGTCACGAGAGTTTGTATTTTTATTGACAGAATATGATGAATGAAGGCCGTCTTGCTTCAGGGTCACCGTGGTGGAGCCCTTAAAGCTCAATCAGAAGTTGAGACAATAACAAAGCTAATCCCCGCCCCTGTTTTGGTAAAAAGCTCTGGGATGGGGCTGGAGGAATGTAACCACTTTCAATTTCATAGACCGAGCTATGGATGAAAAGACTGACCATAAAATCAAAATTGTAGTTTTAACCATGTTTTGAGGCTATATACTATTTGTTTACATTTGTTTTGTTTACAATTACATTTTTAAAACAAGGTTATATTTTGGGTTCTGATGGGGTATGACAGTTGAACTATGCTCATGAGGCATTTGTAAGTAATATTCTTCAAGAATCAATGGGTCATATCAATCATTTATAAGTCCAAAAATGGATGTAGCAACTGCAGATTATCAATTTACATCAAATAGTATATCCCCAGTGATACATAGTGAGGGATAGTAGTGTTCAGTCCATGGCATCTTCAAATGTCTAAAAGCTGCCCCCATATTGAAAGTCTCGGATGCACGATACTACCAGTACTTATTTTGCGTTTTCCAAGACAGTAGTTTTGCTTTTGATACTCAAGTAATTATACTTTAAAAACATTCTTTACTTACTTTTAAATATTCCTTTGGATTCTTGCCCAATCGAAAACTCTCAGAGAATCTGCGCGCTGAATAGAACAGAGGCGTTGGAATCTAAACCTTTTGATTAGGAGATGAAACAACCACCACAATCCAGGGTCCAATTTAATGAACGGAACTTTATTCTTACTCTGCGGAGATGGATTCTTCACATGCTCAACAAAACATTCGCTTACAGTGCGATTCAAAGAGAAACTCTCCTACACATTAGGCCTAGTTCAAACATGCTTTCTCCCTGTGTGGAAATAATGTTACTTTAAAGTTAGATGTTTTGTTTGAACGTTGCCCAGCCCTCAGTTTATATAACCTGTACTTCTTACTGCAATACAGCACTTTCCCCCCTCTTTCCTGTGTCTCCAGTAATCTGTCTCTGGCGGTTGTCGGTTGATTGATTGAGCTTATTTATTTGTTTCTCTGGAGTGGAGGAGGTACGGAGGTATGGATGAGGGGAACAGGAGGGCACCAGAGGGTTGGATTCTTGCTGACTGGGCACATGTCTGTCCTAAGTGCTGTGGCATCCCCCTCTCTAAAAACTTGGCCAACCGCCTCAGTGGGAGGGCAAAAATAACACTGATGGTTTTATGACTCAGCAATAGGACAGTTGATTGATTATTGAAGAAGCCCGCCACTGGTTGTAATGATGTATCCTACTACAAGTGAATGGCTGCCCTCGGCCTCATTGACAAGTCCCACTTACTACTTTTGATATCTGTTTTTAAAAGGATTTTAGACTCATTTTAACCTTGTCTCATCTTTGTAGATTCAGCTAAAGCTAAACCATTGTTTCATACAAATATGCTGTAATAAACTGTACATTTCCCAAAATTGGGATAACAGAAGAATACAATTATGAATTATAAGCATTATCAATGTACAAAATGTGTGTTATTTAGAGAATAAAGCACTGCATCTCAGTGCTAGAGGTGTCACTACAGATACTTGTTAGATCCCGGGCTGTATCACAACCGGCCGTGATCAGGAGTCCCATAGGGCGGCACACAATTGGCCCAGCGTCATCCGGGTTAAGGGAGAGTTTGGCCGGGGTAGGCCGTCATTGTAAATAAGAATTTATTCTTAACTGACTTGGCTAGTTAAATAAAGGTTAAATAAAAAAAATACAATAAAAATAACGAAAGGCTAGTGCAGGAAATATGTTTGGCTGTGCAGTATGCAAAATGGATGTTGTCCAATCTAAATACTGCTCAGGAAAGAAGAGTCTAACGGTATGCCATGCTGTGTCACCTATACCTATACTGTTTTCTCAAGGTCTAATTGTTTCCTCTCTCCCTGATCGCCCCTCTGTGGTTCTGTCCCTTTTCCCTCTTTCTTGCTTTTCCTCTGCCTTGCTCTCTGTCTCTTTTTATTTCTCTCGCTGTTGTGTCACTCATCTCTCTCTCACACTCTCTCTCTCTCTCAAGGCTGTAGATATTTATTCTCCCTCTGTCCCTCCCTCCTTCCTTCTTCTAGTTAAATAAAGTTTAGGCCAGACAAAATTGATTCACTGTTTAACGGATTTTCCCCCCAGAAAAGTGAAGCAGACGGGCAATTGAGCAAAGAAAATAATAAAGAAAAATAAAGAAAAAAAGATAGAAAAAAACTAACAGTGGTTTTAAGTGGTTAAGGAATAACAGTACTTTACCATTGTCCTAGGGCACTTGTGCAGGCTCTATGCCTGATGTGAACTTCAAGAGTTCTATTATTCCATGCGGAAACCCACACAATTTTTCTTTAAAGAATGCAGATGTTAGTGTTGTTATAACCTTGAGAAATTAAAGTATAACTTGTGACAGTTGCTTTATTCCAATCTCGTAATTTGATGTGATTTATAGGGTAATGGACTAGACTATAAAAAAAATTTCTAATTCAAGAATGATTGACAATAAATAATTGTAATCAAATTAAAATGTTGATTTATAATAATGAGTTCATTACACTGAATGCATCTCTACCCTATAGGCCTTAACAAAATATTTGTAGAAAGAGGGTCAATCAAGTTAGGTCTGCCAAATTAATGTAGCATTGGGAAAAAATACATAAATCCAGCCGTAGAGTATAACCTATCATCAGCAAAATAAAAAAATTAGAAGCATCAATCTAAATTCGAGCCCAGTACCTTTGCTTATCGCATCCTCCTTGTCTGCCACGAAAAGCCCCCTCCTTGGAGACAGTCGATTACATCATTGTCTGCTGATCTGCACGAAGTGTGTGCGTGCCACTGGCGATGTACTTTGCTGGACATGCTAGCTGTTCTCGGCGGCGTATTCTGTCTTGGTGTTATCGGTTGGCCTACTACTGCTGGTACTACCGGTAAAATCACCATACAGCTGGCACACTTGGAGTTCATCAATCATTTTGACTTAGATTTGGTTGTCCAAAATACTATCAACTTGCACTGTGTCTTTGCTGATGAATGCCCTGATCTATGTCCAGTCAATTCGTTCAATTACATTGTTTCGTCTATCAATCGCTTCTAATAGATCTGAAAATTATGCTGTTTATAATGAGGGACGTCCCACGTTTATCCTGGACACATAAATAGTAGGAATTTGCGCTTGCTTCAGCTTTGACGGCACGAGAGAGAAATTAAACATCTGCCTGTCGCCTGCAGGTGCGGGCGTGTGTTTCACTGTCCAATCCGAGGCTCCTAAGTGATCTGAGATTGTTTGGTCTCTTGCGCGTCAATTTGGGAAAGCCTCAAGGGAGAACGGACAGTGCGTTTATAAACAAAGCGCCGCATATATTGGCCAAGAAAATAACACATCAGATTTTTTGCGGGGTGTGGTGAAAAGTAAGGCGGGGCATCCTTTAAACACTAATTCAACTTTGTCCGGTCTTAAATAACATCTAAATTCTCTCTCTCCGTTATGAATGGAGCCTGGCTGCAGCAATTAGCTGGCTGCCCGATGAGGAAAGTAAGGGCTATCATATTCCAATTAGGAGACAGTGGGGAGGGAATAAAAAAAACCTGGGCCAGGCCAGGGCATTCATCTCTCCTAGCACATGATCAATAAATGAAATGAAATAATTATCACGTATTAACCATCAGTTATTCACATTACTTAAATTTTTATAAAACATTTGTTATGTGTATCACATTTTGTTTTATTTGATGACTTTATTATTTCATTCCAAGTCATCATCTCATCTCTATAGAGCTGCTGCCTGTGCTGTCTGACAAAATCACTAACTTTTATGACTGCTGAATACCAACTCATTTACTTAGATTATGTATTTTCAGGTATAGATACCTCGCCATGCAACAGCTGCTCTCTATATCCCCTCACGATCTTGCGTTTTTCTCACTCTTCCGTAGCAGGCGTAAAAGAAACACAGACCGGATTAATCGCAGTGGATTATGCTCATTGTAGTGAATTATCACGTTTTATGCGCTAAACTATGTAGAATATTGGCCTGTTGGAAACTACAACCGTTCAGGTTGGATCTGATTTAGCTCACAGAAAAAAACCGGAACAAAATGCAATTCAAATAATTCATCCGACGTTGTAAATTAGTTGTTTAAAAAATGTCAGTTAATCGCTCAGCACTACTATAGGGTAATGAAAGTTGAAGTATAGAGCCCATGTCTCACACTCTCTCTTAGACTGTCTTTTTAATTTCTCTTTGGTTTGCTAATAACCTCAGGCATCTTGTGGACACCTAAAAAGGCCGTACTCTGACCCATCCCTCTTCCTTTTCTCTCCGACGGAGGACAATCTTTATTGTTTTATTCATGCCCATGGCTGAAGGCTCTAATATTTCCACCTACATTCCTGTGTCTGACATCACAATCACCATTTATCATAGTTACGCTCCTATTATTCAGATCAGGAATCAGTGAAGTAGTGTGAATTCTAGAACCGTAGAATAGAATAAAGCCAAAACAAAGAAGGGCTGTTAAAACTGTAACTTAAAGTGGATACAGCCTCAATGGTCAGTAAACGCACTGGAAGTTGCACATCATTTTCACAGCGTTCAAGCTTGCGCTCAGCAAACCTCAAATTTGCTCAGTGCCGATGATAATTACAGGGAACATTGACATTGACCATGGTCATTTGGCAAGGCTTGACATTAACATGTTTATCCACTTGTGGACCATCTATATTGTTTTATTCATGCCATGGCTGAAGGCTCTAATCTTTCCACATACATTCCTGGGTCTGACATCTCAATCACCATTTTTCATAGTTATGCTCATATTATTCAGATCAGGAAGCAGTGAAGTAGTGTGAATTCTATTATACTTTTGAATTGTATTGTTCCCAAAGTTAGGGCTGTGACGGTCATGCAATTTTGGATGACTGTTATTTGTCATCCAAATGACCAAGGTCAATGTTCTCTGTAATTTTCTTCGGCACTGAGCAAATTTCAGGTTTGTTGAGCGCAAGCTTGAAAGTTGTGAAAATTCTGTGCAACTTCCAGCGTGTTTACTGTGACCCTTGAGGCTGTATCCACTTTAAGTTACAGTTTTAACAGTGGCCATGTAGGCTATTGTGGCTATTTGATCATAATGTAGGCCTAACAGTGCCCTACCATCAAAAACAATGGAGAAAATGCATCCCATAACATTTTAACATGGAAATAGCTATTCTATCATGTGATGTTCAATTTAGGCCTACATTCAATGAGACTTTTTTGAAAAAAACGTGCAAGGCTTGACATGAACCTGTTTATCCACTTGTCCTTCAGACAAGGAGGTGACTGAAGATGTTGTTGTGTTTGATGCAAGAAACAACTTCACAAAATAAAATGCATTATTATTCCCATACCATTATTATCAGAATCAGACAAATTATGCTACCCTCTGCCTATTGGCTACTTAGCTTATTCACTCCCCTATTACTGACT
Organism: Thymallus thymallus; assembly: GCA_023634145.1. Classification (NCBI taxonomy): domain Eukaryota; kingdom Metazoa; phylum Chordata; class Actinopteri; order Salmoniformes; family Salmonidae; genus Thymallus; species Thymallus thymallus. The sequence goes on from CM042385.1 coordinate 14,990,692, forward strand.
ACAAATGATCTATAACTGGGCTAATAACTCACTAACTAGCAAAGGATATGAACAAAATGTGGCTACATGCAGCTCTCGCTTTGATCTCAAAACAAGCGCATCTTCTCACGACAGCTCATGCTGTAAACACAGTCCAGTTCAAAGTAAATGGCACAGATACATATATGTCAATGGTCTATTTGTATATAGGCCTACTGCATCTCTAATTGTTTATGCCGCACTCGTCTGTGTAGAGTACGGGCTGAGTAGTGCGTGTCAATGCAATAGAATCCTACTCCGATGCGTTCTGCTTACAACAACATCTCTAGTTTGTTTTGTTTCGGTATGTTGCATTGAAAGAGGCTAATATTGCGTTGTTTCACAATTGCCACAGTAAAGGGAAATGTTGATAGTGTTAACAGGGAAAACTCTAGAACAGTGGTCACCAACCTTTTTTATGACTTAAACGTAAGCCCCTTTTTTAACATAACCAATTAACAACAGTACTCTAGCAATGAGGTTTGTGCAGTAAGCTATAGGCCCAATACATTATCAACGCATTTTGGCATTACTTGAATTGCCCTGCCAATGCGTTGTTGTTCAGGCCATTGTTTTAAATTATATTTCAACATTTGAGGTAGGCTACATGATCACACCCGTAATAGATCCGTTGTATTACTTGTTAAGCACAGCTGAGTGAGCATACATTTAAAATAATTTCCTTTTTATTTTTATTTTACTGGGCTGATCGTGCCTGCATCTATATCAACTATTACATTCTAACAGCTGTAGTCCACCAAAGCACAGGATCAACTTGGGTGGAATTTAGAATGATTATATTATCTTGTACGGTAATATGGTTACAGTGAAAAGAGCATTAGTGGAGAGGCAGAGGGTCCGCCTCTCTACATCCCTCTGTTCTCCCTTTCCTCCACTGACACTTAACAAAAAGGGACCATCTTCCAGCTGATGGGGCAACTCGAGTCTCACTGCATTATTTATGCCTCATACACAAATTCATATTGTTACTCCTATGAACAGAGGAAGTGAAATATTCCTTGATATTAAAAAAGACCCATGCCGCTAATAACAACAAACCTATAGATACACTTTCCTGCTCATTCATTACTACTGCAGTGCTTGTTGTAGCGCTGAGTGGAAATAGGAAGAACATGCATTTTATGTCTTATAAAAGTGTTGAATACAAAGTGTTGACAGTGCTGAGTAAGAATTTAAACATTAACTCACTCATAAAAACAGCAGCTCTTTGCTGTATTCGTTGACAGTCTCTCTCTAGTCATGGTTTTAAATGTTTTGAAATCCCACATTATCAATTTTGCTCTAGCTTTCTTTTATGCCTGCTACGTTACTACAGACACGGTAATCTGAGCCATCCGATTAGTCAGCGGTACGCCTATAGTGTACTTTATTTGCTCACTGGGCCGGTTGGGAAGGCAGAGTTTGTACCTTCAGACACATGAAATGGTTCAAAATGGCAACAGTTTGCCTAAGGCAGGGCAGCTGAATCAGATGCACCTACCGCCAACAGCCTGAGACGCAGGGTTGGTGGACTAACAGACTAAATATAATCCGTTACATGTAAGGGATTACAAAAAAACAGTAACTGTAATCCGTTACGTTACCAGCTAAAATATTGTAATCAGATTACAGATACTTTTTACAAACTACATGATTACTTCAAGGATTACTTTTAAATTCAGAAAGGATGTTTGCGGAAAAAAAATCTGACACTTTTCTCAATGACATTCAAATCAGCTTTGAAAAAAAGGCGCAAGTTTAAGTTTGTTCCGCCTGAGCGAGTCTGACCACAAGTCAGAGACCACTATGATGACACACCAAATGTGTTTGATGGATCGCCGGAATAGGCTTTGGTAGGCTACAGTCCAAACTGTCTTCCAATGGTCCAACTGCTGATTAGCATCCAAAGATTATCCAACTTGAATAAACGCTTGGAGGATGACCTCAGTGGTGTAGTCTTCGGCTATAAGGATATCACTTACAGTTGAAGTCGGAAGTTTCATACACCTTAGCCAAATACATTTAAACTCAGTTTTTCACAATTCCTGACATTTAATCCTAGTACAAATTCCCTGTTTTAGATCAGTTAGGATCACCACTTTATTTTAAGAATGTGAAATGTCAGAATAATAGTAGAGAGAATGATTTATTTAAGCTTTTATTTCTTTCATCACATTCCCAGTGGTTCAGAAGTTTACATACACTCAATTAGTATTTGGTAGCATTGCCTTTAAATTGTTTAACTTGGGTCAAATGTTTCGGGTAGCCTTCCACAAGCTTCCCACAATTGTTTTTGGCCCATTCCTCCTGACAGAACTGGTGTAACTGAGTCAGGTTTGTAGGTCTCCTTGCTCGCACAGGCTTTTCAGTTATGCCCACAAATGTTCTATAGAGTTGAGGTCAGGGTTTTGTTATGGCCACTCCAATACCTTGACTTTGTTGTCCTTGAGCCATTTTGCCACAACTTTGGAAGTATCTTTGGGGTCATTGTCCATTTGGAAGACCCATTTGCGACCAAGCTTTAACCAAGCTTTAACATCTATTTTGTGAAGTGCACCAATCCTCCCTGCAGCAAAGCACCTCCACAACATGATGCTGCCACCCCCGTGCTTCACGGTTGGGATGGTGTTCTTCGGCTTGCAAGCCTCCCCCTTTTTCCTCCAAACATAACGATGGTCATTATGGCCAAACAGTTATATTTTTGTTTCATCAGACCAGAGGACATTTCTCAAAAATGGTCGATATAGGACTCGTTTTACTGTGGATATAGATACTTTTGTACCTGTTTCCTCCAGCATCTTCACAAGGTCCTTTGCTGTTGTTCTGGGATTGATTTGCACTTTTCGCACCAAAGTACGTTCATCTCTAGGAGACAGAATGCGTCTCCTTCCTGAGCGTTATGACGGCTGCGTGGTCTCATGGTGTTTATACTTGCGTACTATTGTTTGTACAGATGAACGTGGAACCTGTCAAGCTGCCTGTCAATCCTTGTTTTTGAAACCAGTGGACAGCCAGTTGAAAATGCACTCTTGCAACAGCTGCATATTGCGGATCCCAGCCTAACGAAAAAAGTGGGTATTTTATTGCTCAATCTAATTCATGCTGATTTTAAAAAAATTATAATACATAGGTCTAACGGACACATGCTCAAACTCACACACTTTGATAGACTTAAAGGGGGCAATCTATAGCTGCTACATCCATTTTTGGACAGATCTAATTCAGTACAAAAATGGATGTAGCAACTACACATTGCCCCTTTAAGTCTATCAAAGTGTGCGCCTCCGGGATGCTGGCCTTCTAGGCAGAGTTGCAAAGAAAAAGCCATATCTCAGACTGGCCAATAAAAAAAAAAAGATGAAGATGGGTAAAAGAACACAGACACTGGACAGAGGAAGATATGGCTATTTCTTTGCAACTCTGCCTAGAAGGCCAGCATCCCGGAGGCGCACACTTTGATAGACGTAAAGGGGCAATGTGTAGTTGCTACATCCATTTTTGTACTGAATTAGATCTGTCCAAAGTCGCCTCTTCACTGTTGATGTTGAGACTGGTGTTTTGCGGGTACTATTTATGAAGCTGCCAGTTGAGGACTTGTGAGGCGTAATTTCTCAAACTAGAGACATTCATGTATTTGTCCTCTTGCTTAATTGTGCACCGGTGACTCCCACTCTTTCTATTCTGGTTAGAGCCAGTTTGCGCTGTTCTGTGATATCTTCAGTTTCTTGGTAATTTCTTGCATGGAATAGCTTTCATTTCTCAGAACAAGAATAGACTGGCGAATTTCAGAAGAAAGTTCTTTGTTTCTGGCCATTTTGAGCCTGTAATCGAACCCACAAATGCTGATGCTCCAGATACTCAACTAGTCTAAAGAAGGCCAGTTTTATTGCTTCTTTAATCAGCACAAATCAGTAGGCAAATTTTGGACATGTAACTGTAACAGATGACATTTTGAAAGGAACCTACCCATCCCTGCGGAGACTAATAAAACAAAATAGGAAGGCTTTATCGTTGGGTTTTTTACAGAAATATTTGGCGATCGACTAGGAATGCCTTGGAGATTTACAGTTTGGTGACCACGGCTCTAGAAAGTTGAGTGAAGTTCAATCTCATGCTTCTCTGTGTTGGATATTTCTGCACGGCAGTCTCGGGCTACTGCGTGCGCAATTTAGAGGGAACATTGGTTAATCCTATAAAAAATATATTTTGTTTTTTTATTGTTGTGACGGTTATTGTAATTTGATGACTGTCGTCATCCATAATTGTCGCATACACAAATATACAGTTGCCCTACCCTAAATGTCCTGACTTATGAGTTTGGTCTGAGTTGGCAACCTCAATGTTAAGTGAATTACGTGCAGACTAATGAGCTATACACCTGCATACAAATTAAATTGAGTAAATGTACTGTTGGCCCACTTCATTTATGTGCAGTTGATTTGATTATGCTTTGCTCCAAGTCTCCAACCATTTTTTTTTAGCATGTTTAATTTGTGTAAATGATTTACCTGTGGTTTCTTACTACCATAGGAGTAACTATTAGCCTGTCACCTTGAAACTTTTAGTTATGTTTTGTCTACCTGTGCAACTTCTAGTAGTAGTAGTTGTAGTATTAGCAGCAGTTAGTTTATTGTTCCTGATGGGAAATTGATTTATTCATTAATATGCGACTTATATCACACACTTTGTCATAACACCTTCCTTTCCTCACCCTCCTCTCATATCTCTCTCCCTCCCCTCATATCTCTTTTGCTCCGTCTCTCTATCTCTCTCCCTCTCCCCACAGAGGAGGGCTACGAGCAGTTCCGCGTGGCAGAGAAGTCCCATGGTAACTGGGTGAAGCTGGTGGTGGAGGGCAACACGTCAGAGGTGCTGACCAACATGGGGAAGAAGGTGTTCAAGCAGTACCTGGAGGCCCTCAGGGCAATGAGCGCAGCCCTCAGCAAGCAGCTGGGCAAATACGACATGTATTCCATGGTGGTGGGCATGGTCCTCGTCTTCCAGGTGGGTAGTGGGGTGTTGCCCCTAGATGCTTGTCAGTTAGGCATTTTGCTCATGAATGGCTAAGGTTAGGGTTGAGGGGAGCCTGATCCTAGATCTGTACCCCGGGGAAACTGCACGGAGCTGGGAGTGAGCCAAGGATCAGGGGCAGGAACTTACACAATGAGGGAGGTGATGTTGATGATGATGTAGTGGGTAATATCTTGTTTATATATACTGCAATTTGTATATTAACAAAGTATAAAAAATGTATCTGACTCCATAAAGACAATTTAGCAATGTGCAAGCTGGACTGTTGTTGAGTTACAGGAAAAGACTGTCAAGAAATTGTCTGGGAGCTTCCAATCAGATATCTGACCTAAAGGATGTCATCACAACAGCTACCCAGAGGTGTGACAGAATGGGTGTTGTTGAGAGCAACACAGACAATTCAGCATTCCTGAGAAACACAATAGAATCCTTGAATACAGTGTTGTCAGAGTCATGTCGGGGGCTGGGCCCATCATCATGATGAGGAACACTTTTCTACATTATACTTAAACTGTTAAGTACAGTATATATGCATGCCAGTGCATGGTATGGTATGTGACCATGGTGGGATATTACTAATGGTTTAAATACTCAGCAAAAAAAGAAACGTCCCTTTTTCAGGACCCTGTCTTTCAAAGATAATTCCTAAAAATCCTAATAACTTCACAGATCTTCATTGTGAAGGGGTTAAACACTGTTTCCCATGCTTGTTCAATGAACCATAAACAGTTAATGAACATGCACATCTGGAACGGTCATTAAGACACTAACAGCTTACAGACGGTAGGCAATTAAGGTCACAGTTATGAAAACTTAGGACATTAAAGAGGCCTTTCTACTAACTCTGAAAAACACCAAAAGAAAGATGCCCAGGGTCCCTGCTCATCTGCGTGAACGTGCCTTAGCCATGCTGCAAGGAGGCATGAGGACTGCAGATGTGGCCAGGGCAATAAATTGCAATGTCTGTACTGTCAGACACCTAAGACAGCGCTACAGGGAGACAGGACGGACAGCTGACCGTCCTCGCAGTGGCAGACCAGGTGTAACAACACCTGCACAGGATCGGTTCATCCGAAAATCACACCTGCGGGACAGCTACAGGATGGCAACAACAACGGCCCGAGTTACACCAGGAATGCACAATCCCTCCATCAGTGCACACAGCAAGAACTGGCACCAAGAACTGGTACCTACATCCATAAAGATCACACATCCAAATATTAGCGTTTTAAGATTCCAATTCTGCTCCTGAAGAGACCCAAAGTCTAGACTAGGCATATTCATAGAACGCAATCAATTTTAATGAAAAAAAATGTCATGTTTTTATAAGGCTTGACTTTATTAAAGCCCATGGTTTACATAGACTTTATATAGTGTTGATATAGCCTTCAATTATTAAAATGACCATGAGCTAGTGTGAGAAGAATTCGACAGATCTCTACTGCCCTTTGTTGAGCAAGCATTTCTTCAACTAAACTTTTTCTGGGGCTGAAGGGCCTCGTAGTAATTGTACAACTTTATAACAAATCTACCGTGTGAACGATATTGGGTAGGGCAATTCTCCGTGGTTCCCTTCATAACAAATGAACAAAGCTAAATCTGCCTCGCTGACTGTTGCAGTCACTACTAATGTTTATTTCAATATGTTTTGATAATTTCATCTTGGAGAAGAAGCTTTGTATGCAAAAAGGTAATTTGGCGGTAAAAGCGGAGAACAATTATCGTAACAATCACAGAACATGTTAGCATATGCTCACTTAAGTTATTTTTGTATGGGTTTTAAATAATGTATGACTGTTTTGGTTCATTGGTAGAGCTGTGATATGTTTTGTTATTGTTTTTATAGAACATACTGTATTTTATAACCTCATGGGTTTAGAATATGGCTTGAACTGCCAGGGACCTCACGGTATTATCACTATACTTACAGTGCCTTCGGAAAGTATTCAAGACCCCTTTACTTTTTTCACATCCTGTTAGGTTACAGCCTTAACTTAAAATTGATTAAAAAGTAATAATAATCCTCATCAATCTACACACAATACCCCATAATGACAAAGCAAAAACAGGGTTTTTGATTTTTTTGCAAATGTATTAAAAATAAAAAAACATCACATTTACATAAGTATTCAGACCCTTTACTCAGTACTTTGTTGAGTTTTATTGGGTATAATACTACAAGCTTGGCACACCTGTATTTGGGGAGTTTCTCCCATTCTTCTCTGCAGATCCTCTCAAGCTCTGTCAGGTTGGATGGTGAGCGTTGCTGCACAGATATTTTCAGTTCTCTCCAGAGTTGTTCGATTGGGTTCATGTATGAGCTCTGGCTGGGCCACTCCTGCGTTGTCTTGGCTGTGTGCTCATGGTCGTTGTCCATTTGGAAGGTGAACCTTCGCCACAGTCTGAGGTCCTGAGCGCTCTGGAGCAGGGTTCCATCAAGGATCTCTCTGTATTTTGCTCCGTTCATCTTTGCCTCGGTCCTGACTAGTCTCCCAGTCCATGCCACTGAAAAACATACCCACAGCATGATGCTGCCACCACCATGCTTCACCGTAGGGGGATGGTGCCAGGTTTCCTCCAGACGTGATGCTTTGCATTCAGGCCAAAGAGTTCAATCTTGGTTTCATCAGACTGTAGAATCTTGTTTCTCATGGTCTGAGAGTCTTTAGGTGACTTTCAGCAAACTCCAAGCGGGTTGTCATGTGCCTTTTACTGAGGAGTGGCTTCCATCTGGCCATTCTACCATAAAGGCCTGATTGCTGGAGTGCTGCAGAGATGGTTGTCCTTCTGGAAGGTTTTCCCAACTCTAGAACTCTGTCAGAGTGACCGTTGGGTTCTTAGTCACCTCCCTGTCCAAAGCCCTTCTGCCCCAATTGCTCAGTTTGGCCGGGTGACCAGCTCTAGGAAGAGTCTTGGTGGTTCCAAACTTCTTCCATTAATTAATGATGGAAGCCACCGTGTTCTTGGGTTGCTGCAGAATGTTTTTTCTCAAGGATGATTAATGGAAACAGGATGCACCTGAGCTCAATTTGGTGTCTCATGGCATAGGGTCTGAATACTTATGTAATTAAGGTATTTCTATTTATATTTTTTTTTTATACATTTGCAAAAAATTCTACAAACCTGTTTTTGCTTTGTCATTATGGGGTATTGTGTGTAGATTGATGAGGATTATTATTTTTTAATCCATTTTAGGTTAAAGCTGTAACGTAACAAAATTTGAAAAAAGTCAAGGGGTCTGAATACTTTCCGAAGGCACTGTATGTGTCGATACGATAATGTGTTGTGATTCTCACAATTCTAAATGTATTGTGATTTGATGTTGAGATTTGATGTTCCAAACATATTGCTCACCATATGTCTGCTTCAGAGAGACGAGAGAGCATGAGAAAACAATTTGATCAGTCATGGAGTTAAGACCTGAAAACATGTTGCCCACTCTTTAAAAAAAAAAAAAGTTGGAGAACAAGCTATAGGACGAAAAATACCAGAGTTTTTGCGTAGGTACAGGCGCCTAGTACTAGCTTTTACTTTGAGTCAAACTATCGATATATATTATTATCGTCCAAAATAATATTGCGATATGTAACTGTCAATTATTTCCCCCATCACTTGTTTACAAAGTTCTGCTTTTAGATTTTGCTTAGCAACAGTAAATACTGTACTCACAAGTCATTAATCCAGTTTTTCCATTTGAATTCTCTGGCTTTGCTGTCATTCTCACGCCTTTAGAGTGTTTCCCTACAAGTTATTTATTTCTTATCAGAGATAGCGTACTAATTCCAGCATGACATGGAACGCTCTGTATAGACTCCCCTGTGAGCATTATTGGAAGCAGTGTGGAAAGTTGACAAAATTATCCCAAACTCTGAATAGAAACTTAGAAGAGTCCCTCAGAGGTGGCTGCCTCCCATCAGGAAGAAAGAAGTGAAAGATGCGAAGAGAGAGAAAAGAGGCTGTTTTCAAAAGAAAAAGTTGGACTTTTCAGCATTTTGTCACAGTTAATACTCAAGGACAAAACAACTAGTCATCTAGTAGATTGAGCCCGTAGAGAAAGGGAACTACATAGCAAAGGACATGGAACACGTGTCTCTTTGGTGTTTACTTTGAAAATAAAGAGCTTGCATATTTGCTTCCAAGATGGCACATTCAAAGGTTCCAGTTGAAAGACTTCAGTCAAGCCAAAATCCAAATGCAAATATGGAGAAGCGCACACATTATGCTTTAGCTTTGACTCAACCCAAGACACATCAACCACGGATTGACAAATGTCTGTACCCACATACTCTACGTATGGACCCTTGACTCCAGTGTTGCCTCATTGCTTGCCCATCCATCCATCTCTTTCTATCTGCTGTTTGACTCATACAACAGTTGCAACGACAGAAATGAGCTTGGTCTGTCCGGTGTTAGTGCTGGATGTCCATGCATCTGTGAACACACCATTGTGAGTCTATGTTTTCACTTGTGAACGCACACACTGATTGACTAAGTGTGTGACTAAGTGTGTTCGTTCCCCTTTCTGTCTCCAGCTCCTTCTCCTCCTGCTGCTGGCCATGCCCGAGGCACTGAGCAGCGCCTCAGAGGTGGATCTCCCTGTGTCCTCTGCGCTGCTCTCGCTGCCCTTCTATCTGCTGTGCCTGCTCCTCTCCTCTGTGCACGTGCTGGTGTGCACGTCGGCCGAGAGCTCCTGTTACTTCTGCAGCCTCTCCTGGGGCCTGGTGTTCGGGGCAGTGGCCCTCTCCTCAGCCCTGCTCTGCATCCTGGTCTCCATGGCAGCCAGGAGGGGAGCAAAGACCCCTGGGAAGGTGAGTACGTCGACAATGAACCATCGTGACTGAGACATTAGTAACACTTTGTGTTCTAAAGAATGATCATACTTTACACTCTGCTGTTTTCCTTGTGTGTATTAAAAACAACCTAGTAATTAATAGTAGTAGTTATGTTTTGGATTCTTTTTGAAGTATTTGAAACTAGCACCACTTAACCATTTCATAACAGCGTATCGGAACAGTGTCTTTCACTGACATTTCTCTTACATTTAAATTAGACCACTTTTGAGGTCTGGAAAGGTGCATTGTCTTCTCCCCAACCACAGTAGCCTATTCCCTGCCAATGACATCATTGCGCAGACAGGTAAAATAATTGCATTAGCATCATAGTTCAAAACAAGAGCATGTTGATAAAAAGGTACCCTTTGAGACGAAAGGTCTTCGAAATTACACTGGCCTTTCTTTGTAATGACTTATTTCTGTCCCTACAAGTCTTACATATAAAACCGATGGACCTCGAACTTTTTTTTTTTTATTCATTGCAAAATGGCACCCCAAGCATGCAACAAAAAGAGAGGTGAATAATGAACGTTAATTGACCACTTCTAGATAAAGGCAGAACAAGTTTTAAAGACAAACCAGCTTTTTTTTGTTCTCCATCTAATGAGATTAGAAAGTCACCAGTGTCACCAAGCTTTCTTAATTACAGTATGTCTGAAGAAGTGGCCTCTTCTCTCTCCCTTCTGGGAACTAACAGAAAGTGCTGACAGAGGAAAAGAAAGGCGAGAGAGAGAAAAAGGGTTTTCGATCGTAAGGCTCATAAGTGAGTCTGTTACAGAGAGAACTTGATTCCCTCCCATGGACCTAAATAAAGAGCTGGAGGGAAGATCACGTCTTGTTTGTTGAGGTCGTGTTGTGCAGTGGAACATTGCGAATCTGACATGCATTGATTACTGCAGTTATGTTCTCTCCATACAGTCTGACATGCATTGATCACTGTTGTTTATGTTATTTGGGTTTAGGGTTCCCTAACCAGATGTCAGAAGCACTTTTTTAACATTTGAAATTTTGCTAAGAGGACATCTTGTGTGTTGGGCTCTCCTTTAGCTGAATATGGTCAGTTCTACTTCAACTGACCATATACAGGTTACTGCCAAATAAAGTGTCTGGAACCCTGTTGGGAGTGTTGATACACCGTTCTTCCATGAGAAATTCCATAATTTGGTGTTTTATTGATGGTGGTGGAAAACGCTGTCTCACATGCTGCTCCAGAATCTCCCAGAAGTGTTCAATTGGGTTGAGAGCTGGTGACTGAGACACAAAGACACACACAGACACAGACAACCCCTTATGCTCCTTTGAGACCCCTCTTTCAAAGTCACTGCGATCTAGCCATGGTAGCCTAAATAATGGGCAGCTGGGCGGTTTTATACATGACCCTAAGCAGCTTCCCATCTCCAGTCCTCCAGTACCCCCTAAGCAGTTTCCCATCTCCAGTCCTCCAGTACCCCCAACAGCCCATCTCCAGTTCTCCAGTACCCCCAATAGCCCATCTCCAGTCCTCCAGTACCCCCAACAGCCCATCCCCAATCCTCCAGTACCCCCAACAGCCCATCTGCAGTCCTCAAGTACCCCCAACAGCACATCTGCAGTACTCCAGTACCCCCAAAAGCCCCCCTTTTGCTACTATAACAGCCTCCACTCTTCTGGGAAGGCTTTCCACTAGATGTTAGAACATGGCACTTGCTTCCATTCAGCCACAAGCATTAGTGAGGTTTGGCACACGGTCGGCGTTCCAATTCATCCCAAAGGTTTTTGATGGGGTTGAGGTCAGGGCTCTGTGCAGGCCAGTCAAGTTCTTCCACACCGATCTCGACAAACCATTTCTGTATCGACCTCGCGTTGTGCACAGGGGCATTGTCATGCTGAAACCCGGCCTTCCCCAAACTGTTGCCACAAAGTTGGAAGCACAGAAACGTCTAGAATGTCATTGTATGCTGTAGCGTTAAGATTTCCCTTCACTTCCCTTCGCTTGGCATTGCGCATGGTGATCTTAGGCTCGTGTGCAGCTGCTCGGCCATAGAAACCTATTTCATTAAGCTCCCGACGAACAGTTCTTGTGCTGACGTTGCTTCCAGAGGCAGTTTGGAACTCGGTAGTGAGTGTTGTAACCGAGGACAGGCGATTTATACGTGCTACGCGCTTCAGCACTGTTTGTCTCCATAGACAATGTTTGTCTATGGAGATTTCATGGCTGTGTGCTCGATTTTATACACCTGTCAGCAACGGGTATGGCTGAAGTAGCAGAATCCACTCATTTGAAGCAGTGTCCACATACTACTGTATATAATAGTGTATGTTTCAAATTGGAGTCCCGAAAAAGCATTAGCAGGAAATTTACATTGGCTCGTTTGATCTTCACAGACAACTGGTGCTGAACAACTTAAAATTAAAAAGTTGGTGGGTAACAAGGCATCGCTTCCAATAATTGACTCAATGCACCCTGATAGGTTTACTTTGTCTGTCTCAGCATGCCTTGGGAAACCGAAGGGGGGAGAGAAGGGAGCCTGGCGGGGTTCATTTTCTGTGACAAACCTAGACAGTCTGGCAAAAAGGTAGAGATAAAGTCTGTTTCCCAAATGGCACTCTATTCCCTATAATAGTGCCCTATGGACCCTGGTCAAAAGCAGTGAACTATATAGGGTATTGGATGCCTATAAGGACCAAGGCAAAGACTTGTGAGAATGTGCGTAAACACAAACTGCCCTCTGGATGATAAACACTCATTATGATCAAACGGGATCTCCAGCAGTGTGCCAGTCTGGTATTGGATTATAGATATAGTGCATTCGGAAAGTATTAAGACCCCTTGACTTTTTCCACATTTTGTTATGTTACAGCCTTATTCTAAAATTAATTTAATAAATCTACACACAATACCCCATCATGACAAAGCAAAAACTGGTTTTTAAAAATTTAAATTATTAAAAATAAAAAAACAGATACCTTATTTACTTAAGTAATCAGACCCTTTGCTATGAGACTCTAAATTGAGCTCAGGTGCATCCTGTTTCCATTGATCATTCTTGAGATGTTTCTACAACTTGATTGGAGTCCACCTGTGGTAAATTCAATTGGTTGGAAATTATTTGGAAAGTCACACACCTGTCTATATAAGGTCCCACAGTTGACAGTGCATGTCATGACAAAAACCAAGCCTTGAGGTCGAAAGAATTGTCTCGAGCCCCGAGACAGGATTGTGACGAAGCACAGATCTGGGGAAGGATACCAAAATATGTCTGCAGCATGAAGGTCCCCAAGAACACAGTGGCCTCCCTCATTTTCTTAAATGGAAGAAATTTGGAACCACCAAGACTCTTCCTAGAGCTGGCCGCCCGGCCAAATAGAGCAATCGGGGTAGAAGGGCTTTGGTCAGGGAGGTGACCAAGAACCCGATGGTAACGCGTCTCCTTCCTCCTTCCTGAGCGGTATGACAGCTGCGTGGTCCCATGGTGTTAATACTGCGTACTATTTGTACAGATGAACGTGGTACCTTCAGGCGTTTGGAAATTGCTCCCAGAATTTTTTTCCCTGAGGTCTTGGCTAATTTATTTTGTTTTTCCAATGATGTCGAGCAAAGGGGCACTGAGTTTGAAGGTAGGCCTTGAAATACATCCACAGGTACACCTCCAATTGACTCAAATTATGTCAATTAGCCTATCAGAAGCTTCTAAAGCGATTACATAATTTTCTAGAATTTTCCAAGGTGTTTAAAGGCACAGTCAACTTAGTGTATGTAAACTTCTGACCCACTGGAATTGTGATATAGTGGATTATCAGTGAAATAACCTGTCTATAAACAATTCTTGGAAAAATTACTTGTCATGCACAAAGTAGATGTCCTAACCGACTTGCCAAAACTATAGTTTGTTAACATGAAATCTGTGGAGTGGTTGAAAAATGAGTTTTAATGACTTCAACCTAAGTGTATGTAAACATCCGACTTCAACTGTGTGTGTGTGTGTGTGTGTGTGTGTGTGTGTGTGTGTGTGTGTGTGTGTGTGTGTGTGTGTGTGTACAGAAAATCACATTGTATGATTTTTAAATAATTAATTTGCATTTTATTGCATGACATACAGTGGGGAGAACAAGTATTTGATACACTGCCGATTTTGCAGGTTTTCCCACTTACAAAGCATGTAGAAGTCTATAATTTATCATAGGTACTCTTCAACTGTGAGTGATGGAATCTAAAACAAAAATCCAGAAAATCACATTGTATGATTTGTAATTAATTAATTTGCATTTTATTGCATGACATGAAGTATTTGATACATCAGAAAAGCAGAACTTAATATCACCTACCAACCAGTAAGAATTCCAGCTCTCACAGACCTGTTAGTTTTTCTTTAAGAAGCCCTCCTGTTCTCCACTCATTACCTGTATTAACTGCACCTGTTTGAACTCATTACCTGTATAAAAGACACCTGTCCACACACTCAATCAAACAGACTCCAACCTCTCCACAATGGCCAAGACCAGAGAGCTGTGTAAGGACATCAGGGATAAAATTGTAGACCTGCACAAGTCTGGGATGGGCTACAGGAGAATAGGCAAGCAGCTTGGTGAGAAGGCAACAACTGTTGGCGCAATTATTAGAAAATGGAAGAAGTTCAAGATGACGGTCAATCTCCCTCGGTCTGGGGCACCATGCAAGATCTCACCTCGTGGGGCATCAATGATCATGAGGAAGGTGAGGGATCAGCCCAGAACTACACGGCAGGACCTGGTCAATGACCTGAAGAGAGCTGGGACCACAGTCTCAAAGAAAACCATTAGTAAAACACTACGCCGTCATGGATTAAAATCCTGCAGCGCACGCAAGGTCCCCCTGCTCAAACCAGCGCATGTCCAGGCCCGTCTGAAGTTTGCCAATGACCATCTGGATGATCCAGAGGAGGAATGGGAGAAGGTCATGTGGTCTGATGAGACAAAAATAGAGCTTTTTGGTCTAAACTCCACTCGCCGTGTTTGGAGGAAGAAGAAGGATGAGTACAACCCCAAGAACACCATCCCAACCGTGAAGCATGGAGGTGGAAACATCATTATTTGGGGATGGTTTTCTGCAAAGGGGACAGGACGACTGCACCGTATTGAGGGGAGGATGGATGGGGCCATGTATCGCGAGATCTTGGCCAACAACCTCCTTCCCTCAGTAAGAGCATTAAAGATGGGTCGTGGTTGGGTCTTCCAGCATGACAATGACCCGAAACACACAGCCAGGGCAACTAAGGAGTGGCTCCGTAAGAAGCATCTCAAGGTCCTGGAGTGGCCTAGCCAGTCTCCAGACCTGAACCCAATAGAAAATCTTTGGAGGGAGCTGAAAGTCTGTATTGCCCAGAGACAGCCCCGAAACCTGAAGGATTTGGAGAAGGTCTGTATGGAGGAGTGGGCCAAAATCCCTGCTGCAGTTGAAGTGTACCTATGATAAAAATTACAGACTTCTACATGCTTTGTAAGTGGGAAAACCTGCAAAATCGGCAGTGTATCAAATACTTGTTCTCCCCACTGTATGTGTGTGTGTGTGTGTGTGTGTGTGTGTGTGTGTGTGTGTGTGTGTATATATATATATATATATATATATATATATATAATTTTTTATTTAAACTTTATTTAACTAGGCAATTCAGTTAAGAACAAATTCTTATTTACATTGACGGCCTACCTACAGTTACAGCCATAGTAATACGCCGCCCCTGGAGCAACTTAGGGTTAAGTGCCTTGCTCAAGTACACATCGACAGGTTTTCACCTTGTCGGCTCAGGGATTCCCTCAGTCCCTCATCTCAGGGACCTTAAAGCAAGGCGGGATAGAGGGATGACTAAGAAAGGAGAGATAGACAGAGAGGGCGTTTTTTTTTCCCAAGACTTTGTTTACACAAACAGCACTCTGTTTACATATTACGTTTTCCCCTCGGCTGAGCTCGCGGCGAGGAGCGTCCCTCCCGTTGATGAATGAGCTGCGCTAGGCGAGGATGAGCCGCTCCCTGTGGAAAAGCGTGTTACCGTTTACCGTTACCGTGGGAGCCATCACTCACCTCTGTCCTGTGTACATGGACATGTCCTGCACCTTACATTTCTTTTTTTATCATTCATTTTTCCTTTATTCATACCTTTTGGAGGAAGAGTGAAAGACGGAAAATGAATTCTATAATGCAAACAGTCAATAGATTTCAACAGTTAGTCAGTAGATGTACTGTTGTGAGCTTTCCTTTTGACATGATTAAGATGTTTGCCCTGAAGCACAGTAAACACTCAGTCCCTGTGTGTTTTAGCTGCCGTGACAGTGTGTTAACTTAGTGGGGGTCATAGTAGTGCACTTACTTACTCTTTCAGGCTCCCCCTGAGTACTGAGTCAACAACAAGATGCAGTTCACAGGACCAGGGGGAGTACTTTACAACTCAGTGTGGGGCGAAAACACAAACGCCCCCCCCACACACACACTCATAGTCATAGAATAGAAAAATACTCCCTCTAAGTTGCTGTGGTTTTGCTTTCTAACAGGGTTTTTGGGGATGGCATCCAAATGCCTTCTCTTTCTAGGTTGTGGCATCTGTGTTCCTGATATGTTATTGTGTTAGAGGGATCTTGTCTATGCCATCAGTTTCCATTCACTTCTGTTACTCTATATAGGTTTACAACTAGAATATGGACCTGATTTTAATTACATCCTTTATCTTGATCATTTTGGCAGGTTCGGGTTACTCTGTATTAATTGTATCGCATCTCTGTTGCGTTTCCTTTCTTAATTTGGTCAGTGTGTTTATGTTTAATTAGTTGTGTTTATATTCCACTATAGGCCTGTGAGCATAATGCGATTTTTCTCTCTTTTTCCACGTATCTCCCTTCCTCCTTTCCTCTCTCCTTTCCTCTCTCCTTTCCTCTTCTTCCCCTAGTCTCCATCCCATGGTGGTGTAGGCGGTGGGTGGTCTCTGTCGGAGCTGGACGTTGTCCTCCTGGCAGGCACGGCCAGCCACACCCTCAGCCTATCGTCCAGCAGCTTCGTGGAGGAAGAGCACCAGGTCTGGTACTTCCTGCTCAACACCCTCTGCCTGGTCGTCTTCCAAGACGTTTGTCGCAAGTACTTCCGGGAGCGCTGTGCCAACATGGGGAGCTTGGAGGATGAAGACTACCTCCTCCCCTCTAATGAGGGGGACGTGATTGCCTCACCGCTGGCTGATTTGGGGGTGACGGACGCAGGTTCGGAGAGGTGGCTGGCCCTGGCGACCCCGCCGCTCACCCTGGTGTGTTGTCGTATGCTGCGCTCGCTCAACCAGACCGGGGTGCAGTGGGCTCACCTGCCTGACCTGGGACACTGGCTCAACAGGTGGGTGTGCAGAAGTTTGATACTTGCTATGGATTGTCGTATTGTGTGTTACTTCACTCAGGATGAATGTTGCCATAAGCAGAGCTCCATACACTACTATATAGTGCTAGTTGAATATATTCCATTTTATTCAAAGCTGCCTTTTTTAGTTTTGCTTTTTGCCTGATCAGATCCTATGCCCAATTAATTACAATTCTGGGTACACACGACAAACATTTTGCACCCCACTGCTTTGTAAGGAGATTGGCAATGACCTCCATAGGACTCAACCTGGTCTTAGCCGAGACAGGACTCGCCCGAGACAGCTCCTCTCATCCTTGTTTCCAACATGATTTCTCTCCTTCCTGTTAGACCTATGGTCATTTTCATCTGGTTGTCTTAGCTGCATCTTACTCACTCCATCAGGAATCAGGTTAACGTGCTTCATTGTCTAGCCATGTATTGTATCCACTCAGTCATTCTTCCTCCTTGGAGGTCCCTCAAGGCTGCAGAACCGCCACTCAGACAGATGGTTTGTCCGGGCTGGTCTCCCAGTCTGAACCAGGGCCCATTCCACCCCATTAGCTCTGTGCTCTGGCCAAGATTTTGTCCACAGGCTTATGTAACTTAGGGGTAAACACCCAGGAAGCGTTAATTTGATGTATATGGTCAGCCACGGAATGACTCTTCAGGTTATGTCTTAATAGTCCAATGCAGCCGTTTTTATCTCAATATCAAATCAGAAGTACCTTACTGTGATTGTTTTCAATTAGTTAAAAATAAACAAAAATAGCTTCTTAACAACAGTGTTCATTTCTGCTGCTATTTTAGTTTGTCTTAGTTTTAGTCTTAAAATACCTTCTATTCTTAGTCACATTTGAGTAATTTCATCCTTCGTTAGTTTTAGTTATTTTCAGTTGACTAAAACTCTGGACAATTTTAGTTTAGTTTATCGTCCTTGGTGTGGACGGCCCTTTAGTCACATAATAGTCAGTGCATTTTTTTGTCAGACAGGCTAAAACTCCATCCCACCCAAACAGGCTGAAACTTCAGGTGGTCTTTTCAAAACACCTCTTGCACCAAAAGGCATTTCACAATTTATTTTATTCCAACCTCATAGTGTAGAAATATATATAAAACACTGGAAAATCACATTTTTGACTGCACCGGGCCTTTAAACAGCTATGGCTAGTGAAGTTTTAGTTTGCCAGAAAACTTAAGAGATCATTAGCAAGCTTCTTTGTAGTGTTGCCACGGTAAAGCAGTCCTTAGGGCTCTTAAGGCATAAGGTGATGATACTGTACATGGTTATGACAAGTCTTATAATGCATTATGACAACATCATAATGGTCTCTGAGTAAAGTGTTAGGAATGTTTCAATGAAATGCTGTGAAAAGTGGTTGAGCTTCTGAACATACAGAAAACTCGGTGAACCCCCCCAGTACCTTGGCAAAGGATCTAGGCTAATGTAAGAATATTCATTGTTTAGACCAAGAGAAAATGCATGGAGTGTTATCCATTAGCGCCTGTTACGTTACCTTACCTTATGATCTCTACAGCACCACAATGGTGGCTAGTTTCCTCACATAAATGTTATAAATAAAAGTGGAGTAACTCCCTTAGGAGCTAAAAGCAATGAGTCATATCCTTGGCTGGCTGCAGGTAGCATTAGTCTGTTCCTTTCTATTTTATGTTGAAAGCCTCTCTGACTGCCCTGTAATTCTTCAGTGAAAAAAGCTCAAGGCAGATTTTAGAGTCATCCGAATCCAAGCCCATATCAGATTATCAATGAACCGCCGTACACTCGGATTGTCTGAAAAACCATATGTCTGGCAGGAAGTTTGAGGAACCGTCAGCGAACCCGCTGTTCTCATTGTTGAACCCAAGGTTTTTCTGTCCATTAGCATTCTCACGGCCCCACAACTAAAAAGATGAGTGCCTTGCGCTGGGGGCACTGGGTTCATCGTATTGTGGAATTAGAATTTCCTTTCCGCCGTCATTAGCTGACCTTTTTCCTGTCTGGCAGGACAGGACCTTTTTCCTTCCCCTTTTCCTATATTCCCCCTGCTCGACGCTGTGTGGTTAATGAGCTCCGGCATCGTTCCTCCTTCATGCACCCCCAAGGTGCCTATCTGTTCCCCTTACCCAACCCAACCCAACCCCCTGCCCTTATACCAGGGCTATACTGTCCTTCTGGCGTACCTGGGCTGCATCTCAATAGTCGAACGTGGCTTCCTCTTCCTTGTCTCCTCTCGTTGAACTGCGGTGATATGAATGCAAAGAAGGGTACACGAAAGCACAAAAGTAGATGCTTACTGGGAAGTTGCTATCACCAGTCCAGTTCTTTCTCATTAGGGTTGATAATATGAAGGAAAGGAGACAAAGAAAGTTCCTACTCTCTTACTCTATTGCTTCCCAGAGATGTTCTCTTCGGTCCCAGAGATGTTCTCTTCGGTCCCAGAGATGTTCTCTTCGGTCCCTGAGATGTTTTCTTTGGTCCCTGAGATGTTCTCTTCGGTCCCTGAGATGTTCTCTTCGGTCCCTGAGATGTTCTCTTCGGTCCCTGAGATGTTCTCTTCGGTCCCTGAGATGGTCCCTGAGATGTTCTCTTTGGTCCCTGAGATGTTCTCTTTGGTCCCTGAGATGTTCTCTCTGGTCCCTGAGATGTTATCTTCCTAACTGGTGTTGGGGGGAAAAAAGCAAACACCCCAATCCTCACCTTAAATCTAACCCTACCTCCTCACCCTAAACTTAATTCTGATTCTAACCTTAACACTAAACCCCCTAGAAATAGCATTTTACCTTGTGGGAACTAACAAAATGGCCCCAGTTGGTCAAATGTATGTTTGTTTGTTTGTTTAGTAGTATAGTTAAACTGTGTGTGTGTGTGTGTGTGTGTGTGTCCACACACACACACACACACACACACACACACAAACCAGCTCAGTAAAATCCAGCTCAGAGAGGCCCAGCTCATGAGCTCCATCAGCAGCAGATTTTTATTTAGAATGGAGAAATGAATGTGTTTATGCAGCAAATGTTAGTGCATCGAACCAAATCACGTCGATTGATTCCTCTTATCAAACCGCATCGCACCGAATCGTTACAAACTAAAACGTCTCGTATCAGAGCCCATGTATCTAGATACATATAGAATTGTCTTGAAAGGGAAAGATGCACATCCCTAGTAAATGTGCTATTCTTAATACCCACCTCCAATTTTACAATGTATGACTGAGGTGTTAGTCCAAGGAAATAAACTCCACAAGAAATATATTGTTTTAAATGTCAAATTTTTCTAAAACAGATGTTTAATTAATTGTGCATTTAGTGCAATTACACACTGACTGCAATTACACACTAATAACAAAGTTTGAAGTGGTTTAAATGTTTATCTGTTCTGTCTCTATAGCTTGGAACACAAGATGGTGCTGTCCTTGTTGGCCGCCTTGTCATTGGCTCTGATCTACTTCCTTGTCCAGCGGAGATGTTCCTGGGTGTCCAAGATTGCCATGGCCCTCGGCCTTCTGGGTGTCTACAGCTACCGGGCGGCGGTGGGCAACGTTGTGTTTCCGTGGCAACATGGCGGTGGAAACATGTCCAAGTAAGTTTTCGCCTGCTGAGTGTACAAAACATTATGATCACCTGCTCTTTCCATGACAGACTTACCAGGTGAATCCAGGTGAAATGTGTGATCCCTTTATTGATGTCACTTGTTAAATCCACTTCAATCAGTGTAGATGAAGGGTAGGAGACAGGTTAAAGAAGGATTTTTGAGACATTGATTGTGTATGAGGGACATTCAGAGGGTGAATGGACAAAACATTTAAGTGCCTTTAATCGGAGTATGGTAGTAGGTGCCAGGCATCTAAAAACAATACTGTGTTGTATTTGCCTGTGTCTTTTGAGCCATTTGATATGTGATCACGTCACTGCTCGTTAATGAAGGCTACACCTTAAGGCCTACTTCAGCATAAAGTACACAGCAAGGCCACAGAGAAAGAATAGACTAGGGGGAAAAAACAACCTTTCAATCATTTGTAGCCAAATAACCCAAGGGGAAAACTGCTTTGAAACCCTTTATTGCTGTCTGATTAGAGATCATTGGATTCATGTCCCTAGCCTGGCCGTTTCTGGATCAAAGTGATTAATGGTCCAATCAGGGAGTCTGATCGCTTTATTCACCCCCGTGCTTTTGATTTCTAATGACCAAATGTGGAGCTCCTTTGCCCTGCCACTGGGCTCAATCGCTCCCTCCCTCCCTGTCTTACTCCATCCCTCCCTGTCACCAACCTGCTAATCAACCCTTAGTACCCAGCCAGCTGCATCTTGTCCACAGCCCTGTTGACTGTGAGAGCATAATGAGTGTTCAGGTGCCGCTGCCCAGTTATTCTGCCCCCCTCCCTTGTCTCTTACTAGACATGTTCCCTCCCCCCTCCACGCTGCCCATGACATTGCCTCTACTCCCACC
The DNA here is from genome assembly GCA_023634145.1 of Thymallus thymallus. Classification (NCBI taxonomy): domain Eukaryota; kingdom Metazoa; phylum Chordata; class Actinopteri; order Salmoniformes; family Salmonidae; genus Thymallus; species Thymallus thymallus. Next base: position 15,012,350 of record CM042385.1, read on the forward strand.
TAATTAAAACCTTGACCTCTCACCCCTACCCGCGCTTATCCCTCGCTGCAGAGTACCAGGCGCACACCGACACTCCGTATAATTGACAATGCCGCCGTGCCAAGTCATTAATCACTGCGGGAAGTTGTTTATGCTGGCGCCGCTGCAACCTCCTGGCATTTCCATTTAAGTTGGGTCGATCACTCGCAGCCAGGCTAATCTGGTAGCATGAGACCCCCTCATCCCTTTGTGGTTTATCACACTGACTTACATAGCAGAAAGAGGGTCTCCCACACTGTCTCGTTATGATAGTTCAGGCTGATTCTTTGTGTTTCGTAGGCCAAAGTCTAAAGGGCAATTGGGCTTGACTGACAGCTAAATAAATTGCAAATTGAGGGGTGGGGGGGGTATAGCTCTCTAGGCAGTAGTTTTTCTCTCCCAATGACAACATAATCATCCTTCTCATTTCCTTAGCTTTAGCTTAGCTTAAAATCATGGAGAGTCACCTGTGACATTTTATGGTCTTCACTGTAAGTAGTTGGTAGGTACAGATGTTGGATCTTAAATTCGAATGAGCCTTGTGAGTCCCTAAAAAAGAGAAAGTTGAGTCGAGTCAATGGGATCAGGGCAAATGTTCTCTCTCGCTTGGTCAAACGCTAGTCCGTGGTCATATTACTGCAACATTAACATGTACAAAAATGTATTTGAAATGCAGCCATACACATCAACAACTGTTGTTTTATATAACTTAATAACACAAGATAGTTATCTGTCTCCACTAGGGTACGACATACAAGTGTCAAGGTCAAAGTTGAGTTCAATCGTGGTTTAGTGGTTAGGGCCTTCAAAGTGCACATATAGGCCTACCTTGTTGGTGTGGTTCGATTCTGGCCTACACCCTTCTGGCACAAAGAACTCAATCCCCTCATTTGACTTGATATATTTACCCTTTTCAAATATGGACAATCCAGGGATATTTTACCCCCGATTTTGATAATAAATTACCATACCAGACACTTTTGGACAACATAAATAGTAAGCTAATAAAATAATAACAGTCAGTAGTATAGGCTACACCATCATTAGTTTCCTTGGGTAAATTGCCACATTAGATTTACCGGAGTAAACAATGAAAAGAAAGTGTATTTCTATTGTACGGAATGCTTGTCAAATAGATAAATCACCTGTACAAAAAAGCATGTTCAAAAAGGACTAAGTTGTTCCGATTTACAACACCAACCAAAGGGTGAACATATCTTGAAGGACTTTGGTTACAAGCAGGACTAAGGTTATACCGACATCTTTTAGGGAGCCATAATGGGGTGACCAATAATGGTTGCAATTGAGATGAGGTGGGCTGGGGAATTTAGCTCGTATCGATGGTTCAGCAAGACATAAGCTGGCGATAATCTAGTGCCATCGATGGTTGCAATAGGCCCCTATCTGTCACATAATGAAAGGTGTGAAAACCGATAATAGGCTACGGTTTGTGTTTCCCTAGTTGAGGAGCTGATTTGTGCCATCAGTTGATTGACAGATTAAGGCCTACTGTAGAATGATAAACTTTCCTCCAGTGTAGATGCTTGTTCACGTTTTCTAGTTAAGCTATGTATAATTTGTCAATATAGTTTTGGTCTTTGGTGTGGATTGAATGCCTGTATTGTGTGGCTTTTAATATTTCATTTCATAAAGCAGGCAAGATGTTTATGCAGCCTATCCAAAGACCATTTAGTTGAACTGAGACACATTTCTTAAATGTTTAAATTACCAGACTATTCGTTTTACTTCTTGAAAACATTGAAATAAATGCAATTAACTTGTGGGCCTAGTGTAGGCTTGGGCTGGTGACTAGATTGGAGGCTTGGAGCCGGAACGCGCTGCTTAGACCTGCGCTACGACAGTTCACAAGGAACTATGAATACTATGAATACTGATGATAGACTACATGGACAAATGTATGTGGACACCCCTTCAAATTAGTGGATTCGGCTATTTCAACCACACCCGTTGCTGACAGCTGTATAAGCTCGAGCACATAGCCATGCAATCTCCATAGGTAAACATTGGCAGTAGAATGGCCCCTACTAAAGAGCTCAGTGACATTCAACGTGGCACCGTCATTACCAAAAAGTAAGTTTGTCTATTAACTGTAAGTGTTGTTATTGTGAAGTGGAAACGTCTACGAGCAACAACGGCTCAGCCGCAAAGTGGTAGGCCACACAAGCTCACAGAACGGGACTGCCGAGTGCTGAAGCGCGTACCATGTACACATCGTCTGTCCTGGCATTCTAGACGATTCTCTGCTTCCGTCTTTGTGGCAGCAGTTTGGGGAAGGCCCTTTCCTGTTTCAGCATGACAATGCCCCTGAGGTCCATACAGAAATGGTTTGTCGAGATCCGTGTGGAAGAACTTGACTGGCTTGCACAGAGCCCTGACTTCAACCCCATCAAACAACTTTGGGATGAATTGGAATGCTGAGTGCAACGCTATAGCACTAATGCTCTTGTGGCTCAATGGAAGCAAGTCCCTGCATTAATGTTCCCACATCTAGTGGAAAGCCTTCCCAGAAGATTGCAGGCTGTTATAGCAGCAAACAGGGGACCAACTCCATATTAATGCCCATGATTTTGGAATGAGATGTTCGACGAGCTGGTGTCCACATACTTTTGGCCATGTATTGTACATAGGCGCGTCATTTTTTTAAATAATTTTATTTTAAGCCTTCCCCAAACCAACCTTAACCACTCAGAATGAATGCCTAAACGGTTAACCGTTGAGTTGTTTCTGTTTTAACCCTGTAACCATGTGGAATTAACCCTGTAACAAGGGGGAATTAACCCTGTAACAAGGGGGAATTAACCCTGTAACAAGGGGGAATTAACCCTGTAACAAGGGGGAATTAACCCTGTAACAAGGGGGAATTAACCCTGTAACCAGGGGGAATTAACCCTGTAACAAGGGGGAATTAACCCTGTAACAAGGGGGAATTAACCCTGTAACCATGTGGAATTAACCCTGTAACAAGGGGGAATTAACCCTGTAACCATGTGGAATTAACCCTGTAACAAGGGGGAATTAACCCTGTAACAAGGGGGAATTAATGCGACAAAAGTAGAAGTTCATCCAAGAGTCAACTGGCTTTGGGCCGGATTAGAACCCATGCCGACTCTGGCATATCTTTGCTATGGTCAGCCTCTGGACCACACAGACACTGAGGAAACCAATACATTATTCTGCCTATTGCTTGCCTTGAACATAAAATATAGCAACTGATAAATCTTCAAATCTTCCTGCTGCAAGATTATTCTCCTCCTGTGTCAAATTAAGATACGACATCTGTAGGGATCGAATTCATGTCCACATTTATCTCTCCCGCTCTCATTTCTTCGCCTGTTGCACATCAGGAAATGTTCCACTAAATTCTAAAAAAGAGCATTGTAGAGTCGACTGTAAAAATGTAGGAAAAAAGGGCCTTGGAATTGATGGGTCTCCTGCTGTTTCACGTTTCGATGTCGTGCCGCCTGTCCTCAGCCTGATGAACGGCCATGATTTATGTGGCCCTGCAGAGGCTGCTGAGTCCCCCCCCCCACCCCACCAGATGGGGTCATCAATCAGACCGTTTTTATTGTCATTAAAAAAAGGGAAATTGTCACCATGTAGCTCCTGTGCAAGGAAAGACATCCTGGTAAATAATGTGTACAAACTGTTAGATGGTTTAAGAGGCACTTTGAGTTGCATGTTATTTTTTTTAATCACTTGTAATTTAACAGTTTTTCATAGTGCTTGTTATTCATTTTTGGTTTTCCCATGTTTTATGTTACAATTCACCTCACATCATTATAGAAGGCCAGTATTAAAACCATTGTGTGTGTGTTTGTACCACATCAACATTTTTGTAATTTAGCCACATATCACAGTCGTAGTATGTCAATATTTCCTCAATAAACAAGTTCTCAGCAAAGTCTGTGCTAGTAGGGAAAGACAAGTGCAGGTTACCACGTTGACTAATACTAGCTCAGCTAATCCTAAATGTAATCAAAAATGTTTTGCTGGCTACATCAGGTGTCACACAATACATTGCCCGGCCCCAGAATGCCCACAATGTAAATGTCATTTGTGACATACTGAATGTCTTTGGAGGGTAGAATACTTGAGTTGCAGGGAAGACAGTCCAGTCTTTGTGACCAGCCATTATCTGCCCCACTGATAAGTAATCCCCTTGTTAAATGGCAACGTGGAATCATATCTCAGCCCAGTGCAGTTAATGTGAATTACCGGAGTGGCTTAAGGGCCGGCGATGTCTCTGTGATGAAATGCATCTCCCAGAAACCCTGGGAGGCTAATGTGTTATCTGAACACTCTTGACTTGTTGTGAAGGGCATGGAAGTGTTTGTTAAAGCACCATACTGAATAGAATAGAATAGAATAGTACTATAATACTTGTTTCTTTTTTTTTAACATATATTTGTATTTTCTGGTTTATTTCCAACACCTCCAGAAAACACACACAAATGCAGTGCAGCACCAGAGTTGAAACAATGTATTTAAAAAAAAATGTAGAGGATGCTTTTCATTGTTCCAAATAGCATTATTGCAGAGTGACATTAGTAGTTTCGGAGATCATCATCACTCCCGGCGCTAATTCACTTCCATTCTTCTGGGGTTTTTCTTTCATATGCCATCTTTTATGTTCCCATTCCTGTGAGGAAATGTAAAGATTGAGAGATACTCCTTCAAACCCAGGCTCATGGCATGTTTCTCATTAGGCTAGAGAACCACCTTGTTCAGAGATGGTCTGAGTACTGTAGCCATGAATGTTTCAATGAGAGCTCAAGGTTGTAGCTTGATAGTTTGGACATTTTATTACAAGAACACTTGCTTCTAAGCCGAAGAGTTAGTTTCCAGAAATTACTCAAAATAAGTGTACTGCAGAGCACATAGAACCTACACACCACTTCAGTCGAGATGTAGAAAATTACTGAAATATCTTTAAAGTTCTGTTGAGTGCGCTCTCTCCAAGCACTGTTTGTATTTGTAGCTGTTTTCTAGTGCATCTCAATAAGCTCCTGCAGTGCTCTACACCTCCCCAAAGCAGCCCCTTTATTTTATCCTGATTAGATGTTAGTTGTGCTGACACTTAATTTGGGAACATTTATTCATGCAGATCCCTTATGAAGTTACAAAATTAATTCAGACTCTCATCAGAACCCCGGAGTATACACATGCGCGCACACACACACACACACTTGTGAACACACGCGCACTAACACATTAAAATACACACCTGAGGTGATTGCAGGTGTCATGGTATGATAAGCAACGGCTCAGTCCCTTTCTCTAAAGACATTCCTGGATAAGAATGAAGCTATCATTGGCTCATACACACATTCAGCCTATAGCCTTTCCACGATCCCCTGTTCTAAGCCTCCCTCTGTCACAACCATAGAATTACTTCAGAATGTTATATTTTTCAACGTTCTCTCCAGTATTTGTTCAATTGTTCACTAAATTAGTTTAGATCATATTTTCATTTATGTGTGGCTATGACCTCTGTTGAAAACAAATACAAAATCGAAAGGCCTTTTGAGCACCCAGAATGCTACTGTTTGAGCTGCCAGAATACTACTGTTTGTCAATGTCAATCTGTTATGTTTCCTGCTACTCATGAGAAAATAATGAACGCCGGTGTCTAGTCGCACACACACGCGCGCAGCTAACACACACACACACACACACGCGCGCAGCTAACACACACACACACACACACGCGCGCAGCTAACACACACACACACACGCGCAGCTAACACACACACACACACGCGCAGCTAACACACACACACGCGCAGCTAACACACACACATACACGCGCAGCTAACACACACACATACACGCAGCTAACACACACACACGCAGCTAACACACACACACACACACACACATGCAGCTAACACACACACATACACGCATGCAGCTAACACACACACATACACGCAGCTAACACACACACACACACATGCAGCTAACACACACACACACACATGCAGCTAACACACACACACACACACACACACACACACACACGCAGCTAACACACACACACACACACGCAGCTAACACACACACACGCAGCTAACACACACACATACACGCAGCTAACACACACACACACACACACACACACACACACACGCAGCTAACACACACACACACACGCAGCTAACACACACACACACATGCAGCTAACACACACACACACACACACACACACATGCAGCTAACACACACACACACATGCAGCTAACACACACACACACATGCAGCTAACACACACACACACATGCAGCTAACACACACACACACATGCAGCTAACACACACACAAATACACACACACATGCAGCTAACACACACACAAATACACACACACATGCAGCTAACACACACACAAATACACACATGCAGCTAACACACACACATACACTCACAAACCGCTAACACACACACACAAACATACTTTGATTCCTGTACATCCTCAGTCAACACAGTTAACAAGTCAGCCCCTCAGCCATGCTTAGCATAAATCCAACAAGACTAGGATTTCCAGCCATGCTTAGCATAAATCCAACACGACTAGGATTTCCAGCCATGCTTAGCATAAATCCAACAAGACTAGGATTTCCAGCCATGCTTAGCATAAATCCAACACGACTAGGATTTCCAGCCATGCTTAGCATAAATCCAACAAGACTAGGATTTCCAGCCATACTTGGCATAAAAACCAAGAAGGGATTCTCTCCATCTGATTGTGTGTGTATAAAAAAAATGGGAATAATATAAACACGAGAGCTGTAGCTAGCACAACTCCAGGGTTAGAAGGAACTGCCATTCATCTGAGGGACGATGGTTGCAATAGAATCCCAGTGAATGAATAATACATTGGCAACACCTGCTTGACTCCCTGTCCTAGCGAACCAGACCCGATCCGCTCCTATCACTCCAGGCTCCTTAACTCAAGTATGTTTGGTCCCTCTGGGGAACACGCTGTCAGTCTAGTCATATTTGACGAGAAGCCGGCCTTGTTTGTAAGGCTCATTAGTCTCTGGGAGATTGACAGTTTCTTCTATCTCTTTCGATTTCCTTGTTGAATGTGTCTAAATGAATGGGGGTTGAGTGTTTCACCTTTATCGACACCTTGTTTAGGAAGTGAGGTTTACCTGGTGACGGCTTTCCCAGCGGGCAAAACAGGCTTTAAATTCCATCACAGTTCGTTATGTCATTTCAACATGTTTTGCCCACTAGTTAAGCGTGGTTTTATTGATAATGAACTGTAACCCCATTTCACTCTGCCTCTCCTTCCCTAGGTACAGTAGCTAGCAGTAACAATTGCTGCAGCACCAAAATCCATGTTATTTTTAGTTTGTTTAGGTTCATGTTTATTCACTAGCTGGTAGTTTGTCAGTGCTCATTTTTATATGCTTATCCAAGCTTCTCTCTATCACACACACACACACTCTCTCTCTCTCCCTCACTCTGTCACACACACCCACACAAAGAGGCAGTCTTTTTGGGGGGGTCTGTTTGCTGTTTGGCAGACTGACTGTCTGCACTCTCTCTCCTAAGGGTTCTTGCACTAAAAACTCCTGACTTCTGTTCAAACAACCCTGTCTCCATGATTACGTGCCAGGAGGCTGCATGTTGTCTCCTGTGGTCGTACCTTTTCCCGATGAGTGAAGACATAGAAAACAGGCACAGGAATCGGGATTCGTTCACCCATATCATTTTTTGTCAAAGCCGATGTCCTGGTGCCTTCTGCTATGACTAACAACACACATACAGTTGAAGTCCGTAGTTTACATACACCTTAACCAAATACATTTAAACTCAGTTTCTCAGTTACAATTCCTGACATTTAATTCTAATAAAACAATTCCCTGTCTTAGGTCAGTTAGGATCACCACTTTATTTTAAGAATGTGAAATGTCAGAATAATAGTAGAGAGAATTATTTATTTAAGCTTTTATTTACATACACTCAATTAGTATTGGGTAGCATTGCCTTTAAATTGTTTAACTTGGGTCAAACGTTTCGGGTAGCCTTCCACAAGCTTCCCACAATAACTTGGCTGAATTTTGGCCCATTCCTCCTGACAGAACTGGTGTAATTGAGTCAGGTTTGTAGGCCTCCTTGCTTGCACACGCTTTTTCAGTTCTGCCCACAAATTTTCTATAGGATTGAGGTCAGGGCTTTGTGATGGCCACTCCAATACCTTGACTTTGTTGTCCTTAAGCCATTTTGCCACAACTTTGGAAGTATGCTTGGGGTCATTGTCCATTTGGAAGACCCATTTGCGACCAAGCTTTAACGTCCTGACTGATGTCTTGAGATGTTGCTTCAATATATCCACATAATTTTCCTTCCTCATGATCCCATCTATTTTGTGAAGTGCACCAGTCAGCAAAGCACCCCCACAACATGATGCTGCCACCCCCGTGATTCACGGTTGGGATGATGCTCTTCAGCTTGCAAGCCTCCCCCTTTTTCCTCCAAACATAATGTGTTTATGGCCAAACAGTTCTATTTTTGTTTCGTCAGACCAGAGGATTTCATTTCTCCAAAAAGTACGATCTTTGTCCCCATGTGCAGTTGCAAAGCGTAGTCTGGCTTTTTATAGCGGTTTTGGGGCAGTGGCTTCTTCCTTGCTGAGCCGCCTTTCAGGTTATGCCGATATAGGGCTCGTTTTACTGTGGATATAGATACTTTTGTACCGTTTCCTCCAGCATCTTCACAAGGTCCGTTGCTGTAGTTCTAGGATTGATTGGCACTTTTCGCACCAAAGTATGTTAATATCTAGGAGACAGAACGCGTCTCCTTCCTGAGCGGTATGACTGCTGCGTGGTCCCATGGTGTTTATACTTGCATACTATTGTTTGTACAGATGAACATGGTACCTTCAGGCATTTGGAAATTGCTCCCAAGGATGAACCAGAGTTGTGGAGGTCTACAATTTTTTTTCTGAGGTCTTGGCTGATTTCTTTTGATTTTCCAATGATGTCGAGCAAAGAGGCACGGAGTTTGAAGGTAGGCCTTGAATTATAAGTGAAATAATCTGTCTGTAAACTATTGTTGGAAGAATTACTTGTCATGCACAAAGTATATGTCCTAACTGACTTGCAAAACTGTATTTTGTTAACATGAAATCTGTGGAGTGTTTGAAAAATGAGTTTTAATGACTTCAACCTAAGTGTATGTGAACTTCCGACTTCAACTGTATGTATCCACGTTAATTTGAATCAAAAGACTAGGAACCTGACTTTTTTATTTTTAATATTTTTTTACTTATTACATTTTTTTACCAGGTTGGTGGTGTGAAATGACAACAGTGTAGTTCTCTCTGTCATAATAAGAGGGCCTCTGTGTGATGACTGTCTGTGTACTTACCTACATCATATCAGTTTCTACATTGGCTTGCCCTTCAACTCCCCACCCTGTCTAGAGTCTAGATGTATCTTGTGTACAGGGTGCTTGCTCAGGTCTGTGTGAAAAAGTTACGGACAAAGAGCCATTTCATGACTTTAAAAAGTATGGAATTGTACACTACAGTCTGATCTGATGAATGTCTGGACTTTATGGATACAATGTAGATGCATGCTGTATGAAAAAAGGCTATGCCAAGCAAGATAGGCAACATTTAAACACTCACGTGAACTATGAATCCGTCATCTCCCCATAATAATTGCTGCAAACGAGAAAGGTTGAGAGTGTATCCGTTAGCTTGGGGAAAAGTCTGGATTTGTATTATCTGAAGTGTGCAAGCTCACTTTGTAAGATCTCAACACATTGTTTTGGGTTAGTAAGTCATGATATCTTTTAGGATCTTTTTCCACTACTGGGCCTCAGCCCACCATAATTTTTTTCACCTGTCTCCAGGTTTGTCCCCAGGTTTGAGCAGAGTATACTTGGCTCTACTCACCTCCCTTTATGCTGTCAAATGGAGACTTTACTTTATCTATCCATGTTTTTTTTCCTCTGGGCCCATGAGAGAGTAAAACACTCATAAATAAATAAACAGATGAACTTCTCACCTTTCTCCACGGAGATAACTGATGTCTAGTGAGGCACGAAATGGCTGCCGTTCTGTCCCGAGATGGGGCTGTTTTGTAATGAAACGGTTTGAGGCTGTTTGTAAGGGCAACTGTAGATGCAGGTTGAAGGTGTTTCTGTATTTTTAAAGTGTTGTGGAAACTGCTGATCAGAAAAAAAAGAGCTGATAAAACATGTTACATCAACGAAGAAGGACAAGAAAGTAAAACTAACTCAATCTGAACTAGACCTGGGGTTAGAAAGTGGTTATTGGGCATTCAGATGGAGTGGCCAGTTCCTTGGACAGAGTTCCTTGAACAATGTTTTAAACAGGCTAACCACTTCCTCTCTTTTCTCCTCAGGGGGACCGTGGAGGCACGCTTCGTGTACGTCTTCGTCCTGGGCATCCTCTTCACGGGCTCCAAGGACCTGTTGCGGTCCCAAGTCATCACCGCAGATGCCCGGCTGAAGAGCAGGGGCTTGTGGGAAATCTACAGGTAGGTAGCCTATGCGGCAAATAGCTTAGAGAATAGAGAGGCGGACTAGCAATCGCTAGGTGGCGAGTTTGAATCCTGTCCAAATTTTCATCTGACATACGTGCACATAGTTTTTTTCAACCTTTATTGAACCATGCAAGTCAGTTTAGAACAAATTATTTGTTTTATTTACTCACATTGTAAATTAGACAAAGTAATCTTCTTACAGTGGGGTGGTTCTGTTGGTGGCCCTGTTGTTCCGGGCCCACAACCTGCCGGTGCTGTGCTGCTGCTTGCTGGTCCAGACGCTGATGGCCCAGTTCATCTGGAAGAAGCTCCACTATGACGCTGCCCAGACCACCATCATGCACTACTGGTTCGGACAGGCCTTCTTCTACTTCCAGGTAAGGGACCGTTATATAAGGACCTGTTGCGGTCCCAAGTCATTGGCAGACTCAACAGCCTTGGTTTCTCAAGTGACTGCCTTGCCTGGTTCTCTAACTACTTTGCAGACAGAGTTCAGTGTGTCAAATCGGAGGGCCTATTGTCCGATCCTCTGGCAGTCTCTATGGGGGTGCCACAGGGTTCAATTCTTGGGCCAACCCTTTTCTCTATATACATCAATGATGTCGCTCTCGCTGCTGGTGACTCTCTGATCCACCTCTACGCAGATGACACCATTCTGTATACATCTGGCCCCTCTGTTTACTAACCTTCAAACAAGCTTCAATGCCATACAACACTCCTTCCGTGGCCTCCAACTGCTCTTAAACGCTAGTAAAACGAAGTGCATGCTTTTCTATCGAACGCTGCCAGCACCCGCTCACCGGACTATCATCACTACTCTCGACGGGTCCGAATTAGAATACGTGGACACCTACAAATACCTAGGCATCTGGTTAGACTGTAAACTCAACTTCCAGACTCACATCAACCATCTCCAATCCAAAATTAAATCCAGAATTGGCTTCCTATTTCGCAACAAAGCCTCCTTCACTCATGCTGCCAAACATGCCCTTGTAAAACTGACTATCCTACCGATCCTTGATTTCGGCGATGTCATTTACAAACTAGCCTCCAACACTCTACTTAGCAAATTGGATGTAGTCTATCACAGTGCCATCCGTTTTGTTACCAAAGCCCCATACACTACCCATCACTGCGACCTGTATGCTCTCGTTGGCTGGCCTTCATTATATATTCGTCGCCAAACCCACTGGCTCCAGGTCATCTATAAGTCTTTATTAGGTAAATCCCCGCCCTATCTCAGCTCACTGGTCACCATAGCAACACCCAGCCGTAGCTCCAGCAGGTATATCTCACTGGTCACTCCCAAAGCCAACACCTCCTTTGGCCGCCATTCCTTCCAGTTCGCTGCTGCCAATGACTGGAACGAATTGCAAAAATCATTGAAGCTAGAGGTTCCTATCTCCCTCACTAACTTTAAGCATCAGCTGTCAAAGCTGCTTATCGATCACTGCACCTGTATATAGCCCTTCTGTAAATAGCCCACACTACTACCTCATCCCCATATTTATTTTTGTTATTTTCACTAATCTTGCACTCCAGTATCTCTATTTGCACATCATAATTTGCACATCCTTCATTCCTGTGTTAATGATAATCTGTAATTTATTTCACCACTATGGTCTATTTATTGTCCTACCTCCTAACCTTACTGCATTTTGCACTACATTTTGCACTCTGTATATAGATTTTCTATTGTGTTTTTGACTATGTTTGTTTACTGTGTAACTCTGTGTTGTTTTTGTCGCACTGCTTTGCTTTGTCTTGGCCAGGTCGCAGTTGCAAATGAGAACTTGTTCTCAACTGACCTACCTGGTTAAATAAAGGTGAAATAAAAAATAAATAAAATATGAGTGGGATCTGCACCCAAATAATATATTTTAAAAACATGAGGTGAAAAAACGATTAAATCAGTTATTTTGAGTGCAGATTCCCCACACAGCAGATTAAGTACGATGTGAACGAGGTATATGTATGTAGGTAGGTCACTTTTTCCATGCATGATAGAAGAGGTCACTGACTTCATCATGTCTTTCTATTTTGGTGAACGTAATCAAGTGTCTTTATTGACCATTGTACAATTATATTTTATATAACACACACACACACACACACACACACACACACACACACACACACACACACACACAAACAATTCTAGACCCTGGGTAATGGTTAGTGTCAACAAAGCTGTAACCCAGCCCTACTGTAGCCCAAGATGAGCAGCCCAATGTCCTAAAACTCCTACTGAAGCCACTCCATGGTCGGCTGTGTGGAACTGTGGAACATACATGATTGAATTGTTTCATTGATCCACTAAAATATGGTGTTGGGTTTGTCTGTTGGAGGGTGGCTTAGTCATGCTGTTTGACAGAACAGGTCCTTTCACATGCACGCAGTTACTAACTCCATCATCCATCCATCCATCCCTTCAGGCGAGAGAGAGAGGGGAGCTAGTTGCCCTCATCAGCCAGTTAATTAATTCAGCTCCCGCAGCAATCGCCGAGAGCTCTTCCATCACACCTGAGCCCTCGTCAGGAAATGGAAAGGGGAATGAGAGAGTGGGAAGGAGAGATGAGGTGGAGGGGAGTTTTTACCCAATCACTGCAGCCTTTACAAGGCCAGAGAGGTGGCAGGCAGCAAGCTCTGAATAGCTACCTGCGAAGTGGAGGAGCACGCAGGAGATATCAGCTTCTGACTCCTTTTCGAAAGTTAACATTGTGTAGTGCGTAATCTTCATACATTAATTTTACTCAAGGTTAAGTCCGGTGTAGTTACTGAGGTTAGCTAACTTAGTTAGCTACGTTACCTAACTTCGCTACGTTTGTGTACTTAAATAGCCACATTAGCTAACCTAATTAGCTACACTAGCTATGTTAGCTACTTTAGCTAAACAAGCTACGTTACTTAGCTACTAAGTTAGCTAAGTAAGCTAAGGTTAGGTGTGAAAATTAAGCTTAATAAAACTGACATTCTGTTTGGCTGTTTGTTTGTCTGTAGGGGAACTCCAACAGCATTGCCACGGTGGACATCTCGGTGGGCTTCGTGGGACTGGAGAGCTATGTAGAGGCCCCGGCTGTCTTCCTCACCGCCCTCAGCACGTATGCCGGGCCCCTGCTCTGGGCTGCCCACCTGGTTTGCTACCTCAGCTCAGAGAACAGGTCAGTTACTGTACACCCAGCCCCCTCACACCAGTAAGTGTCATTAGTGATGATACATTCATAAGTTAATTCATTCCAACCTACACTGATTCACAACAGCCCAGGTTTTACTGTAGCAGACCAATGATGAAGTAACAGATGATTTAGTGCAGGGAGGACGTCCATGTACTCACAACATGATGATTTAGTGCAGGGAGGATGTCTGTGTACTCACAACATGATGATTTCGTGCAGGGAGGACGTCCATGTACTCACAACATGATGATTTAGTGCAGGGAGGACGTCCATGTACTCACAACATGATGATTTAGTGCAGGGAGGATGTCCGTGTACTCACAACATGATGATTTAGTGCAGGGAGGACGTCCATGTACTCACAACATTGATTCGGCCTAAAACAAGAGGCTGGTGAAACGTTCCAGTTATTCAATTGTTCATGAATGGAATTTCAACTGATTTACGGAACTGGAATGGAAACTGAATTGAGCACTACCGTACCATAATACATAAAGCCAAAAGAGGGAAGTAACCCAGCAGAGGACAGTAACCCAGCAGAGGACAGTAACCCAGCAGAGGACAGTATATTCCTCCCGTCTAGCATGAGACTGCAGTGTGTAATTTTTGGGACAGGATCATAATGCGATGACTACGCCTTGGACACGTGCCAATTTATTTTGGAATCAAAACAGCAGCGCAGCAAGCTACCCCTGGATGTTATTTGGAAATGCAAAAGTGATCATCAAAGATGCAGGAGATGGCCTTGATCCGGGAACACTTTGTACACCGTTTTAATGCTTGCGCCCCTAATTGATTGTCTCATTTATTCATTCGATTCCGGCAACAGGTTAGCCACCTAGAACACAATTCAAAGAGCATAAGATAAAAGAACGGGATTATTAATACATGAGATAAATGTGCTACCCCGTGTCTTGAATGTACATTACAGTATGCATCACAGCTTGTGTGTTAAAGAGCGCTATAAACGAACAGTTATGTAATGGAAAAAATAAGGTATGGAGGATGTGGATAAAATCAAATCAGTGGTTTGTGGGTGGGAGTTTTTTTCTTTCTTTAAAGGGGCCTCAAAGCTTCTTTGTTACTGGCATCTACTTCCAATTAGGTTGAGTGATAACTAGCTTCGGAATGCAGCCGAAGCAGAGCTTAAAGCCCAGTCCAACATGGGGGACCCCGTCTCTTAACGCACGCCAGCGTTTCAATAATTTATGAAAACGACTACTTTGAAGTCCTCCTCTTGGAGAGGAGAAAAAGGAATTGTGCACACACACATACTGTACATACACATGCATGCATACAGTTAAGTCGGAAGTTTATATACACTTAGGTTGAAGTCATTAAAACTTGTTTTTCAAACTATAGGTTTGGCAAGTCGGTTAGGACATCTACTTTGTGCATGACACAAGTAATTCTTCCAACAATTGATTACAGACAGGTTATTTCACTTATAATTCACTATATCACAATTCCAGTGGGTCAGAAGTTTACATACACTAATTTGACTGTGTCTTAAACAGCTTGGAAAATGCCATGGCTAATTGACATAATTTGAGTCAATTGGAGGTGTACCTGTGGATGTATTTCAAGGCCTACCTTCAAACTCAGTGCCTCTTTTCTCGACATCATGGGAAAATTAAAAGAAATCAGCCAGGACCTCAGAAAAAAGTCTGGTTCATCCTTGGGAGCAATTTCCAAACGCCTGAAGGTACCACGTTCATCTGTACAAACAATAGTACGCAGGTATAAACACCATGGGACAACGCAGCCGTCATACCGCTCAGGAAGGAGACTCATTCTGTCTCCTAGAGATGAACGTACTGTGGTGTGAAAAGTTCAAATCAATCCCAGAACAACAACAACAGACTTTGTGAAGATGCTGGAGGAAACGGGTACAAAGTATCTATATCCACAGTAAAATGAGTCCTATATCGACATAACCTGTATGTATGTATGTGTGTGTGTGTGTGTGTATGTACAGTTGAAGTCGGAGGTTTACATACACCTTAGCCAAATAAATTAAACTCAGTTCTCAAACATATTTTTGTTTCATCAGACCAGAGGACATTTCTCCAAAAAGTACGATCTTTGTCCCCATGTGCAGTTGCAAACCGTAGTCTGGATTTTTTATGACAGTTTTGGAGCAGTGGCTTCTTCCTTGCTGAGCGGCCTTTCAAATTATGTCGATATAGGACTCGTTTTACTGTGGATATAGATACTTTTGTACCTGTTTCCTCCAGCATCTTCACAAGGTCTGTTGCTGTTGTTCTGGGATTGATTGGCACTTTTCGCACCAAAGTACGTTCATCTCTAGGAGACAGAATGCGTCTCCTTCCTTAGCGGTATGACTGCTGCGTGGTCCCATGGTGTTTATACTTGGGTACTATTGTTTGTACAGATGAACGTGGTACCTTTGCTCCCAAGTATGAACCAGACTTGTGGAGGTCTACAATTTTTCTGAGGTCTTGGCTGATTTCTTTAGATTTTCCCATGATGTTGAGCAAAGAGGCACTGAGTTTGAAGGTAGGCCTTGAAATTCTTCAAAGTAGCCACCCTTTGCCTTGATGTCAGCTTTTCACACTAATGGCATTCTCTCAACCAGCTTCATGAGGACCGCCACAGGAATGGAAGACCCAGAAATATCTCCGCTGCAGAGGATACGTTCATTAGAGTTACCAGCCTCAGACCACTACTAAAGGACACCAATAAGAAGAAGAGACTTGCTTGGGCCAAGAAACATGAGCCATGGATATTAGACCGGTGGAAATTTGTCCTTTGGTCTGGAGTCCAAATTTGAGATTTTTGGTTCCAACCTCAACCAAATTTAGATGGTTTGGGATGAGTCGGACCACAGTGAAGGAAAAGCAGCCAACAAGTGCTCAGCATATGTGGGAACTCCTTCAAGACTGATGGAAAAGCATTCCAGGTGAAGCTGGTTGAGAAAATGCCAAGAGTGTGCAAAGCTGTCATCAAGGCAAAGGGTGGCTATTTGAAGAATCTCAAATATAAAATATATTTTGATTTGTTTAACACTTTTTTGCTTACTACATGATTCCATATGTGTTATGTCATAGTTTTGATGTCTTCACTTTTATTCTACAATGTAAAAAATAGTGCAAATAAAGACAAACCCTTGAATGAGTAATATTGTAAACGTTTTACCCCCAGTGTACATACATACACACACATACATGCTCACATACATACATGCTCACATACATACATACATACATACATACATACATACATACATACATACATACATACATACATACATACATACATACATACATACACACACACACATGAATTAAAGCAGAGAAAGGGGTAGAATTCTCTGTCCCATCATCCCCTCTTTGACGTAGCATCACAGTGGGGATGCAGGAGAACATTCCAAATCCCATTACTCCCTGTCTCGCCCCCTGGGAGTCTGCTTCTATGTCACAGAGTGGCCCTCCGCTTTGTCACGGAATGGCACCATATGCATATCTGGGTTGCTTTTTGGACCACCCGTGGTGCTGGTGTCAAGTCAAGGACAGTTAGTTGTGCCCCGCTAACTAGAGCCACTGATATGGCGACAGTTGTTGTTGTACAATGATGTGTGGTGCGTGTGTCGGATCCTAACTGTGGCCAAATTGAGACTCGTCAGATTCTCAGTTGACTGCCCTCTTCTTTATTTTAATCAAGACATAATACGATCAGACCAAGCTTTGCAAATTCTCATTATTCATGTCCACATCCTCCATCCCCACCATCCAGCTCTGCAGTTTTCCCCCAGAACAGACCTACTCACAAAGTGCAGTTTGAAAGGTCTGCGTGATAAATGAACCTCTAAAGTAGTCTGACACAATGCAGCTAATTTATAATGCACTATGGCCCATCAGCATCCCCACTACAGAACCAAATACTGGAAATGTGCTTTGATCAATACCTCCCTGGTCAGGTCTCCCTTGTCGGGAAAACCTAAAACCACTGAGGAAGATAAAAGTAAAGCTTTCATTGCTGTGGAACAGGATCTGTCTGAGGCCATGTGCTCCAAAGTAGTCCAAGCAAACGAAGAGAATTCAACAACCCCCTTTGAACAGCAGTAGCAAATGTTGGGAAACATATGTCCTGGTCATATCTGTGCAGACTGCACCCAGAAATGGGAAAATAGATGTGGTGCAAACACTTTCCCAGGGCTGTGTTTCTGAGTGTCAAAAGGGGACTAAATTCTCAAAAGGGGATTCTCAAAAGTTTAGTAAATTCAACTTCTTTAGCTCCAGAGTTCTAGAGGTGGTATCCCTTGACGCACATCCTGTATCCCACATTCCTTTACAGGCAGTCATACCTTTTTTAGTCCTGCTCCCTGGGTCATGATAGAGGGAGCACACCCCAGCCCAAGAAGAGGACAGGAAGTAAAGGGAGAGTGGGCAGTTGTGGGACAGGCGTGAAGGTACATGACTTATGCCTGATCTCATTTCCGAAGAGGGGATGCCCTTTAATTACTTCCTCATCAGGGAGCTAGAGACCTTTGTCTAGGACAGGACATGAACAGACACCTATTTCACCAGATGCCAGGCAGGTCTCTCTTGCTGCATAGGAACAGGGATGTATAGAGCTGAGAAATGTGATCGCCACAACAAAGACAAGACAAAAGTCTACTGGTTATGTAGACCTTTTATGTAATCATCTGTAGTTTTCTTCATGACACCTGTGCATTCCGTTAAAAAAATGAGTTGGATAAATCTGGATCCCTTGATTAATTACATATCTGTTGAATCAGACCCCATGGCCTGTTCTGCATCTCAACGTCGTTGTAATCATTCCATTCTTGTGGTTTGCTTCACCAGCTGTGTGTGTCTTGGCGGACCGGAGCCACAGCTGAGCACACACACTCCCTGTGCAGTCAATGCTACCTGCTACATAGGCAGCTTGAGCAGAACAGCAACACATGCCTGGGGGGTATATTTACTCTTGGAGTTTATTTCCTATGAAGAAACACTAGTCTCTGAAGAGTACGCTAAACCTAATACAGCAACTTGGTCATATGCCTCTGATAAAATGCAAACACTCCTGATGGTACAGTGCCTTCAGAAAGTATTCACACCCTTTGACCTTTTCCACATTTTGTTGTGTTTACAGCCTGATCAAATTGAGATTTTGTGTCAATGGACCCAATATTGTCCAAGTGGAATGTTAGTGTTGCAGGGCATACTGAAACGTCGGTACTTTCTCGATACTAGAACATGACAAATGGTTTGGTACTAGAATTTGTGTTACTTTCCGTACTTCTGTCAAATGTGTTCCACAGATCAAGACTCTTATCAGCGCTGTCGACCCCTTAATATAGAGCACACCGTGCCTGCTCCACTTACTCATTGGTAGCCTGCAATGGGAGTCTGGGCTGCATCGTGTTCGCTCCCCACTCATGATGCACAGACATTAAGACACTTGAATAATGCAACACGGCATGCAGACATTTTTAAACTGTTAAATACTGTTTGCAAAACATTTTCCATGCAGGCTAGAACACGTTACAATTGAAGACGATATCGGTAGCTTTCATGTTTGTAGGCTAACTTTCCTTGCTAGCTGACAGCTAAGGCTAACATCAATTCATTACTTATGCAAACCATAAGCTAATTGCATACGCTCAGTACATTAAAATATGTCTTCAATGGAAGGGAAACCGGTTGTTTGTAATCTGTAGCCACATGAAATCAGCCAAATCAAGCTCAATAACTCAGTGCATGAAAACACTTCTAATTAATATGCATGGCTTAGGCTACATTTGTAATTTACTAGTTTATCAATAGAGATTTATCATTCAAATAAATGATTACCATTATGTAGTTAAATTGTTAAACACAAAGTCAAATTGGTTGCATAGTTGATTTAATGCATACGTGGCTGTCTCTGAAAAATGTTGATGGAATAAAAATGCAAATGTAATGATATTGAACTCAAAGGATGTCCAACGATTGATCAGAGCAGTATCTGAGTGGTTCAAGTGCCTTTCTGTGACTTTGGCCTTCTTTTTATTTTTTGCCGTGGTATCGTTTTGGTATCGAGTATCATGATGCTATCAAGTATTGTGATACCAAAACTGGTATCGATATCAAAGTCAAAATTCTGGTATCTAGACAACACTAGTCTACGGGTATTAATGGTGTCCCACAGGGATCTATTCTTGTTCCACTTCTCTCCTTATACATGGCTCCCACTAAGCAAAATCATCTTTGAATATTGTGCCAACTTCCACACCTATGCAGATGACAGTTTAAAATCTATTTAGTGCTTGAAAATGTTTAGATTTGAAACCCATTGATTAGCTGTTCATGTAGCATTGTCAAAGTAGATGCTACAAATGTGAATGTTAGTTGGTATAAAACACTATGGTTTGTGAGCTACAGAGATTTGAGATAAAACATCATGCAACTCTGGTCCAGACTTTTGTTTCAATACTTTTAATCTGGCCAAACGTGTGCTACAGTACCAGTCAAACGTTTGGATGCCAAGAGTGTGCAAAGCTGTCATCAAGGCAAAGGGTGGCTACTTTGAAGAATTTCAAATATGAAATACATTTTGATTTGTTTAACACATTTTTGGTTACTAAATGACAATGTAGAAAATAGTAAAAATAAAGAAAAACCCTGCAATGTGTAGGTGTGTCCAAACTTTTGACTGGTACTGTATGTGCATTGATAGCTGTTTGTGAGAGAGATGTAGACGAACACATTCACTGTGTGTCGCTGAGTGCAGTCATTTATGTTGGCACCTACATGGGGGCTTGTCTGGGGACGCTCACTGATTTATGCGAACACACACACAAACAATCCCACAGGTGTTTGATTCAACACCTACCCTAAATTACACTACCACCTACTGCCTCAGTGCAGCTCTCAGAGAGTCTTTTATTTGTTTGGGAGGGATAACTTCCCAGCCTTGAAATGTTCCTCCCCCAGAGCTTTGAGATTACCTGGCTGCAGTTCCTCCCCCAGAGTTTTGAGATTACCTGGCTGCAGGTCCACGCCCAGAGCTTTGAGATTACCTGGCTGCAGGTCCTCCCTCAGAGCTTTGAGATTACCTGGCTGCAGTTCCTCCCCCAGAGCTTTGAGATTACCTGGCTACAGTATCGCAGTCTGAATAGGGGATGAACTGTGTCTCTGTTCAGACCTACTGAGGCATAGAAATGACTCAGACGGAGGAGCTTTCAGATGCTGTGAGTGAATGCGTGTTTGTGCACATGTATACTTGTGTGTGAAAGAGATTAAATGTGAAAGAGAGCGAGTGTGAAAGGACAGCGTGTGCAAACAGCTTGTACAATTCTCTGTATTTCTGATTGTTTCGAAGGAGAAACTAACAGAGACTGTGGGAGACCCTTTGAAGAGTGTGCAACTTGTTCTCCTACCATCTCTGCCTTTTCATTTGAATTGAAAGGCTGCTGTTGAAGGTCATATCATGTACCTTCTACATGTGCTGGCATCTATCAGCCCTATCTAAATAGACAATGAGATTAGGCTCTTTTAAGAGGTACTCAGGAGTCGATGTCAGGCTAATGCAACCGTAAGCATTGAGACAGTCGAGATACAAGTTCTCAGGCTGAAAGGCCGATTGAAAGCATGTGCCTCAAGGCTAAGAGATGCAGTAGGATTTGTCTGATTTAGGCCTGGGTTCAATAGCATTTGTTTTATATCAAATACTTTAGATGTGGAGGTTGAATGCGCTTTAAAACGTGACCTATGAGATGCAGTATTACATTCGTTGTTTTGACTGCTGGTGACATCTGTTTTTCCATTCTTCTGATTGAGAAGGTAGGTAGTGGTTAGGTAGCCGAGTGGTTAGAGTGTTGGGCCCGTAACCGAAAGGTTGCTGGATCCAATCCCCGAGCTGACAAGGTAAAAATCTGTCGTTCTGCCCCTGAACAAGGCAGTTAACCCACTGTTTCTAGGCCATCATTGTAAATAAGAATTAGTTCTTAACTGACTTTCCTAGTTAAATGAAGATTAAATTAAAAAAAATGTTTAAAGAGATTCAAATCAATCTCTCTCTTCTTTCCCATTGTATCTCTTCACCCTCTCTCATCTCCATCTCTCCCTTTTCTCCTCTCTCCAGGAGCTCAGTGGCGGTCGGCCATGGATGCTACTGTTTGGCCCTGTTGCGCTCCGTGCCGGCGGCGGCATACGTGGTGCTGGTCACGGCCATGCGCTACCACCTCTTCATCTGGAGCGTCTTCTCGCCCAAGCTGCTGTATGAGTCCATGCACACGCTGCTCACCTCTGCAATTTGCCTCTTCTTCACCACCATGGAGCAGAGCCGCAGCTCCAGCAGACCCTAGGGAGCCCACGGTTCAGAGGTCTCTCAGCTTTCAGGAAGGGTTTAAGGAGAAGGGCCAAAGGGCAATGACTCATGGGTAATGGTGGTCCTGATACTGTCCTGGTTGACTTCTGGATGCCTCACTACTACACCCTGAAGCAGAAGATGTGAATGTACTGTCACCTGCACTGGATTTCTAGGACTGCAGCATTCACTTGGGTGGCCAATAACCAAAATGTTGCTGGTTCGAATCACTGAGCCGACTAGTTGAAAATTCTGCCGGTGTGCCCTTGAGCAAGGCACTTGACCATAATTGCTCCTGTAAGTGGCTCTGTATAGGAGTGTCTGCTAAATGTTAAAACATTTAATGTTAAAAATCACCTTTTGGAAAGCAATATATTTTCACAGATGGAGCTTTGTCTCTTATATGGACTAAAGCTAAAGTTTTTTGATATTTTCAGGTGGTGGGTTCTATTGCAGTCTGTTCATGTATTTATTGAGCAGTGCTGAAAATGGGTAATGGAGTAAATAAATAAATAATTTAATTTGGATGTGTCAAAGCACAATCCCTTGAAATGTAATTTGTATTCATTCCTTTTGTTGTGTTATTGTTTGTTTTGTTTCCATGGAGTAGTAAGTTATTTTATTGACTACTGGCTCTGTAGTACTCTATCCAAGTAGAGTTGTAAGTTATTTTATTGACTACTGGCTCTGTATTACTCTATCCAAGTAGAGTTGTAAGTTATTTTATTGACTACTGGCTCTGTAGTGCTCTATCCAAGTAGAGTAGTAAGTTATTTTATTGACTACTGGCTCTGTAGTGCTCTATCCAAGTAGAGTAGTAAGTTATTTTATTGACTACTGGCTCTGTAGTACTCTATCCAAGTAGAGTAGTAAGTTATTTTATTGACTACTGGCTCTGTAGTGCTCTATCCAAGTAGAGTAGTAAGTTATTTTATTGACTACTGGCTCTGTAGTACTCTATCCAAGTAGAGTAGTAAGTTTTTCTACTTTCTGCCATAGGATACACAGGTCGTAAGCTATTCATACCCTAAAGTAATATGCATACTTTTAGTTATATATGTCAGTAAAAAGCATGGAGCACAACATAAAAAATGCAGTGAAAGCTTTGTGAATACAGTGGATCATTACTAGTATACAGATGACAATTGATTCACTGGGTGAATGTCGTTAATCTTAAGATCATTTTGATTCTCCCGCTGTGTTGGGACAAAGATTCATTCTTGTTGGGTTATAGTGAAACACATTCTCCATCTAAAAGTGCTAATTTTTTTATAATTTTTTTCTGAAGCAATATTTAACTTCTATTTCTGTATTGCTCATTTGATTTCTAATGTTAAAAATGGTATATGGGCTCCATATAAACAATTTAATGTTTATTAAATTTAACCTTTATTTAACTAGGCAAGTCAGTTAAGAACAAATTCTTATTTACAATGACTGCCTACACCAGCCAAACTCTTGACAACGCTGGGCCAATTGTGCGCGGCCCTATGGGACTCCCAATCATGGCCGATTGTGATACAGTCCACTTACCTTGCCAGACCTGTGAAACCTAATCATTGGCAAATGGCAGCCCTTGCCCTAACACTCTAATCATATTAGGTGACAAAATTAACTTATAAATTGCTTACTTAAATTAAAGTTGTTTTCTTTCATGGAGATATCCCCTAGGAAAATGTACTTGTGAATACTGAATGCAATTCCAATGTATAAAGGGGTTAGTTAATGAAACAATCTGATTGGTTAACTGTGACCACTGTGAAGGGGTAAGCTGCTGTATGTCTTATTTATGGCTAAATGTACAGAGATGCAGCCTTGATTCTGTAGTGGATACATCTGCCATTCAGTCTTGCAACTTGATTGTGGAATGTGTTTTGTTTGAGAAAAAAGTGGGACTATTTTAAAAATGTGTATTTGGAAAGAAATGGGGGACTATTTTAGAATGTTTTTAGTTTAAGAAAAATCAGGGATTATTTTAGACGATAATTACCAAAATGTTGAGACACTGACTTTGCAGCCAGGACCACAACAGCAATCTGTGCTTAATCATTCTCCCTCACCCAACAGGATTTAAAATAAGCTTTGTGTTAACATTTTCCACTTATTGTTATTAGGTGAACATAATGAAGTCACATCACTTCCTGCAAAAGCCTTATGTTTTTCTTTCTCCAAATAAAAAATTTAAAAAATGCACTGTTTGAGAGATCATCATCAAGAGGTTAAATATTAAACTATAAAACTATAATAAAGTATAATGTAATATATTAAAACTGTGGTCACCAACCAAAATGCAGTCAAAATGCAAACCGAGATCTACCACTCTGATTTTTTTAACATGACTTTGTGCAGTAAGCTATAGACCAAATACATTACTGCCTCATATTGGCTTTGCTTGAATTGCCCTGCCAATGCATTGTTGGTTGGGACATAAAAAAAAATGATATTTAACAATTTGAGGTAGGCTTTACCGGTAATAGATCCGTTGTTATTGTTTGCGAGGCACTGCTGAGCGACTATACATTTAAATGATTTGCTATTTATTTTTATTTTACGGGTCTGATTGTGCCTGCTTCTGATGGTCAGTCAGCGGAGGGAGAGAGCAGCAGACTGAGGGTCCGCCTCAACATCCCTCCGCTCCCTTTCCTCCACTGACACTGACCAAAAAGGGACACCGTCTTCCAGCTGATGGCAAAACTCGAGTCGCACCGCATTATTTCTGCCTCATACACAAATTCATGTTGTTACTCCTATGAACAGAGAAACTGAGATATTCCTATTAAAAAAGACCCAAGCTGCTGAATTGAATTAATAACAACACAAGCCAATCGCTACACTGTCCTACTCATTCATTATTGCTGCAGTGCTTCTTGTAGCGCTAAATGGAAATAGGAAGAACACGCATTTGTTGAATACAAAGTGTTGACAGTGCTGAGTTAGAACTTAAACATGAACTCACTCATACAAACAGCAGCTCTTTGCTGTATTCGTTGACAGTCTCTCTCTAGTCAGGAGTTTAAACGTTTTGAAATCTCACAGTATCAATTTAGCTGTAGCTTTCTTTTATGCCTGTAACGTTACTGCGGAAATAGTCAACCGATTGGCCAGCGGAAGGCCTATAGTGCACTTGATTTTTCTCTCAGGGCCCGCCGGGAAGGCCGAGTTTATACCTTCAGACACATGAAATGGTTCAAACTGGCAACCGTTTACCTACCCGGCACGCAGGGCAGCTGAATTGGGTGCACATACCGCCAACAGCCTGAGACAAATAAAATAAATAGGAACACAAGGCTTTATCATTGGGTTTTTTACAGAAATGTTTGGCGACTAGGAATGCTTTGGAGATCGACCAATCGATCGCGATCGACCGGTTGGTGACCACTGTATTAAAGTATAATAATTTTCATTTTTTTTATTTTATTTATTTAACCTTTATTTAACTATAATTTAACTACAATGACTGGTCAGCCCCAGGAGCAAATTAGGTCTAAGTGCCTTGCTAAAGGACACATCAACAGGTTTTTCACCTTGTCGGCTCAGGTATTTTTTATTTATTTTTATTTAACCTTTATTTAAATAGGCAAGTCAGTTAAGAACAAATTCTTATTTACAATGACAGACTACCAAAAGGCAAAAGACCTCCTGCGGGGGCGGGGGCTGGGATTAAAAATAAATAAAAATAAATCAAATATAAATATAGGACCAAACTCACATCAAGACACGAGAGACAAAACACTACCAAAAGAGATACCTAAGCCAACAACGTAGCAAGGCATCAACACATGACAGCACAGCATGGTAGCAACGTAACATGACAACAACATGGTAGCAACACAACATGGTAGCAGCACAAAACATGGTACAAACATTATTGGGCACAGACAACAGCACAAAGGGAAAGAAGGTAGAGGTGACAAAACATCACGCAAAGCAGCCACAACTGTCAGTAAGTGTCCATGATTGAGTCTTTGAATTAAGAGATTGAGATAAAACTGCCCAGTTTGAGTGTTTATTGCAGCTCGTTCTGCTAGCTGCAGCGAACTGAAAAGACGAGCGACCCAGGGATGTGTGTGCTTTGGAGACCTTTGACAGAATGTGACTGGCAGAACCGGTGTTGTATGTGGAGGATGAGGGCTGCAGTAGATATCTCAGATAGAGGGGAGTGAGGCCTAAGAGGGTTATATAAATAAGCATCAACCAATGGGTCTTGCGACAGGTATACAGAGATGACCCGTTTACAAAGAAGTATAGAGTGCAGTGACGTGTTCTATAAGGCGCATTGGTGGCAAATCTGATGGCCGAATGGTAAAGAACAGCTATCATCTACCCACTTACTTGCCAATCTATAAATTATGTCTCCGTAATCTATCATGGGTAGGATGGTCATCTGAATCAGGGTTAGTTTGGCAGCTGTGGTGAAAGAGGAGTGATTATCATAGAGGAAACCAAGTTTAGATTTAACTTTAGCCTGCAGCTTTGATATGTGCTGAGAGAAGGACAGTGTACTATCTAGCCATACTCCCAAATACTTGTATGAGGTGACTACCTCAAGCTCTAACCCCTCAAAGGTAGTAATCACACCTGTGGGGAGAGGGGCGTTCTCCGTACCAAACCACATTATCTTTTGTTTTGGAGGTGTTCAGAACAAGGTTAAGGGTAGAGAAAGCTTGTTGGACACTAAGAAAGCTTTGTTGTAGAGCATTTAACACAAAATCCGGGGAGGGCCCAGCTGAGTATGAGACTATCATCTGCATATAAATGGATGAGAGCGCTTCCTGCTGCCTGAGTTATGTTGTTGATGTAAATTTAGAAGAGCATGGGGGCCTAGGATTGAGCCTTGGGGTACTCCCTTGGTGACAGGTAGTGGCTGAGACAGCAGATTTTCTGACTTTATACACTGCACTCTTTGAGAGATGTAGTTCGCAAACCATACCAAAGACCCCTCAGAGACACCAATACTCCTTAGCCGTATCAAAAGCTTTGGCCAAGTCAATAAAAATAGCAGCACAACATTGCTTAGAATCAAGGGCAGTGGTGACATCATTGAGGAACTTTTAAGGTTGCAGTGGCACATCCATAACATGAGCGGAAACCAGATTGCATACCAGAGAGAATACTATAGACATTTCAGTTACTGGCCCAATGCAATTTTTTTTATGATATTCCATTAATTTGCATAATTTGTCAAATACATTTTTATAATTTTTTTATTTTTTATAAATGAATATTTTATATATATATATATATTTAAACATTTTCCTTTATTATTTATTAATACATTTTAATCTTAACATTTTCAAAACCATTTGGCTGTTTTCCGGTGACAGTTGGGACTTTATTTCTACATTAACTTTTTATATAATATGATTTTATTCACGTAAAATCGGTTTGATGGTAATCTGGGTGCTGTCAAATATTACCCACATATTTCCCCAGGGCACTATGACAGTTAAACAACTTAATGTAAGCGACCCGTGGTGTCATCTAGCCTTCTGCATAAATAAAATAAATAAATAATACCTGCGTCAGTTCTTATTGCACATGGCTAAGCTCAGCTTCCAGAGTAATCTTTCGTCTCACAGAGAGAATGCTAATATTTTGATGAGAAATGTTTGCATTGTCAACCTTGGCCGAAACAAAAACCTTTCAAATGTTGAGCTCATTGGCTGTGGATGTGTGGTAGAGATGGTGAGGGGGAGAAATAGATGTGCTTAAATCTTCCAATACACTCTTGAATTCCAAACCCATGATAGAACATGACATAACAGCTCCAGAGATTGTTTTCTGATGTGGATAACAATGATTTCTCTATTTTGCTTGTGTGTTACATTATTTTGTTTCCAGCCATGTGGGCAGAAGAGATGGAGAGAGAATGACCTTTCAAATAATGTTTTTTACCTTTTTAAGTTTTGTTCTGTATCACTTCATGTTTCATGTCACGTGTTTCATGTCACTCCCATTTAAAAAAAAATCTTCTAACCCCTCTTCAAATGGATTGCCCATTCCTGGGCATGTAGCTTTTGTGTAGCTACTTGTGGATCAATGGTAGATTGATATGACTACACACAGATAATACTGAATACATTTGATTTGATTTGAATATACCTCTTCTGAAACCACTTTATGACCAAATCAGAATATTGCTCTTTTGAAACCACTTTATGACCAAATCAGAGTATCGCTCTTCTGAAACCACTTTATGACCAAATAGGATTAGAGCTCTTCTGAAATCACTTTGACCAAATCAGAAAATCGCTCTTCTGAAACCCCTTTATGACTAAATCAGAATATCGCTCTTCTGAAATCACTTTGACTAAATAAGATGAACACAAGTCAGACCATGATGTTAAGCAAGAGTTGGACTGAAAAGCAACATTCCTGACAGTGTGTGGCTAATTTTCATTTAATTGTGGCAATTACATGTGTACAGCCAAGAGAATGTTTTATTGAGTTTGTGTTTATGGCAAAGGAATCATAGCATAACAGAACCCAAATATAAAGTGGTGCACCGCCAAAAGACTAAGCCCAGAGAGGTGTGATTGAGTTAAAGCTGGCAATGAAGTTTAACAGTGAGCAGTTTAACAGATGACATTAACAGTGAGCCTTCTTCTTCTCCTGTCTTCTGTGGCGGTTCAACACCTCCCACTTGAGACCGAGAACGATCCCCCTTCAACCCTCCCACACAACAGGCAGAGAGTGAAAGCGATACTGCAGTGGTCACCCCATTTTTTTCTAATAGTTCACACATTTCTGCAACGCAGAAAGGCGGCTGATAATAGGGACCCCTCAGGTGTGCCGTATCTCCCTCTAGTGTCCTTCAGAAGTTCAGTAAACGCTCGCTCCCTGTCTAAAAGAGTTTGAGGAAGAAAAAAAAGAAAGAAAATATGAAAAATTAGGTGGGTACAGAACAAGTCATGAATATGCAAAACAAAAGGCCTGAGGGATTACACGTTACCTAAGGTTTATTTTCTCTCTCTCTCTCTCTCTCTCTCTCTCTCTCTCTCTCTCTCTCTCTCTCTCTCTCTCTCTCTCTCTCTCTCTCTCTCTCTCTCTCACCAACGAGGTTTGCTCCTGTCTGCATCTTAATTTAGATAGGGGGATGAAGAGAGAAGGAGGGACTAGAGATGGAGGGAGAGGACTGGTTTAGATTTCTGCCTCAATGCAGTGTTTGGATGTCCACACCCCTGAACTATTTTAGGCCTTGTTTACTCTGGTATCAGGTAGTCGATGAATCAGAGGCTTTTTAGATCTAATATTTCAGAATGACTAAACACATTTTCAAGTAATTGGCAAATAGAGTGTGACTTTCTGTACACTACCACAAAGATTTTCAGGCAATGTATTAATGATATTACATTCATACAGCCAACAATTCACAGCCCAATCTTGTAATTCAGCCAAAACACGAGAATATTGCTAGCTGGATCTCACTCATTTAGCTTTGCTGACTCACTCATTCATGCTTACACACCTGTTTATGTTATTCAACATGACTTAAGCGTGACACTGATTCCAGCATATGGAGAATGACTGAAAAAAAGGAAACACGGTTATTAAGCCTATAAGCTAGATTCCCTGAAAGGTGAGTCCTGATTATAATTTTAATCGTCCAGACACCAAAAGGTTGTCTTGTTGTTATTTTATTTATGATTTATTTTAATTGTTTGTAATTTATGTGATTCACTGTATTTGTAGATTTCTGGTAGTTGTTTCATGTCTCATTTTTGATTAGCCACATCACTGGAACAAGTCACATGGGATAAAGTCATTTACACCTCTGAGGGTTTCACCTAACACTTTGTATTGACGCACACTGTCCAATGAATATTCAACAAATAGGAGCATGATGGTGTGAATTGGATTCAACACACCTTGGTACATGAGAATGTAGGCTATTGACATTGTAACTCTCCAAAGAGGATCCTGAGAAAAGTCCATATCACAGCACTTTAAAGCTTGGTTTACGTTTCACCACACAGAGAATACACTCCCCTCCATATTTATTTGAACAGTGAAGCAAAAACTTTTAATTTGGCTCTATACTTCAGCATTTTGGATTGGAGGTCAAATGTTTCATATGAGGTGACAGTACAGAATGGCACCTTTTATTTGAGGGTATTTTCATACATATCTGTTTTACCAGTTAGAAATGAAAGCACTTAATGTATCTAGTCTGTATCCACCATTTGAAGGTGTCATAAGTATTGGGACAAATTCACTTATAGTGTATGAAAGTAGTCAAAAGTGTAGTATTTAGTCCCATATTTCTAGCACGTAACGACTTCATCAAGCTTGTGACTTTGCAAACTTGTTGTTTGCATCTGCAGTTTGTTTTGGTTGTGTTTCGGTTTATGTTTTGAATGGTTGATTACTGTAATTGGATATCTACATAGGCATACAGAGGCCCATTATCAGCAACCATCACGCCTGTGTTCCAATGGCACGTTGTTAGCTAATCCAAGTTGATCATTTTTAAAAGGCTAATTGATCATTAGAAAACCCTTTTGCAATTATGTTTCCACAGCTGAAAACTGTTGTGCTGATTAAAGAAGCAATAAAACTGGCCTTCTTTAGACTAGTTGAGTATCTGGAGCATCAGCATTTGTGGGTTTGATTGCAGGCTCAAAATGGCCAGAAACAAAGACCTTTCTTCTGAAACTCGTCAGTCTATTCTTGTTCTGAGAAATGAAGGCTATTCCATGCAAGAAATTGCTAAGAAACTGAAGATCTCGTACAATGTTGTGTACTACTCCCTTCACAGAACAGCGCAAACTGGCTCTAACTAGAATATGGGAGTGGGAGGCCCTGGTACACAACTGAGCAAGAGGACAAGTACATTAGTGTCTAGTTTGAGAAACAGACGCCTCACAAGTCACCAAACACCAGTCTCGACGTCAACAGTGAAGAGGCGACTCCGGGAAGCTGGCATTCTAGGCAGAGTTGTAAAGAAAAAGCCATATCTTTCTCTGTCCAGTGTGTTCTTTTGCTCTTAATCTTTTCTTTTTATTGGCCAGTCTGAAATATGGCTTTTTCTCCACAATTTCTTGCATGGAATAGCCTTCATTTTTCAGAACAAGAATAGACTGACGAGTTCCAGAAGAAAGTTATTTGTTTCTGGCCATTTTTATTGCTTCTTTAATCAGCACAACAGTTTTCAGCTGTGCAAACATAATCGCAAAAGGGTTTTCTAATGATCAGTTAGCCTTTTATATATGATAAACTTGGATTAGCTAACAGAACGTGCCATTGGAACACAGGAGTGATGGTTGCTGATAATGGGCTTCTGTATGCCTATGTAGATATCCAATAAAAAATCTGCAGTTTCCAGCTACAATAGTCATTTACACATTAACAATGTCTACACTGTATTTCTGATCAATTTGATGTTATTTTAATGGACAAAAAAATAGCTTTTCTTTAAAAAACAAGGGCATTTCTAAGTGACCCCAAACTTTTGAACGGTAGTGTATATTCAAAGCTAACTCTCTTTTTATAAACAATCTGAACAAACTCCTTTCCTACCTTGAACTTTAATTAACACCGACTTATTCTCTATCAATGATGTCACTGTTTTAATAGGCAATGCTGTGTCTCCCGCATTCCTCCCCCTGTGAGTAGACAGGTGCACCTGGGTTTCCATACTCCCCGCTGGAGCCTCTTAGCGTTCAGCTGCCATCCAGCATTGTCAGCTCATTAGGCTACATCCGTGACTGAAGTGGGAACCCAATGACGTTCTGCAACCCCTAGGTCTGTTGATATAACGGACCGAGCAGATGGTATGTGATGTGTAATCTAATGATCAGATAACATAGTCGGTTTTGGACTGAAGGGGCCCAAGTGGAGGATGATGCCAGTACAGGTTGAGGTTCCATGAAAGATGCATGGCACTGGCAACATATGAATCGTACTGTAGTGAGATGTTATGACAGGTTGTTCTTCTCATGGCCACTGTGAAGGAGTAAGGGCAGAACCATTAAAGTGTCCATTTAGGACATCCTCATGTACAACGTAAAGTCAAGTGTCTTCCAATGTTGGCAGTGTCAGACGGCAGGTAGCCTAGCGGTTAGCGCGTTGGGCCAGTAACCGAAAGGTTGTTGGTTCAAATACCCCAGCCAACAAGGTGAAAAACCCTGTCGATGTGTCCTTGAGCAAGTCACTTAAACCCTAATTTTCTCCAGGGGCTGACCCTCTAGGTAGGCCGTCATTGGAAACAAGAAATTGTTCTTAACTGACTTGCCTAGTTAAATAAAGGCTACCAGAGTAGGCTACACATCATCTAGCTCATTGATTAGAACCACCATCAACAATACAGGGAGCGTGTGTAAAGGTGCTGCAGCAGCCTCTCCAATTGCATTCGCAGCCAACGGAATTAGCCTATGCAACCCTGGTGAGATCCAGCTGTGCCTTTGAGGCTGAGCTTAATTCAGCGGCGCCACTCCCCCCTCACTCTCCTCGCTCTCCTTTGATCCTCCAGGAGCTGACTGTATGCCAAGTGGCAGCTGGCAGAGAGCCAAACAATTTATGGGGGGCAAAGCTGCGAAGGAGCTCATTCTAAAAATACTGAGGCGGAATGAAGTATTGATCCAATGGACAGCTCGTTTGGGCCTGCCACGGGGTCTACCTCACTTCCCCCAGGCCACCTCTACATGCAGCATCTCTTCCCTCCCTGTTTATGTCCTTCGATTGAGGGAAACTGTGTTTAGATGTTTATTCACAGGGGGGGCTGAGACAGGGATGTCGGTTGTCTCCTTCGCTGTTGTGGTACCGAGGAGAAAATTCCCCTTCTTCCTCACCCACCCACTACAATGACTACAGTGACTCCAGCCCTGATACTGCAGCAAGGGATCTGTGGCAGCAAAAGACTGTATGCAGCTCTGCCAGTGTTGATTTAGAGCTGATGACGAGTCATGAGTCATTTTCAGACAACGATTCAACAAACGTTTGCAGAGAGACTGTAACACAGAGAAGGCCACATCATAAAATGGCTATATTAATAATGACATCATCATAAAGATAAATAAGTTTGTCATGTTATAATTCTGGGGGGAATTCACCCGTGTTTGTCATAAAAGCAATTGTTTGTTTTCATACATTTTTACAATATAGCCAATTTTGACTTTGTGGTTGTGGAATGTAGTGGAAAC
Source organism: Thymallus thymallus (assembly GCA_023634145.1). NCBI lineage: Eukaryota > Metazoa > Chordata > Actinopteri > Salmoniformes > Salmonidae > Thymallus > Thymallus thymallus. The sequence goes on from CM042385.1 coordinate 15,045,547, forward strand.
CGTTTAAGGGCTTGAAAATCACAGTGTCAGTTTACACACCACCTACGCCCAATCCTGATTCTTCCAAATGATAATTGACAAAAACCCGAAACAAGGAACTACTGCTGCTCACATAATTCAATGTGAGCCTTGACAGATTTTCACTGTTCCGTCTGTCCACAAGAATATGTCCACGAGAGATTACATATTACCTAAAACACAGGCTTATTCCAGCCAGCTAACATTGACTCTAAATTGGTAACACTTGACATTAAAGAGTGGCTGAACTCACTGATTCCATGTTTTTCTGCTGCTCATTAAGAAAAATGAGATTTGAGTCTTGGGGGTGTAGTTCGATGTGATTGTGTTGTACCCTGGCAGTTACTGTTGTTTGTCCCTCTTGAGGCACAGTAGCAACAACACAGCCACTACTGATTCCTCAAATAATCTAATCTAGTCTACATCTTTACGTTTTTGCAGAGGAGGTCTTAGTTGTGCATTTTTACAGTTGTTTTGTACAGTATTTCTCAAGTAAAAACCTTTGAAAACTAGTCAGAGCACTGCAGACAGTATCCAGTCAGCTGATTTTTGAGAACGTGTCTACAACTTCATCAGCAAGCTGTCGAAACTATCGTAAATAATGCACATTATACACACTGTTTATCAGTGCCTAACGTCAGTAGTAACTAGTAGGCAGATTGAGCAGCGAGGCCACATAGCTAAATCAGCTAATAGTCACTGGCGAGTGGCGACGTGTGTGCTTCAGTGACGAGTTGTTCCAACTTTCTCACTAGCTATAACCAGAGTTGGAACAACAAAACTGTTAGTGTTTCATAGGGAATCATATTACAAAACAGGTTGTGGGGGACACAAGAGACTCGCGAATGGGTTTTTAATTTTGGAAGTGGCAACTGCCACAGCTGAAAAAAGTGGCAGTTGGGATGCAAGTGAGCATCGTCTCAATTCTCATTTTGCCCAAAACAGTGGCAGATTCAAGTGATCACTATCAAACACATCAACAAAAGGCCACTCCATAAAGGGCTCTTTCGACATAACATTAGCAATGTAAGTCCTTGCAGGTCATATATAAGTCCTTGCTAGGTAAATCCCCTGCTTATCTTAGCTCACTGGTCACCATAGCAACACCCACCCGTAGCCTGTAGCCTGCGCTCCAGCAGGTATATTTCACTGGTCACCCCCAAAGCCAACACCTCCTTTGGCCGCCATTCCTTCCAGTTCTCTGCTGCCAATGACTGGAACGAATTGCAAAAATCCTTGAAGCTGGAGATTCCTATCTCCCTCAATAACTTTAAGCATCAGCTGTCAGAGCAGCTTACCGATTACTGCACCTGTACATAGCCCATTTTTGTAAATAGCCCACCCCAACTACCTCATTCCCATACTGTTTCATTCGCACCACAGTATCTCTGCCCGCACATCATCATCTGTACGTTTATCACTCCAGTGTTAATGCTAAATTGTAACTATTTCACCACTATGGCCTATTTATTGTCCTACCTTCCTAATCTAACTACATTTGCACACACTGTATATAGATCTTCTATAGTGTCATTGTCTGTATGTTTGTTTATCCCATGTGTACCTCTGTGTTGTTGTTTTATTTTTATTTTTTTATTGTATCTTGTCCAGGTCGCAGTTGTAAATGAGAACTAGTTCTCAACTGGCTTTCCTGGTTACTTGTTCTTTATGCGGCTGTTTCTCCCTAATCTTACAACCCTCATGTAAGTCGTGATGACCTCAGTTACACCAAATATACTGACTTCATGACTTTTTTGTTAATTATGGCACTGGAATAAATGTTTCAGACTAATATCGATGCCACAAAGGCCATTCCAACCAGAAAAGTCGTTTTTTTGTGTGTTCAGTTGCCCTTTTAAACATTACAGGTATTCTAATGCAAGTTGTACTCACAGTTCAACATTTTGCTGTCTCGCATATAATTTTTTTTATAAAGGGTTTATAATTACCTTAATGTAAAGTGTTACCATTGGTTTTGTGAATCTATCAGAATACATCAATTTCCGGCAATGAATGTCAACTGCGCTGCAGGATGTGCTGTGGACACTGCTTAGATATTCTTGTGGTCACTTAACACTTCCTCTGTGCTTTTGTCATGGCGACCAGTGTAGGTTTTGTCATAGCAATCAGTGTAGCCATTTGTCATGGCGACCAGTGTAGCGGCGGTGTGCTTGCTCTGCTCTCGCCAACTCCTCCAGGTGTCACCGTTCTGATCAATATGCACAGCTTGGTTTTGCCAGTTTGGCCCAGACACTGATGCACCGTTGAATCACTCAGAAACACCCCGCCCGGTCACTTACATTTCACAGACGGAGGGGAAACTCGATAGACAAGAAAAACAACGGTTCTGAAATGAAAACAGCCATGAAAGCTTGATGTGAGAGCATGGGTGTGTGTTGATTGTTTTAGTGTGTGTGTATGTAAGGTGTTGGAGGGGGGGTGGGAGCGGATGTGCTTGTGTGTGTTATGAAGGGTGAGTGGGAGGGAGGGCCTTGGGAGGGTTTAGTGTGTCTAGACAGAGCATATCCCTGAATTTCTTTCTGTGTGTGTGTGGAGAGATTGTAAAATGAAAGTGAGTAGCCTACGGTTTTTGTTCTTGGAAAGGAAATACGTGATCAAACATCAATGTAACACACACTTGAAGCTGAGAAATGGGCCATTCTTTGGAGTTGTATGAAAAGCTGTATTTCACATAGCCAGGGCAATGGGCTGGAGACTTAACTGTTCTGTAAACACAGAAACAACTCAAGATATTTTGAAGGTTCGTTCAAAATATAGTCTGTTAATGGCTAGACGTTTAATCTGCAACCTGCTACAATGTGAGCAACCTCAACCCTATTCTCAACCATATTCTTGACCAATCAAAATCAGGTTTCCTCCTAGACATTAATTTGATAGATTTATTGCAACAAATTCCACTTTTTTATATAATCATTAAAAAAGTAAATTCACTTGGCAGCAATAATGTTGTGCTTTTGGTACCAGCCCAATGGATATGTTTGTGTTTGATACCCCTATCTATCAATGTGCGAAACAAATCAGAAGGTAGCAACATTTTCAGCTCTGCTTTGATTAGGGTTATGAGTTGAATCCAGATGGAGTCTGAAACCAGAAATAGATGCAATTTGACATTGTCTATCTTTAAAAAATATATAGGGTTTTTGCTCAGCTCTCTTTGCGAAATACCCCTCTGTCTGCGTCATTCTTCTCCTTTCTTTGCCCTTGAACTATGAGCCAAGCTTTGCTTTTGCCTGAAGACTTTCATCTTGTTGCTTTCACCGGGGATTTCTGCAGCCCAGCTTCAGAGGGGAAGGAAACAGAAATGGAGGTAAACAGAGAGAGAGAGAGAGAGAGAGAGTAGAGGCTGAGAGGAGAGTTCTCAAGAGGAGATGATGCCTGTCTCCCTCGTGATCCGTACACAACCTCACAACATGATGAAAGAGTATCACTGGAGAGAAGAAAGTACTTTCAGACGCCTTGAATATTTAACCATGTACAGAACCTGCATTTACCTGGTTATCAATACTGTGAGCACGTAACCATGTAATTCAAATATGCAGTGTATTGCGATTGTGTTTTTGTATTTTGCAGTAGCTTTGGTTCAAAATAGCTTTGGTTCAAAACACAGTGTGATCCAAAAGAACAGTATGCGCTAGCTTTCAAGCCCAGTATTCAGACTCCCTTTCGCTGTGGCTGGGGCTTTACAGCCTTGTCATGTTTACACAAAGCCACAGAACCATTTTAGCCTTTCTCCTTCAGAAGTCTGGAGAAAAAAAAACGGCATCTTTAAAAGTGAAAAATAAGCCAGACTTGCATCCAACTGTCCGGAAATAGCATTTCCAGCGGGGTGTTTTTCAATCACTGTAACAGTACAATACAGTAGGACTATAGAACTTTTACTGTGATCTCATATTGAAAGCATCAGGGGGTTGACTTTGAAGGAGACTGAAACTCCAGGGCCACTCAGGACTTTGCAGGCTTTTTGCCTCTAATGGTTTGTTTACATATCTTACATGTTTTTCATCGCTTGTCTTTTTTTTGGCATCACTGTCAAATCTCTCTACATCTAGGGGCAAGTTTTATCTGTCACTAGATCTGAGGAGTCCATGTTGAGGTTTAATGGGAGTTTTATTCTCCTCCCCAGCCCCCAGTCTTCCTCTGTCATCTTGATGTTCTTATTGAAGACCATTGACTTCGATGACTTGCTTCATCTACTATTGTAGATCATGCAGGGAAGACCCAGAACAAGTCATGATAAATCATCTAGCAATTCCTGGGAGTTGTTGTCTTGTGCATTTGCATTGTTTACCTACAGTGACTTAGGGCCCTTCAACCTTCCAGGGAATGAGAAACACAGACACTATTGACCTATTGACAGACAGCCATCGTTGCAAGGTCAGAGGTATGACGTTACTTAGGGGCTGAGAGAGAGAGAGAGAGAGAGGGAGGCGCGAAGAGGAGGCCATGTTCCGGTGACCCTGTCACTGTCCCAGAGCTGCTCGCTCCACCGAAAACTAATCCTGGCTCGTCTGCCGAGGCATAGGAGGAAATCATCAGGATTCAGCCAGACGGCTGCATTAGAATAGTGCATGAAATTGCAGTTGATTACCTGTCAGGACAGTTAAGCAGGCCTATTGCACGGTGTCAAATATATATGGAGGTGCAACTGAAGGCTTCAGGTTCTGCCGGGTTTGGTGGTTTGAACACAAGGTTTGAGAGTATGCAGTTGACTCCTGATAAGTGCAGTGCAGTAAACCAGTCATTATTAAAATATTATTTTTAATTACTCCTGATAACTGCATGCTCCAGTTTAGATGACACTGTCACTACAATCACAAGTTGCATTTGTCAGGCAAGATTTAACATGAGTAACCATGATTTGACATGTGTAAGAATGATTTAACATGTGTTACCATGATTTAACATGTCTAACCATGGTTGAACATGTGTAACCATCATTTGACGTGTGTAACCATGATTTGTTTAACTTGTAGAGATTTGGAAAACATTTTGTAATAGAAGTACACGTTTAATGACAACGCAGGAAATTCAATAAAAACTCAAGGCAGTAAATAAGGATATTCTCGAGCAGGTCATTTTGTTCCTAATGCAGTCGTTGGTTACAATGATCTTTTGATTCAGCATTCAATGTAAGGTACACTCAATACTGTTTATTTAGAAAGTAGTCCTAGTGCAACAAGCCCAGTTAGTTAGATGTCCCTTGGGCCTAAACAATCACTATGTATTGTTGATGCATTGCACCGCATAATAAACAGAGAAGTTGAAATGTTACCCAACATGTTGGAGGAAAGACATTCTTCACACATGGACGCAGATGCTTGAAACTTCTAGCCATAGAACTTCACGGTAAACAAATTACCCTTGCCATCCCCAGCGTTCATATTTAATTTATGGCGTGCCTCGTTGGCTGACAACATTTGGATTTATTGTCATTATAACCCTTCGTCGCCATACATAAGTCATGAGCTCCGACTTATTCTAAGTAGTTACCAGTAATATACTGATAAGCCGGAGGGAGCAGGAATAATATCAGGAAAGAGAAACACAGAGAAATGTGAATATAGGTAGATTACCACACGCCTTTGTGTCAGCGTCCGTCCCCCTGTGCAGAACCTCTCTGTTAACCGTCGCAGGTATTCGGAGGGAACGGCGTCAGTGTGACAAAGAGGAGATTGGGATACGCTCTGCTTCCTTCCACCAGTCAGATGGTGTGTGGTTCTGTGATAAGGAGGGACAGCTCTAACCTTTTAATATATGCAGCCTGACAGTGATCATTCTCATGCAAAACTAAATAATTTGAGCATGTTGACACTCCATGACAAAAGGGCAGTCCCCAGTAGTCCCTATAGCTGAGCATTTTAAAAAACTTTCACTCGAGAGGAAGCCAGTCAGGCACCAGAGATACAGCCAGTCAGGCGCCAGAGAGGCAGCCAGTCAGGCGCCAGAGAGGCAGCCAGTCAGGCGACAGAGGCAGCCAGTCAGGCGACAGAAAGACAGCCAGTCAGGCACCAGAGAGACAGCTAGTCAGATGACAGCTAGTCAGATAAACAGCCAGTCAGGCACCAGAGAGAGAGCCAGTCAGATGGCAGAGAAGCAGCCAGTCAGGCACCAGAGAGACAGTCAGTCAGGAACCAGAGAGACAGCTAGTCAGATGGCAGAGAGACAGCCAGTCAGGCACCAGAGAGAGAGCCAGTCAGACGGCAGAGAAACAGCCAGTCAGGCACCAGAGAGACAGCCAGTCAGGCACCAGAGAGACAGCTAGTCAGATGACAGCCAGTCAGGCGCCAGAGGCAGCCAGTCAAGCACCAGAGAAACAGCCAGTCAGGCGACAGAGAGGCAGCCAGTCAGGCGACAGAGAAGCAGTCAGTCAGGCGACAGAGAAGCAGTCAGTCAGGCGACAGAGAAGCAGCCAGTCAGGCAACAGAGAAGCAGCCAGTCAGGCGACAGAGAAGCAGCCAGTCAGGCGACAGAGAGGCAGCCAGTCAGGCGACAGATCGGCAAGACAGGTTATTCTTTGAATTCAACTTTGTCTGACCAGTCCTGCCAAAATAGCAGGCCCCAGGTAGATGCAGTTGTCAATGGCTGAAGATCACACTTCCCTGCATCATTGCACACACGGGTACACACTGAACAAATCCCTGCGAATTCAAAGAGTTATTTCCAGTGGCAAGCCAGGTAATCGTTCACTCATACACCCGTGAGATTGGCTGGAGTTGATTTTTGCTGGAAAAGAGCTAGTTCATGTTTCCCATCACCCAATCCTGTTTTGTTCTGTATTGGTCATTATTATTAAAATATATAATATTAGCCGATCATAATGGTCATCTGCAATTTCTGATGTCCTGGACTGGCCTAGATAGAAAAGTACTTTTGATGACATTGTGGCATCTTTTAGGAAATGTCTTCTTATAATTTGAACTAGAGAGCGTAGAGGCATGTTGTTTTCCTGTATTTTTTGTGGCTAAACCAACAAGGCTCATAATTAAAATGTTTTATTTGTATGTACGGATGGAATAAAAGTTTGTTATTAAAGCACATGAAAGTTCACATGTTCCAGAAAGCATTTCTTCCAAAAAACGCATTTTGATCAAAAAAAATAATGTTTACTTTCAAATGTCTCTCTTTTGAACTAGTGACATACGACATACGCCTAGTTTCCTGAAACGAGTCACATATGAACAGGGAAGCCTCTTTACTTGAAGTGTACTATTCCTCATTTAACCCATACTGTTTTGCAGTATGTATACTTACAAACAACATGAATAAATAGATACTCTTTAATATAATGATGAAAATGTATGAAGTCAGCAGTAAAATGTAGTGATAGAACACACGTCACTTGCATCATTATATATTTAAAAATAAAACATAATTTATACATAACATTGGATAAAAAATCCTATGGAATACATAAAAAAAACACTATATTACCTATGTGCATACCCACTGGGCACAGACTGGTTGAATCATGCCTTTTTGAACCTCCCTTTCTTCATGTGTTCAATACTTTTTCCCTGTGTCATTTCACATTATTACACATAACTTAATTTCTGAACTTATTTGTTTTGGTTTCTTTGTATGTATGGATTACTTGGGTTGTTACCGACATCTGGTGAAACTTTCATGTCAATAGCACCTTTGGAAATATATTTACTGAGAAAAATGGTGACGTGTTCAATACTTATTTCACCCGCTGTATGTAGGAGAAGCAATTCTTTGATGAGAGAGTCAAACGGTCCTAATCCACACCTTGGCTGTGGCTCACAGAAGCAGCACACAAACACAACGGTTGCAAATACCGATGGAACCATGTTAGAAGAAAATGCGGTTGCGTCGTTTCAAAGAAACATTTGCCAAAACAAACACTCAAATAGTGCGGGATAAATTCAACCACACAACTACTCACATTGTTTCAAGACCACGGACAGCATATGCTGTCAGAGATAAAAAAGTTGTGCTGTATTCGATGTATTCGATGCAACAAGCATGCAACAATAAAAAAAGTGCACCACAGCACGAATTGTCATGTACCCAGTACTTCCAATTGCAACGTCATTCCTTTTTTTTTTTTACCATAAAACCAGTGATCTAAAGTTTAAATAATATTTTACACATTGTATTCAAAATTATATGAACGTGATTGCAACAAAAAGCAAGATGTAGATTAAAACTAAAAGTCCACTCACAATTATGATTATAATTTACAAACAAAGTCCATTTGCCTGTCCTTCTTTATGAAATGGGCAATGGCAGGTTCATATAGCTTGTCTTTTGATTTAAATCTGAAAGAAGAACTCTTTCCTCGTTGCACCAAATCAGGCAGTGCAGGAGTTGGTCTCCCGGTCTGTACAAGATTTAACCTTTCATTAAAAGTTAGTCTTGAAAAGGGCAACGCTAACAGTTTAGCCACCACATCGTCCTTGATTATGCTCTCTGCTGTTGCCATCGCCAAAGTTACATACACTCACTGCAAAAAGCTAGCCAGCTAACTAGGCTCAAGCGTGAGAAAACAAGATAAGGCTCGCTATTGGCTCTGAATTAATAACGTATACTTAGGCCCTCTAGAGGGCCTTGAGGCAACGTACAATTGTCCCACCTATTACAAGACAATTAGTGATTGGTTGATTCTACTGTCATTCCAAAATGCTGTTCTAATTGAAGTCATTGCCAATGATGTTGGCTGGTGCCTTCTATTCAAAACCTGAGGGCTAGCCATTGAGCGTTGAGCCCAGCTAGATTATTTCTACCAAGAGACTACCAAAGAAAAATTCTGATTGGATATTTTTTTTCTCTTGGATATTAACCCTTCTTTTTCCAGCACAAACTAAAGAAATTCAATTGGAAGATCATTACAATTCAGACAAAAAAAATTAAATCAATGAAAACAAAATTATAATTATTATAATTTTATATAATTATAATATATAAAAATATATACAGATTTGTATCTATCCTTAGGCCCTCTCTGAGGGCGTAGAGGGCCCTGACGGTTCCCCACTGCAATATAGACACACATCCTCAAAGACTGAAGACTGATGGAGAGAGCAACCATTTTTATCCCCATTGATTCAATGCATTTCTCTAAGTTTCTCATAACAAAGAGTTATTTGCGCAGTAAGTGTCCGTCCAATCTTTTCCCAAATATGGTACCCACTTTACCAGATCACTACATGCTACTCTTAGCTCCGCTGGAAAAAACAGGTCTGCATTACAAATGGTACCCTATTACCATTATAGTGCACTACACTCTCAGAAGTAAAGGTCCTATCTATAACCTAAAATGATTATTTGGCTGTCCCCATAGGAGAACCCTTTGAAGACCCCTTTTTGGTTTCAGGCAGAACCTTTTTGCTTCCAGGCAGAACCTTTTTGAGTTCCATGTAGAACCCTTTACACAGAGGGTTCTACATGGAACCCAAAATAGTTCTGCCTGGAACCAAAAAAGGTTCTTCAAAGGGTTCTCCTATGGGGACAGCCGAAGAACCCTTTTTTTCTAAGAGTGTACTTCTGACCAGGGCCCATAAGGCTTTGGTCAAAAGTTGTGCACATTAAAGGGAATAGGGTGTTATTTGGTACGCAACGCACATCCAGCAATATACAACCCTTACAGGCTCTTTACCCTTTATTGTCATTATTGCAATGTACCATCAACACCACTTCATGTTAGGGGTATTGACAGCATAATAGCAAGGCAGTGTTTGCAAACCACAATGGCTAACCAAGATACAGCATCTGCCTTTCCCACAATGGATGAGTGATCCAGCTTCTGTATCAAGAATGAAATACATGTTATGTACTAATTATGTATGATGTGAGAGGAGGCGAGGACAATATATTCCGCTGCTAAATATGAAGTTGTTAGCACAGAGGTGGTGAAACCAACACTGCATGACACCCGCAGGTATCCATGGATACGGAGTGAGCCGCCAGTCTGGGTAAGATAATTCGCTTCGAACTGCTATCAGAGATTAATGGCTAGTTTTATAACCCATTAACTGTCATAGTGCCTCTCCCAAAAGATAGCTCTCCAGAAGTAGTTATTAGTTAGTGACAGGGATGGAACCTAGTCTGCTACTTTTGAAGGGTAGTGTACTAAACGTTTGGCTAGGTCCTTTTTCTAAGTGTTTTTCACTGCATGTTTTTAGAGTGGAGGCAAGGTGATATGGATGTATAGAATGTATATGCAAAATAGAGGGGAACTTTTTTTCACCTCCTTCACTACATTTCTCGTACACATACTGTTCTATTAACATATTCTGCTATAAACGTGATCAGGTCAAATTACTAATTGATATGACCTGAGCACATCACTACAACATGACTCCTATTATTAGACTAGGCTAAGCCAATCACAATCTCCAATCAGCAAGGCAGCTCATTGGTGCTCCCTTGCTAATCAAAGTTAGTATGGCCGGATTGAGACTGCCTGCCATCAGAAGAGGCCATGATCCCGACCAGGAGAATGAGTGCCCTTGTCAAACCAGCGCCAGTAATTGAATGTGTTGAACGTCTTAAGCTCACTTTGATAACCCCCATACGACACCCCTGGACTCTATCTGCAAAAAGGAATTAGACAAAGGTGAGACTTCCCAGACTGTGAATGACCGTGGTCAACGCACTTGATCAATTTCAGATTAAATGGGATTTAAAGACGAATTTGCCATTATGCCTTTGTGGGACATAATCGCCATGGATAAAGAGCCAATTTTGGCCGGAGGAACAGTGTGTGACCATGGAATTGTCTCCTGGACAGATAGATATGCTAGCCTAGCTACAGATGTAGGATCTTAATTTGATCACCCTGTTGCCGGAGAACCTTTCTACAATGCAGGACATTTTAAAACGTGTAGTGTATTTGTGGTTTAAAAACGTTTCTGAAGTTTGTAATTTCCACTTTGAAATTTCAGACTTGATTTTCTCTTACCAAAAATGTATCAACCCCTACAAACATTTCCATAAATTATAATCAAGATAATAATTCAGATTTCCTGTTGCTGCTGTATTATTTTCCTGCTGTAGAAAACTGGCTCAAATTAAGATCCTACATCTGTAGACACTCCAAAAAAACAAACACTCTGGGAGAGCCATAAGCAAGTCATATTTTTGGGGGGTTCAATCTTCCCCCCCAGCAGAGAAAAAAACTTTTGGGGACTTGATATTCAAACCCATCAGTATCACTGACAGTTTTTGACTGGCCCTTTGTGGGTCAATGGGGTATCAGTTTTCATGGCTAATTATATGAGTCTTATGTTCTCACACAGTCCTTGGCTGCACTGAGTCGGGTTATGATATCACTTTGGATCTCCTCAAATAATCAACCTCTAGGGCTTGCCTTCACACCTTCATACTGAGACAGAGCTGATGAAACTGCCGTGTTAGAAGCAGTGGAAAGGAGACACGAGAGTTGAGCTTTCAGAACTTGAGGTACACCGCCCTTTGTCTTTAACTGGAGCTAAAAACTTTGCTGGAAGAGCTCTGGTGAAAAACTAACTTCTGTCGAAGGTACACATTCGATAAATAAACAGAACCTATCACATAAACTTCTATTGGCAGATATTACATCACATTTGAATTGGGATAGCTATCCAGCTCAGACCTCATGCATGACATTTTCTATCTGTTAAACAGTGTGGAAATGTGCAAAATGACTGCACTCCTGACAATACTTTCTGCAGCTATTCCAAAATTGTTCAAGACTCATTCCACTGCTTTCCTGTATTTTTGAATTGTTAGAAATTCTGTCGCATCTCTGAAATTTGACACATTGTGATAGCTGTCTAGGATACCAGTCGTTTGCAAGATAAAATTTGGCCTATTAGGCTATTAGATGGGGAAGGACCCTAGAGAATCTATGCTATAAATGAATTAGATTATTACTACAGATTTTTTTTTTGAACCCCACTCACACTAATTCTATTAATATCAGTAATTCGGCCAATCCTGACTTAATACAATGGCATTAGTGATTTTTAGGCATATGCTGGTGGCAACGTTAATTATAGGACGACAGCACATCTCAGTGGCATAGGCTATAGCCTATTTTTCTATGGTAGGCCTATCTGTAAACCCGGATACATCCTGACAAAATAAACCATATGAGTGGCCTAATGTAATTTTCTGGACCTTGTCAACTGTCGAGAATAAACCCATAACTGATCCAAATGGTTGTATAATCAGGGCTTTATTTCAGCATGAAACACAAAAGGACGTTAGAGTGGTTATTCAAATGAGCCTACATCACTGCAGTTTACAGCCTAGACAATAATTGTGTACTAATAATAATACATTCCTCATTGCACTTTGTTGTTGTAGCCTAGGACATAGAATATTTTTATTTTCAAAAAACGTAGGCCTATATCTTCCATTTAATAGATAGATAGATAGATAGATAGATAGATAGGTACTTTATTGCTCCCCCGGGGGGAAATTTCATTGTCAAGCAGCTACAACAAAACACAGGGCAGGTGCAAAATGCCACAACGAAAAGTACACAAAAGACAGATACACGGTACATGATACATAGAGCGGCAGTATGAAAAAGTATAGAAATACAAGATATCTGGAGTGCAAAAAAAAAATAAAATCTGCTACCTAGGCTGAAGGCATGATGCAGCCTTCAACCATGCATGTTGAATTATTCCAATAGCATATTAAGCTGTTACAAATGTAGTCTATAGCCTATTCAAATAGCAAAATAAATAAAAGCCTCTGCTTAATGTCATATTTGTTACTTTTGAACACCTCATATTTGTGAGACATCGAAACATTTTCCTGCATGGAACGTTTGACAGTAGCTAAGGGCTGCCGGCGGATTCTGAGAAGACATAGTCAAGGAGGTGAAAATAAAACTGTGTATCTAAACCGGGTAAGTTATTAATTGTATCACCAACTGTGTAACTTTGCCATAATGTTTCTTTGTCATAACCCAAGGTTGCATGCTACATTTTTGTTGAACCTGAACATAAACAAAGTTTAATTCAAGATTGAGACCTCACATCACCAAGTCAACAATAGGCTACTATTTCCTGTCTGTTTAAAAAATCTGTGATTTTCCTTTTCAACATAGCAAATAGCAGCATACATGTAACGTCAATTGCCCACATCAATGCTTGCTGAAGCATTCTTCATAGGGAGCTAGCATTACCTCTAAAGGAACCAAAAACACACAATCCAAGCAGTGTGGCCACTGCTGCTAAAGCCGTCTGCCTTGCAGCTTGAGTCTGCATCGGCACCTGTCTTTCAAACAGTCATTGTGAGAGTCAGTCAGTTGGTTAACAGTGAAGGCTGGAGAAGATACCAAAACTTTCAAAATAGGTATTTGTAGCTATTGTAGTTGTAGTAGTGTATTTCGTCGCAGTCACCAATTACTTTGTGACATTGTAGCTAGCTTCATTTCTGGCCTGGTCATTGTTGTTGTCAAAGTTTAACGTCAGCTACAGTTAGCCTACTGTTAGAGCAGAGGTAAAGTAGCTAGCTAAGTCAATATGTTTAGGTTCTAGCCTATGTGTAAAACATCAGTAGTTTAGTTAAGACTGGGCAAGAATGCACCCGGTTAACATAGCTAGCTAGCTAACAGTCACATTTAGCAACGCTATCTAGTTATGTCCAGTGAGTCACAAAGGACTCGTGCAACCCACAACTGGTCTCGAGCGGAGATGGCAAAGAGCGCTCCAGGATTCAATAATCATGATGATCATGATTTGTTTCATGTGTACTATGGCAGCTAAACGCTTAATTACAGTACATACAATATATATTTTGTTTTTATATGGTCCCGGTGGTTCTGTGTGACGTAAGCTACCTAAATTATTTGGATCTAGCTAGTGGTCAACCACAAAACAATAAATCGTTTTGCGAAACTATTCATGGTTGACCCTATACAGTCAATAGGTAAACTGCTGTCTTCTTTCATTGAAAAGCAAATCTATATACAGTGGGGAGAACAAGTATTTGATACACTGCCGATTTTGCAGGTTTTCCTACTTACAAAGCATGTAGAGGTCTGTAATTTTTATCATAGGTACACTTCAACTGTGAGAGACGGAATCTAAAACAAAAATCCAGAAAATCACATTGTATGATTTTTAAATAATTAATTTGCATTTTATTGCATGACATAAGTATTTGATCACCTACCAACCAGTAAGAATTCCGGCTCTCACAGACCTGTTAGTTTTTCTTTAAGAAGCCCTCCTGTTCTCCACTCATTACCTGTATTAACTGCACCTGTTTGAACTCGTTACCTGTATAAAAGACACCTGTCCACACACTCAATCAAACAGACTCCAACCTCTCCACAATGGCCAAGACCAGAGAGCTGTGTAAGGACATCAGGGATAAAATTGTAGACCTGCACAAGGCTGGGATGGGCTACAGGACAATAGGCAAGCAGCTTGGTGAGAAGGCAACAACAGTTGGCGCAATTATTAGAAAATGGAAGAAGTTCAAGATGACGGTCAATCTCCCTCGGTCTGGGGCACCATGCAAGATCTCACCTCGTGGGGCATCAATGATCATGAGGAAGGTGAGGGATCAGCCCAGAACTACACGGCAGGACCTGGTCAATGACCTGAAGAGAGCTGGGACCACAGTCTCAAAGAAAACCATTAGTTACACACTACGCCGTCATGGATTAAAATCCTGCAGCGCACGCAAGGTCCCCCTGCTCAAGCCAGCGCATGTCCAGGCCCGTCTGAAGTTTGCCAATGACCATCTGGATGATCCAGAGGAGGAATGGGAGAAGGTCATGTGGTCTGATGAGACAAAAATAGAGCTTTTTGGTCTAAACTCCACTCGCCGTGTTTGGAGGAAGAAGAAGGATGAGTACAACCCCAAGAACACCATCCCAACCGTGAAGCATGGAGGTGGAAACATCATTCTTTGGGGATGCTTTTCTGCAAAGGGGGCAGGACGACTGCACTGTATTGAGGGGAGGATGGATGGGGCCATGTATCGCGAGATCTTGGCCAACAACCTCCTTCCCTCAGTAAGAGCATTGAAGATGGGTCGTGGCTGGGTCTTCCAGCATGACAACGACCCGAAACACACAGCCAAGGCAACTAAGGAGTGGCTCCGTAAGAAGCATCTCAAGGTCCTGGAGTGGCCTAACCAGTCTCCAGACCTGAACCCAATAGAAAATCCTTGGAGGGAGCTGAAAGTCCGTATTGCCCAGCGACAGCCCCGAAATCTGAAGGATCTGGAGAAGGTCTGTATGGAGGAGTGGGCCAAAATCCCTGCTGCAGTGTGTGCAAACCTGGCCAAGAACTACAGGAAACGTATGATCTCTGTAATTGCAAACAAAGTTTTCTATACCAAATATTAAGTTCTGCTTTTCTGATGTATCAAATACTTATGTCATGCAATAAAATGCAAATTAATTACTTATAAATCATACAATGTGATTTCCTGGATTTTTGTTTTAGATTCCGTCACTCACAGTTGAAGGGTACCTACGATAAAAATTACAGACTTCTACATGCTTTGTAAGTGGAAAAACCTGCAAACTCTGCAGTGTATCAAATACTTGTTCTCCCCACTGTATAGTTTGACACCAGCTAATTATACTCCTTAATGTACACAGAGGTCATGATTCAGCAAGTAATGTATCAGGCAGAGAACCATCATTGAGAACTGTACTTTTCATTTGGTCACACACCAATCAAACGCAATTGGCCAATCATATGTATACTGTACACTAATTTACTCGACCACTCAGATCTCAACACCAACTGACCTCTTCAACCACATGTCCAGCAAGCAGCATAGGAGCAAGCAGCATAGCCTTCATTTCAACCATTGAACTTGCCCACAGTAGTCACCTTCACAAAATAATAGCAACAACGATTAACAGGTAAGGTCTTGACCCAATCATTGTTTTTTTTTTTTTAAGAAATGCAGTTGTGGAAATACAAGATCAACCAAATGCTGATAAAGGATTGGTCAAAGATAAACCAAATTAAAATGTTTCCAATATTTTAGGCCTAGCTATTCATCCAATTCAATTTGATTCAAAAGGGGAAATGTATTGTGAAATGCCATGAGAACATTTGCTTTAATCATCAACACAAAATATAATCATAGAATCAGAGTTGTAGACCCTTTACAGAGCCAACTCCCACTACTTGCTCACTTGGAAGTGAATGTTCCTGAGACGCCAATTACAATGTAGACTTAAATCTGCTTGAAGATCTATGGCAAGACTTGAAAATTGTTGTCTAGCCATGATCCACAACGTCTTAGAGACTTACCCATGAAGATTCACAGCTGTAATCGCTGCCAAAGTGTTTCTAACATGTATTGACACAGGGAGCTGAATACTTATGCAATGACTATATTTTAGTTCTTACATTTTTATAATTCTTGTGTGCTCTGCCATTTTCTGTGTGCTGAAATTCAAGGTTTGTACAGCATAAGATCAGGTGTGATCAGTTGATGCAGGTACAACCACCATTCCGTAAGATGGTAATGTCCGTTATGAGAGTCATATCTGATAGGTGTGTACAGTGGCGATTTTAGCATGTAAACCTTGGTGGGGCAAAAAAAAGAAAAGTGGGATGCATGCCAGCAAAGCCACAACACTAAACAATACATGAATTGCACTATAACGGTGACAAACTGTGCCCACAAACTGTTAGGGCCTACATAAAGCTGTCCCAACAGCAGAGTCCCAACACCTTACCACTGCTACACCTGGCTATCAGCGGAGCCTTGTCTTGCAGCGAAACAGTAAAGTAGTCAATATAACTATTTGTTTAGCACTTTTTAAATGTACAGTGACAGAATTCAGAACATGGGCCGTTCCTACAGTACTCTGCCTGTACACCAAGTCAGAACCGTAGGATAAATAAAGGGGACATATAAGCAGAAAATGCCCCGCCGGTTGCTGTGTGCCCCGCCGGTCGCAGTGTGCCCTCTCCCTCTCCAGCGCTCCACCTCGCTGGTATACTAACCCGCCGGCAGGAGAGTGATGGCAGCAACGCACCCCATGGACACACCTGCTTCTCATCACTCATTATATTGATTTTAAGTTTGTCTTTGCGTCTGGTGCACCTCACAGATTATTTTCTGTTCTGTTCACCCATGAGCTGCTGTTCCTTTCTCATTAATTTTCTGAAGTATAACCTTTTGGTCGTCAACTTTATTTTTGCCTCGCCAGTTCACTCATCGCCCTCACTCTTCACAGGGTGAGGCACATGGGCTACCAACAGCTTACTACACAACATAGACATCTCCCTGGTGTATTACATAATTTATGCAGCAGCATACAATACATTTTTGGACTTTGTTGTGCTGTGCTCACTTGTTGTTGTCATCAAAGTCTGGCATTCTCTGGATTTATGGTGCTTTCAAGACAACTGGGAACTCGAAAAAAAACAAGGTTGAATCATGATGACCTAGCTCTAGAAAGAGGCCGGATTTACAATTCCGAGTTGGATGATTGTTCAAAACTTATTTTCCCAGTCGTTTATTCCCGACTTCCCAGTTGTCTTGAACTCACTGAAGTCAAGTTTTTGCAGCTCCGAGTTAACAGTTGCTTTGAGCGCGCCACATATCATGCTTCATGGACTGCAGCAATGTTGAATGTTTATCATTTTAAACTTGGAAAAGAGTCCCTTAATCCCAGATTTGGAACCACACAACCACTCCACCGAATAGCAGGCTAGTGATTACTTTGCAATGCTTGCATTTAGCCACTGTCTGTCACGACCCCGTCCCCATGAGCCTGTTTTCCTGTCTGTCTGTGTCTGTTTTGTGTTGTGTTCCTGAACGTGCCCTGTTCCGGTTGCTGGGCAACGAGTGTAAGGCGGGAATTCCAGGATCACCTGAGTCTGCTCTCAGTTGGTCCTCGTCAGTAATCATCACACCTGGTCCTGATCATCATTACAACCGGATCGTTAGTCACACTCCGTATGTTGTGCTTGCGCATCAGACCATAGTTATTTTGCTATATTCAGTTTGCCTTGTTCATCTCAGTCTGCCTGCTCATCTGATTTCTTGTTCTCTCTGCCTCAGTACGTTCACCTGGAATTCCCGTCTCTCCTGCCTGGCTACCGTACCCATCTACCATCTGTGGAACACAAAACTACACCTTCAGCCCCCCATCATCTGTACTCCCCTGTCTGCACGTCTGCCGTACCATCCTCCTTATTATATTGTGATCAATAAATACTCACCTTTCCCCCCCCCACTTTGTCCGATCTGCGTTTGGGTTCAGAACCAGGGAAGTCCTGACACTGTCACTGATTCCTTCCAAGCTACTCATTGTTCAATTTGCGATTTCCAACTTGTTGTGTAATGTTTATGTCCAATGGCCGATGAGCACCAATACGTTTAATCTATAATTCATCTTCATTATTTCATATGACAAGGATTATAAAGGATTTGCCAGTAGATTGTCGACTTGATTCATGATGATGACTGCTAGCTAAGATTTTGAAAGTATGATGTTGACATGATCAGTCCAATCAAAGCTGTTGTAGATATAAAGTGATTTGACGTAATTTTATCTGTGGCCAATGACCTTGAGCCTTCTTGGATAGGCACTTATAATGTAACTCTAAGGCAGCACCGAAGGGGCTTGAATTTCCTAGCTCTACCCTTAGACTTGGCGGTGATGTAGTGTCCCCATGAGTGACAGAACACTGAGCCAGACTACAGTTTGCAACTGCACATGGGGACAAAGATCGTACTTTTTGGAGAAATAAAGGCAATGCTACCAAATACTAATTGAGTGTATGTAAACCTCTGACCCACTGGGAATGTGATGAAAGAAGTAAAAGCTGAAATAAATCATTCTCTCTACTATTATTCTGACATTTCACATTCTTAAAATAAAGTGGTGATCCTAACTGACCTACTTTTTACTAGGATTAAATGTCAGGAATTGTGAAAAACTGAGTTTAAATGTATTTGGCTAAGGTGTATGTAAACTTCTGACTTCAACTGTAACTACTGTCTATAATGTATCCCATTATAAACGACTATATACTGTAACAACTGTATATGTCTCCCATTATAAACTACTATTTAACTACTTTATATGTTGTGATGTCTCCCATTTTAAACTCTGCATCCTGTAACCTATTTTGTGTTGTGAATTTCTCCATAAATGGAACCAACTGAGATTAGATGTATTTTCCCTTCATTAATACATTTGAGTAATGCTCAGATGCTGCTCAAAACAACATCAGAGCCCTATACACACTAATATATTAATCAATGAGGAATTGAATTGCAGTTAATCAAGGAACGTTTTCTCTGACAGACAAATCTGATCCACCTATTGAGATCATAATCAGATTTCTCATTTTTGTTCTCCTAAATACTTGTCCAATATTTTACTTCACAACCCCTGTAACAGCTCAGTTTATCAGGAGATGATCATGTGAAACGAGAAAAGCTTAGTACGATGATCATCTCTCTCTAGTCCTTTCATTACTTGGATGAAATTTTAAGACCTAAATCTGAAAAATTCCAAAATGTCTGCCTCATTAAAATGAATCAAGGCTACTTTTTAAGGTTTGATCCTGAAGAATGTTAAAAGGCTATTCTGACATTAGCGTATCTAAATAGGAAGGCATTCAAATCAGGATGGTTAATCGACTCAGAGCCCTCCCACGCTGATCGTCTAAGGCAGCCTTTATAAGGGTGGTGGATCTAAACCAGGGCACACAGTTACCTTAAGTTTTACCTTAAGACTCTGGAGAAGCTGTCATTGTATGAAACACATGAAGTAGCCTTGGGCTATGGGTCATGCTTTACATATATTTTGATCTCTCTCTTAACAGGTTTCTGCTGCTGTCCCGATAGATAAGATGATCCATTCAGGTCCATGTAAAGTGTAGCCTATGGAAAAGTATTTTTAAATCTGGGTTAGACAACCTGCAATTACCATGGTATTACATCTATGGATTGTATGGGAACATGGTGATTACATAATCATTAACTATTCATTACTTTTATCTTTGGGATTCATTGAATCATGCACTGCATATTGTCTGGTAGCAGGCAGTTAGACTACTAATTGCGATTAATTCTTCAAAGTACCAAAAAATATATCATATTATCACATTACTCGGTAAATACCAGAAATACTATTATATAGGTATTAATTCAATCACACATTTTGTTGGGATTCCCGTGGTCAGGGTTCATATAAACTATTGGAGGGGGATAAGGATGGGAGTGGATTTGTGTCAATATCCAATGCCTAGGAGATGTCAAGTCACCAAAACGCTTGGGAGGTGTGTCTTGGAAGTTGTGTCTTGGGCTTGTGTCTTGGATTTCACATTTTCCAAACTCATAACTAGCTACCAAGAAGCCATTTCAGGCTATCAATGAAGTTAGAGATGCTAGCCTGTCTAACTATCTTAGCTGGTATGCCTGCTGGCAAGGTTGGTAGACTTTAGAAAATCAAGCAATTACTAAATGTACTGAATAAGACTCACATTTCTTTCAGTCTTTTACCCCAGTTTTAGCAGTTGCAGAGAATCATATTTATTTTCTTTAAAAAAAGAACTACCAGTGAGGAGGATACAGACAGCCCAAGTAGTATGCTTAGATATGCAGAAAAATATACATATTTTTTTTACATTGAATTAAGCATAATGATTATTACTATAGATTGCAGGAAAACAGTGTTTCAGGTGTTTAAAAAATTCAAAATTATCCAACTTACTAACCGCCCCCCAGCCCATGTGCAAGAGCTAATAGACAACCAGAGAATACTGGACTGAGATAATGAGAGAGATTTCACATATGTCACAAGTACATGCTATAGTATTTTCCATTTCAGTTTACATTAAAGACATTCTGGATATCATCCAATAGGATCATTCTGTGAGGACTTTGTGAATAGATAGATAGATAGATAGATAGATAGATAGATAGATAGATAGATAGACCCCTGACAATTTCCATGAATTCCATGTATAAATAATTGGGTGTTTTTTCATCAGCAATTTCATTTTGATCTATCAAATAACTGATGGACACAGTAATATTTCAATAGTAAAATTTGGTTTATTGGATTAACAGAAAATATGCAATATGCATCAAAACGAAATTAGACAGGTGCATAAATTTGGGCACCCCAACAGAAAAATCACATCAATATTTAGTAGAGCCTCCTTTTGCTAAAATAACAGCCTCTAGACGCTTCCTATAGTCTCTAATGAGTGTCTGGATTCTGGATGAAGGTATTTTGGACCATTCCTCCTTACAAAACATCTCCAGTTCAGTTAGGTTTGATGGTTGCCGAGCATGGACAGCCCGCTTCAAATCATCCCACAGATTCTCAATGATATTCAGGTCTGGGGACTGGGATGGCCATTCCAGAACATTGTACTTGTTCCTCTGCATAAATGCCCGGGTAGATTTTGAGCAGTGTTTTGGGTCGTTGTCTGAAATATCCAGCCCCGGCGTAACTTCAACTTTGTGACTGATTCTTCAACATTATTCCCAAGAATCTGCTGATATTGAGTGGAATCCATGCGACCCTCAACTTTAACAAGATTCCCAGTACCGGCACTGGCCACACAGTCGCACAGCATGATGGAACCCCCACCAAATTTATTTTGCCGCCATGCATAACGGCCCTTGTTATGACCAAATAACTCAATCTTTGTTTCATCAGTCCACAGCACCTTATTCCAAAATGAAGCTGGCTTGTCCAAATGTGCGTTTGCATACCTCAAGCGACTCTGTTTGTGGCGTGTGTGCAGAAAAGGCTTCTTCAGTGCGCTGAATTGTTGCACAGTGAGACCATCTGCAGCAAGATGATGTTGTAGGTCTTTGGAGGTGGTCTGTGGGCTGTTTTTGACCATTCTCACCATCCTTCGCCTTTGCCTCTCCGATTTTTTACTTGGCCTGCCACTTCTGGCCTTAACAAGAACTGTACCGGTGGTCTTCCATTTCCTCACTATGTTCCTCACAGTGGACACTGACAGCTTACATCTCTGTGATAGCTTTTTGTAGCCTTCCCCTAAACCATAATGTTGAACAATCTTTGTTTTCAGGTCATTTGAGAGTTGTTTTGAGGCCCCCATGTTGCCACTCTTCAGAGGAGAGTCAAAGAGAACCACAACTTGCAATTGGCCATCTTAAATACCTTTTCTCATGATTGGATGCACTTGTCTATGAAGTTCAATGCTTAATGAGCTCACCAAACCAATTGTGTGTTCCAATTAATCAGTGCTAAGTAGTTATTCAAATCAACAGAATGACAAGGGTGCCCACATTTTTGCGTAGCCTATTTTTCACATCTGATTTAATTTCATACAACTTAATATTGCTACACTAAAAATCTTTATCTGGACAATACCCCAGTACTCAGCTTTTATTAGAAAATGAATGTCATGCCACTGTGATCATTTTCTGTGACGACAGAGTAAATTATTATGCAGCCTTAGAGGGGTGCCCAAACTTTTTCATACGACTGTAGATAGATTATTATTGACCCCCGTGGGGAAATTATTTTGTCAAGCAGCAAAAAATACAGGGCAGGTGCAAAATTTCAGAACGAAAACACAAAAGGCAGATACACGATAAATGATACATAGTGCGGCAGTATGAAAAAGTATAAAAATACATGAAGTCTGGAGTGCAAAAAGCTATAGAAATGCATTGCATAGTATGAGTGAATGACTGAATATGTACAATATACATTCTTATAGTGTTAGGTGAAAAAATAATACAATTATTGCACGTTGATATAAATAAATATTTGCATGGTTAACTATACAGGTCGATGGCAGAGAAAGATACTTAAATAGCTAAACGCGCGTATGATATAAGTGAGAGTAACAATAGTTTACTTAATATGCATTCTGGTTAAATGTACAGGTAAATGAATATTTACATGGTTAAATTAACTGTACAGGTAAATGACAGGAAGAGATACTTAAATAGCTAAATGTGCGTATGATATAATTTAGGGTAATAATTCTAATTCCCTTACAATACAGTCCTTAGTGCAGGGTTTAATTACAGATAAATGCATGTATTGCACATTCAATATACTAAATGCAATGAAAAAAAGATACTACTGACAGGATACTAGTATATAGTACTGAGTGAATTACTACGTATGTTCAGTCCAAGAATTACTTACAATATTGCGAGTGATATGATATAACAACTCCATACATTTTCCCTGACACTGAAAAGTACTTGTTGCATTTTGAATGCTTAGCAGGACAGAAAATGGTTAATTTCACACGCTTATCAAGAGAACATCCCTGGTCATCTCTACTGCCTCTGATCTGGCGGACTCACTAAACACAAATGCTTTGTTTGTAAATGATGTCTGAGCGTTGGATTGTCCGCCTGGCTATCCGTACATTTAAAAAACAATACAATTGTCCCTTCTGATTTGCTAAATATAAGATTTTTTTTTTTTTTTTCATACTTTTACTTTTACTTTTGATAAGTATATTTTAGCAATTACATTTACTTTAAAAACGTAAGTATATTTAAAACCGAATACTTTTAGACTTATACTTAAGTAGCATTTTACTGGTTGACTTTCACTTTTACTTGAGTCATTTTCTATTAAGGCATCTTTGCTTTTACTCAAGTATGACAATTGGGTACTTTGTCCACCACTGAATAAATGCAGTATCCATATAGTTGTATGTGTCCATTGTTGGAAACTTTGAAAATGTGCACTGTTAGCAGAATAGAGGACAAACATACAAAGTCTGAAGGACAGAGAGAGAGAGAGATAAAGACTTATACACCAGTACTGGAGGAGGTTTTTGTTTCCTCTCTACATAGTCAACAGCTCTTTTTCCTTTCCGCAACCAATTTTCAGCGCGAGTAGGAGTTGCCAGAGCCAGACGACAGGCTTTCTCCTGGGTGCTGACACTACCCCACTCACTCACACGGAGGTGAGATACCTGCCTGTCCGACATTGTCTGGGCTCCGCTGCTGACAGTTATCATCAAGGCCCAGCGCTGAGGTCATCTAGGCCCAGCTCAGAGATCATCAAGGCCCAGCTCAGAGATCATCAAGGCCCAGCTCAGAGCACATTAAGGCCCAGCTCAGAGATAATCTAGGCCCAGCTCAGAGCTCATCAAGGCCCAGCTCAGAGATCATCTAGGCCCAGCTCAGAGTTCATCTAGGCCCAGCTCAGAGCTCATCTAGGCCCACAAGGAGACTGTAGCTGTCCCCACTGTAGAAATTAGAGGGGAGTGTTCCTGTTTTGGGGAGCTGAAAGAGAAAAGCTGAAAAGAGAATCTCTCTCTCTCGTCTTCCAATTAGTCAGAGTTGAATATAGACAGCAATGATTTACATCAATCAGTTTTCATAATGAATATCAAATCTATAAACATAATATCAGAGGTTAATTTACGTATATACACTGACCGGTGGTGAACCATTCTTGAAACACACGGGAAACTGTTGAGCGTGAAAAACCCAGCAACGTTGCAGTTCTTGACACGCTCAAACTTGTGTGCCTGGGTCCTACTACCATACCCTGTTCAAAGGCACTTAAATATTTTGTCTGGCTCATTCACCCTCTGAATGGCACACATACACAATCCATGTCTCAATTGTCTCAAGGCTTAAAAGTCCTTCTTTAACCTGTCTCCTCCCCTTCATCTATATTAATTGAAGGGGATTTAACAGGCTACATCAATAAGGGATCATAGCTTTCCCCTGGATCCACCTGGTCAGTCTATGGAAAGAGCAGGTGTTCCTAATGTTTTGTACACTCAGTGTACATCCGTATATTTACACTGATACACCTCAACTGCTTGGCGGCTTGACATCTCACAGACATTTTCATTTGATATTGTCATATAATCCAAACTACAAGTGCCACTGTGAGAGGGTACAAACAGTGAAGCTGTCTCTCAGAACCGCTGAGCCCCTACAGAGGGACGCTTGAGAACAGAGGAGCTTCAGCACCACCCTCCAGCCTTTCAGGACCATGGACAGCTCTCGGTCACTCAAGCCCTGCAGCTGAAGGCACTACAGAGCAGGAGGAGAGCTGTCCTTCCGCACCACCCCAAGCCATTCAGGACCTTGGACAGCTCCTGCTGAAGCCACTACAATCACACAGCTGTCAGGGGCTTGAGATATCAGCCTAGCAGGGATAAAAGGCTGCCTCTCAACTACACAGCACTCTGAGAAGCTCGGGAACTAGCATCCTAAAGCTGCTCTCTATTTGAGTCTCCCTCTGGTGCCTGTTCCGACGGCCTCCTGTCCAGCCTGCCTGCACTAATCCACCCGATACCTGAAAGCCCTTTGTTGGTGGAGAACTCTACTTTTTTACTTGAGACCATTATCCAATAGAGTACCTAAGGCAGTGGGACGGTGTTTCCCAACCCATCTCCTGGGGGACCACCAGAAAGCCCATTCTGAGACCCAAATGACACCCTATATCCTATAGGGCCTTATAGGCCCTGGTCAAAAGTAGTGCACTATATAGGGTGTTACGGATACAGGTATCCTGTGGGTGTATTTGTTTTCTTTCCTTCTGCCCTAGTCACAGGTGTCACTCATCAGCAGTCATCAATCACCAATCAGTCCCAATCAGAAGACACACCTGCTCCTTTTCCCTTACCCAATCACATCCCCTTTCCCTTGGTTTAAAAACCCCACAGTTGTCTCTCTCAAGAGTTCTCTCCACACCTCTCTGTTTGTTAAGGATTTGTTGAACAGCAGTTGCTGTTAGTTTGTTTGTGCGCTCTATCTCTCTCTTTTGTTTTTGCGCCTAGATCTCACAGTAGATGTTGTCATGTGAGTATGTATTGCTGTGTGGTATTGTTTGTTTGTTGGTGGTAAAAGGGGATAACCAGACAAGTCGCCCATGGGCATACATTACCCGTAGGAAACCTGTTGTCTAAATACATTAGTTAGAACTGGGCGGACCACCCACTGTATTTAATTGGTTAGTTAGCTAGCTGTTCGTGACGCAGGTAGACTAGCTTAGGGGTTTTTGAATATTTATTATTTCTTTCCTTGGGTCCAGCTCAGCCCCTTTTCCCCACACCCCATTACCGTGTGTTTGGAATAAACCAATAGTGTTTGACGGTAGATTTTGGTTGTCTGTGTTTTATTTATATTCTCACTGTTACTTTTTCACTGGGATAATTTGCATGAGATATGTTACGGGTCTCATTTCCATCCCCCTAGACTACAGGGCAAAAGGGATTCGTAACATAGGGGATAGGGTCCCATTTGGGATTGCTCCCCATATTTGTGTCATAGCCCTGCAATGACACATCTAATTCAACTAATCCACAAGCCACCTAGCCTAGCCAAATCACCTAGCCTAGCCAAATCACCTAGCCTAGCCAAATCACCTAGCCTAGCCAAATCACCTAGCCTAGCCAAATCACCTAGCCTAGCCAAATCACCTAGCCTAGCCAAATCACTTAGCCTAGCCAAATCACTTAGCCTAGCCAAATCACTTAGCCTAGCCAAATCACCTAGCCTAGCCAAATCACCTAGCCTAGCCAAATCACCTAGCCTAGCCAAATCACCTAGCCTAGCCAAATCACCTAGCCTAGCCAAATCACCTAGCCTAGCCAAATCACCTAGCCTAGCCAAATCACCTAGCCTAGCCAAATCACTTAGCCAGCCAAATCACCTAGCCTAGCCAAATCACCTAATTCGACTAATCCACAAACCACCTAGCCATTGAGTAGTTGAACCAGGTGTGCCAATGCAGGACAATAACTAAAATGGGTGTTAGGCCTGTGTTTCTACTCTTGTCTCACTGGCTCTTTGCCATATAAGTAGAATTCGTAAACAACTTAAATGCATAAACCATTTTGATAAACAGTATTGCGGTAGGTAATGTACAATTATTTTACTTAGTGTGAGTTTGGCTTGGTATAAGTGTTGCTCATAATTAAAATTGTTTTGTACGGTTTTAATCATTGACATTCACAATAGGCATATAAATGTAAAAACTACAACAACGAACAATTCGGACATACTACAAATGAGATGTTCCCAAAGTAAACAGAGTATTAAAAACACAATTTTTGTTAAAGTGCTAACCACAAATGTTATCTAATGGTATGTCAATCTTAAATAAGGTCATTCAAAAGTTGATAATATCAGGTGTAGGGATTTAACTTGACCTTTAGACCACACTAGGTACTAACGCTACCACCATCATGCTTGTCGTATGAATAGTAAATAATGATAGTCTGCTTTGAATTCCGATTTAATCTTTGTCTAAAAATGCTCTGTAGAGGTTTTGTCACCTTCATTTTGTGCCATTTTAGAACAACCTCTGCTGTTATGCTGTTGTGTCTACAGGATGCAGTAGTTTGTGGTGTCATTCTTGAGTGTCAGGGGTTTAAAATCCTCTTCTTACTTTAGTAGGGGTCGACTTGCAATCAAGAAAAACACTCAAGTGATGACAGCTGCCTTGGATAAACATACATTCTAACCAAGTCAACATGCATGCTAAACCAGTCAATTGATGCTGCAGTTAGCATTGGTTATGCTAATAAGATGCACTGTTGAACCACCTCATCCTCCTTCACATTCTCCCTGGCTTCAATGTTTATGTAAATCCCACAGGGCCCATTCTTCTCCCAGAATGTCACCGTTCCAGACGTCGCTAATGCTATTATGCTCCACAGACAAATGGTGGCCTCTCAGCCAAGCCCAGTGACATGGGAAACGTTTTGTTGTGTTGTGTTTTTCATCCTGGTGCTAAGAGCCCATGGCTGCTCTCCAATGCTCCAGTCTGAGGCTGTGTCCCAAATGACAAGGGGACCATTTGGGACACAGTGTGATGAAACACATAAAAGTCCTCACAATCGGGTTAACTTACACAGCAGCTTAGGCTGGGTTAGTGTTCAGCACTGTGTATGACATTTACAGTAGTGGTACAGTCAATATCCTCTCTGGTTGAGTTTTGTTGCATAATAATATTGCCTACTGTTGTGCAACATTGTTGATGTACTCAGGAAACATCCCTGATAGCAAGCTTACAATAGCCCACTGCTGATTTTGCTCACCAGCTTTTTTAGTTATCCATTAGCCACTGTCGGTGCGCTATTGGGCTGCTAGCGGTATGGGCTGTCCACACAGGTCCGAAATCGGCTTGCCCACAATGCTTATGGTCACCAGTGGTCTAGTACTGTAAGTGTTTGCTAGCTTGGAGCTTGGATAGACACTTAGCACTTAAACATAGTAGTGGTCATGACAGAGAGAAGTTCAGAGATGGAACTTGGCATTTTGCGATGTAGTCATCCCTCCCACTGGGCACTGAGCAAAAAACATCCACCTCAGCATCCTCATGTACCGAGGCCAGGCTCAGACTAGTTATAGGGGGGCAGAGGTAGAGGAGATACATCGCGCTGGCAGAGACCCCCCTTGGAGGAGATTTTAATTGCTGAGTGAGGGCCAAGTTTGAGAGTGTAGCTGGGAGGTGAGGGCTGGTTAGTGATTAGGGTGTTGGGCCACTGATCTCCCACTGAGCCTCAGTGTTGCCGAAAGGATGGATGGCTGATGAGTCATCATCGCTGCCGGTGACCTATTCGCGAGGACAGAGCGGGAGCCAATGTGTGGTGTATAGCGATTCAAGTAAATAGCCTTGGAGTTTGGCCACGGCATGTCACTCACTGCATGTTGCGCTAATCATTTACTGCCTATTCAAATCGTTGTGTATAAGCGTGGGGGTGGAAAGTGGTGATGGTGGGTTGTGTAAATGGATTACAATTTACATGTTTATTTGCTGGAGGGTTTTACAGTCTAGTTGGCCTGAATTGATTTCAATTTCAAATCTAGTCTGGACAACTTAATGAAATCTAGTTAAAGAGTTCCTCTGTAGTGTCAGTAGATTGTCTATCTGTGTGACGGAACTCTCCTTCACTCTGTTTACCGTGCACTGAGGAGCTTTCCCCAAGCTGTGCCACTGACGATGCCTCTCGCCTGGCCTTTCATTCGGGACGTGAATGTGATTTACATTGGATGGAAGTTACTCAGTGCAGAGGCACACCAATTTCAGCCTGCTAGCTGATACCGGCAAGCGCTAAGTAGTATACTTCTCTATTCTTTGCCTTGGCAACAGTATTCTGAACTACCCAAGCTATTCCCGTTCAATCACTCACACAGTCAGACTCGCACATCCAAACTCACTCACCTACACAGACACGTGCGCTCACACACACACACACACACACACACACACACACACACACACACACACACACACACACACACACACACAAACACAGAACATCAGAACATATTTAGCCTGCGGTGCTTATCATTCTGAAGGCAAATAGATAAAGGACTCTTCAGGTGACAGCATTTCTATTTTCTATGTGCCAAACATTGTGAGAAGGATATTGATGCCATGTCACTCCCCAAGAGGCTATTATCTATGTCAGTGATCGTTTACAGACGTTTACAGAAACATGTCTTGATTCTATTCATACCAGTGACAAGTGATTGTAAGTGAAAGTGAAGACTACTACTGTAGGTGAGACGCAGTAGAAATGGAGCCCCAACTAACTGAAAAGAGCCCTAACTGACTGAATAGATCCACATCTGACTGAATAGAGCCCTAACTGACTGAATAGAGCCCTAGTTGACTGAATAGAGCCCCAACTAACTGAATAGAGCCCTAACTGACTGAATAGATCCACATCTGACTGAATAGAGCCCTAACTGACTGAATATAGCCCTAGTTGACTGAATATAGCCCTAACTGACTGAATATAGCCCTAGCTGACTGAATATAGCCCTAACTGACTGAATAGAGACACAACTGATTGAATAGAGCCTTAACTGATTGGATAGAGCTCTAGCTGACTGAATATAGCCCTAGCTGACTGAATAGAGCCCTCATTTATTGAATAGAGTCCTAATAGACTGAATAGAATATAACCCTAAAACTGAACAGGGCCCTATTAAATCAAACCTGGTTGTGTTCAATTTAGATGTCCCAGTAGAGTGAACTATGAACACAAAAGGAGGTTATGACTGCCACAGCCTATGTTGTTCAAGTGGGCCTTATTATTCCTCCACAAACTTGTTTCTGCTGACAAAATCAAACAGAGTCATCATGCAGTTTGCCGCTGAGATGAGCACAGCAGCCCGTTTCTGGTGCGGTGGCCGTCACAACACAGGCCGTGATCGTCTCTCTCTCATCGCGAAAGGTTCTGTGGGCACCCTCTGTGAACCGGTAGTGCATTGACAACATCCTGACCATATGTCAAGCTCCTTTAATATGTAAAGAGACATGAATTCCATAGAGACCTGCAAATCATGTCCTTTCTATCCCCCTGTTTGCAAGGAGGATCCCTGGTGTGTCTCACAGAGTTGATAGTTTTGCAACTCTGCAATTTTCAGAAATGTTGCAGTGTGTTTGAAGCTTAATGTGACGTTACTCCCCAAAATCAAAGTTTGTCCAATATTTTTAGACCTCAAGTGGTATTCTGTTCATTGAGAGAAGTCTACATCCCTGACCATGTAGCTACTGTTCAGTACATACCACAATCCAAACTGGAAAATATAAGCACAATATAATTTGTTTTAATATTTTCTATTCATTTGGGTTGAGGTACATACAGTAGCTGAATCAACACTATCGATGGTGTGGGACGTGGACTGATCTTGACATTGGACTACTTTTGAGGTCTGGAAACATCTGACAAAATGTATATTTTTTTGTGTTAATGTCCCTTTAAAAAGATAGAACATTTCCCCAACTCATTTTAACATTTGAAAACGGCGTCTTATCGAAACAGAGCGTGTTGTGGACAGACGTTGAGAAACCCTCGGGCCAGTGATTCAAAGATGCCTGTAGAGAGGAAGAAAATGGTCTTAAAGAGCAGGCAGAGGAAACATCTCTGCCAGACTAAGTGAAGGATAGAATGACTGAGCAAAAATCTCTTGAGACGTGAAGGTGTACAAACAATGCAGTGAGTGGGATAAGATAATGGAGTCTTTTCTCCTCCAACTCAAATCTGTGTAAGTAATGTCTCTCAATATCAAGGCTGTATACACCCACACTCGCAACGGAAGCTCTGCATTTGCTATCGTCGAGCTCTCACTCACAGAAGCTAGGTTGCAGTGATTCACTCTGTGGGCCTGTCGGTCTCGTATCAGTATTACTGCTCGCTTATGTGTATTACGGTTGTTGGGCAAAGAGAAACAAAATCCATCACCAAATTGCTCACCTCTTACAAATGTGCTCATTATGATTCTCAGTGGAGCACTGTTGAATCGACATGCTGAGTTGAATGAAAAATAGATGCATGTCTCTTCATCTTCGCTGGCGAGCATGAGCTCCGTTATTGTTATTTTGCAACTACAACTACAGATACAATGTCAACATGTCATCTGTCCCACTCCTTGATATGTGACTACTCGTCTACTTGTTTGATGACATGTGAAGCATCCACTTGTAAAGCACCTTGTCTAAGAATATGCAAAGTTATGTATGTCTACCCCAGTATTTTCTGACATGCTGTTCATTCATTTGCACGTTTGGTGTCTTTGCTAGTCAGTAGTTGGTAGTTGGCACATCGATTTGTGGACCATTGATTCTTGAAAAATATAACTTTTTTGTAATCTCAGATTATGCCCCTTTAATATTTTTTTAAGGAACGGTAAATAAGATTGAGTCACAGGAGTGTGTGTAGGAGTTGAAAAAACAACCTCATCCACTTTGTACCATACATAAGAAATGTAATGGAATATTCTTGAAAATCCTTGTACAGATATAAATTGAGAAAAGGCAAGGCCTAGCACAGTAGGCCATAACATAACCATAAGAGTAGGCTATACGGCCATAACATAACCATAAGAGTAGGCTATATGGCCATAACATAACCATAACAGTATATGAATCTCAAAGTACTGTACCACAATGGATACTTCCTTCACATCGGACAAACCAGATCATCATAATAGGCTTTGTGATTATGGAAATTCTACGCCCTAGTATTTGGATCCGGCTCATGTCAGTTTGCAGACCTCGAGAAAGCCTTTAAAATACTGATTATACACTGCTAGGGCCCAAGTGTCAACTGGATTCTGGCAGCAAGACACCTCATTCAACAAAGCCAGACTGATTTGCCCGTATTGCCATTGACAGCAGGTATGGGCTTCTTTCCTGCATATTCATCCAAAGAGATTTATTTTCGTCTCATCTGACCATAGCACCCAGTTCCAATCCATGTGCCAATGACGTTTAGCAAACTCCAAGTGTTTACATTTGTTGGATGTCATGAAAATAGAGCTCATTGGCCACGCCCACCAGTGGAGGGTTTGATGTCGAAAGAAAGATGTAAATGCCGAAAAGAACCCCATACATACTGTCAAATCTGGTGGTGGATCTTTGATGTTATTAGGCTATTCTGCTTCCACTGGTCCTGGGGCCCTTGTTAAGGTAAACGGCATCATGAAATTGACCAAGTACCAGCACATTTTAGCCAAAAACCTGGTTGACTCTGCTGGGAGACAATAACTACAAGCGCACATCAAAATCCACAAAGAAATGGTTAATTGACCACAAAATCAGTCTCCGGACTTGAACCCCATTGAAAACCTGTGGTTTGGAGGAATGGTCTAAGATCCCTCCTAATGTGTTCTCCAATCTCATAAAACATTTCAGAAAAAGGCTCAGTGCCGTTATCCTCGCAATGTGAGGTATTGAAAGGTATTGACCCCTATATTCTTGACCAAAAGTATTACTTGTTAAACTAAATCTCTGCGCAATTGTATTAGTATAAAATAATATGATTTTTCAATTTATTAAGCATACAATATAGCTCAGTATTTGTATTATTTATTTTTATACAGTCTTTTTTGCTCATCTTTATCACGGGTACCAATAATTCTGGACCTGACTATATCTGAAAGAAAGTACTTTCAAATTAGGTTCAACTGGCAGCCCTTTCTTGTAACATGTTTTTGTCAATGCAGCCTTGACGTAAAGAGCTGTTTCACCCAGTGTTTCTTCTGTCAGACTGAAAGTAACATGCCATGTTGTCCGATTTGACCTTGGCTATTATCTGTCTGTAAGGAAAACAACATGTAATCCTTTCTTTTGTCTGTCAAAGAGGGTTCATGATTCATTCTCTGTCTCTGCTTTACTGAGAAAGATTAAAGTGTGTCAGGTGCTGTTGTCTGTGTGAGCAGCCGGAGAGAATCGAAAACAAGGCTAATGGCTTGGAACCTCACACAGAGATAATGAAGCAGGTTTGGTCACAGGAAGGGAAGGCCCACAATTGGCTTTTAAAACCCACTGGACTGGAGTCCCTCCAACACTGACTTTTCCCCGGCAACCCTGCATAGACAAATGGATATGTGTTTAATGAAAGGCTTTTAGAGGGGGGGGGGGACTAATGGGCCTAGGTATTGCCAACTGAAAACACTTGGCATAATGTACTTTGAAGTACCCTTTGTTTTGTCTCTGACTTCTAATATCGAGATTGTCTGCCATTATTAGGCCATTTTGTATATCAAAGCTGCCTCTTAGTTGCTTTCAAATAAAATCAAATGTTATTTGTCACATGCGCCGAAAACAACAGGTGTAGACCTTAGAGTGAAATGCTTACTTACAAGCCCTTAATCAACAATGCAGTTTTAAGAAAAGTTAAGTAAAAAATAGATAAGTAAAAATAAAATGAAAGAGCAGCAGTAAAATAACAGTAACGAGGCTATATACAGGGGGTACCGGTACAGAGTCAATGTGCGGGGGCACAGGTTAGTCGAGGTAATTGAGGTAATGTTGTTACACATGTTTATAGCCGTATTTACTTTCAGATATCTATTATATACCATTTAGCAGATGCTTTTATCCAAAGCGACTTGGTCATGCATGCATACATTTTATGTATGGTTAGTCTTGGGAATCAAATCAAATTTAATTTGTCACATGCGCCGAATACAACAGGTGTAGACCTTACCGTGAAATGCTAACTTACTTATCGAACCCACTACAAGCGCCATGCTCTATCAACTGTACTACAAAGGACCAACATGACGTCAATGTAAGAAATCTGGTAAATTAAATATTTTTTCAGATTCCATTATAAATTGGTCAGCAGGGGTATTCAACTCTTACCCTACGAGGGTTGGAGCCTGCAAGTTTTCTGTTCTACCTGATAATTAATTGCGCCCACCTGGTGTCCCAGGTCTAAATCAGTCCCTGAACAGAGGACAACAATAAATAAATAAAAAATGCTGTGAATTTGGCTTGGGTTGAGTTTGAGGGGGATACAGTATAAGGAATCCACCCCATGTTCAATCAAGATATACACTAATTGTTCCCCTAAGGTTAATGGATTATTCCTCAGTCAGCACCGATTACTTTAATAAAGGTAATTATTCACTGTTCTGTGGATCAAATTGATTAATCATGTCTGTGTTGCTGATCTATCCTCCCCCCTCTTCCTACACGCGCTCCCAGCACTTTACCTTCAGGACTACCACAGCCTTCCCACTTTACCTTCAGGACTACCACAGCCTTCCCACTTTACCTTCAGGACTACCACAGCCTTCCCACTTTACCTTCAGGACTACCACAGCCTTCCCACTTTACCTTCAGGACTACCACAGCCTTCCCATCCCAAACACGTACTGTTGTTGATATGTTATCATTCATCTCAATTCTCCTCTGTGTAATCAGCTGCGTAAGAATCCCTCCCATGTATCACTGAGAATGAATTACAGTAGCTAGTTTGATTTGCAAGTCAGCGATTTTGGCATTGTACAGACAGTGATGCAGGTGTTGTACAGACAGTGATGCAGGTGTTGTACGGACAGTGCTGTAGGTGTTGTACGGACAGTGCTGCAGGTGTTGTACGGACAGTGCTGCAGGTGTTGTACGGACAGTGCTGCAGGTGTTGTACGGACAGTGCTGTAGGTGTTGTACGGACAGTGCTGCAGGTGTTGTACGGACAGTGCTGCAGGTGTTGTACGGACAGTGCTGTAGGTGTTGTACGGACAGTGCTGTAGGTGTTGTACGGACAGTGCTGTAGGTGTTGGACGGACAGTGCTGTAGGTGTTGTACGGACAGTGCTGTAGGTGTTGTACGGACAGTGCTGTAGGCTATGTGATTAAACTTATGCAGCACTTCTTTCCAAAACTGTAAACCCTGTCCAGGAAAAAAACCTTCCTGAAATGAAAAAGTAATATATTGTCTGACTAATGGACTAGCCTCTATACTTGATTACCTCTAACCCTGACATGTCTTAGCTATATCAGAAAATGATCTTTAGTTGTGCAAACTGTTTGGCATCAGGCTTATGGAACGGAACAGCAGGACCACATTAGGCTTTAAACAGGCTCAAAAAGCACTTAAGCAGAGAGGTTCTGACACGCTCTGGCATTCTGTCTGAAATCACAGCCATGTACTGTAACTGGGAATACATAGGTTAGTGTTATATCTCTTTATCTTGACCCTTATGACTCAATACTGTTCTTTTCACTCACATTTATTCTGTCTTTCTTTATTTAGCTAGGCAAGTCAATTAAGAACAAATTCTTATTTACAATGACATCCTACCAAGAAGCAAAAGGCCTCCTGTGGGGACGGGAGCTGGGGGCTGGGATTAAAAATAAAAATGTAGGACAAAACACACATCATGACAAGAGAGACACCACAACACTATATGAAGAGAGACCTAAGACAACACAGCATGGTAGCAACACATGACAACACAGCATGGTAGCAACACAACATGGCAGCAACACATGACAACACAGCATGGTAGCAACACAACATTGCAGCAACACATGACAACACAACATTGTAGCAACACAACATGCAGCAGCACAACATGGTAGCAGCACAACATGACAACAACATTGCAGCAACAAAACATGGCAGCAACACATGAGAATACAAAATGGAGTACAACATGGTAGCAGCACAACATGACAACAACACAAGATGGCAGCAACACAACATGACAACAACATGGCAGCGGCACAACATTGCAGCAACACAACATGACAACAACACAACATGGTAGCAACACAACATGGCAGCAGCACAACATGGTAGCAGCACAACATGGTACAAACAGTGTTAGACACAGACAACAGCACAAAGGGCAGCTTGTTCCAGTCGCTAGCTGCAGCAAACTGAGAAGAAGAGCGACCCAGGGATGGGGACCTTTAACAGAATGTGACTGGCAGAACGGGTGTTGTATGTGGAGGATGAGGGCTGCAGTAGATATCTCAGATAGGGGTTAGTGACGCCTAAGAGGGTTTTATAAATAATCTTGCGCCAGGTATACAGAGATGACCAGTTTACACAGGAGTATAGAGTGCAGTGATGTGTTCTATAAGGAGCATGGTGG
Organism: Thymallus thymallus; assembly: GCA_023634145.1. Classification (NCBI taxonomy): domain Eukaryota; kingdom Metazoa; phylum Chordata; class Actinopteri; order Salmoniformes; family Salmonidae; genus Thymallus; species Thymallus thymallus. The sequence continues at coordinate 15,081,882 of CM042385.1, forward strand.
AAAATCTGATGGCCGAATGGTAAAGAACATCTAGCCGCCTCGAGAGCACCCTTACTTGCCGATCTATAAATTACATTTCCATAATCTGGCATGGGTAGGATGGTCACCTGAATCAGGGTTCGTTTGGCAGCTGGGGTGAAAGAGGAGCGATTACGACACATGACCTTTGTTTTGAAGGTGTTCAGAACAAGGTTAAGGGCAGAGAAAGCTTGTTGGACAATAAGAAAGGTTTGCTGTAGAGTGTTTAACACAAAATCCAGGGAGGAGCCAGCTGAGTATAAAACTATCATCTGCATATAAATGGATGAGAGAGCTTCCTACTGCCTGAGCTATGTTATTGATGTAAATTGAGAAGATCGTGGGGCCTAGGATCAAGCCTTGGGGTACTCCCTTGGAGACAGGCAGTGGCTGAGACAGCAGCTATTCTGACTTTGCACTCTTTGAGAGAGGTAGTTAGCAAACCAGGCCAAACACCCCTCAGAGACACCAATACTCCTTAGCCGACCCACAAGAATGGAATGGTCTACCGTATCAAAAGCTTTGGCCAAGTCAATAAAAATAGCAGCACAACACTGCTTAGAATCAAGGGCGGTGACACATCCATAACCTCAGCGGAAACCAGATTGCATACCAGAGAGAATACTATAGACATCAAGAAAGCAAGTCAGTTGATTTTTTTGTTTTTCCAACACTTTTTATAGACAGTGCATGGCAAGATAGAAATTGGCCTATGACAGTTAGGATCAGCTTGATCTCCCCTTTAAATGAAGGATGCACCGTGGCTGCCTTCCAAGCACTGGGACCCTTCCCAGAGAGTAGAGACAGGTTAAAAAGGTGAGAAATGGATGATGATAGGGGCTGCAACCATAAAGAAGAATGGATCTAAATCAGAGACTCAGTTTTTTGGGGTAAAGTTTAAGGAGCTCCTTTATCACCTCAGACTCAGTGACCTTGTCAGTAACCACATCATCAACATTAAGGGACATGGCCAGCTGTGAGGAGGAGGGTTTATTCTACAGATCTTTCACCATTTTCCAGAACTTCTTGGGGTTAGACCCACAGAGAGAGAACTGCTCTCTCTGTGGTAACTAACTTTGGCCTTCCGGATAGCCTGAGTGCAATTAATTCTCATTTGTTGGACGACAGCCAGTCAGCCTGAGTATTTGTATGCTGAACCTTTTGTCAAATGCTGTTTTTGAGGTGGAGTGCTTGTTAACAATACCACTGAAAATATACAAAAAGAAGGTCCAACCATCTGACAGAGCGGATCAAACTAATTCTATACCAATTCAGGCAGGTCATGAAAGAAGGCTTGCTTTATCAGCAAGCGTCTATTACAAATCAGGACAGGTCGTTTAACAGAGCAGCCATTATGAACACAGGCTTAAAACAGTGATTCCGCATCCAGAGTGGCGCAGCGGTCACTACAGATCCTGGTTTGATCCCAGGCTGGAGAGAGACCATTGAGGTGGCTCTCTATTGTCCCGGTTAGGGGAGGGTTTGGCCGGCCAGGATGTCCTTGTCCCATCTTGCGATTCCTGTGGAGGGCTGGGCGCCTGCACGCTGACACGTCGCCAGGTGTATGGTGTTTCCTCCGACACATTGGTGCGGCCGACTTTTGGGTTAAGCGAGCTTTGTGTCAAAGTAGCAGTGTGGCTTGGTGTTTCAGAGGATGCACGGCTCTTGACCTTCGCCTCTCCCGAGTCCTTACGGGAGTTGCAGCGATGGGACACAGAATTGGGGAGAAAAAGGGTTAAAGGTCATTACAGAAAACACCAGACTGATACCTATCAGGATTATTTGTGAGGATAACATCAAGGAGAGTAGCCTTTTCTAGGTGTTTGGAGTCGTACCTTGTGGGATTTGAAATAATCTGAGAGAGATTTAGGGAGTCCCATTGTTTTATCCCTTGGTCAGGAGAGAGCTTAGGGCAGTAAGGTTACAGGCCGGTGCTGATGGTTGATGATAACAACCAGCAACAGTCAACAAAGAGCTATTTGCTTAATGTTTAAAACCAGAACATGAAATAGTTTGGGGACAGACTTGTTGGAGACAACCAAGCACTGAAAGTGTTCCTTGGTAAAGATTGCCACTCCACCACCTTTGGAAGATCTGTCTTGCAGAAAAAGAAAAGGTTAACATCAGTGTTCAGAACATTCTTTCTTAACCACGTCTCAGTAATGGCCAACACATCTGGATTGATAGGAGCTGTGAACCCACACTTGATACATTTTAGGAAATAAGCTTCTAGTGTTAACATGCAGAAAACCCAGGCTTTTATGAGAGCAGAAATCAGTGAAACAGAAATCATCAGAGCATCATAAGAATTGTCACTAGCAACAGTAGACGGGCCCGGGTGTACATGTACGTGAGACGGGCCCGGGTGTACATGTACATTTCCAGATATTATCAGCAGTTATACAATCAGGGCATGGCAGAGGACAGTGTCGATTCTTTATGACATTTGTATGAAAATGTACGCACTCACTACTGTAAGTCGCTCTGGATAAGAGACTAAAATGTTAAAATGTTAATGTAATTTGAATGTGCATCAGATGGCAACAAGATCATATTGTACAGCAAAGCCGGCTAGAGAGGGTTGTAATAGGATGGGAGGCCAAGAGTCTGTGTAACCTGTACATACGTTTGTGTGTGTGTGCTGGAGGAGAGCAACATTTCTGGAGAGAGGGGGGATTGTGGCGGGGGTACCTGTACCAGACAGGGAGAGACAGGCCAGGGCAGACGAGGAGCAGCAGTGCAGCAGGCAACTGGAGTAGGGTAGTGCACTAGGCAACAGGAGTAGGTGTCTCACCCACTTAGCAGAAGCTTTTGTCGGGAGGCTGAGTAGGAGAGGAGGCGTTCAACCTTACCAGACAGTTGCGTGGTGGAGCAGATAAAACCGTCTGAACGGAAAAGCTTGATGAAAAACGTTGAGCGAAAACAAATCTAAGACGCCTGAAAAAAAGCTAAATTCCAAAGCCAGATCGAAACTGCAATTAAAGTAAAGCTGACTCCATCTAAGCAGCCTTACCCATGGTGCACACACACACCCATGGTGCACACACACACCCATGGTGCAGCCCAGAGAGAGAGAGCTGGCTCCCGTTGACCCCGGTCAGGCCACACCCTCAGATAGTCCCTCAGCGAAACCACTCAGGCGGTAGTGCCTAATCAATAGTTAGAGATAAGAGCAGTTACAGGAAAAGTGATACGGATCCCACTGCTGCCACCAGTGAGCAGCCTAACCCAGAAGCCCCAACAAAGAGATTAAGTCATCAACTGGCTGTTTGAACAGCAACAGCCACTGAGAAGACAATCACCAGGGATCACTGCTCAGCAGTCTCATCTCTGATTATGTTATTATCCCATTATCATCAGTGCGGGAGAATATGAGAGTGGTTTCCAGGGGTGGAATGGGACCAGAAATCGGCATTTCTAACAGCCCATTTATTCACTCAAGGCCCTCACATGGACAATTTTTTCGTGAAGCCCCCATTATTAGGCAAATAATGGTAATTCTGCAACAAAAAAAAGATACATTAATGAATGTAGACAGGCCCACTTCACTAAATAATGAACCAACCCTTCTGGCATTTGCCAGAATTGCTCTATGGCCAGTCTGCCACTGTTCCCTGATAATGCCTGGGCACTGGAAGCCTTGTCTAATCTCACTCTAAATGCACCAACTACTGTAAACTGTACTGTCAAGTGGGACATGACAGTACAGTTTACAAGACCTAACAGTTTGAAACAATTAAGAAATTGCACTAACTATTGTATCCACTGACATTGTCCACGGCTCCTAAAGGATATCGTCACAGTCGCGGTGACACTTGATTTGAACCGGCTGCCATTCTGAGAACTACTCCTGTAAGTGTGGTGAAGAAGGTGCAACAGCACAGGAGGCTAAAGAAATTTGGCTTAACACCCAAAACCCTCACAAACTTCTACAGATGCACAATTGAGAGCATCCTGTCGGGCTACATAATCGCCTGGTACGGCAACTGCACCGCCGATAACCGCAAAGCTCTCCAGAGGGTGGTGCGGTCTGCCCAACGCATTACTGGGGGCAAACATCCTGCCCTCCTGGACACCTACAGCACCCGTTGCCAAAGAAAGGCCAAAAAGATCATCAAAGACATCCGAGCCACTGCCTGTTCACCCCGCTGTCATCCAGAAGGCGAGGTCAGTACAGGTGCATCAAAGCTGGGACCGAGAGATTGAAAAACAGCTTCTATCTCAAGGCCATCAGACTGCTAAACAGCCATCACTAACACACCAGAGGTGGCTGCCTATAGTCACCGATTAGAAAACACTTTAATAATGTATCCGTACCTGCATCACCCATCTCTATGTATAAACTGCACTCTACACTATTCTACGGTATCTCAGTTACTCAAATTGTGTAGACATATGGAATCAACCATCTCATATGTAAATTATATACTGTATTGTACTCTATACTTCGCCATTGACTGCTAAACAACCATCTCTAGTACATCAGAGACTACTGCCTATAGACATAGATTAGGAAGCACCGTCCACATAAGGAATGAAACACTAGTCACTTTAATAATGTTTCTGTCTCTTGCACTACTCATCTCACATGTATAAACTGTACGCTATACTATTCTTCGGTATCTTAGTCACCTAATTGTGTTTACATACTGCACCACCAATCTCTTATGTGTATATTGTATACTCTAAAGCTTACTATGTCATTGGATCTTAGTCCAATGCCACCCTGACATATATGTATATATTCTCAATCCTTTCTTACTTAGATTTATGTGTGTTTGGGTATATGTTGTGAAACTGTTAGATATTATTGTTAGATAGTAATGCACTGTCGGAGCTAGAAGCACAAGCATTTCGCTACACCCGCAATAACATCTGCTAACCACGTGTATGTGATTTGTAAGAGAAAAGCAGGGATAAAATACGACTCGTCTTGATTTTTTTTACCAAACCAAGCTTCAATAACAGAACTAGGAGCTAGGAGAAGTATGCCAGGCAGCACAAAAAAGAAACAATGGCTGTCAGAGATGTTGGCATTCCGTGGGTGTTGCTCGAGCAGTATTTGAAATGTGAAACGAGTTGGAGGGAGAGGGTGACAGTAGCAACAGGCTTCCCCTGTATGTCTGAGACTTGGGGCGTGAGAAATAGGAGACAAGGCTCTTGGCACAGCTCTCAACCCTTATATCTTCACAAGCAAAGAGAAGCGCAATTGGGTGATGGCAGTAGGCCATTTTTCAAAACGAGCATCGTTTCTCAGCAGCCTTGTCTCTGTGATTGATGAACTTAGCTGAGGACATTTCAGAGAGTCAGGAACACAAGGTCAGGGGGATAAGCTGACAACTAACTTGTGGTATTGTATTTTCTACTCAACTGATCGAAGAAAGGAAAAAACCCACTGTGCACAGTCCACTGTCTATTTTTGTCAACTAATGGGAATTCAAGGTGAAATCAACAAAAAATGTCACCATGACATTGGATTTAAGTTAAAAGTTGGGTGAAAAAAGGATGCAATCCCCTTACGTTGATAACTTTTTGCAAATCCAATCAGTTTTCCATGTTGATTCAGTGTCATCACTTTACATTTTTGGGGTTGAAATGTTTTAGAAACATTGTTGATTCAACTCGTTTTTGTTCAGAGGAAATAGCTTACAATCTGTGTTTGATGCAGCCCACAGAATACTCCCTTGTCAAGATGGGAATTGGAGGCTTCTAGAGGCTATGTGAGGCGCTTATCTTCCTCATCCTAAAAGAAGTGCAATTTATTCAAAGAAGCATTTCTCTGTCTACAGAACGTATAGAAATTTGCTCAGGGTAAATTCAATCATGGAAAGGGCTAATAAATGAGGCCTGTTGTCTTTGGCTGATATTTCTGGAATCTTCTATCAGCCAGTCATTATTTATCAAATAAATACAATTGTGGAGGCAATGGAGCAGTAGAGGCAATTTGAAAGATAAACATAATCTGTGGATTGCTTTTTGTTTTTTTCGATAGAATATTGGTCTGATGCCATATTTCCAGGGAGGTTTGCAGATAAACCCCAATTGTGGTTTGAGACACATTCTTACAGTATATTCTGTTCGGTTGGCTCTTGATCACTTGACAGTGCATCACTTGACAGCACATTAATTCTCACTGAGTGGCCTAGTACATTATCATGAGTTGTGTTAGATACAATCCAAAACCACATCTTGAACATCTTAATAATGCTAATAAGGCCTAAACGTTGATAGGGAAGAATACATGTACTTGTATCTAAATGAAGGCACCAGTTAGAGAGATGAATATAGAGTGATATAGCTTCCAGGTCAAACTCGGTCCAACACTGCACCCTATTCCCTACATAGTGTACTGGACCCAGTCAAAAGTAGTGCACTATATAGGGAAGAGGGTGTCATTTGTGGCTGAGACTCAATATCACCATCATGGACAGATTCAGCCACATGGACAGCAACACAAACCATAGGCAAGAAAGGAACCATGGGGGGAAATTTGCAATTTTCCACCTATGTGTATTCTGACCTTGAACTTAAGCGTGAGAATAGCATGCTATTTACCTGCTATTTGTTTTGGGTGGAGATCTAATAAAGGAAGGTGTGGTGGAGGGGTCTACGTATTCTGAACTTAATTCCTTGATGAATAGATTAATAAGGTTGAGCAACCTGTCGGTTCCAAGTGGAACAACATCTACTTTCTTTTTTTCCTATATAAATAACACCATTCTCCATGCACTGTAATTTACAACTTGATAAGAGCTATTGATACGAGCTAGGTAAATTAGTATTTTGTTTTGATAAGGAGTTTGTAAATATAAATTACAATTGTTTGAGATTTATTTGACTTTGTGATCACTGGAGACAAAAGTGAAACCAGTCATATGCACGCAAACTGAAGCATATTAACATATCACCTTTTCCACGGTGAAGTTTATGAAATGCTGGCCTGAACTTGGAACATGTATATAAGTATGTGTACTTGTGTGCATATATATATATATAAATATATGTATTTTTTTTTTTTTACAATTTGTATCTTGTTAAATATTAGGAACTATCAGTAGCCACCATCAGTTATACATTTATAACTGTCACTTTAGTGTTAGTTTCCTTACATTTTGCATCGTTCCATTCCATTTTTAGTTTACCTTTCTTTCCTCTGTCACGTTCGTGTGGTTGTTCTTGAGGATCGCTAGCAGTAGTGGATCATATTAGGCTAACATATTACATGTTGTGTAATAAGACATGTAGCCTACTTTAATTATTATGGAACGCAGACCATACGTAGCAGTTTAAACCTGGAGCCTGGCGTACGGTTCATGACGACTGGACTGTTGTCATACAGTTCCATGACTAGTGAGGATTATTAGGGTAGATGTATAGGATTACGGTTCAACACCTATTGTACACTTTTCTTAACTTAAATCTAATATTTCATGGATTGAACAATTGAATATGGCAACTTTCAGGATTCGTCCTACCACTGTATTTTTGATTCGTCAATATATTTAATGTGTAAAGGCTCTCCAACCCTAAATAATCTACAAAATCTAAGTATTTTTTAATCTACCAATTGGTGCTGAAAATGAGACGAATATGCATACATGGCTTTCTTTCATTGATCCCTAACATTCTGAACCATTCTCTCCATATATTCGAGTCTGTCGAGAAACTTCTAACTAAAGGTACACCAAATTTAAAGGGATGGCTTTAGATACTGAAAACCCTATTGGATGAAAACTCCACAAGCTAATATGTTGGCCAGCAAGTGGGAAGGTTTTCAGCTGTTTAATTAAATGTATTCAGCGCACGCAAGGGAACCACGCCTGCAAAGCCCGTTATGCACCTTCATAAGGTAAATCTGAATACCAACTACTTATAGGTGCATAGGAAAGGAATACATTTGCATTAGAGCCTTGTACCAGGCACTAGACAGACAGCTGAAAGTTCTCCCCGAAGACCAGCTGTTGTCTTTCATTACAAATGGTACAAGAGCCCTTTAAGAACAGACGAAGAAAAACAAACCAAGACAATAATAAAGCCTGGTATTAAAGGAGAGGAAGTATATAGGTTCTGTCCCAAATGGCACTATATTCTCTATATAGTGCACTACTGTTGACCAGAGACTTGGTCAAAAGTAGTGCAATATATAAGGAATAAGGTGCCATTTGGGACATAACCTCACAGTCCTCTGATTTAGATGATCCACTTGGTGGTCGTGAGAGCCAGTGCAATAAATCAGCTTGATTACAGTGGAATTGCCCAGAAAGGCCAAGCAATAAAGCCAAACTGAATAAAAAGGTTTCATTAAACACCAGATAGGAGTCAAATTAATGGGATGTTTTAATGCAAAGTGTCTCGTTGGGTTTAAAGGTTCCACCTGAGATTGGTCAGGCTGAAAAAACAATTGTCTTAAGGTGCAGTCTGGGATATTTGCAGATGTTGATATCATGAACTGTCTTTGCAACCAAAAATGTGCCTATGAATTTAAGAGTGGTTACAGTTCTCCAGCCTAATCTTTCAGTTTAAGCGGTGGGACTGCCATTGGCCTGACACACAAATCCCAGATTGTAGCTTTATCAAACAACTTTTGTGGTGAGACAAACTGCAGAGAAAAATAGTGCAAGGAAAATCCAGTCTTCAGATTATAGAATATGATGTTAGCTACTAGCCAGGATGCTTGTTTAAGCCACTAGCCAGGATGCTTGTTTTAGCCACTAGCCAGGATGCTTGTGTTAGTCACTAGCCAGGATACTTGTGTTAGCCACTAGCCAGGATGCTTGTTTTAGCCACTAGCCAGGATGCTTGTGTTAGCCACTAGCCAGGATGCTTGTTTTGCTCCCCCGTTCCCAGGGCGGTGAGTTTCACTTTGCCAGCTCTTTTTTGATGAGCAGAAAGATGAAGTAGGCCTCTTTTTCACGCCCGCCATCCCACCCACCCTCCTTCCCTTCCACCATTCCTCCTTTCCTCCTCCTCCCTGTCAATTGACTGAGTGCAGTAAGCACAGTGCGAATGTCAGGACCTTGGCTGGAGGCCAGTGCTGACAGAGAAACAAACAGAAACACTGCAGAAAAAACACTGGCCTCAGACATCTACTTTGCATTACAATACCGAGAGCTACACATAACACCGTCCAAGATGAAGGGGCTCTGACGCCAACGTTTGCTCTACACATTAGAAGGTGCCCAGTCTTCTCTAGAAAGGGCTGGACAGTGGGGGTGCAGGCTTTTGCTCCAGTCAAGGGCTAGGCTACACATTATTCAAAAAATCTAAAGTTTACATTGAAGATTATGGTTAGCTGATTAGTTTAAGTAGATGTGTTACTGCTTGGCTGGAACAAAAAGTGCACCTACACTGAACTTTGCAGAGTAAGATTGCCTATGTCAGATTGCCTACCTTCATCATTATTCCAAATCATCCTCTCCCAACCCATGTCATAGTACTACAGTACCTTGACTTAGCATGGATACTATAACCCAATGTCATAGTACTACAGTACCTTGACTTAACATGGATACCATAACCCAATGTCATAGTACTACAGTACCTTGACTTAGCATGGATACTATAACCCAATGTCATAGTACTACAGTACCTTGACTTAGCATGGATACTATAACCCAATGTCATAGTAATACAGTACCTTGACTTAGCATGGATACTATAACCCAATGTCATAGTACTACAGTACCTTGACTTAGCATGGCTACTATAACCCAATGTCATAGTACTACAGTACCTTGACTTAACATGGATACTATAACCCACTGTCATAGTACTACAGTACCTTGACTTAACATGGATACTATAACCCAGGACTCTCCAACCCTGTTCCTGGAGAGCTACCCTCCTGTAGGTTTCCGCACCAACCCCAGTTGTAACTAACCTGGTGCAGCTGATCAACCAGCTAACTATTAGAATCAGGTGCACTAGATTAGACGGTAGCTCTCCAGGAACAGGGTTGGAGAGCTCTGCTATAACCCACTGTGATAGTACTACAGTTCCTTATGAATATCTATTGGAGAGTCAAAAAGAATATGGACCATGACATCCACCATTATTATCATGCTGGCAGTCATTAGTAGTAATAACATAAAGGTCCAAATTATGTAAATCAGTTTAGTTAAACTGCCTGTGAAACAGTGAGCCTAAATGACCCTCTCATATTAAGTTACACTGCTTTCAATAAACCCTACTGAACCTGAAGACATCACACATCACAGGAAAGTCATATTAGTCAACACGTGTCAATGCATGTCCAGATATATGTAAATCATAACCCCTACCCCGTTTATCTGTCTGACAAATAAGCGATGTAGTTAGAATTTACAACTTGGAAATATTTTTTAATTGGCCTAATTAACAGCCCTAGGGCATGTGCCCTCTGAAAATGAATTAATAAACAGTCCTGTATGTTCTTATCCTGGTCATTTTAATAATCACTAATTGGATGAGGTGAGCAGGAAGGGAGTAAGAAGATTGCATTGCAATACATTACATTAAGCAAATTAAGCAGCAGTGATTTTATCAACCAAGGGTAACTTTAGTCACCTTTAAATGTTCCGATGTACAATAAGACCGTTCAGAAAGACAGGATGCCAAGATGCCATCAGTGTAACATTTTAGACAAGCCTTACATCATAGTGTCCTTGTAACATATGACCCAAAGTATATCAAATAGCTTCTAAACAAGTTGCAACTATGCAGCAATACATGCCAGGTTGGATACTGATAGATCACTACTGAGCACTATATACTGTAACTACAAGTACAGTATATACTCTACATATGTTGTGCTTGGTAATGACAGAATTCCATTAGTACCACTGTAAAATAAAGAGTTTTACAGTATATCTCAAGTAGGAAATAATTATATGCAAGCATAATCATACAGGTATCCTATTATGCAAACTGTTCTGTAAATTAACAACAAAAGATCTGTGGTCCCTAGGCAATTCCAGAAATCCCTTTCTCATTGAGATCTCAGATAGACTATAATGAACTACCACAACTAGCAGGCCCTGCAGTTTTCTAGGACAATATATCACCCATGGTTCAACAATATTGGACCTTTATGTCTTCATGCTCAAATGACTGTTCACTATTTTCAAAAGACCCCCAATATGGGCATGTAGACCCATTCAATCCATTATCTACACTGGGGGCCAAAAGTTTGGAATATTACTCATTCAAGGGTTTTTCTTCACTATTTTTTACATTGTAGAATAAAAGTGAAGACATCAAAACTATGACATAACACATATGGAATCACATATGGAATCAAAGAAGTGTTAAACAAATCTAAATATATGTTATATTTGAGATTCTTCAAAGTAGCCAACCCTTTGCCTTGATGACAGCTTTGCACACTATTGGCATTCTCTCAACCAGCTTCATGAGGACCGCCACAGGAATGGAAGACCCAGAAACACCTCTGCTGCAGAGGATAAGTTCATTAGAGTTACCAGCCTCAGATTGCAGCCCAATTAAATGCTTCACAGAGTTCAAGTAACAGACACATCTCAACATCAACTGTTCAGAGGAGACTGTGTGAATCAGGCCTTCATGGTCGAATTGCTGCAAAGAAACCATTACTAAAGGACACCAATAAGAAGAAGAGACTTGCTTGAGCCAAGAAACACAAGCAATGGACATTAGACCGGTGGAAATTTGTCCTTTGGTCTGGAGTCCAAATTTGAGATTTTTGGTTCCAACCTCAACCAAATTTAGATGGTTTGGGATGAGTGAAGGAAAATCAGCCAGCAAGTGCTCAGCATATGTGGGAACTCCTTCAAGACTGATGGAAAAACATTCCAGGTGAAGCTGGTTGAGAGAATGCCAAGAATGTGCAAAGCTGCCATCAAGGCAAAGGGTGGCTACTTTGAAGAATCTCAAATATAAAATATATTTTGATTTGTTTAACACTTTTTTGGTTGCTACATGATTCCATATGTGCTATATTATAGTTTTGATGTCTTCACTTTTATTCTACAATGTAAAAAATAGTGCAAATAAAGAAAAACCCTTGAATGAGTAATATTCCAAACTTTTGGCCCCCAGTGTATCCCTGAAACAAACAAACTAGTTTTTTATCTCTACTCACAATATATTGTATCCCTTTTACAAATGACAACACTATGACCATGTAAAGACAGCAGTTTGAACTGAACAATTGTCACTGTTTGCTTTGAAACGGGCATACAGTATCTATCAGCTGATTCACTACAAATCAGAGGTATACAACCGTACTGTTCCACTTTACCACACAGTACAGTACATCTTTCTAAATATGTTGAACTCCTGTACTACAAGATCACATGAATATCTAACCCCATTTATATCCCATCATATGTGTTAGTCACACACAAGAAACAGAGGTATTATCAACGTTCATAGCAATGGCTGAGGAAGTGATTTCACACCCCAATGTGAGTAATCTTAGCAGGTGAGAGAGAAAGCACATCCACTCAACAGTGGGTGAAATTCAGCAAAGAAGTCACCAGTGAGGGTTTCTACCTGCCACTTAGGGGGTGAATGGGAGGTGTGGTGACTCATACAAGTGAATGGGTGTGTCCCAAATGGCACCCAATTCCCTATACGGTGACCAGAGCACTATGGGAATAGTGTGCTATTTGGGATGCACACATAATACTCAATGGTTCAGTGGCTATTTTGTTAAGCATGTGAAACCAATGTAGGCTACGCATTAGGTTATACTGCGGCGAGAACAAGAGCAATTGGCAGCGCTAAGTGAGCAAAAAGGTGGAAGGGGAATACATCTACCTTTTTCATTACTACTGTATTGGATATGTATGGTAACGGAAATTCATTTTCGAGTCGGAATGATGTGGGCCTGTCTGTGGTCTTGTTAATCAAGCACTAGCCTAATTTAACGGGCTACAACTGTTGTTTGTACAAGACACATTACAAGCCCATTTTGGATGTTAAGAGTATTAGGCAGGTAAAATAAAGGTTGGATTTTGAATAGAACTTCTAACATCAGGTGAGAGTAAATACACTTTTATTCATATGTTAAAGAAAACATTAACAACAGCAAACTATATGGGCATATGATGTGTATCCAATCTGAACTCAAAACAACTGCTGCTTTGATATCTGGACTGGTATGTGTATTTATTACCATGGAATTTCGACTATATCGATGAATGGCAATAGACTAGTTCATTGGCAACATAATGGTAGATGCGCATAAAGTGAACCAGGAGGCTACAATTGCTGAGATAAATAAGCATGAAGGCGATGCTGTTTTGGGCTGTGAATGGAAAAAAACTGTTTAGGTAAGAATCTCTCCATGATTGTTTGTCCCAGCACTGAATAGACCAAATGGATAAAGCGATGATGTGATTGTCACTGCAGAATTTAGAGCCCATGTTGCAACTTTTTTGTTTGTTCAGAGTGAGTTACTATTTGTTACTTTCGTCTCCAGGGAAAATGTCTTCGTACGCGGGCGGTAACTCGTTCGGGAGCGGGTAAGAAAAGGGGTAGGAATGGTTAAGCTCGGGATCCGTGGGTGAGTATCCCGGGAGATCGATAGACGGGTGGCCCCCGCATTGTACTTCCACACCTGCTTCGTCGAACACGTGAAATACCCCCAAGTTAATGTAGGAAACCGGTTGGAATTCGGATACGGTAAAGTCCTGCTCCTCGCTGAAAATAATAGTCCCCGTGCTCTGCCTCTGTGATTGCCTCCGTCTGTAAAACTGCGCTGTTTTGTACCTTTTGATGATCACCAAGTTCATAAGCCCGAGAAGGCATTCCAAAGTGCTAAGAATGGTTGAGATGACTAGACTTCTCTGATAATCCTTCAATTGGTTGCAGATGGCGGTTAATTCCACTGAGTCTATGTCTAGGCAATAATGGGAATATTTGCGCTCCACCAGAGACACTGTGTCCCCGTCCACCACGGCGCCGGAGAAGGCGGTGAGAACTCCCAACAAAAACACCAGGATACCCAGGAGAAAGAAATTCTGACACCCGGGCTTCCCTTTGCAACAAAAAAGCGCAAAGCCCAGCAGCGCCTGCCCGAGTCCGACCAGTATTCCCGAGTAAAAAGCCCCGGCCGCGGTCGACAGGTGAAAATGCACTTTTACTTTGGTGCCCAGCGAGATGCATTTGAATCCGACAACAACTTCGCTCACGGCGCAGACGAAGAGGAGGGCGCTGGAGACGATGGTACACAGTCCTTTCCCACTCAACTTCATTATATTCCTCCTCTGCCTCTCCTGGTCCCTCTCCCTCCTTCATCCTCCTTTGTCCTCCTCGTCAGCCCGTCTCGAAGCACTGTCAGCTTGTGACATGATACGCCGGTGACTGCAGTTCAAAACCTGTATCTCCGGAGCTGTGTGCTCTCCCCCCCTTTCCCGATGCTTTGGAAATGGATGAATTATTGATAGGAAGAGCGCGTTCCTTCTACGGTAGCAACCCCCAAAATCCAACTCAAAGGTAATGATCACCTTCATGACCCTGCTCGCCCCCCATCCACACCGTTATGCAAGCAGCCACATCTCCAAACGCGAGTGCAAATTATTATGGGAGGACGATTAGCTCAAACCCGCGTGATTGTGATCATACAGTAAGTGCTAAACGGCATGCGGCACCGCCGCTGGGAGCGCAGAATACTCTTTGGAGGAGGGAGTTGAGAAGGCGGCTATTAAATTGCTGAGAATCCAGAAGGCTTGCGGCTCCCGGCTCCAAGCAAATGGCCATACTGGCTGTTGCTCTCTAGCCCATTACACCTTTTGGCCCATTACTCATATCCAAGCCCATTACTCATATACAAAATACATCGTGAGTAATTGGTATGAGAACCACAAGTGTGATTTGTCTTTGAAAAGAAAACAAATAGCCCCATGATTTTTAGTATTTTTACTTTTTAACAAGCATCCAGTATTACATGCGTTGTCCACGTTGCTGCAACCGCAGGCAAACGACGGGAAGAAAGGGGTGGTGGGGGCATCAAGACTTTAGGAGTATAAAAGTCTGGTTGTCGCTGTCCAGTATTCCACGCGCTGTCCGTTGTGCTGAAATTGCGTTAACCTCAGCCAAAACAGAGAGGACTGGGATGGGGAGTGAGGGCATACAGAGTTGAATGAGGATGTAGGCCTAGTAGGTAAAGTTGGGAAAGTAATTTGAGGACATTCTAGGGCAAGGCAACCTAGGAACATAACATCATGTCTGTGATTTAAAGCATTACTGTCCACATCATTTGATTAGCCTACCTGGCTTTCGTTTAGGCAGGCGCAGGTGTCCAATCATAATCCATTTCTGGACTGACACTGAGATGACAGAATTTGTTTTTGTTAGTGACAGGAATTAGTGCCATATTCCCATTTGGAAGCAAGCACCCAGGGTCATAGGGTGACAAATTGTTTTGAGCAACTTTAGGGTGCTGGGGACATAGCTGCATGTTGGTGGGGAGCAGAATTTAATTCAAACATTGTATGGCTAACCTTGGATCCACTCTTTAAACATAAGAACACTTTTTATCAATGCACCATGCCAACATTTTGTATTTTATGTTTTAGGCCTTCAGTATGCTGTATATCCAGCTGTAGAAGTTGATAATGAAAGGAATTTCCTAGCTATTTAATAAAACAGTGTTTTATAGACTGAGATTATGTCTGTGTATTAGATCTCCTTGTAGAAGAAGGCTATTGCAGTCTGACTGGCAGGTTACTAAGACGGATGTAGGAGAGAACTGTGGAGGTAGACAATGTATTATCCAAAAGCCACAGATGAATTTTGACAAATCCAAGTGTTTCCTTTGACCTAATCCATAGGCATCCAAGGCACCAATCTCCACCAGTGAACCCCTCCATTATCCTGCTAAGCAAGTAATCACTGCAATTAACTGCTGATCCCAATGTCTGATTGACTTGCTATCTTAAAGAGAATACCCCTGAACACTGGTCCAAACTGTGTGAGTGTGTGTGTGTGTGTGTGTGTGTGTTTGTTTGTGTCAGCACCAAGGACAGCTTAGGTCATACTGTTTTGGCCTCTGGGCTCCAAAGAGATCAATGGCTTTATTGTATTACTGCATGTGAAGGTACTAACTCCAGAGAAAGTGTGGCAATGGGAAACTGAAACTAGACCATCAAAATAACAAATCAGCGGTTTTAAACCAAACATCTTTCATAAACTGGTATTTGAAGAAGGCATAATAATAGCCGTTTCTATAAGACACCTGTTTATAATACATTATGGACACACCTTTAGTGGCTAATATCACCACATAGTGTAAGTATAAGACTTACTATAAGCATTCATAACTATTGCATTTTAACACCCTTTATAAATGTCTAAAGATAACATATGTATTCCTAAATGATTATGCATATGGACATATGCATTGTAAAACATAAGCAGTCATAAAATTGACTGACTCAAAATATGGTTGTATGCATTTGTACAACATGACACTAGCAAACATGTTAAAGGGCAATTCCACCACTTTTCAACCTCATATTGATCATCTCCAGCACCAAACCAGTGTCTACATGTGTGAAAACAGCGTGTTTCTATGATCTGTGGTTAAAAAGAGAGGAAGCAAGGTCCTCAAAAATTCTTCTTAGTGACATCACAGGGTTGGTTAAAAGTAAAGGCTCTGTTCAATCTGTAAAACTGAATCGTTACAGATTCTGTGATAGAAATATTAAGCTGACATCAACAGCGTTTACCGTGAATGCAGTCTCCACTGACGTGGGAACATTGCCTTTAAATTACAATCATGCCGTAACCCTGAATTTCCGTTATACAGATTGAATAGAGTTTCTAGCCAAAGGGAGGGGAGTGTACCCGGCACTCCCAGCTAATCTCTGTGTCACAGTTTAAAAAAAAATGTTTTAACTTTTGATGATGTCATCAGGTAGAACTGTGTAAAAAAAAAAAGATATATGTATCTACAAAATGTAGAAACACATCGTTTTCACATAGTTAGACGCTGGTATTGGGATGGATATAATGCTTTCTTATAGCTATCTTTGATATTAGACACATGCTTACTTGTGTGTATGTCATCCAGCATACATATGCTTATGTATTTATTTTTTACTTGTGCAAGTGTTGGTGACTGTGTTGGTGTGATACATTGTTACAAGTGTCCTGTTAGACCCTGTTTGGTGTGAGACGTCGTTACATGTGTCCTGTTAGACTGTGTTGGTGTGAGATGTCGTTACATGTGTCCTGTTAGACCGTGTTGGTGTGAGACGTTGTTACATGCGTCCTGTTAGACTGTGTTGGTGTCAGATGTCGTTACATGTGTCCTGTTAGACCGTGTTGGTGTGAGACGTTGTTACATGCGTCCTGTTAGACTGTGTTGGTGTGAGACATCGTTACATGTGTCCTGTTAGACCGTGTTGGTGTGAGATGTCTTTACATGTGTCCTGTTAGACTGTGTTGGTGTGAGACATCGTTACATGTGTCCTGTTAGACTGTGTTGGTGTGAGACTTCGTTACATGTGTCCTGTTAGACTGTGTTGGTGTGAGATGTCGTTACATGTGTCCTGTTAGACTGTGTTGGTGTGAGACGTCGTTACATGTGTCCTGTTAGACTGTGTTGGTGTGAGATGTCGTTACATGTGTCCTGTTAGACTGTGTTGGTGTGAGACGTCGTTGCATGTGTCCTGTTAGACTGTGTTGGTGTGAGACGTCGTTACGTGTCCTGTTAGACTGTGTTGGTGTGAGACGTCGTTACATGTGTCCTGTTAGACTGTGTTGGTGTGAGACGTCGTTACATGTGTCCTGTTAGACTGTGTTGGTGTGAGACATCGTTACATGTGTCCTGTTAGACAGTGTTGGTGTGAGACGTCGTTACATGTGTCCTGTTAGACCGTGTTGGTGTGAGACGTTGTTACATGCGTCCTGTTAGACCGTGTTGGTGTGAGACTTCGTTACATGTGTCCTGTTAGACTGTGTTGGTGTGAGACGTCGTTACATGTGTCCTGTTAGACTGTGTTGGTGTGAGACGTCGTTACATGTGTCCTGTTAGACTGTGTTGGTGTGAGACGTCGTTACATGTGTCCTGTTAGACCGTGTTGGTGTGAGATGTCTTTACATGTGTCCTGTTAGACTGTGTTGGTGTGAGACATCGTTACATGTGTCCTGTTAGACTGTGTTGGTGTGAGACGTCGTTACATGTGTCCTGTTAGACTGTGTTGGTGTGAGACGTCGTTACATGTGTCCTGTTAGACAGTGTTGATGTCAGACGTTTTTGCGTGTCCAGTTAGACGGTGTCACCAGCTTGTTTGTTCTCGCTCGCTGGGTAAAAAAAAAAAGGCACAATGAAGACATATGATGAGATTGCGATTTGTTGCTTCTTTTTTCTCCCTTCATGTTTTTACATCAATCCCGTCGTTGCCGTGGTTGCTATGGCGCCAAGCAGCTGATGTGGGCCTCGAACACACCAGTAGCGTTTGCCTGCGGAGAGTACTTGTGACCCGACTTCAAACCGAATTTACATGTAGAATCGCGTGGAAATGTTGGCCGTCAGACGTCAACAACGCGCTGAGCGGTCGGTAGACGAACGGGAGAAGACACTGCCACTAGCAAAGCCAAAGGCCAAATGACTCACTACAAGTCTCAGTACATTGGATGGAGTTTGCCAGCTTTGTTCATAAACTACTCAGACAATGGCATCACAACACATATTTAACAGGAGAAAAGGCCAAATTGAAGTATATTGCCATCAGTATTCTCATCCCCAGCCGGGCCATAAGATGATTTACCTGCGCCGTGACAAGGTGAGGGAGGAGGGGTTTTCCATTCCTCACCTCCAAACTCATTCCTCTTCTCACTCATACAGCAATAATGAAGGCTAAGTGAACTAAGTTTTACCTGGTGTCGCTAAGCAACCATATTCTCGGTCTCTCTCTCTCTCTCTTACGAAAGAAGATTGCAGTCAGAGTGCAGTATAACTGCAGTATGCTGCAATTACCACATCCAACATAACACAGTTGACTGCAGAAACTGCAGTTTCAAAACTGCTATCTTTTATTGTAAGGGTCTCTCTCTAAGATTTTTCCCAAAACGAGGAAAAAAGCAATGTAGAGCTTGATTCCTTGACGGTGAAAGTGAACAGGGAGAATGTGGACATCAATGGAAATGTACAGTAGACTATATAAGCAAAGTCATGGATGTTGGGACTTGGCACTACAATATACATTATATTTGTGGAATTATATGTTCCTAAGATTTATGTTGCACCCTTCAAAAGGAATCAGGTAAATATTGTACCTGTGAAAAATAATGCAAATGCCTGTACACTCACTCTTGAGCGTGCACACACACATACACACACACATTTTTTAAATATTTTATTGTAACATCTTAATTCAGCTCAGTAGGAGTTCATTGTAGTAGGTGGTAATTAGGTCAAAAGCCAACAAACCGAGCACACTGCTAACAGGTAGCCGTCTCTTACTAAGAGCCTTTGTTCGAACTTTGCTAACCAATAGGGGAATTGTTGTCTCTTTCTTAATTAATCTTTCCTCGATTCCTTGCATCCTCTGTTCTCCCCTCCTTCCCAAAACGCATTGGAGAGGAAGGTCTGAGGGGAGGAATCACAGAAAGGCAATTTTTGTCTCTAACCAAATTTCTGTCTCTAACCAAATTTCCATCTACAGTTTGTATGTGAGTAAAGTCATACCTGGAAGAAACTGGAAGTTTGGGTTACATTTTATAAATGCAGACAGATCATTTGTTTGTTCGACATGGTGGGATCTTTTTTTTTTGGTAAATGTAGTTATGTGAGAAATGACGGTGGAAATGCCTTAATGTGCAAATATTGATATAATAACCATCATATTGATGTAAACTTTGATTCACGTGATCTTGATGCTCCTTTCCAATAAATATTGAGCGTCTCGTTCTGGTGACATGTATCTGCGAGCTGTTGGCAAGACTGCACATGCTAAGACCAGAGTAGACACATTTGCTACTTAACGCAACACTGTTTGTGACAAAACTATTGGTAGTGTTGAAAATGCGATGAAAACTCATTGAACTTTAGATTTTTATTCAGGCACTGATTTTTATCCTCTACAAGTCAGTTTGGTGGAAACAACACTGGTGGGAAAATGCGCATATTTTCTTTATGCAGATTTGAGAATATTTGCATAAAAATCTGTCGTCAATTTGATGGAAACGTAGCTACTGTCAAATGATAGTGTAACATTTTTGGGTGAAATGTAACTGGGCCCATTGCTGCAGCTAACCTATTGGGTGATGGTGGATGGGGTCATAGTGGACGGTGTGTTTGGTTGGAGTCCAGAGTCAATGCTTCCTTTATCTGTACAGTAAACAACCATATCACATAACCCTGCATATATGTGCGTATGTGTGAGACCGACCGCTGTTCCTGACAGGCACTCAGCGTAGCCTCTGATTAACTCTGGATAGCTGTAGAGAAAAGAAGTGCATCTGACAGTATTTTCCCACACATCTCCTGCAATGCCTTTCTACCCCGTTTGTTTTCATGTGCTTGGCATTTCCCTCAATAACTTATGAAGATCACAGAGTCACAGGATTGAGCTTCCTGCTTCCTGAGCTTTCGGATACATTCGGAGTTGTAAACTCAGGAATCCAAAAGCAGCAACTCTGTCCATCAAAAATAAAAACATCCTATACTTTAATAACAGTGTACTTTTTATTTCCCTCTTCCCTTTAATTATCTGCATTGTTTTCAATTACAATTTGATGCTGGTGTTCTCACCACCGCGACAGCTCAATTGATGGCTACAGAAATGCTGAAAATGGTTGAAGTGCATCGCAGTTCCGCGCTATGGATTGAATCGAGCCCTTAGGGGGCATTGCGGAAGTAGATCTTTACAGCGTGGTTGAAATTTAAAGGCAATGTTCCCGCTTTAGCGGAGACTGCATTCACGGTAAATGCTGCATATGTCAGCTCAATCAGAAATTAGGCTACTTTCAAATTTCTATCGCAGTATCTGTAATGCTTTAGCCCTTTGTTTTTATATAAAGCTTTTTCGCGTTAACCGGCGATAGCCTACACCCGCATAGCTGATGTTTTAGAGGTGAAACTGCGTTGGAGCTGTCAAATTGGTGAGCAGCTGCTCTTCATCATTGTCATGAAGCCACACCCATCCCACTCGCATTAGAAGTTCACAACCAGACAGCTTTAAAAAGAAAATAACCAGCAACCTCTTTTTCTCGCTCTCTCATGAAGCTACGCCCAGCTCTACTAGTGCCCTGTCTAATCAAATCGTGTGGTTTTATGCAAATACAAGAGGCAGCGTCTTACCCAATCACATCAATCCAAATATCCTCTGGGGAACCTTGAGACAAGCAGGCAGAAAGAAACAGAAAGATTTGACCATGGTTCAACTGTAAATATCACAGATAGACGGAGCATAGTTACCCGTATCTTTGTTAATATGGCTTGTTGACTCTGAAAACCGTATATTCAAAGACGAGTGGACGGAACAGTATTTATTAATTCTCCCCACAACTAGCACAAAACCAATGTGCCTGATACGCAGCGAGTCCGTAGCTCTTGTGTAAAGTGCCAATGTTAATGTATTCCCTGAACACGTATCCCAATAGGAGAGGTCCACCAAAGTCCTTGTCAATTCCCTGACAGCTCAACAACGTGCAATGGAGTGTTCACTGAGGATAACTATTTTCAGACACTGAGATGGTAAAAGGATGCATGTGTGAAGTTGCTGACACATTCCTTAAAAGTAAACAAAAAGATGAGCTCAGGGAAAAGATCCAACAGATCCCACTGTCAGATTCCACAGCAATGAGGTGAGCTGAAGAATTAGCTGAAGATTTAACTTCACAACTTGATGAGGTCATTCAGAATGCACCATGCATTTCATTAGCTGTGGATGAATCAACAGATAACACTGATAATGACAAGCTTCAGATGTTTGTCAGATTTTATAACGACACAAAGAAGGAATTCTGTGAGGAACTGTTGGGCTTAACAAATCTAGAAGCACACACACCGGGAGTGGATATCCATGAGGCCATCAAAGGGATTTCACTTAGACACCAATCCTCTGGATCAGCCATTAGGCAGGCGGCACGGGCCAACCGATAGATAAGAGCATTGATTGATGCCATGGTTAGTCCCCCCCCACCACAAACTTTTATTTGGGGCTGATTCCGACTTAGGAAGCCATCTAAATACACTGAGTATACCAAACATTAGGAACACCTTCCTGATATTGAGTTGCACACCACACCTTTTGCCCTCAGAACAGCCTCAATTCGTGTGGGCATGGACTCTACAAGGTGTCGAAAGCATTCCACAGTGACGCTGGCCCATGTTGACTCCAACGCTTTCCATAGTGTCAAGCTTTCACCTGGATTCACCTGGTCAGTCAGTCAAGGCGTCTTAATGTTTTGGATACTCGGTGTATATGCATATTTAAAAATACTCTCTTGTAGATTATTTAGGTTTAGGAAAGTATTTATGAATCATTAAAAAAAAGAAGAAAAAAAGTGGTTTGATTTATTCAGTTCTTCAACACAGGGTAATGTTGGAAGATTATTGTACATATAATCATAATAGGGAGAATACTGTACAATAGTAGCCTATACCCTCATTTATTGCCTGCATTAACAAGGCAACTGTGTGATGACACGGCCAAATATTGTGCCATACGTCAGATTCAAACTGTTATGAATTGGTCTGCACTCCGCTCCATAAGTATATTAGCCTACTTTTTTTTATTTTTTATATCAACTGTAACCAATGAACCTCAGCAACAACCACACAGCCATTTCAGCGTTTACAGAGGAAGCAAATGAAGGTAAACGAAACAACGGAATGATAATGTAGGTTACACCAACTGAAGGGAACTAACAGCAAATTGGCAGTTTAATGTGTGTTGTTATTAGGCCTACTGACGGTCAATACTTATAATGGCTAATATTTAACATGATAGAAATAGGAAACAGGGTAGCCTATAAGTAAGACATTCAAGAGTGCACATCCCTGCTAGTTTAAATACTGTACAATAAAAATTCTGCATAACAGCATTTCATAAACTCTACTGTGGGAAAGTTGATATGATGGTATGCTTCAGATTACTGTATGACTGGTTTCACATTTGTCTCCAGCGATTATAAGGTAACAAGTGTCACTTATTTTTACAATTCCTTTATCCAAATGAATTACTTATCTACCTAGCTCTTATCAATAGCTTGTATCAAGTTGTAAATTACAGTGCATGGAGAATGGTGTTATTTTTATGGGAAAAATATATAAAGTTTTCCATTTGGGACCGGTAAGTTCGTACGACCTTATTCCAGGTTTCCTCACACAGGCGGTAGAATTATGTCAAGTTCAGAACACGGCTAATGAGCGTGGCAAGTGCTAACTGATGCTAGGCCTATAACCCTGCTAATGAGCATGGCGTGTGCTAACGGACGCTAGGCCTATAATCCTGCTAATGGACGCTAGGCCGTCTGGCTGGCCTCTCTCTGGACAGTCCAGCATTTATGAGGTCTGATTCCATTCTGTCCAATTTATTAATGTCCCTTAAATACTGATGTAACTGGGAGGAATTATGGAGAATCTACAATTTTTGTGGGTAGCATTTTGAAGCCAACCCGTGGAATGCATTATGAGATGGTTATAATGCATTGTACTGGAAGACTTGTAATACATTATCCATAATGATCCTGACTAAATAAGAGCTAGTTTGTCTGTTGAAAAATGTCTGCATTGAAATACATACTAATTTGCAATGCAAGTATACATGAAAGTTAATGTTGCAATTACAGAACACATCGTTATGGTTTCATTCCTAGTATGGGGCTTAATAATCTTGGAATCATGTTACGGAATGGAACCGTCTGCAGTCAACCATGTCAGAGCTGGCCTAGTGAAACATTCTCATTAAGGGAACTCCCACTCACAGCTATCCAAAGACACTGCTCCAACGGCCCTTTTATAGCTTTTGGAGCTGCAGCAATGGATGATGCAATGTAATTGCTCCAGAATCAATCAACTAGAATGCCCCGGAAGCTTGCCTCACGCTGCTCCATTTCCTTGTGATTAGGCTCTTTTAATCCCGGGATTTAAGATGACACGCGTTTTCCCCTCCTAACCGATCAGGTATAAATTAAAGTAAAGGTTTTCTAGTTCTACATGACACAAAATAAATCCCTGGTAAATGTAGTTTAGCTCAGCGGCTAACTGATAATATGGTGAAATGGTTGTTCAACGTGCAGATGTGTTTTATTCATTTCGCTCGCTCGTTAGTGGGAGCAAATCCAGATGAGACAATTACTGTCTGAACTCAAACACATGCCCATTATGCCCAATAGAGCCGACAAAAATGACTCACTAGGAAAGAAAGGTGAAAAGTGGGTGTGTGTTAGAATGAGAGGCACGTAATCGAGAGAGAAAACAGACAAGGGCAGAACTTCCAGTTTAGAATAACCATATAATTAGTTCTAGTGTACAAAAGACTCTGTAGCCTACAGCAATGGCGAGTTTGGTTAGACAGGGATTTGGCAACGACAGCAATATATCTACAGAGATTTGTTAAGGGCTTTTAGGCAAGAAGCAACATCTTCTTAGCTACAGTGTTACATACAAATGTCCCTGTGTACTGCGCAGCAGAAGAAATCCAAAACAAGCATAATTTCTCTAGATACAGTATGATCTGAAAGCCAACATTCACAGTTATAAGACTCTTGGTTAGCACACACTCAAGTCATCAACATCCAAACTAGCTCACTTATGGCTATAAACTTTAATACATGACAATGACAGCAGGCATCCATATGTGGAAATCCAGGGAAGCTCCAACCCTAAGTAATAATACTTATTTGCAGTGAGTTCTCTTTTACAGTAAGTTACGAGTGTTTCTTTTGTTACGTCTCTTTGTATTTTATTTGACCAATGTGGTAAAATGCTGCGCTATTGACAAACAAACTCAGGCTGAATAAAAGCGTTTGCTCCCTCGACTCCCATTGGGTTCTATGTCTTAGCTACTGCAGGTGGTCTCCTGGTGAACGGAGGCTGATCCTCGATCAGTTCCTGGGGTGCTACTGATGGTAGAGGGGTCACTGGAGCAGTATTTTGTCTGCAGGGAGCGGCCCACGTAGCACCAGTACTCCCGCCGGATGGTATCCTTCTCCTGGGCCAGGAGCTCACAGAGCTGGGGGGGGGGGGGGTTGGGGGCGAACAGGAGGAGGATGGAGAGAGACGGAGGGAGAGGGTTAGAGTTACAGCAGGATTAAAGGGTCGAAGAGGCAAGGCACGAGATAGACCAAGTGGACAAGAGATCCATTTACGCAACACAGCAGAAATAACTGATGTGGTAAGATAATGCTGTGTGAGGTGTAACCAGAGAATGTTCACTTTGTTGCTCATAAATGCCAATTCTCCATTTTGTTTTTGCACTGTCTTGCAACCCATATGTTTTTAACTTTGCGCTGATTTGCTAACACTTGCTTGTTAAATTTGGAATTTATTTATAAATACCTGGAATATTTGAGTAGCTCTTATACAATGGGTTAAAGTTATCTATATAGTAACCCTAGGTGTAAAATATTAAATCATGTCTACTTCTCAGAAAGTATTAAAACTGTCAACTATCAGCATATGTATTTATTTAGCTATTCAAATCAGATACAACAATCATTTCAAGGGGCTATAAATCCAGGGCTTAAAAACAAAAAAGTAATCATTGTACACTGATTCATGTTTCCTTTTAAATCCACAACTTGGATCCCTCAACAGCCTCATAGAAGATCTAGATACTTTTTCTAACCTCTCTGGATTACAACCAAATTATCATGTGTACTATATTACATATTGGACCACTAAAAAAAAAATACAACTTTTACATTACCGTGTAGTTATAAAATGGTCTGATGGTGATGTGGACATACTCTGTATTCATATCCTGAAATAAATACATTCTCACTACAATACATTTTAATGAAAGTTAACAAAAATAGATACGATCTTGCTACCATGGAAAGGAAAATGCCCGTCTATTTGTGGAAAAATCCCCCTGATTATCTTTTTAGTCATATCCCAATTACCTTATGGGCTTGCCTACGCCTAGAGACTTGATTTTTAAATTACATGAGCAAAAAAACACTCCATTTTCATTGGAACGGCAAGCCAGACCAAATTAAACAGGCCTATTTATATAATGAATATGAATTTGGAGGGCAGACATTATTCAATATTAAAGCATTAGACCTCTCACTAAAGGCTTCAGTCAGACAACAGTTGACAAGATTTGACTTTTTCCCTTTATTCAGATTACAACCTCTCACTTTCGGTTATTTGAAAATGAAATAATCTAAAACAAATATAGCTTTTTTTCAAACAAAACATAAAAAGTTAGTTGCAATTTCTGTTTAATCCACCAGAAAAGACAGAACAAATAATTGTTAATCGCAAATCTACTAAGTTTCATTTAAGGACCAAAAATGTACAGCTGTGCCATATAGTATATTCTAAAATGGATCAAAAAAATAAAAATAAACAATTCCCCCCTCATCCATCTACACACAATACCCCCTAATGACAAAGCAAATACATTTAAACTCAGTTTTTCACAATTCCTGACATTTAATCCTAGTAAAAATTCCCTGTCTTGGGTCAGTTAGGATCACCACTTTATTTTAAGAATGTGAAATGTCAGAATAATAGTAGAGAGAATAACTCATCACATTCCCAGTGGGTCAGAAGTTTACATACACTCAATTAGTATTTGGTAGGATATTAAATTAAATTATTACATTGTTTAACTTGGGTCAAACGTTTCAGGTAGCCTTCCACAAGCTTCCCACAATAAGTTGGGTGAATTTTGGCCCATTCCTCCTGACAGAACTGGTGTAACTGAGTCAGGTTTGTAGGCCTCCTTGCTCGCACACGCTTTTTCAGTTCTGCCCACAAATGTTCTATAGGATTGATGTCAGGGCTTTGTGATGGCCACTCCAATACCTTGACATTGTTGTCTTTAAGCCATTTTGCCACAACTTTGGAAGTATGCTTGGGGTCATTGTCCTGACTTATGTCTTGAGATGTTGCTTCAATATATCCACATAATTTCCTTCCTCATGATGCCATCTATTTTGTGAAGTGAACCAGTCCCTACTACAGCAAAGCACCCCCACAACATGATGCTGCCACCCCCGTGCTTCACGGATGGGATGGTGTTCTTCGGCTTGATAGCCTCCCTCTTTCTCCTCCAAACATAACGATGGTCATTATGACCAAACAGTTCTATTTTTGTTTCATCAGACCAGAGGACATTTCTCCAAAAAAGTATGATCTTTGTCCCCATGTGCAGTTGCAAACCGTAGTCTGGCTTTTTTTATGGCAGTTTTGGAGCAGTGTCTTCTTCCTTGCTGAGCGGCCTTTCAGGTTATGTCGATATAGGACTCGTTTTACTGTGGATTTAGATACTTTTGTACCCGTTTCCTCCAGCATCTTCACAAGGTCTTTTGCTGTTGTTCTGGGATTAATTTGCACTTTTCACACCAAAGTACGTTCATCTCTAGGAGACAGAACGCATCTCCTTCCTGAGAGGTATGACGGTGAACCAGACTTGTGGAGGTCTACAATATTTTTTCTGAGGTCTTCACTGATTTCTTTTGATTTCCCCCATGAGTTTGAAGGTAGGCCTTGAAATACATCCACAGGTACACCTCCAATTGACTCAAATAATGTCAATTAGCCTATCAGAAGCTTCTAAAGCCATGACATCATTTTCTGGAATTTTCAAAGCTGTTTAAAGCTTTGCCCCAGTCTGAGGTCCTGAGCGCTCTGTAGCAGGTTTTCATCAAGGATGTCTCTGTACTTTGCTACATTCATCCCTCGATCCTGACTAGTCACCCAGCCCCTGCTGCTGAAAAACATCCCCACAGCATGATACTGCCACCACGCTTCACCGTAGGGATGGTGCCAGGTTTCCTCCAGACATTACTTTTCCCATTCAGGCCAAAGACTTCATTCTTGGTTTCATCAGACCAGAGAATCTTGTTTCTCATGGTCTGAGAGTCTTTAGGTGCTTTTTGGCAAACTCCAAGCGGGACTGACCAGCATCTTTATACATGACCCTAAGCATGATGGGATGCTAATTGCTTAATCAACTCAGAAACCACAACTGTGTGGAAGCACCTGCTTTCAATATACTTCGTATCCTTCATTTATGTTTCCATTATTTTTGCAATTACCTGTGCATTTACAGCTCTCACAGTTGCACTAGCATTTAGAAGTGAAGTAAATAGAGGAAAAATACAAATCACATTCTCAACAACCAACTGAAAGCAATCCCTTCCTGCTGCATGCATTTCAGAGTAGCAGTGACTTTTCTGAATGAGCCAATGCCCATGATTAGAAGCCTAGACAAGAAATTGAAATTGAAAACAGCAGCAGAAGAAAAACACTTCCCAAGAAACCTAATTAACTCCGACACACACACTCGAGCATTTAGTTGCCCAATATCGAGGCAACATATGAGCTGTCATTCAAACTGCCAGGTAGAGGCTTGGAAAAGCATGCAAGAAATCTAGCGCGATAGATGAGAGTTTTCAAATCCAACATGTGGACTCGTTGAATAATTCCTACTGATTTACCTTTTCCTCAGCCTTGAACTGTTGGTGCGAGGGCTGTTCTACACTGATTGACTAAGTCAATGTTTTATACTGGACGTGTACTAAGGAAAGAGACGTCTCGGCTATGGTAGAACACTCCATTTCCATTCTCTGCACATTGTTGCCAAGTTCTTCAGCATCTACACAAGTTTCACAATGCATTCTGGGGGATCCCTAAGATGAGATGTGCACATTTCTGTTCGGGTGGAGCACTAGCACATTTCAACTCAAAGCTTGGTGTTTAGTTGAATCAAGTGTGCTACTGCTGGGCTAAAATTACAATGTGCACTCCCTTCGGGTATTCCAGGAAATGGATTGAGAAACAGTGATCTAAAGACTCCTTTCAGCTGAGTGCACAACCAAATCCTATTTCTGCCACCATCTGCCTCTAAATTAGTTTATAGTTGTTTATACCTGTACCCCCGCACATTGACTCGGTACCGGTACCCCCTGTAAATATAGCCTCTGTATTGTTATTTTGTGTAATTTTTTACATTAGTTTATCTAGTAAATATTTTCTTCACTTTTATTTGTTTTAAAACTGCATTGTTGGATAAGGGCATGTACGTAAGCATTTCACAGTAAGATCTACACCAGTTGTATTCGGCGCATGTTACTTCTACAAAGCAATCCCAGATGTGAAATCAGATTGTGGCTATTTTCCCAAACATTTGGCACGTGCTGAACTATCACTTTAAGACAGATACGTCCCAGTGCTGCTCACCTCCAGGGCCTTGCTAAGGACCTCCTCCTGGTCTCCTGAGGTGTTCTCCATGGAGTCCTCGTAGACGTCCACCAGGAAGCCCAGCAGGTAGGGTGAGCAGTGGGTCTCCTTGAGCTCCAGGATCTGCTCCAGGAGACCCAGGTGGGACGACAGGCCCCGGTCCTGCAGAATCCTGGGGGGAAAAGGGGTGTGAAAAGCGTCGGCCAACTCTACAGAAGCAGTATTCCAAATCAGAGCTCCTACACAAAACAAATGGTGACTTTTGACATCTGCCAAGAGTGTGCAAAACTGTCAAGGCAAAGGGTGGCTACTTTGAAGAATCCCAAATATATTTTGATTTGTTTAACACTTTTTTGGTAACTACATGATTCTACATGTGTTATTTCATAGTTTTGATGTCTTCACTACTATTCTACAATGTAGAAAATAGTAAAAATAAAGAAAAACCCTGGAATGAGTAGGTAGGTCCAAACATTTTACTGGTACTGTATATACAGTATATCCACACTATGAGGTTGGAATAATACTGTGAAAATTATGATAATGCCCTTGATAGTGTAAGCCTGTTTTGGTGGGATGAAGTTTTGGCCAGGTGGTAAATTAGTTAATAGACCAATAAGAAAGAGTTCCAAAACCTCTCTCCCCATTCCCCTCCCCACCCAGACCACTCCCACACAGTCCTAGCAAAAGTATTGCTTGAGAAATGTCTCTTTGATAAGAATCTATTTCTTTATCATTTTAATGGGAAACAATCACAGTAGGGTACTGAATTGTTATCCATAAATGATTTGAT
The DNA here is from genome assembly GCA_023634145.1 of Thymallus thymallus. Lineage (NCBI taxonomy): Eukaryota > Metazoa > Chordata > Actinopteri > Salmoniformes > Salmonidae > Thymallus > Thymallus thymallus. The sequence continues at coordinate 15,112,028 of CM042385.1, forward strand.
ATTGAGATAAAAACATCTGCATTGGACCTTTAAAAATAATACTTTTATCTAGAGTGCTTCGCCAGAGTCAGATTAACTTGTGGATACCATTTTTATGCCCCTGTGAGCAGTTTGAAGGAAGTTGCTTACTAGCTTAAGCTCAATTGATAACTAGCGTTAGCACAGGGACCGGAAGTCTATGGTACCTTCAAGCATGCTAGTAGATGCCATAGACTTCCAGTCATTGCGCTAACACTAGTTAGCAATTGAGCTAAAGCTAGTTAACAACTGCCATCAAACTACACACAATGACATAACAACCTCCATACTTGATGCAGAGACATACACATTTCCTGAATCCCAAAGTATCCATTGAAGTGATTACTTAATTCCCTACTGAATGAATCCTGTAAGACACCTACCCTTTCAAATAGTTCCACACACTTTCATTGTGGGGAGCCTTCTTGATCTGTTTGAGACTGTACCTTAAAAAATATAAAAGGAGAACACATTTATCAGATATGGGTCTGATGTAGCACACTGGAAATCTCTACGCAGTCCAGAAACAAGCCCTACACCATTTGCAAACAGAATTCCTCACCCAAGGAGATCCAAAAGGTTTTGATAGGTGTAATATCAGAAGACCCATCTAACCTATCAGAGGGCAAGGTGGAGCTACTATCATAATGCCAAGAGTGGGGGCTCCCTAGTGGCGCAGCGGTCTAAGCCACTGCATCTCAGTGCTAGAGGCGTCACAACAGACGCTGGTACGATTCCAGGCTGTATCACAACCGGCCGTGATTGGGAGTCCCATAGGACGGTGCACAATTGGCCCAGCATCGTCCGGGTTAGGGGAGGGTTTGGCTGGGGTAGGCAGTAATTGTAAATAAGAATTTGTTCTTAACTGACTTGCATAGTTAAATAAAGGTTAAATAAAATAAAATATAAAATGCCCATACTGATCACATCCTTTCAGATATTTGAAGTGTCTAGTGGGTAGGGGCTAGGAGGATGTTTCTGGACCAAGCCTTTACCATTTTCAACTCAACAGTAGTAAGGTGTGGGACTGACATGAGATATGGAGAGCAGGTACGTACTGTACTTCTCTGTTGAGTATGGCTGGGTCTGAGTAGCCTGTGGTGTGGGAGATGACGTAGTGCCTCTGGTTCCACGCTGAGTTATTCCTCACATCCTCCTCCAACAACTGCTCCACATACTCCAGCTCACTGTCCCACAGCTTGTACTCCTGGAGAGCAATACACACTTATTTAGTACTGACACTCCATACACACGTACAGTATTTAGTCCAAACACACACTCCATACATGTATTTAGTACTGGCAGAAAGACAAATACACCATTGTCCTTGCTATACAGTAGTCCAATGACATGCGACCACTGATTTGTAATTGATATGCAATGCACATTAAGGATTTCATCCCTTCATTCTGGTATCCTAGAGACATATTTCTGATCCATCCACTACTAGATACTTTCCAAGACTATACAAAGATCCAATCACATAACTGTATGACAATAAAACGGCACAGTCATATAAATCACTGCAGCCCTTTTAAGAGAGCCGCAGCAGGTCTGTTCGGTGGCAGAATGCAAATGTCACTTAGTTTGCATAGCCATGCAAAAAAACATTATGCAAATCAAGGCCATTTGGTTTCATTACCACAAATCTGGAGCTGATAACATATTCAAAATTGGGCCATTGAGTCTTAGGGTAGGCTACATTCACAATGCTTTTGCAGTTTGACTGCAAATCATGCAGCACTGCTGTAATAAGAGTGAGAGAATGAAAGGAAAGGGACAACCGAAACAGGTTAATTGCTTTGCTCATCTAGTAGAAGTGTCAGCTTATCCTTCCAATCAGAGACAAACAGACAGGAGATCTTTGCCACCACCCTTTATAATACCAATAGATTGTTATTTACTCTCCATTTCATAAGAAGTGTGATTGTGAATGTGTAACAGAGTAGGTCTAGTCCCTGTCCCAAACGGGGCCTATCCAGAGATACTCTGCACAGCAACACTTCCTGCTCAATAAGCACCATCAACACCACTGACCCAGAAAAGCCAAGGTGAGGGGCAACAGTACGGCTAGGTTTGGGACGACAGTAATTCTAGGTCTCAGGGCAGGATATGTCACTTGCATGACGGCCACTACTAGCGCACACATGCACACAGCTAACTAGCTAACAATTCACCATGGGTTACAAATCCAGCCTGGTTGTTGAGGCTACTACCTTGAGGACCCACTGTCTGTGCTGCCAGGCGTGGTAGTTCTTAGCATCCTGACTTAGGATCTCTGCAATGAACTCCAGTTCTTCTGAGGGGTCGTTCAGCCACTCCACCACCATACGTCTATGGTGCCTAGGACAAGAAGACTGTTATTAACACACATTCTATGGTTCTAAGTTTTTGTGTAGAACAGAAGTAGTAGTTTATTTTTCAACTTGTTGAGAATGGAAATGTATCTATATGCTCAAAAGCAAATGTTGGAGACAAACAGCCTGATAATGTCATCCAGTCACATTTATTTATTTTCCAAATTACAGCACACAATATTTTACATAAAGTATGTTCTTATAAGACCATATTGTTAGTCTGCTTTGTGTCTGCTTTTTGCCATGGAAATCGAGTATTGTCAGATTGTGATACTGGTATAGTGACAGAAAAATCTAGATTGGCAGAGCTCACCAGACTTGGTAGTTTTTGGGCTGGTCCTCGATGATGGCTGTAATGTACCTCATCTCCTCTCTCAGGTCCTTTCCCAGGGCCTGCAGTAACACTCGCCGGTAGTGCCTTCACACACACACAGAGAGAAAACGGAGAGAGTACACCCTTTCTTTATGGTCTTACACTTGTCATTTTTCCAAAGAAGAGAGGATCATACCAAATAAAACTATTGGTATTCTGTTGATGTGTTCATGAATCAAATTAACATCTGCTTACCATACAGTGTAATTTGCAGCATTCAGTTCAATGGCTTCAGCCGTCAGTTTGAATGCCCTGTCGCTTTTTTCATCATTCTTCAATAACGCTCGGAAATAGTCATACACGTCTGTGACTATTGGAGACAAAAGTGGCACGTTTGGTTGCATTGGGTATGTGTGAAATTAAAAGTTTCTGAATCAAAGTTAAATAATTGTTGACATGAAACATAACTACTCAAAGGGACTTGAGTCAATTGGTAGGCTAAATGCATGAGACAATATACATAAAACAATATGGATGTCTGGTTCTAAATTATATTGAATATCTTACACTTGTCAGAATAGGCAATCTTCACAACAGGATTGGGACCATCATCTTGCGGAACAGGTTCTAAATCAGCCCATTCTTTTCTGTCTCTGTATATGAGGGGAGGAGGGAGGGGGAGAGAGAGAGAGAGAGGGAGGGTAAAGATAGAGGGACATTAGTGAATGGGGCAACTGTTCTCTCGGCCAATGCGGCTACGACCAATGTTCAGGTATAACTTTTAAATCAATGCAAGATATAAAACACTAATACCTAGCTATAATTTTAAGTTTACTATTAATTACATATCAATCGGATCGCCCTTTCAAGGCGAGCAAGCTAGTTAGCTAACGTTAACTCACACCGGCTCGGGGAGTTGGGAGAAATAGACATATTGCTCCACAGAAAATAATCTTTGACTAGCTACACTTGTACAGCAATGTGAACCAGGCTTTATGTATCTTCCACTTATGATGAATGCATGGCTAAATTTGGCATCACTAACCACAACAACATGCAATCACCTTTCTAGCTAACTACATAGCCTAACTAGCTAGTTAGCCTACCTGTAAAACACATAACGGAACGGGTTTTCATAGTCAATCTCGGGCTCCTCTTCGACCCCTCCCTCGCTCCTCCTCTCATCCTGAAATTCTGAGGATACTTGTGAAGTTTCTTCAATACCTGACATTCTGTAATAAGCTGGTCTTTCAGTTTCAGGCTGAATGATTGCTGCCTTATTTGCAACGTCGGACGTCTGCGTTGTTGCACTCATGGACGTCATTTCCTCTTTTGTGCAACTCGTATAACCGTTTTACAATGAACAGTATGTCTGATCCGCGTAGGGTTCGATAGCAATAGTTGATTAATAATAATGGAGAAGGTTTTAAAAAGTTTTGTCAGCTATCTGTTAGCTAATTATCAAATAACAGTTTTTCAAAATGGTGTGTTTTATAAGTATTGGTGCTTTCAAGACAACTTGTGCCGCGTTCAAAAAAACTCTCGCTCTACCGCATCTACATGCCTGGCTATGAAAAGCCATGTGACATTCACTCCTGATGTATTTACCTGTTGCAACCACTATGATTATTATTTGACCCTGCTGGTCATCTATGAACGTTTGAACATCTTGGAGAAAGAACTGGTTAATGGCCATGAATTGTTATAATCTCCACCCGGCACAGCTAGAAGAGGACTGGCCACCCCTCAGAGCCTGGCCCTTAATAAACAAAAATATAAATGCAACAGGTAAAGTTTTGGTTTCATGAGCTGAAATAAGATCGCCAAAGTTTTCCATATGCACAAAAAGCTTATTTCTCTGAGACCAGCCACCTGGACAGCTGATGAAACTGGAGTATTTCGATCTGTAATAAAGCCCTTTTGTGGGGAAAAACGAATTCTGATTGGCAGTGCCCCTGCAGTCATGTGAAATCCATAGATTAGGGCCTAAATAACTTATTAAAATGTACTGATTTCCTTATATGAACTAACTCAGTAAAATCGTTGAAATTGTTATAGGTTGCGTTTATATTTTTGTTCAGTTTACATTAGGCACTAACATGCATTTGATTCCCTGCACTGGATTAATTAGGACTGGACGCATTCCTTTGCCCAGGCGTTGCTGACATATGCCATATATTACAATTAGTGATGTGTCATGCGCAAAAGATGCGGCTCTGAGAGCCGATGCTTTGTAGTGAATCAGAAGAGCCGGCTCGCATCGAGTGAGAGCCGGCTCCCAGTTTTTTTCCTTTCGCTGCGTGCTTACAGGCAGAACTTTGTTTTGATTGGTCAGCAATCGCATCGCGGCCAATCAGATGTGAGGATATGGGATCATACCATTATGTAAAAACAGAGAGGGGGGTGAAGTGAAGCGGCACTCCACTGCAAGTTAATGAGTCGTAACAACGTTAATAACGACACTGTCTGTCAGATAGCGGTGAGGAGAGTGTGTGAGTCGTAACTATGAGTGACACCCGAAAGAGAAGCAGCATCTGGCTCCAGTTTAAAGACAATGGAAACAACAAAGCAGAGTGCGTTCACTGCAAGATGAAAATTACTTTAAGAGCAGGTTCCACCACAAACCTGCATAGACATATGAGAACTGTCCATCCTACAGTGCAGTTAGAGGAGAGAGGGCAAGCTAGCACCCCATCTACAGATCCTGGTGTGTCTCATCCCCAAAAAACAGCAACTGCAGCAGCATCTACTGGCTTCCCCACACATGCAGGTATAACCTCTCCTACTGCAGCTCAAAGCAAAATAAGCCAGTTTATACCCAAAGTGATGACCCCATCCAAACAGCACAGCATTGATGTAGAGCTAGCTAAAATGATAGCTACTGATTTCCAACCCTTTTCAATTGTGGAGGACAGAGGTTTTAAAAGTTTTGTCAAAACTTTAAATCCCACATACACTCTTCCCAGTAGAAAAACATTGTCCCAAACAACAATACCTAAACTATATGACACAGAACGGGCATTATGGCAAGTAAGGGTGAAACAAGCTCCATCAGTTTGCCTGACAACTGACTGCTGGACCTCCAGAACAACCTGCTCTTTCATGGCTGTCACTTGCCATTTCATTGAAAATTACAAGATGACATCTTGCCTTTTGGACTGCTTTGAGTTCACAGAGAGACACACTGCAGAAAACCTAGCAGATGAGCTAGTAAGAGTGGCAAAAGAGTGGCAAGTAGAGGACAAAGTAGTGTGCTGTGTGAGTGACAATGCAGCAAACATCACCAAAGCCATAAAAATTCTTAAGTGGACCCATCACCCATGTCTGGCACATACACTAAACCTCATGATTAGAGATGCCCTAAAGGTGGTCAAACCAACCGTGGATAAGGTGAAGGCTGTTGTGGAGTTTTTCCACAAAAGCACAGTTGCAACACAGAGGCTAAAGTCCACACAGTGCCAGATGGGGATGCCTGAACTGAGGCCCAAACAAGAGTGTGCCACCAGGTGGAACTCAACATTTTATATGTTGAAACGAATTCTTGAAACAAAAGATGCCATCATCTCCACCCTGGCCCTCATCAACGCACCAGTTGATGCTCTATGTCAAGAGGAATGGGAGCTGGTGAAAGAGGTCTGCACCGTCCTGCAACCATTTGAGGAGGTGACTGTGGAAATAAGTGCAGACAGGTACCTTGGACCATTTTTTTTCACTACTACCATTCAGTCACTATTATACATTGCAGAAACAATACAGTATAATGTGCCACATATAATATGCCACATACTTAAAAAAAAGCTTCATTTTAAAAGTTGCTGTTTCTCTCCCTCAGCTATGTATCTGCCTCAAAAATGCTCCTGCTATGCAAAGGTTTGCAGCGTGTGACAGCCCAACAGACTGTAACCATGCAGAAAGGGAAAGAATTGGTTGCAGCTCTTTGTTCAGCCATGGACCGGAAATTTCTGCGTATGGAGTACAACACTGTCCACTCAGAAACCACATTATTGGATCCTAGGTTTAAAAAACTTGCATTCAATGACAACAGAGCTGTTGATGAGGCACTTCAGAGAATTAGTGCAGCAGCAAGATGCACCCCTAGCAGCCAGCCAGCTCCGCCATTAGAAGGCCAAGTGTATGAGGAACCACAAACCTCTGTTGTTTGGAGGCTTTTTGATGAAAGAGCTACAGGAGATGCTACAAGAAGAAATCCTACAGCTGATGCTATACTGGAGGTGAGGTCTTATCTTGAGGAGCCCATCATCCAACGAGCAGAAGACCCACTGAGCTGGTGGCAGGCCAAGGCCTCAGTCTTTCCACGCCTGGCGAAGGTGATGGAAGGGAGACTGTGTATTGTGGCAACATCGGTTCCTTCAGAGAGAATCTTCTCAAAAACAGGGCAGATAATCTCAGAAAGAAGAAATAGGATCAGTCCATCAAAGCTGAGGCATCTGATTTTTTTGAATGCCAATCTTCACTGAGGACATTAATACTGTTTGCTTGAGTTTGGTTCTAGTTCTGTTCTAGTTCAATTCTGTTTATTTGCTGTTTTTTTGTTGTTAATTTGTGCAAAAAAATGTTTGATTAAAATGATTAAAAACAAAAGAATGCTTTTGTAACAAAATAAATGCATAAAAACACTGCACATGAAAGGGTTTTCAACACACAAACCATTTTTTTTTTTTAAAGTTAGGGTAAAATAAAGGCCTACAAAAAAATCCTAAATTAAGAGCCGTTCAGGAGTCGAAAGAGCCGGCTCTTCTTTGGGAGCTGAGCCAAAAGAGCTGGCTCTCGGAAAAGAGCCGAACTTCCCATCACTAATTACAATGCCTGGATAACCAGTTTGTTATAGGAATTTGTCAGTTGATGACGTGACACGCAACCATTGGTTGATGCATGTAACGTCTGCGCAGGGGAACGCGTCCAGTGTATGGGATCTTAAGACAAGAGAACATCGTTTTGACTTTTCATCCGAAGGAAACCTTTTAGCAGAAATGTATCCAGTCACTGCCACCCATCCATAACTGCCCAAACACCGAGGAGTGCCACTTACTGACCATCTACTGAATGTAACCGAAGACAGGATTTCCACGGAGCAGAGAATTCCCCCGGCACAGGAGCCATTCGGCATGTAGCCTAGTGGTTCAGAGAGTTGGGGCAGTAACTAAGGTTGCTGGTTCGAATCCCCGAACCGGTAAGGTGAAAAAATAAATGAAATAATTAAATCAGCCGTTCTGCCCCAACAATTAGGCTACGTGCCGATGGCATTAAGTCAGCGGTTCTCAAACCTCTCCTCAGGGACCCCCAGACCTTTCACAATTTTGTTGTAGCCCTGAACTAAGTAACCTGACTCACATATTAAAGGGCTTGCTGATGAATTAACTAATTGAATCAGGTGTGCTAGCTCTGGAATACATCAAATACATGGAACGACTGGGGGTCCCCGAGGAGAGGTTTGAGAACCACTGGATTAAGGCACCTCGCTGATTCTGACGGGTTGGGTTAAATGCATTCAGTTGTGCAACTGACCAGGAATCCCCATACTGTATGCACCATTCTGCTCCATGAACTGCAGAGAAAAGTGATAAAATGTGTATACAAATAGTTTCAGTAAAGCCCTTTATTTTTATCACACAAAAATGACAATTAATCAATTCATTAGTATCTGACATAATTGCACATAAAGTTAACAAGTTTGTGGGCTAATGTGTATGGACGTATACAAAATGGTTATTATTCAAAACTGTTCAGGTTACAGCAAAGGTACATGGATGGAATCTAGCCTCCTTTGTTCAGGAGATTCACTGTTTGCCATTGCCATTAATGGGCAGTTTTTTGTAGGCGTCAGAGTCCAGGAAGGCCTTGATTTTGGGACGGGCAGACATCTTCTTGACAAAGCTTTTCAGGGAGGGGGAGGTATCCAGGCAACTGGAGCAGAGCACCAGGTGGTTGAGCAGCACTTCAAACAGACTGTAGTCGGCAAATGAAGGCTATGTAGGATAGGGAACATAGAAATACTCTCATGATGGCATCATTAACGTGAATGGCGATGCATGTTCTACTCATTCTAGTTCTGTGATAAGTAACAGACAGTACTGTGATTACAAGAGAACCAAACCATTGAATTAATACATTTTGGTAAATTACTCCATAATTCAATAGCCCTCTTTTTGAGTGCATTGCATGATTGGTTACCTTGTCACCAACGAGAAAACCAGACTTGTTTTTGGCCATCACAGCTTCAAACTTGTCGAGGTGGTTAGGAAGGTCTTTAATGTATGCGTCTTTACCAGTATCCTACGAAAAAGAGAAACTGTTTAATCATAATGACACTTCATAAATATTTACCCATTAAGCTACCAGGGTTTCTGTTAGCTGGCAAATGAAAAGCCGATAAACACAACTTTTGCCTGGCAGAATTTATAAGTGTCACATATCAGTTTGCAAACAAAGTAAAAATAAAATAAATTAATTGAGTTAATAAAGCCGCATACAAACATTGTCTGTTTAGAATGGTGTTTTCCCCCAAATTGCATTTTGGCAAATGTTTGAAAATTACATTTATTGTCTGCTTCATTACATGATCTGTTAAAATTCATTAACATAATCTAAATGGGATTAGTCATTCTGATCACCGTGGGTGGACGCCTTAATGGATTATGCACCCATGCAAATGGGTCCGATAAATTTCTCAAATGGCCGGTAAATTAAAATCTTCACCGTCACGTTGTCATGCACCACATTTTCCTATCGGAAACCCTGTAAACTACATTTAAAAAAACACATTGAACCAAATGTTTTTTTTTACTGCACTTCAGTATTAAAAAAGGTACATTTTTTAATAAACTGTACCCTTTGTCAGAATTTCAGCCTTGGTGAATACTTACGTATTCCTGGTAAATCATTTTTCCATATTTAAGACGAAGGTCCTCAACGCCGTCACACATCATGTCAATGATGGCGGCCTCCTTGCCATCTTTCCCATAGGCATCTGTGTGTGTTCGAGTTAGGTGAAAGTATAAATAAAATTTAAAGCGAATATTTGATAGATTATAAAAGGATAAATGGAGTGAGGAAAACAATGTAAATACAGTGATGAAACCACACACACACACACACCTGGTCAGCCTATACCATGGAAAGGTGTTCTTAATGTTTTGTATATGCCATTACAATTGAGATCAATTACCATGATTGCGTCCCAAGTGCCTCAGAATGGTATTTGACTGGAACAGGACCAATCCTCCATCTTCAAACTTGGGCAACTGACCAAATACCTAAAACATTCTGTTGTGTTATTTATTATAGATTGTAACAACTAATAAGGACATGGGGTTTACATATTTATTGTAGCTCAATTAACTCTACATTGATGGTAACAGAGTTAATGAGGTAAATCTCTTTACTTCAATATGAATAATGGAATGTACAGGCAGAGCTTGTTGAAACAAACAGTGTTCACTAAACAAACCAATTGTCCTTCAAAAGCACATCCCAGCTGTTATTAACATACCATCATCCCTGGCTAAACTGAACAGGTTGACAAATGCAAGATGGTAACTAAGGAATGATCCATTGCCCACTCACACAAGTGGCTTTCAGATCTCCTTTCGTCCAGTCGGCAAACTCCACCAGGATCTCCTTCCACTCCTGGCCCTGGTCGGCCATCATGATCCTCATAGCGCCACAGCGCCCTGTGGTACACAAGAGACAGTTAGAACAGGCCAAACAAAACAAATCAGCTCTCAATCATAAGATGCTTTGGCACAGATATAACGAGTTATACATAAATAGCACTAGTGTTGGGCAAATATATGCTTCCAGAATAGATAAAAAATAAACAGGTAAGATTGTAAGGTGACGTAAAATATGAAGGGCTGTAAAGTTTGCCTTCTTGGTGATGTACAGTAGTAGGTCTATAAAAAAGTAGCATCTATCCAGAAATAAAATGGCTACCTTCTCTCTGGGACTATTTATTCGACCATTCATATTCAAATACAAAATACTTTTAGGGTTCAAGTCAATGAACCCTTAGTCCCATGACCTGATTGTTCACCCCACATTAATCTGGGTCACATGCTCCTCCTGACAGAAACCCAGCGCTTCTCATTGCTAAAGCACCATGATTAATGTAAGCAGCAGACACAGAAGGAACACCGACTGTTTAAGGCGTATGAATGGTGATCATGGGGGCCAGCTGAGCCAAACTAGTAGTCCAAGTATTTTCTGTGATAGCAATCAAAAGGGATGGGTGAGCCTGCAAAGTAAACAGCCATTGTGGGTGATATCCAGATCATATAATCTGTGTGAAAGATCACACAGGTGTTAAGATGACCTGGAATGACATCACATCTAGTTTATTTTATAAAACCAATAGAACCACAATATTGAGTATTGATTCAAGCTGCTGCAGTAGGCTACTTAAGCAATAAGGCCGGGGGGGGTGGGGGGGGGGTGGTATATGGCCAATATACCACGGGTGTTCGTATGCATGACAACAAGGAGTGCCTGTATACATCCCTTAGCCGTGGTATATTGGCAATATACCACAAACCCCAGAGGTGCCTTATTGCTATTATAAACTGATTTACAATGTAATTAGAGCAGTAAAAATAAATGTTTTGTCATAGCCATGGTATGTCATACCTGTGCTATACAGTCTCATACTACGGCTGTCAGCCAAATCAGCATTCAGGGATCGAACCACCCAGTTTATAATAAGTAATGAATGACGAAGATAAGGTCTTTGGATAGGACACTAAATAAGTTCAGGAGCAGTAGCAGGTGCACGGCTTTGTCTTTTACTTCAAACAAACAATATTACTCCATCACAATACATACAACATTTTGTTTAGAAACGGTCTAAATCCAGGAAAGAATTGGTAATAGCTAGCTATATTATCAATATAAAAAGCATTACAACACAGAATGCATGCACAACCTTGCACTCTCCAATGGTAGGCTATTATTACTTCAAAACAATAACCAGGCTCTGTCATGTGATGTTGAATAAGATTAACTGGCTCCACATACCCCGGACTCCAAAGTAGGTAATTGTGTAGGGACCCACTGGAGAGAGGAGATACAAAACATGTGTCAATTCATTACAAGAAACTACACTTTGATTAAAATAAAATTATTCAGACTTATATTACATGGATTCAGACAAAGTAGTCTGTTTTGTGCCCTGTTGCTAATACAACTAAATTGAATAGCTACCTTTGAAAGAAAATACTAATGAGAGTACTGTTAAACTTTTTAAAACCAAAGAAATAGACTTTAGTATTCAAATTCTACAGATATAGTATATTTATACTATAAGGCCCAATGGCATGTGGTTATGGCCAATATATCACGGCTAAGGGCTGTTCTTAGGCAAGACGCAACAGCCCTTAGCTGTGGTATATTGCCAATATACCACGGCTAAGGGCTGTTCTTAGGCAAGACGCAACAGCCCTTAGCCGTGGTATATTGCCAATATACCACAAACCCCAGAGGTGCCTTATTGACATTATAAACTGGCTACCAACGTAATTCGAGCAGTAAAAAAATATATATATATTTTAATAAACTATTGTTTTTGTTGGCAAACAAATCTCGCAGCGTGGCCAGTCTGGCGTCTGTGGGGTTTTAGCGTATCAAGCATCCGGGTCATTCTTTAGTCAGATTCCGTTGCAACACGTTTACTATAGGAAACAAATGGAAGCAACCAGAGCCAATGGAACTCAACTGTGAGGGACCTACCCGAATTTGGCCAATATAAAACTAGTTTTCGTTGCAAAACGTTTTGTATTTGCAACGGAATCAGACTAGTGAATACACCCCAGGACGCATAGACGTCCTCGAATTCAAAACTTGAATGAATTCTGAAAATAAAAACATTCCAACTGTCAACCACCATGCATAACTGGGTGGGAGGGCAATTGGTTGTGCAGTTAGCTAGCTAAAGTTAGCGACATAACACAGGTTTTTAGCCAATAAATTAGCATAACTTCCAACTAGATAGATTTAGGTCCATTTTTCGTATACCATCGAGGATCAGTTCTAGTAGCAAAACAAATTAAATGGCAAGGTAGGCTAATTAAAATGTAACCTAATTCAATGGCAAACAGCTCGCCTGCGTTCACGACCGAATAGGACAAACATCTGACTGTGCGCTGTATAAATCCTAAAGTCCTAGCCATCTATTGCACATCACTTTATTTATTATAACATAGCTATATTTTGCAATATAAAGCTAGCTACTTACTTTTGTGATGAAGGTGTTGCAGTTACGTACTTAGGTGCCTCTGACAATGACCAGTGAAGTGAATACGTTTGAATGGCGGTTGTCCCTTTTTAAACTCCTAACTACACGCCCACATCTGATACTTTCTGCAAAGTCATACTGACTTACACAATTGAAGTTAGTTGTTGCCTTGAATGAATAGTAAAACTTATTTTTTTGTTGGTGAAAGGATCCCAACGTGCTACAGCTTATATCAATAATGATAACCTGATACAAAAGTAAAACTAATCCCCTAACTGTAGTCTCAAGGGTTGCTTTTATGTCCAAAGAATTCCCATAGTGACAATAGTATACAAGGCAAGTCTGTGCTTATTATAGTTGCTAAAATAGTTGAAATCTCAGACTCTCAGACTAGTTTCTATGACTTGGTAAAATCTTAAATTGTTAACCAGAAATGATTTGATTATGATATAACAAAAAACTTCTAATCCTAGTTCAAAAATCTAAATTGTGATTAGTCACTTCCTCAATCACCTAGCATTTAAAAGTCATGATTCAAATTCATGATTCTGAGTTGACATTTTGGTAACACCTTCTATGAACACATAAGTGCATTCACAACGCCTTATGAGCATGAGCTATGAGACAGTATTTGAAGTAGGTGTGCTTTGAATTTATATGTTTGTCAGGATCCGATCTTGCATCCATCCTCTTCCCCCTATGGAGCTTGTTAAGGGAACTCTTTGTCTCAGTAAGGACCACATGGGTGTTGTTGCTTAGAAGCCAGTGTCATGTTTGCTGGGTTGCTATCTAAACTGTCTTGTTAGGAGAATATTGTCAAGGGTGTTTCAGTTTGGACTTCAATAGCTGTCCATTCTCAAAACTGAAAAGTGAAACTGAAAATTAAAATATAGTGAAAAATTGATCAGGCCAACATACCTTGGACCAGAAAATATGTGAGCGTGAAAGACACTAAAAAGAAAACAAAAAACCCAATCATGATTAAAAAGAAAAGAGAAAAACTAAGCATCTGCACACTGTGTATAGTGGTCCACAGTGCACAGTCACTGCGTATAGTGGTCCACAGTGCACAGTCACACTGTGTATAGTGGTCCACAGTGCAAAGTCACACTGTGTATACTGGTCCACAGTGCAGAGTCACACTGCGAATAGTGGTCCACAGTGCACAGTCACACTGTGTGTACTGGTCCACAGTGCAGAGTCACACTGTGTATAGTGGTCCACAGTGCACAGTCACACTGTGTATACTGGTCCACAGTGCAGAGTCACACTGCGTATACTGGTCCACAGTGCAGTCACACTGCGTATAGTGGTCCACAGTGCACAGTCACACTGTATACTGGTCCACAGTGAACAGTCACATTGCATATAGTGGTTCACAGTGCACAGTCACACTTCGAATAGTGGTCCACAGTTCACAGTCACACTGCGTATAGTGGTCCACAGAGCACAGTCATACTCCGTACAGTGGTCCACAGTGCACAGTCACAGTGCGTATACTGGTCCACAGTGCACAGTCACACTGCGTATATTGGTCCACAGTGCAGAGTCACACTGCATATAGTGTTCCAAAGTCCATAGTCACACTGTGTATATTGTTCCACAGTGCACAGTCTATTTTCTTCTTTGTTGCCTACTTCAGTATATCTAGCAGAAATCTATTGAATGTGTAAATGTTCTACTTTTTTTATACAAATCTACAATTATCTATAACTGAACAGTCAAGAACAGTAAATGTAATGTTTTTCTGTGCATTCACTTACTCTCCCGTTATCGGTTGTGGTTTTTAGAGTCAACTATGGGTAGGGCTAGATTTTTGACTTGTTGGTTTGTCATTTTGACTTGCTGGAGAGTTTGTTATGTATTACAATAGAGGGTGTCATTTACCACAGTGCTATGTTCGCTTCACTTTAGAGAGTGCTTTGCTTAGTACCAGATCTGTTTGTACTGTCTTGCCAAACTGGTTTGACAATGACCAGAGGATTTGTCTTTACAGCACAAACATATCTGGGACCAGGTGAGGAAGTAATGACTCATGCTTTGCTTTGATGTTGAACTGGTGCATACGGCCTATGCAACAGTTACGCTTGCCAGAAAGCAACCCCAGTAATAGTAGTCAACTGTACTACTGTTTTGGACGAGTCATTCACAGCTCGACTAGTGATATCTTTTATCTAATGATATATGTACAGGTATCTGATGATATTCTTGAATGCAATGGACATGTACTGACATACAGCTTTTTCAATTACTTTTGTGAAAGGTCACAGTAATACTTTGGTGAAAGGTCACAATAATACTTTGGGTGAGCAATTACAGTGGGGAGAACAAGTATTTGATACACTGCCGATTTTGCAGGTTTTCCTACTTACAAAGTATGTAGAAGTCTGTAATTTTTATCATAGGTACTCTTCAACTGTGGGAGACGGAATCTAAAACAAAAATCCAGAAAATCACATTGTATGATTTTTAAATAATTAATTAGCATTTTATTGCATGAAATAAGTATTTGATCACCTACCAACCAGTAAGAATTCCGGCTCTCACAGACCTGTTAGTTTTTCTTTAAGAAGCCCTCCTGTTCTCCACTCATTACCTGTATTAACTGCACCTGTTTGAACTCGTTACCTGTATAAAAGACACCTGTCCACACACTCAATCAAACAGACTCCAACCTCTCCACAATGGCCAAGACCAGAGAGCTGTGTAAGGACAACAGGGATAAAATTGTAGACCTGCATAAGGCTGGGATGGGCTACAGGACAATAGGCAAGCAGCTTGGTGAGAAGGCAACAACTGTTGGCGCAATTATTAGAAAATGGAAGAAGTTCAAGATGACGGTCAATCTCCCTCGGTCTGGGGCACCATGCAAGATCTCACCTCGTGGGGCATCAATGATCATGAGGAAGGTGAGGGATCAGCCCAGAACTACACGGCAGGACCTGGTCAATGACCTGAAGAGAGCTGGGACCACAGTCTCAAAGAAAACCATTAGTAACACACTACGCCGTCATGGATTAAAATCCTGCAGCGCACGCAAGGTCCCCTTGCTCAAGCCAGCGCATGTCCAGGCCCGTCTGAAGTTTGCCAATGACCATCTGGATGATCCAGAGGAGGAATGGGAGAAGGTCATGTGGTCTGATGAGACAAAAATAGAGCTTTTTGGTCTAAACTCCACTCGCCGTGTTTGGAGGAAGAAGAAGGAGTACAATCCCAAGAACACCATCCCAACCGTGAAGCATGGAGGTGGAAACATCATTCTTTGGAGATGCTTTTCTGCAAAGGGGACAGAACGACTGCACTGTATTGAGGGGAGGATGGATGGGGCCATGTATCGCAAGATCTTGGCCAACAACCTCCTTCCCTCAGTAAGAGCATTGAAGATGGGTCGTGGCTGGGTCTTCCAGCATGACAACGACCTGAAACACACAGCCAGGGCAACTAAGGAGTGGCTCCGTAAGAAGCATCTCAAGGTCCTGGAGTGGCCTAGCCAGTCTCCAGACCTGAACCCAATAGAAAATCTTTGGAGGGAGCTGAAAGTCCGTATTGCCCAGCGACAGCCCTGAAACCTGAAGGATCTGTATGGAGAAGTGGGCCAAAATCCCTGCTGCAGTGTGTGAAAACCTGGTCAAGAACTACAGGAAACGTATGATCTCTGTAATTGCAAACAAAGGTTTCTGTACCAAATATTAAGTTCTGCTTTTCTGATGTATCAAATACTTATGTCATGCAATAAAATGCAAATTAATTACTTAAAAATCATACAATGTGATTTTCTGGATTTTTGTTTTAGATTCCGTCACTCACAGTTGAAGAGTACCTATGATACAAATTACAGACTTCTACATGCTTTGTAAGTGGGAAAAACCTGCAAAATCGGCAGTGTATCAAATACTTGTTCTCCCCACTGTATGTCAATTACGTACACTGATGTTTCATTCAAAATGCCTACACTGTAATTTCAGGACAGGTGTGTTTTAGAGTTATCAGCTTGCAGAATATTTATGCTGTATTGGACGTGTTAATATTCAAAACTTTTGTCCCCCAGTGTATATAGTTGAAGTCGGAAGTTTACATACACTTAGGTTGAAGTCATTAAAACTCATTTTTCAACCACTCCACAGATTTCATATTAACAAACTATAGTTTTGGCAAGTCGGTTAGGACATCTACTTTCCGCATGACACAAGTAATTCTTCCAACAATTTTTTAAAGGCCGATTATTTCACTATATCACAATTCCAGTGGGTCAGAAGTTTACATACACTAAGTTGACTGTGCCTTTAAACAGCTTGCAAAATTCCAGAAAATGATGTCATGGCTTTAGAACCTTCTGATAGGCTAATTGACATCATTTGAGTCAATTGGAGGTGTATATGTTGATGTATTTCAAGGCCTACCTTCAAACACAGTGCCTCTTTGCTCGACATCATGGGAAAATCTAAAGAAATCAGCCAAGACCTCATAAAAAATATTGTAGACCTCCACAAGTCTGGTTCATCCTTGGGAGCAATTTCCAAACACCTGAAGGTACCACGTTCATCTGTACAAACAATAGTATGTAAGTATAAACACCATGGGACCACGCAGCCGCCATACCGCTAAGGAAGGAGACGCTTTCTATCTCCTAGAGATTAACGTACTTTGGTGCGAAAAGTGCACATCAATCCCAGAACAACAGCAAAGGACCTTGTGAAGATGCTGGAGGAAACAGGTACAAAAGTATCTAAATCCACAGTAAAACGAGTCCTATACCAACATAACCTGAAAGGCCGCTCAGCAAGGAAGAAGTCACTGCTCCAAAACCGCCATAAAAAAGCCAGACTACGGTTTGCAACTGCACATGGGGACAAAGATCTTCTTGAAACTTCTTGGTATTACAGACTCAGTCAGGGACAGGTTGAAAATGTCAGTGAAGACACTTGCCAGTTGGTCAGTGCATGCTCGGAGTGCACGTCCTTGTAATCCGTCTGGCCCTGCGGCATTGTGAATGTTGACCTGTTTAAAGGTCTTACTCACATCGGCTACGGAGAAAGTGATCACATAGTCGTCCGGAACAGCTGATGCTCTAATGCATGCTTAAGTGTTGCTTGCTTCAAAGCGAGCATGGAAGTAATTTAGCTCGTCTGGTAGGCTCGTGTCACTGGTCAGCTCGCAGCTGTGCTTCCCTTTGTATTCTGTAGCAGTCGCGGCTGTGCTTCCCTTTGTATTCTGTAGTAGTTTGCAAGACCTGCTACATCCGACAAGCGTCAGAGCTGGTGTAGTGCGATTCAATCTTAGTCTATTGACACTTTGCCTGTTTGATGGTTTGTTGGAGGGCATAGCGGGATTTGTTATAAGCGTCTGGGTTAGAGTCCCGCTCCTTGAAAGTGGCATCTCTACCCTTTAGCTTAGTGCAGATGTTGCCTTTAATCAATGGCTTCTGGTTGAGGTATGTACGTACAGTCAATGTAGGGACGACGTCATCGATGCACTTATTGATGAAGCTAGTGACTGATGTGGTGTACTCTGCAATGCTATCGGAAGAATCCTGGAACATATTCCAGTCTGTGCTAGCAAAAACAGTCCTGGAGCTTAGCATCTGCGTTATCTGATCACTTCTTTATTGAGCAAGTCACTGGTGCTTCCTGCTTTAGTTCTAGCTTGTAAGCAGGAATCAGGAGGATGTAATTATGGTCAGATCTGCCAAATGGAGGGCGAGGGAGGGCTTTGTACATGTCTCTGTGTGTGGAGTAAAGGTGTTCTAGAGTATTTTTCCCTCTGTTTGCACATTTAACATGCTGGTAGAAATGAGGTAAAAAGGATTTAAGTTTCCCTGCATTAAATATCCCTGCCACTAGGAGAGCGTTTTCCTGTTTGCTTATGGCTTTATACAGCTCATTGAGTGCGTTCTTAGTGCCAGCATCGGTTTGTGGTGGTAAATAGACAGCTAGGAAAATATAGATGAAAACTCTCTCAGTAAATAGTGTGGTCTACAGCTTATCATGACATACTCTACCTCAGGCGAGCAAAATCTCAAGACTTCCTTATTATTAGATTTCGTGCACCAGCTGTTGTTTACAAATATTCACAGAGAGCCACCCCTTGTCTTGCCGTAGTCCACTGTTCTGTCTTGCCGGTGCAGCGTATATCCCGCCAGCTGTATGTTATCTATGTCGTTGTTCAGC
Organism: Thymallus thymallus; assembly: GCA_023634145.1. Classification (NCBI taxonomy): domain Eukaryota; kingdom Metazoa; phylum Chordata; class Actinopteri; order Salmoniformes; family Salmonidae; genus Thymallus; species Thymallus thymallus. The sequence goes on from CM042385.1 coordinate 15,131,129, forward strand.
CACGACTCTGTGAAACATAAGATATTTTAGTTCTTAATGTCCTGTTGGTAGGATATTCTTGATTGTACTTCGTCCAATGATTGTACGTTGGCTAATAGGACTGATGGTAAAGGCAGATTACCCACTTGCCATCAGATCCTTACAAGGCCTTCCGACCTACGTCCCTGATATATCCGTCTCTTTCTCATGCGAATGGCTTGGATTTGGGCCTTGTCGGGTGTCTGAAGAATATTCTTCACGTCCGACTCATTAAACAAAAAATCTTTGTCTATTACGAGGTCAGTAATCGCTGTCTTGATATCCAGAAGCTCTTTTCGGTCATAAGAGACAGTAGCAGAAACATTATGTACAAAACAAGTTACAAATAATGCGAAAAAACACACACAATAGCACAATTGGTTAGGGACCTGTAAAACTGCAGCCATCTCCTCCGGCGCTATTCTAATATCTGTAGAGTATGACGTTACCTCACATAGGAAGCGGGGCAGTTCCTAATCGTCTGGACTACTGAAACTCGCTTTTGGCTGGGCTCCCCGCTTGTGCCACCAAACCCCTGCAACTTATCCAGAATACTTCAGAATACTCTGCACACTCCACTGGTCTCCAGTCGGACCTCGGATCCACTACAAGACCATGGTAGTTACCAACGGAGCAGCAAGAGGAACTATCCCTCCCTAAATTCAGGCTATGCTCAAACAATACACCCCACCTCGAGCACTCCGTTCTACCACCTCTGGCCTATTGGCCTTCCCACCCCTACGGGAGGGTAACTCCTGCTCAGCCCAGTCCAAGCGCTTCTCTGTCCTAGCATCCCAATGGTGGAACCAGATTCCACCTGAAGCTAGGACAGCAGAGTATATTAAGCTAGGACAGCATAGTATCTTAAGCTAGGACAGCAGAGTATCTTAAGCTAGGTTGGTGACCTAATGCTGTGTTCGTAATCAAGTGGGAGGTGGGAATTTACCAGTTAAGTCGTAAATACCAGTTGGATGCATTCACATGCTTTGAACTTGTTAAGAAACAAATTGGCCATTGACCAACAAGTTGCGTAAACTAAAAATACAGCTTTTATGCTTGTAAAACAATTATATTGTCCAAAAACAATATTAATAAATTGCTTTTTATTAATGTTTTGTAGTTGCATTTACCTGCTTAAAATGCTGTTATCAAGGTCATGTCCTAGGTGACGTCAGAGGTCAGCATGTGGGAGTAGTGGGCACTCAGGATGAGGACGAGTTTCCCATTAGTAATTAGCAGTTGGAGGGCTATTCCAGTGGAGTTTTCCCAGTCATCTGTGGTAAATTCCTACTTCCGACTTGCTTACAAATGCAGCATAAGTGTCAGAAATACCAATCTTCTATAGCGCACTACTGCCCTCTAGCTGTGAAAGACCAGCTGCTACTGGATCTGGCTGGTTGCTAGGGAACATACTGTACAGTAACTGTCTTTACTTTTTCAATCATGGTGATGCTGTACTAGCAGGTTTATACTCTATATAAGGGCTTTGCTACCTAATATCTTAGTATTACATTTACTCATGACAAAACATCATTGTAATACAACATGTATTATGCTGAATTTATAGTACACAATGTTTATTTTCTCATAATAACTTGCATTATGTGCCAAAAGAGGAGGAGAGTGTATTTTCACTCCCAATGTTGTCATTTTACAAAGTGCTTATGTTCACTAGACTCTAGGGAGTGTTTGTCTGGTCCCAGATCTGGGGTTTGCTACTTAATACCTTGGTCTTACATGTACTCAAAACAGGACAAAATCAATCCAACTCTGCATTTTTCCAAAGGCATTTTATATAAAAAACAGGTTAAAAATATGCATTACCATATAGTTTCTAGATCATCTCATTGTACAATTATGTAATTATAGCCATCAAAATAAAGTCATACATATGGATATATGAAAATACATAGCTTAAATGTGAAGAATACCCTACTGTAACCAAAAAATGATGATGCAAGCTTGCCCACAATAAATAGTTGGTGCATCTATCCAAAACTAGGTCTTTGATAATATTACATGTTGTATTATGAGATATATTGTGTGAGGTTTTCCATTGCTTATCGGAATACTTTTTTTTAATAACAGCAGCTATGGATTTTCATATGGATACAAATATTAGTTTTCAACTATTTATGTTCTACTCAAAAATAGATAATAAAAAATATAACATTTCCACCATGACTGAAATGTTACGGTTATTAAGCTAGAATAAACTTTATTTACAGTGTCTAAGAACATCCTATGGAAAGACTTCCTATGAAACACAATATATAATCAAATGCATGTTTCTGTTCCCTAGTATAATTACAATATAGATATCAGACGAAAGGAATGTAATATCCTGCATAGATAATTAAGGAAATCTAAAGCTGTTTATTATACCAATAAATGCTTAAGTGTAAACCAAACCTGGTCCCGAAGAGGTAATTTTCCACTTTCTAAACACAATTTCACATAAGGGCTACACAGAGAAAGTAGGTTTACCCACACAAGGACCTCTATCAACGAGGTGTCAATGTATTGGACATCGCCTTGTATGGTGCATTTGGCAGAAATGCAGTACGAGTAATTTAAAAGGAATGATGAGACTCACATAAAAGTATGTGTTATATAGAATTCACCACAATTGATTTGAGAGGAATGCTTAACCAATGACAACTACTGTATATCATAACGCTTTGATAATGTTAGATGGCTGTTACATGATCTTTGATAATATTAGATGGCTGTTACATGATCTTTGATAATGTTAGATGGCTGTTACATGATCTTTGATAATGTCAGATGGCTGTTACATGATCTTTGAACATGTCAGATGGCTGTTACATGATCTTTGAAAATGTCAGATGGCTGTTACGTGATCTTTGAAAATGTCAGATGGCTGTTACGTGATCTTTGAAAATGTCAGATGGCTGTTACGTGATCTTTGAAAATGTCAGATGGCTGTTACATGATCTTTGAAAATGTCAGATGGCTGTTACATGATCTTTGATAATGTCAGATAGCTGTTACATGATCTTTGATAATGTTAAATAATTGCTACATGATTGTTGATACTGTCAGGTGGCTGTTACATGATCTTTGATAATGTTAGATGATGTTACATGATCTTTATCTAGTTCTTAACGATCTATTACAAATGCTTAGATTGAGTTCAGGTTCATTGTTGTCCTTTGTTTTAAGGGTATGCTCTAATTACATACCTAACATAGTACCTAGTAGGGATAGTATGCAGTGACAACCCTGTGCTTGTTGACATAAGCATTTCTGAATCTTAAAGCACAGTTTATGAAGGTGTTGCAGGCTTTATGTTATTTCCAATGCCCCTATCTTGGCATTCCTCCACCATTGTAACAAATATTTTAGAAGGTATAAAAATGCATTTATTAATGTCTACATTTGCCATGTTTATTATATTACAGACACCTTAATGCATGCTTTCAAATTATATTATGTGATCTAAACATAAAAATACAATACATATTATTTATATTTCCTTAAAGTATAATATTTTGACAGTTTTTAATCTTACTGTCCCCACTACAACAAAACAACACTTAAATGCATGTACTTTTGTCCTTGAAACATTTATTTGAAATACTGTAGAATTCCATTAATTCCTATGGACGATTGCTTCTACTGGGGAGTACCAATATGGCTTCAAAGCCTCTCATCATCAGCAATCCAGAGTTTATACACAGTGCATTCGCAAAGTTTTCAGACCCCTTGAGTTAATCCTACTGTTTGGTTATAAATCTATAACGAGAGAAAGAAAGAGATGAAAACAGTATTAAATAACCATTGTCTAAAGTACGTATTATGAAATAGATTACGCCACTATTTTTTTATTTAAAATATGTTGAAGTAATGATACATAAATATCAATAACACTAACACTATTTTCGTCTTAATGAAAAATAGTGGCTGTGGGGTGAAGTTTCCCCTAGGTACAGATCTAGGATCAGCTTGCCCTCCCCAAATCCTAATCTTAACCATTAGTGGGGAAATGTTTAACTAACCCAAGATTAGAGTCGAAGGGCAACTTCTCCCTACACTAAAATAGTGAGGGAAAAATATTTTTCGCTATTGCCTTTACTTGTGCTGTTCTTGTCTGTTTAAACTAACTTCATGCAAACTGAGAAGGCATTCTCTTTTACAAAACAACCTGGCCAGGGGGCGCTGTGGAGTATGTGGAGAAATGCTGGGATGTTGGCTGCTTTGGCTGTCACTCGTAGAAGCGTGTAGAAGGGCCTAGCTTCAGTTTCTCACTCAGTTTCTGGATAAGAAAGGACAGCTCCTCTGTAGCCTGAGACTTGTCTTCCAGGAGTTCGTACCGTAGACTGGAGATGTCCTGCTTGATTTCTTTCAGCTCACCTGCAAAGTAACATGTGGAGAAATAATATAATTTCTGTTCAAGTGGTTTGTATTGAAGAATTCAGTTTAAGTGTTCTCAAATGCAGTATTCACTGCATGACAATGTTGAAGTGATCTACTCTCCATAATTCAATATCTTTTTAAGTGCACAATGCAGTTAGCAAGGTTTATTTTGGCTTTGAACGCCAATGAGAACCCTGTGTGATTTGCACAGCTTGCAGACCTCTTCCTATCCATGAGAATTGTTTATTTTTGGCATTGTGTAATGCAAGATTACCTTCATTGACCTCGTCGTTTTCTTTGTCCACTTGTGCTTTCAACACATAGCGTTTGATAAGTCTTTTCATGATTTGCTGTAACAAGAAAGGAAAATGTAAAAAATAGGCCTATTTGCTATTATGTTAATGTGACATTTTGGCTAAACATGATATTTTAGACTGACGGAGAGGCCACCTTACCTGATAGCGAGTGGGTTCGTTCAGGATGCTGTTAAAACTGTGGGACTCTACAATGCGCAGGTTGGACTGGGTGAAGAGATTGAGCTGCAAACCCAGACAAGCACAGACACACACATATTTGAATATTTTATCTGGATACTCAATCAATCCAATATATTTGTCCAGGCCTCAATTTTTCTTTGACTAGCACCATTCATTCAGGCTGTCGATAATTCTAATGTTATAACTTATAATAGTAACTGTATCCACTGATTAAATGGGAGAGAGTGAGGTTATTGCCATCTTCGAGTAAAAAGACAATTCGCAGCCAGCAGCAATCTTATCTGATTGATTGAGATATTCAAGGGGCTATCATAGTTAAGTAACATGATAGATGGAAAGCATATTTAAATTAATGCGCTTTGATATTATTATTTTTTTAAATGCCCCAGAAGCATTTAAATGCAGGGCACTCTAACATCATATGAAGTAATGTGCCTACCTGATTTAGGGGACACAGTGAACAGTTAGAAGTTGGGGCCAATTTAATCGTACAACGTTTCCTTGGTGTTAAATACAGTCTGTGAACAAACTTAAAATGTTGATGGTTCGGATTACTGCATGAAATTCTGTTCCAGTTAAAGCATGGTTCAGGACCTATCAGATCTGCAGACCATAATTTTTTAATGGCTAGCTCAGAATATGAGCTTTCCAAAAGTTATTTATATATTATAGAGATCAGTCCTTTCAGGAGTCCAGATAATTTATTTATTAATCCCATCATTAGATGATTCGGTAGCTGTGTTTCCCAAAAGGACTCCACAGGCTAGCATAGCTGACCTAAATTGTACATATAGAAAAAAGTTGCCTGGTAATGTGTATGTATCTTTCAAATCCTGGGATGTTCTCATACCTTTAATGTCCATAATATCGGTAAGGGTACGGATTCCACATTTGGGGGGATGCAAAAGGCCTCCCTCCAGATCGTAAGGCATTATTGTGAAATATTGGCGAATGGGCATGCCATTTCGATTCTCAGTTACATTGTTTTTCAATTTTGCGCCAAATATAAATTGCGTGAGCAATAATAGGATAGTTTACATTGTTTAAAGGATATATCAGTGAAGACCACCTCTTCCAGGGCAATAAGAGACACCATATTACATTGTTTAAAGGATATATTAGTGAATACCACCTCTTTGAGGGTAATAAGAGACACCATATTATATTGTTTAAGGGATATATATTTTTATATTTGTATTTTTTATTTAACCTTTATTTAGTAAGGTAAGAACAAATTCTTATTTACAATGACGGACCACCAAAAGACAAAAGGCCTGCGGGGATGGGGACTGGGATTAAAAATAAAAATAAATTAAATAAAAATATAGGACAAAACACATATCACGACAAGAGAGACAACACTACATAAAGAGAGACCTAAGACAACAACATAGCATGGCAGCAACACATGACAACACAGCATGGTAGCAACACAACATGAAAACAACATGGTAGCAACACAACATGGCAGCAGCACAACATGGTAGCAGTGAATACCACCTCTTCCAGGGCAATAAGAGACACCATATTTCTCTCTATACTCAGCCAGGGGGCAGAAGAATCATGTCTAAACCAATTTATGATGGGGTGAAATGCTGGTGCCTGAAAATACAATTTAGAATTTGGTTATGGATAGTCCTTCTACCTCCTTGTAAATGTATACATTTTATCTGGGATTGTTTACCTTGTCATATACAATTTTATCCCAATACCCAGAAGGGGGAGCCATGGGAAGCATTGAACTACAGAAATTCAGCCGTGGTAATATACACTGGACAGAAATATTAACGGAAAGTGTTCGTCCCATATTTCATGAGCTGAAATAAAAACAATCCCAGAAATGTTCCATACGTACAAATATCTTATTTCTCTCAAATTTTGTGCACACATTTGTATACATCCCTGTTAGTGAGTATTTATCCTTTGCCAAGTTAATCCATCCCCCTGACAGGTGTGACATATCAAGAAGCTGATTAAACAGCATGATCATTACATTGCATTTATCTACCATAAGCCACCTCCAACGTTGTTTTTGAGAATTTAGTAGTACGTCCAACCGGCCTCACAACCACAGACCACATGTAACCATGCCAGCCCAGGACCTCCACTTCCGGATTTTTCACCTGTGGGATCATCTGAAACCAGCCACCCGGACAGCTGATGAAAGTGTATTTGCACAATCAAAGAATTTCTGCACAAATTGTCAGAAACGGTCTCAAGGAAGCTCATCTGCATGCTCGTCGTCCTCACCAAGTTCGGCGTTGTAACCGACTTCAGTGGGAAAATACTCACTTTCGATGGCCACTGGCACCCTGGAGAAGTGTGCTCTTCATGGATGAATCCCGGTTTCAACTGTTCCTGGGCAGACGACGCCATGCAGTCATCAAGTATGGCATTTTGTGGGTGAGCGATTTGAACACAATAGAATTTTATCAATGGCAATTGGTGAGACCATTAGGAGATCCTGAGGCCAATTGTCTTGCCATTCATCCACCGCCATCACCTCATGTTTCAGCATGATAATGCACTGCCCCATGTCGCAAGGATCTATACACAATTCCTGGAAGCTGAAAATGTCCCAGTTCTTCCATGGCTTGCATAGATGTCACCCATTGAGCATGTTTGTGATGCTCTAGATTGACGTGTACAACTGCGTTCCAGGTCCCGCCAAAATCCAGCAACTTCGCACAGCCATTGTAGAGGAGTGGGACAACATTCCACAGGCCACAATCAACAGCCTGATCAACTCTATGCGAAGGAGATGTGTCACGCTGTATGAGGCAAATAGTGGTCATGCCAGATACTGACTGGTTTTATGATCCACGCCCTACCTTTTTTTTTAGGTATCTGTGACTAACAGATGCATATCTGTAGAGTCCTCCACCGGGGTCTTGAGAGGCATAAGGGCGGATTTGATTAGATTAATTTTATAACTTGAGATGAAGCTGAATTTACCTATGATCTTCAATGCAATTTGGGAGCGATTGATAAAATCAACCTTTGGCCCATACGCATATAATGAGATGAAGTGATCAGGAGATTTGAGGGAAATATGACGAATTGCGTGGGCCAAAGGTTGCATGTATAATAAGAATAGCAGAGGCGAATGGAGCAGATGTTGCCTGTTATAACTGTGGCTGAGGGATTGGCATACAGTATTTTAATCAAATTAATGAAATTGGAGCCAATTCTCGTATGATCCAAGACAGGCCAGAGATATGATATAACACAGACCAAGGAGCTGTTGTTTCTTATGAATCATCTAAGATATGTAATAGTCGACATAGGTTATTTTTTTTTAATTTTATTTCACCTTTATTTAACCAGGTAGGTCAGTTGAGAACAAGTTCTCATTTGCAACTGCGACCTGGCCAAGACAAAGCAAAGCAGTGCGACAAAAAAAACAACACAGAGTTACACATTAAACAAACAGTCAAAAACACAATAGAAAATCTATAAACAGAGTGCAAAATGTAGTGCAAAAATGCAGTAAGGTTGGGAGGTAGGACAATAAATAGACTATAGAGTAGAAATAAATTACAGAATTATCATCATTAACACAGGAATGAAGGATGTGCAAATTATGATGTATCTAAGAATAATAGTTTTAGAACAAAATCGTTTTGGTCCGTGTGCATCAACTTGGGTAAGTACGTTTCAAGAGGGGATGACAGAATTTTTGAAAATGGTTTAAAATATGTTTATCAAAGGTAGGGGGTGATAGTGAGAACACTGGGTGGCATTCATACCTTTTTTTAATAAAAGCATAATTAGTGCTGTATTCACATCTCTCTGTCACAATGTTGGGTATGGAGAGACCAAGACGCAGCGCAGGGATAGTTCGACATTTTTTATTTATACTACGTATAACACAACTCAAATGACGAACTCATACACAAAAGAAAACACGATATACAAACGTCTCGTTTACAACAAAACAAACAGGAATGAATAGACGTAAATTATAACACACACTACGTTACCCGTGACTGGAGGAATATAACGACCCACACAAAGGTGCAGGACATACAGACACATATAGGATTCCTAATTAGAGACAATGCGGTGCAGCTGCCTCTAATTAGGGATCCAACCCAAAACCCACGCAATTTACCGGACCCGGCCTGGGCACCGGTGGAGCAGACTGCTCAGGCTCTGGAGTGGCGCAGACGGCTGGACCCGGATTGGGTACCGGTGGAGTGGACTGCTCTGGCACTGGAGCGGAGCAGACGGCTGGACCCGGACTGGGCACTGGTAAGGCGGACTGCTCTGAATCAGGAGCGGAGCAGACGGCTGGACCCGAATTGGGTACCGGGGTCCTGCTCCACTGGGGGGGTTGGTTCCAGCCACAGCGCTGTGCTGATCTCTGGAGCCTCCGGGCTGCGGACCTTCGCTGGAGGTTCCGGGCTGCCGACCTTCGCTGGAGGTTCCGGGCTGCCGACCTTCGCTGGAGGTTCCGGGCTGCCGACCTTCGCTGGAGGTTCCGGGCTGCTGACCTTCGCTGGAGGTTCCGGGCTGCCGACCTTCGCTGGAGGTTCCGGGCTGCCGACCTTCGCTGGGGGTTCCGGGCCGCGGACCTTCGCTGGAGGTTCTGGGCTGCTCCATAGCCTCAGCACTAGCGCCCGTCGGCGCTCGAAGTCCTTCTCCTCCTCTATCTCCCGTAGGAATGGGTCCTTCTGGACCTCCAGCGGAAGCGCAACCCAGGCTCTCCACCACCTCGTCTGCTCCTCCTCCGGGTATTTATGAAATCCCTCGGGCTTCTCCCGATCCTGAATCGTGGGCAGACGAAGTGGTGTGCGATCCCCTTCCTTCAGCCTCTCCGGGCTCTGGCTGCGCACCGATGGTGTGGTCCTCGAAGCCACGACGGACCTTCGTTGGCCAGTTGCGCTGCTTGGTCTCAAGGTGGTGGGTCGTTCTGTCACAATGTTGGGTATGGAGAGACCAAGACGCAGCGCAGGGATAGTTCAATTTTTTTTTTTTTATACTACGTATAACATAACTCAAATGACGAACTCATACACAAAACAAAACACGATATACAAACGTCTCGTTTACAACAAAACAAACAGGAATGAATAGACGTAAATTATAACACACACTACGTTACCCGTGACTGGAGGAATATAACGACCCACACAAAGGTGCAGGACATACAGACACATATAGGATCCCTAATTAGAGACAATGCGGTGCAGCTGCCTCTAATTAGGGATCCAACCCAAAACCCACACAGAAACAGAACGGAATAGAAACTGTCAGACTCTGACCATGGCTACATAGAGAAGCAAATAGGCTTTTCTATGGCCAGAGCCTGACACTCTCCGAAATGAACGTTTGTGAACGGCTGTATTAATCATTTTGAGCAATAGTGGAATTTTATATTTTAAATAGACCTCAGAAGGAATACTGTCCCATCCATGTGATTTGCCTTTATTGCCCGTTTGAAATCAAATCAAATCAAATTGTTTTGGTCACTTACACGTGGTTAGCAGATGTTATTGCGGGTGTAGCGAAATGCTTGTGCTTCTAGCTCCGACAGTGCAGTAATATTCAACAAGTAATATCTAACAGTTTCACAACATATACCCAAATACACATACATCTAAGTAAGGAATGGATTAAGAATATATACAGATAAGTGGCATAGTATAGTATACATTAAATACATATGAGATCGGTGATGCAATATGTAAATACGATTAAAGTGGCTAAGATACTGTAGAATAATATATAGTACAGTTTATACATATGAGATGAGTAATGCAAGATACGGAAACATTATTAGTGGCTAGTGTTTAATTTCCTTAAAGTGGCCAATGATTTCTAATCAGTGTCTATAGGCAGCCGCCTCTGGTGTGCTAGTGATGGCTGTTTAGCAGTCTGATGGTCTTGAGATATAAACAGTTTTTCAGTCTCTCGGTCCCAGCTTTGATGCACCTGTACTGACCTCGCCTTCTGTATGACAGCGGGGTGAACAGGCAGTGGCTCAGGTGGTTGATGTCTTTGATGAAGTTTTTGGACTTCCTGTGGCATTGGGTGCTGTAGGTGTCCAGGAGGGTGTGAAGTTTGCCCCCGGTAATGCGTTGGGAAGACCGCACGACCCTCTGGAGAGCTTTGCGGTTGTGGGCAGTGCAGTTGCCGTACGGTGATATAGCCTGAGAGGATGCTCTCAATTGTTCATCTGTAAAAGTTTGTGAGGGTTTTAGGTGTTAATTTCTTTAGCCTCCTGAGGTTGAAGAGGCGTTATTGCGCCTTCTTCACCACACTGTCTGTGTGGGTGGACCATTTCAGTTTGTCGGTGATGTGTACACCAAGGAACTTGAAGCTTTCCACCTTCTCCACTGCGGATAGGGGGGTGCTCCCTCTACTGATAGTCATTTAGCTCAATTATCTGTGCTTGTACAGGGACAATGGTAGCCGTCTTGAAGCATGTGGGGACAACAGACTGGGATAGGGAGAGATTGAATATTTCTGTAAACACACCAGCCAGCTGGTCTGCGCATGCTCTGAGGACGCGGCTAGGCATACCATCTGGGCCAGCAGCCTTGCGAGGGTTAACATGCTTAAATGTCTTACTCACATCGGCCACGGAGAAGGAAAGCCCACAGTCCTTGGTAACGGGCCGCGTCGGTGGCAGTGTTATCCTTAAAGCGAGCGAAGAAGGTGTTCAGCCTGTCCAGAAGCAAGACATCGGTGTCTGCGACGTGGCTGGTTTTTCTTTTATAATCCGTGATTGTCTGTAGACCCTGCCACATACGTTTCGTGCCTGAGCCGTTGAACTGAGACTTTGTCCCTATACCGACGTCTAGCCTGCCTGATTGCATTGCGGAGGGAATAACTACACTGTTTGTATTCTTCCATATTCCCAGTCTTCTTGCCCTTGTTAAATGCGATGGTTCACGCTTTCAGTTTTGCGCAAATGCTCCCATCTATCCACGGTTTCTGGTTGGGGTAGGTTTTAATAGTCACAGTAGATACAACATCTCCTATGAACTTCCTGATAAATTCATTCACCATATCTGTGTATATGTCAATATTATTTTCTGAAGCTACCCTGAACATATCCCAGTCCGCTTGATCAAAACAATCTAGAAGCGTGGATTTCGATTGGTCAGACCAGCGCTGAATAGTCCTTACCAAAGGTGCTTCCTGTTTGAGTTTCTGCCTATAGGCAGGAAGGAGCTAAAGGAAATCGTGGTCCGATTTGCCAAATGGAGGGCGGGGGAGGGCCTTATATGCATTCCGGAAGGTAGTGTAACTATGGTCGAGCGTTTTCGCAGCGCGAGTACAACAATCAATATGTTGATAGAATTTCGGGAGCCTTTTCCTCAAATTTGCTTTGTTAAAATCCCCAACTACAATAAATGCAGCCTCAGGATATGTGGTTTCCAGTTTGCATATAGTCCAGTGAAGTTCTTTGAGGGCCGTCATGGTATCGATTTGAGGGGGGATATAGACGGCTGTGGCTATTATTGAAGAAAATTATCTTGGGAGATAATAGGGTCGGCATTTGATTGTAAGATATTCTAAGTCGGGTGAACAGAAGGACTTGAGTTCCTGTATGTTATCACGGTTACACCATAAGTTGTTAATCATAAAACATATACCTCCACCCTTCTGCTTCCCTGAGAGATGTTTATTCCTGTCGGTGCGATTGCACTGAGAACCCAACTGGATTTCCGGAGTCAGACAATACATCCCGAGTATGTTACAATCCCTGGTGTCTCTCTGAAAATCAACTCTCGCCTTGAGCTCATCAACTTTATTATCCAGAGACTGGACATTAGCGAGTAAAATACTTGGGAGTGGTGGGTGGTGTGCACGCTTCCTAAATCGGACCAGAAGACCGCCTGAGTACTGCCGGCATTTTTTTGGGTCAGCCTCTGGAATAAGTTAAATTGCTCTGGGGAGAGCAAACAAAGGATCTGCTCCAGGGAAGTCGTAATCCTGGTCGTAATGCTGGTAGTTCTGGTGAGTTACCACCACTCTAATATCCAATAGTTCTTCCCAGCTGTATGTTATGACACAAAACAATTCCTGAGCGTATAACGTAAAAAATAGTTCATAAACACACAAATGTTTCCTAAGAGCTAGTCGCAAAGCTTCCATCTCAATTGGCGCCATCTTAAACTAATTTAAAATAATGCACCCGCATTTGCATCCGGGTTGAATAAAACACAATTTAAGAACATATCAGATTCGGAAATGCTGTTAACTGTGTTAGAACGTTGTCAACAAATACTTTTCAGACCAGGTAGCTATTACTCTTTCCAAAGTCAAGACAAAACTAAATATATTGATAAGACAGAGAGCAGAATTTGCCATCTATCATGCGTAGGTATTTGCTCTTTATCAAAAATAGGACTGACAGGCTTTCATCTGTTTATTTATGAAATTTCCCCCCCGGGGGATCAATAAAGTACCTATCTATCTATCTATCTATCTATCTATCTATCTATCTATCTATCTATCTATCTATCTATCTATCTATCTATCTATCTATCTATCTATCTATCTATCTATCTATCTATCTATCTATCTATCTATCTATCTATCTATCTATCTATCTATCTTGGCAACCCAACTTCCTTCATGAGCAATCTTTTCGCTATCTATCAAGTTAGACTCAACCATTACTTCCATGGTAATCGTCCGAGTCGTTCCCTGTCCAACAAGCTATGCAGTAATGATCAATTAGCTGATATACCAACTCATTAACTCATTAAGAGAGATTTGGGCTCCCAGCGAGGTGGCTTGGTATGGATTTACAATCAGAGGTGTACAGTTCTTTATAGAATAATCTTTGATCAATTAATTTGGGTTCTGGTAGTAATTAACCTCCTTCCGATTCAATAGTTGGTACATCAGCTAATTGATCATTACTGTGTAGCTTGTTGGCCAGGAAACGACTGGGACAATTACCATGGAAGTAATGGTTGAGTCTAACTTGATAGATAGCGAAAAGATTGCTCATGAAGGAAGTTGGGTTGCCAAGATAGATAGATAGATAGATAGATAGATAGATAGATAGATAGATAGATAGATAGATAGATAGATAGATAGATAGATACTTTATTGATAAATAAAATTTCATAGTCCTATTTTTGATAAAGAGCAAATACCTACGCATGTGAAGCTTGGTTATGTAAGATACGCTGTAAGAGCTTTCGTCCCCAAACCACTGCCGTGTAAGAATTGTAAAGGATTTGGCCATGTTTTAAGTGTGTGCAGAGTTTAATTAAGCAAGATAGCCATATCAGCATGTTTTTTTTTAAGGCAGTAAATGAGGCTGAATTAACTATTTCGCTGCCAGACAAGGACCCACTAATAGCCAGGTGTAGCAGTGGTAAGGATTCACTACATGGTGCTGAAAATAAAGCTCTGCTGTTGGACAGCTTTATGTAGTCCCGAACAGTTTGTGGGCACCATTTGTCACCATTATAGTGCAATTAATTTATTGTTTAGTGTTGTGTTGTGTAGTGGCTTTGCTGGCATGAGTTTGCCCCACCAAGATTGACATGCTAAAATCGCCATTGCCACAGATGAATTGTGAACAAACAGAAAATGCTAGCTGCTGGAGAGAAATATACCTGCTATTGTTCCTTGTAACACAGTGAACGTCCCACACCTTAATGTGATGTTATATGTTGACAATGATTAGAAAATATTTTGCAAAAGAAAAGCCATGAGATAGCTATGCGTTTTCAATGCATTCCTCCGGTACCTCAATGTGGTCTTACACTTGCAAGCACATACCCAAAACTGTTTTGGGGATCAAAAAGCCAGGTTCTCAACTGGCCCCGTCACTGCTCTGATAAAGGCCATACATTAGCTGTCTTTTGGATAAGGGTCTTGGAGAGATTCGACTTGCGAATTATAGTTTTGATAGTGTGGTTTTAAAAAAAACTGGCCTCAAGTGCAGAGAGTCTTATTAGAGTGATCAGTCATGGCTTCTTCCACCCACTACCAAAACCTAATTAGATCCCCTACAGACTAACAGGGGGTCTATCCAATTACATTATTGTCCCCTCCACCCCCCCCTCTCATGTTTAAAAAAACAATGGAATTCAATGTACCCCATATTCACGTTTTAAAACCAAAAACCAATGGAATTCAATGTACACTGAATCCACATGTTTAAAAGCCAAAAACAACATAACACACAATACTAGTAGAACTGTTTCAGATTGCTGAAGACAGGTCTTCCTTGGAGCTTGTGGAATGGGGTATGCCTGTTGAGATAACAACGCCGCAACGTTTCCTATTAACTTGTCAGATTGCAAATTAAATTAGTGTCACACCCTGATCTGTTTCACCTGTCCTTGTGCTTGTCTCCACCCCCTCCAGGTTTCGCCCATCTTCCCATTATTCCCATGTGTATTTATTCCTGTGTTCTCTGTCTCTCTGTGCCAGTTCGTCTTGTCTTGCTCCTTTCATTCCTAGTCTCTCTTGTTCTAGTCCTCCCGGTGCTGACCCTTTGCCTGCCCTGACACGGAGCCCGCCTATCTGACCTATCTGCCTGTCTGGACCTCAAGGTTATTGAACCCTTGCCTGTCCTGACCACGAGACTGCCTGTTCCACTGTACTGCTCGGACTCTTTTCTGGTTATTGAACCCTTGCCTGTCCTGACCACGAGACTGGCTGCCCTCCTGTACTGTTCAGACTCAGCCCTGGTGATTGAACCCTTGCCTGTCCTGACCACGAGACTGGCTGCCCTCCTGTACTGTTCGGACTCAGCCCTGGTTATTGAACCCCTGCCTACCCTGACCTTTAGACTGCCTGTTCCACTGTACTGCTCAGACTCTGATCTGGTTGATGAACTATTTCCTGTCCCTGACCTGCCCTTTGTCCATTCCCTTTATTATAATAAATTCTGCCTCCTGTGTCTGCATCTGGGTCTCACCTTGTAATGTTATAATTAGGCGAGAGAGAGAGAGAGAGAGAGAGAGAGAGAGAGAGAGAGAGAGAGAGAGAGAGAGAGAGAGAGAGAGAGAGAGAGAGAGAGAGAGAGAGAGAGAGAGAGAGAGAGAGAGAGAGAGAGAGGAGAGAGAGAGAGAGAGAGAGAGAGAGAGAGAGAGAGAGAGAGAGAGAGAGAGAGAGAGAGAGAGAGAGAGAGAGAGAGAGAGAGAGAGAGAGAGAGAGAGAGAGAGAGAGAGAGAGAGAGAGAGAGAGAGAGAGACATACAGTATGAATCATCTTGATATTATTATTGTGGCCATGGGGGGCCTGCTGATTTCAGTTTTAAACAGATGATATCCTCCAAGGATTAGATTAGAGACATGCATCAAACCTTAAAGGGGATTTCAACACTCCATACATATAAATTGGATGTCACATGTGTCTTTTTATCATCAAAACAATGCAATGAGAGAGAGAGAGAGAGAAACATGAATGAATTGAAAAATGAATCAATAGATGACTGGATGAATGAATCCATCCATCCATCCATCCATCCATCCATCCATCCATCCATCCATCCATCCATCCATCCATCCATCCATCCATCCATCCATCCATCCATCCATCCATCCATCCATAAATACACCCATCCATCCATCCATCCATCCATCCATCCATCCATCCATCCATCCATCCATCCATCCATAAATACACCCATCCATCCATCCATCCATCCATAAATACACCCATCCATCCATAAATACACCCATCCATCCATAAATACACACATACATCCATCCATACCCTGGACTTGGAACTGTCCATCCCCAGCTCGACGTCCTTCTTTAGGCTCCGTCGTCTGCAATGCAGCATGCCAACTATCCACCTGATGAGGTGGTAGAAGGACTTGGGAGTGGGAACGATGCTGAAGGGAGGAGGCAGCGTCTTGCCGTTGTCAAAGTAGGACAGCCACAGTTTGGAGCGCGCAAACTTCCACTCCACGTCCGCGTCATCCTGAGAGATAAGCGATATGAGTTATTTCACTCTCTGAGTTAACACCCCCTGGAAGTCAAGAGATTGACCTAGTGAGGCTAGCTCAGTAAATGTTACAAACTCCATTATCAGAAACCTATTTCAATGAATGATAACCTGTCCACCTCTGTCTCTCTCATGGGATGTTATGAATGTATTGTAATGTTTTTAAAATTGTATAACTGCCTTAATTTTGCCAGACCCCAGGAAGAGTAGCTGCTGCTAATGGGGATCCATAATAAATACAAATACTTAATTTGCTGTAGGCCTAATCAATGAGAGTTGATTAGCCAAATACTGCCATCGAAAAGTCACAGGCTATTGTTGTCTATGATAGGAAATTACAGCAGAGGCCTCTTGTATCTTGTGTTGCAGATTAGCAAAGGAAATTCCCACAACACATAACATGGATCATCTCCAAATAATTGATTAAAGCAATAATACCTGAGGGAGTCTGATTCATTGTGGCTTTAGCACGGCTGTACTGCGGTCATATGAGGCAAGTAGGAAATAGCAAAAAATACTCCCGTAACGCATAACAAGGATAATCTTGAAATGATTGATTTCAGAGCTATTCATAGCCGACCCCCAGATGTTTCACAATTAGAGACAACACAGCATAGGTGCTTAGGGCATACTGGGCTACACACAGCATTATAGAAAAACCACAGCAACAACAAACAGATTATCCAAAAATACACTATCCCTATAATTATAAGCAAATGAAATGATGCCATTGACTCCCCACCAGGGTGAAGTTTTCCTCTAGGTATGGATCTAGGATCTGCTTCCCCATTCCTAACCATTAGTGGGGAAAATGCTAAACTGACCGAAGATCAGCGTCTAGGCCGGGGTGACTTCGCCCTACGCCAGTGACTCACCTCGATCTCTTGATAGGAGCTGTTGATCATGGCAATCAGCATGTTGAGCAACACCACCACCATGGTCACGTTGTAGATTCCGTAGAGCACGTAGCCGATGTTCTCGATGAACTTGTGGTTGTACTTGAGCACCACGGAGGACACCTCGGACAGCCCAAATATAGACCAGAACAGAGTCTTGAAGCTCTCCTCCACCCTGTGGTGACAAGGGAGGAAGGAGAATGCCACAGGTCGGGCTGATTAGTTCTAGAGGTTTCTAGTTTGTGGCTGTGCCCTAGTGAGACTACATTTGGCTTTGGCTTTTAAATAAAGTGATGTGATTATGAAGTCACTTCATGTGTAGCCTAACTTATAAGGGCAGACATGTAGTTATATGATGTGTGGGGAATTAACCAAATATCTTAGCATGTCTTGCTTAATACTAGTATCCTAGGATATACTGTAGTATTCTGGTTGCCAAAGTGACTTTTTGAGGAAAATTAACAACAAGATTGAAGGATAGCTTCATGGGAATTGTTACCATGAAATTATGTTTATATTTTTTTACAGGTCACTGTATTTGATATTTTGTGTTATATGAATTCCACTGATGTCCTTGGTAAGGGCAGAAATTACCATTGGGATTCTTGGCAATGTTAGATGTGTGTGTTCCATTTGTAAGTGTGTGTTCCATTTATGCCAAGCCAGCTTGGCTAATAAAATACAATATGGACACCAAAACAACTGAGGAAAACAATAACCATAACAATGGGAAAGATTTCATTTTCTCACATTGGAAAGAGTAACCTTGGAGAGAATCCATCCCAGTGTGAAATTAGTTATTTTTTCTGAGATTACATAATTCTGTTTTGAGGCACTCTTAGAAAGGGAGTCCATGGTGGGCCATTTTCTACTTCATACTACAGTCGTGGCCAAAAGTTTTGAGAATGACACAAGTATTGGTCTCCACAAAGTTTGCTGCTTCAGTGTTCTTAGATCTTTATGTCAGTAGTTACTATGGTACACTGAAGTATAATTACAAGTATTCCATAAGTGCCAAAGGCTTTCATTGACAATGACATTCAGTTTATGCAAAGAGTCAATATTTGCAGTGTTAACCCTTCTTTTTCAAGACCTCTGCAATCCGCCCTGGCATGCTGTCAATTAACTTCTGGGCCACATCCTGACTGATGGCAGGCCATTCTTGCATAATCAATGCTTGGAGTTTGTCAGAAGTTGTGGGTTTTTGTTTGTCCACCCTCCTCTTGAGGATCGACCACAAATTCTCAATGGGATTAAGGTCTGGGGAGTTTCCAGGCCATGGACCCAAAATGGCGATGTTTTGTTCCCCAAGCCACGTAGTTATCACTTTTGCCTTATGGCAAGGTGCTCCATCATGCTGGAAAAGGCATTGGTCGTCACCAAACTGTTCTTGGATGGTTGGGAGAAGTTGCTCTCTGAGGATGTGTTGGTACCATTCTTTATTCATGGCTGTGTTCTTAGGCAAAATTGTGAGTGAGCCCACTCCCTTGGCTGAGAAGCAACCCCACACATGAATGGTCTGAGGATGCTTTACTGTTGGTATGACATAGGACTGATGGTAGCGCTCACCTTGTATTCTCCGGACAAGGTGTTTTCCGGATGGCCCAAACAATCGGAAAGGGGATTCATCAGAGAAAATGACTATACCCCAGTCCTCAGCAATCCCTGTACCTTTTGCAGAATATCAGTCTGTCCCTGATGTTAGTGGCTTCTTTGCTGCCCTTCTTGACACCAGGCCATCCTCCAAAAGTCTTCGCCTCACTGTGCGT
Organism: Thymallus thymallus; assembly: GCA_023634145.1. Classification (NCBI taxonomy): domain Eukaryota; kingdom Metazoa; phylum Chordata; class Actinopteri; order Salmoniformes; family Salmonidae; genus Thymallus; species Thymallus thymallus. The sequence continues at coordinate 15,150,626 of CM042385.1, forward strand.
GCAGATGCACTCACACCTGCCTGCTGCCATTCCTGAGCAAGCACTGCACTGGTGGTGCCCCGATCCCGCAGCTGAATCAACTTTAGGAGACGGTCCTGGCGCTTGCTGGACTTTCTTGGGCGCCCTGACGCCTTCTTCACAACAATTGAACCTCTCTCCTTGAAGTTCTTGATGATCTGATAAATGGTTAATTTAGGTGCAATCTTACTAGCAGCAATATCCTTGCCTGTGAAGCCCTTTTTGTGCAAAGCAATGACGACGGCACGCGTTTCCTTGCAGGTAACCATGGTTGACAGAGGAAGAACAATGATTTCAAGCACCACACTCCTTTTAAAGCTTCCAGTCTGTTATTCTGACTCAATCAGCATGACAGAGTGTTCTCCAGCCTTGTCCTCGTCAACACTCTCACCTGTGTTAACGAGACAATCACTGACATGATGGCAGCTGGTCCTTTTGTGGCAGGGCTGAAATGCAGTGGAAATGTTTTTGGGGGATTAAGTTAATTTTCATGGCAAAGAAGGACTTTGCAATTAATTGCAATTCATCTGATCACTCTTCATGACATTCTGGAGTGTATGCAAATTGCCATCATCAACACTTAGGCAGTAAACTTTGTGTAGACCAATACTTGTGTCATTCTCAAAACGTTTGGCCACGACTGTACACTACACTGACTGAGTCGATAGACTGAAGGAGCTAGCACTGCTTGATTGGACTCAATAGAGGAAGAGAAGAGCTCCCTACATGAATGGAGAATTCATTTATTTATTTGATTTATTTTTTTACGTAGATAGGTTCATGGCAGTAGGTAGGTTCTTACTTGATAAATGTGTATCAACCTTATTCTCTAGTCTCATATTGTAGGAGTGTATTCATTTCAGGGGCTGTGGGGACAAAACAGTAAGGTTGAATGTGTACAAAGCCTTCCTACTGACTGTGTACAAAGCAGTTCCTGTCACTGACTCCAGACCTCATGAATTAACGTTCTCTTAAGTTGACCGAGACTGTCCCCATAAGTGTCCCCCCATATCACTACGTGTCCTCATAAAGTGGTCCCAGTGTCTGCTATAATCACTCACGTGGTGAATGCCGGGTTGACCTTGGCACCCAAGTAGTAGGAATAGAGGATGAACATGCCGATCATGAACGCCAAGAAGACCATGATGAACAGAACCATGAACTTGAAGATGTCTTTGACTGTGCGGCCCAGGGAGATCTGGAGCGGTCCAAAGCTCTCGTTAGCCGGCAGGATGTAAGCTATGCGTGTGAAGCTCAGCACCACGGCGATGGCGTATAGTCCTTCTGAGATCAGCTGGGGGTCTGACGGCAGCCATTTGTCCCTTGCTACTTGGAGGAAGGGGTAACAGTCAGTTGTTTTCTTATCACTCACAGCAACATGTGTAATGTGTTTAATGCGTGGTGCTATATGATTGTTCTACACAATGGTTGGGTTACACTTTGTTTTACAGACTCACTAGGTCTTGTTTATTTGAAATAACACAGCAAATGGTAATTACATAATAATTCCTCTAAAATGTGAATTTTGTTTCTTTGGGATTCACCAATAAACCTCAGTAAATATCAGGTAAAACTAATGAAACAGGACTATAAAATAAGTGCTACTACTATATGCATAGGCCACTTGTGCTCTCAACGTCAAAAAAAAGAAAGAATATTTTAAATGCCGGCCTTTTGTTGAACTTTTGCATGTTGTAATGATATATTAGAGTGTGTACAGTGCACCAGGTGGATAATGTTGCGGTCATTCTGTATTGTATGTGTGTGTCGCCGTGCACCATTAGACAATTAGAGCTTACCATGAATGGTGATAGACCTGTGTTAATCATTGATAACACGGTTACACGTCTTGCAGGGCAGGTGGTTAGGTATACTTTGTTTGTGGTGGTATTTCTAGATGTGTGGAAGATGCCTACTTGTCTTAACTGTATCATGGGTATTCATTCTGCATCCTGACATGAGGAACAAAATCGATACAGAAGCTCTTCTCTCACCGTAGGTGAAGTATTTGACCTCCGGGGGTAGGGTCACTAGGGAGAGATCAGTAGCGTGGATCTTTTCATTGACATACTGCTGGGCTCTGGTGGCCTGGAGGAAGGCGAAGAACCGGGCGGTGAAAGCGGCAATGAAGATTGAGAGCATGCCGAAGTCCAGAACATTCCACAGCTGTTGGATGTACTCCCTTGGCCCCTCGGTCCACAGCTCCTTACACTCAGACCACATCATCCCTGTAGAAGGCAACAAAGATGTGGGTTGTGTTTATTAGGCACCAAACAGATTAAAATGTTCTGAAACTGAGATAAACATCCCTGCAGAGGAAACAGCAACAAGAGGACATGGGTTGTGTTTATTAGGTACGAAGCAAAAGAAAAAGGTCTGAAACGAGGAGGGACTATCTGGACTTCTCCAATAAGAAACACTTGTTTTTGTTTTCTGTTGCAAAACATTTTGCTATGTCATGCCCTAATGAACATGACCACAGTGTCATTGAATCGGCTGGCAATAGTGAGACTGAAGTGTGTTGATTTAGTAACCACCTAATGTCTACCTAATGAAAACACCTTCAGGAGTGAAAATTGGTTAGTTTGTTTATTAAATCAACTGGCTGAAACTAGCTGTGCCTTTGAAGCCGATTCGTTAACTCAATCTGTCAAAGGGGGAGAGAAAAAGGATGAAGTGTTCCCTCCTTAGAGACCATTGATCCTGCATTTAGATGTTTGGTAGTGACTCATTATAATCACTTCCTGGTTTCTGCCCTATCGACCAAACGGGATGCATCTGCAATTTCGTCATACTTGACCAGGCTCGATATGTGGGTCGTGTTCATTAAGGCACGCAACAGAAACCAATTTTAAAACGTTTTGCAGCTTCCCCCCCCCAAAAAAGTTGGTAGTTCCTCCCTGTTTCAGTCCATTTTCTTCTATTTGATGCCAAATTAACACAACCCAGGAAACCTTCCCATGCTGAGAACAGAATGGAGACTGCTGTGTAGAGGAGGGGAAGGAGAGGGTCCATTTGCAGACGTGTCATCGTAATTGGAATTTCAATCTTGCGGGAGCCGCAGGGGGACTGAAGACTGTACCTCGCCAAAATCTCATCTGATTTCCCTCTCCCTAGAGAGTTACCTGATTCTCTCGCTCGCAAGTATGCACTGTCAACTGCTCGTTCCAGTTTAGGTCAGTCTGGCTGCTAAGCATTAAGTATGACTGACCAGGGAAGCTATGGAAAGTGAACTTAAACCTTTCATTTTTTATTTTAAAAAACTCACTACTGTTTGTAACAATACAGTATACTGTTACAGATTACATCAGTGTTTTAAATGTGAAAAGGCCAAAATAGTCTCCTGACTATTGTGCCATACAGCTGATGTGGTTTCAAGGCTAGGTCCTTCAGAGCACATTGAAAAGAGATTACTGTTCGAAATAGGAGCAAAGTACACAAAACAATGTTTAATTTTATGTGAATCTAACCAGGATAGTCCACTCAGTAGCACTTGAATCTAACCAGGATATACTGTAGTTTTAAAATTGTTATTGTTTTAATGATATAGACTGGCCAGGTGAAAGCGAGGAGACAGGTTAAAGAAGGATTCTTAAGCCTTGAGACAACTGAGACATGGATTTAAGTGCCTTTGAACGGGGTAGTCGATGCACCGGTTTGTGTGTGTCAAGAATAATGCTGCTGTTTTTTTTTTTTAACGTTTAACAGCCTCCTGTGTATCAAGAATGGTGCAAAGAACATCCAGCCAACTTGACAACTGTGGGAGCATTGGCGTCAACATGGGCCAGCATCCCTACCCTTTTCGACACCTTGAGGCTGTTCTGAAGGTATTCCTAATGTTTTGTACACTCAGTGTACATGTAACTATATGACAATTAGCAGGGCATATAGGGATTTTAAGGTATTTTTATAGGATATTTTTTTTGTCTTTTCTAAAACCAAATACTACTCGTACTGTCCTGTATATTAGAGCACATTGTTTTAGATGGCCTAACCTACTCTTCATACCATTGAGGATCCCCTCACAATGAGGGCCACTGTTATTGACTAGCTTACAATAATAATGATACCCTAGCTGTTACCCTAATTAGTTAGCTAACTCATTAACTGACACACTGACACAGACGGCATTCAAATTGGGCACCCACCAAAGAAATGTATGTCCTTTCAGTGAAGAGTCATTGTTGATGTTTATTGTTTAATCACTGAGATTTTGCTCCTTTGAAGCTTAATGGAATCTTTTTTCACTCTGAAAAATGACTCTGATGTGTGTCCTTGCCTCTTAAGTACAGTATGTACACCTTTCCAAGCCCTTCTGGTGACGTCAACCCTCCACAGTACCATAACATGTTAAACAAACAAATCCTCTCTCACCTGTGACCCAGACCATGATGAGGATCTCAGTCCAGCTGAATTCAGTGGTCTTGACCCGGTAGATCTGCATGGGGTGGTCAGTGACTGTCACGTTTGGCATGGTGCTGATGCCCTCGAAGCGGTCCGATGCGTTGAACAACAGCAGGCACAGGAAGATGATGAAGGAGGCGGCATGGGCCACAAACTTCATAAAGGGGCTGCGCAGGGCATTGCCCAGCTACAGAAAATAAGAAGGATCCCATTGACACCTCAGTCATTTAGCAGATGCTCTCATCAATAGTGACTTAATCATTGCATTCAACGTTAGGAGGTAAAACAACCACATCATAGCAAGTAAAACCTTGAGGTAGGATCGGTGGGAGAATCCAGTCAATAAGAACTCTGGAGTAACTGGTTGAGAGAATGCAAAGCTGTCATCAAGGCAGGGTGGCTACTTTGAAGAATCTCAAATATAAAATATATTTTGATTTGTTTAACACTTATTTGGTTACTACATGATTCCATATGTGTTATGTCATAGTTTTGATGTCTTCACTTTTATTCTACAATGTAAAAAATAGTGCAAATAAAGAAAAACCCTTGAATGAGTAATATTCCAAACTTTTGGCCCCCAGTTTATGCTGCAACCACCTCAACCTATACTACAAAGCAGGATTAAGGAGTTAGCCAGCTATTTTGCCTACACATCCTAAAATAACTTATATTTTTTAAGAAAGATAACCTTGAAATGGGCTTGGTCTAACTGTCTCAACAACCAAAAAAAATCAATTTGCAAATGTATTAAAAATAAAAAACAGAAATACCTTATTTACATAAGTATTCAGACCCTTTGGTATGATACATGATATTGGTATGATGTTTCTACAACTTCATTGGAGTCCACTGTGGTAAATTCAGTTGATTGGACATGATTTGGAAAGGTTCACACATGTCTATATAAGGTCCCACAGCTGACTAAAATATAACATTTACTTAAGCATTCAGACCCTATACTCAGTACTTCGTTGAAGCACCTTTGGCAGCGATTACAGCCTCAAGTCTTCTTGGATATGACACTACAAGCTTGGCACAACTGTATTTGGGGAGTTTCTCCCATTCTTCTCTGCAGAACCTCTCAAGCTCTGTCAGGTTGGATGGGGAGCGTTGCTGCAAAGTTATTTTCAGGTCTCTCCAGAGATGTTCGATCGGGTTCAAGTCCGGGCTCTGGCTGGGCCACTCAAGGACATTCAGAGACTTGTCCCGAAGCCACTCCTGCATTGTCTTGGCTGTGTGCTTAGGGTCATAAAGGCCTTATTTGGCAGAGTGCTGCAGAGATGGTTGTCCTTCTGGAAGATTCTTCCATCTCCACAGAGGAACTCTGGAGATGACCATCGGGTTCTTGGTCACCTCCCTGACCAAGGCCCTTCTCCCCTAATTGCTCAGTTTGGTCGGGCGGCCAGCTCTAGGTAGCTCTAGGTGGTTCCAAACTTCTTACATTTAAGAATGATGGAGGCCACTGTGTTCTTGGAGACTTTCAATGCTGCATAAATGTTTTGATACCCTTCCCCAGATCTGTACCCCGACACAATCCTGTCTCTGAGCACTATTGACAATCCCTTCGACCTCATGGCTTGGTTTTTGCTCTGACATGCACTGTCAACTGAGGGATCTTATATAGAAAGTGCCTTCCAAATCAAATCAATTGAATTTACCACAGGTGGACTCCAATGAAGTTGTAGAAACATCTCAAGGAGGATCAATGGAAACAGGATGCACCTGAGCTCAATTTAGAGTCTCATAGCAAAGGGTCTGAATACTGAAAGGTATTTCTGTTTTTAATTTATTTTTAATTGACCCTTTATTTATCTAGGCAAGTCAGTTAAGAACAAATTCTTATTTACAATGACTGCCTACCTACAGGGTCAGCCCCTGGAGCAAATTAGGGTTAAGTTTCTTGCTCAAGGACACATCAACAGGTTTTCACCTTGTCGGCTCGGTGATTCAATCCAGCAACCTTTCGGTTACTGGCCCAATGCTCTACCCACTAGGCTACCTGCCGCCTGCCAAAATAAAATAAAAATGTGTTAAGAATAAAACCAGTTTTTCACTTTGTCATTATGGGGAATATTTTGTAGATTGTGGAATGTGGAAAAGTCAAGGGGTCTGAATACTTTCTGAATGCACTGTATTTACCCTCACACTCCTAGACTATTCCCCCTCACACTTCTAGACTACTTACCCTCACACTCCTAGACTATTCACCCTCACACTCCTAGACTATTCCCCCTCACACTTCTAGACTATTCACCCTCACACTCCTAGACTATTCCCCCTCACACTCCTAGACTATTCACCCTCACACTCCTAGACTATTCACCCTCACACTCCTAGACTATTCACCCTCACACTTCTAGACTATTCACCCTCACACTCCTAGAATACTCACCCTCACACTCCTGGACTATTTACCCTCACACTCCTAGACTATTTACCTAGAAACAATACTCTTCATATGCTCTGGTTTGAATTGAGATAACTGAAGGGAACACAATTGGTGAATCCCAACACACTTTGAACTCTACAGCCTGGTTATGCTCCGATTGATCTACCTGAGAGGTTCTGAGTGGCAGGAATGATGGCGGTCGGTGGCATTGCGTTCCAGACTTCTATCTATACTCTCTTGGCAGATATTACACATTGCAAAACAATCATCAATCAATCAAATTCAATCGATCACATTTATTTTCTAAAGCCCTTTTTATATCAGCAGTTGTCACCAAGTGCAATACAGATACCCAGCCTAAAACCCCAAAGGGCACAGTGGCTAAGAAAAACTCCCTAGAAAGGCAGAAACCCAGGAAGAAACCTAGAGTGGAACCAGGCTCCGAAGGGTGGCCAGTCCTCTTTTGGTTGTGTCAGGTGGAGATGATAGAGGGGAAACTGCCACGTCAAAGACGTTAGGTCAAACAACGAACACCTCTTACATCATTGTACATCATTTCACACACAAACAGCACAGTATGTACTGTGTTTTTTTTTTCTCCATGATGCTGGATGCTCATTTTCTCAATACAAAAACAATAACAAATGTGACTATTATAAACGTTCATAGATGACCAGGAGGGTAAAATAATAACCAGAGTGGTTGTAGAGGGTGCAACAGTTCAACATCTCAGCGTGCACGTGCGTACAAGCATTTGTGCTGTTTTGTAAACAAACATTCTCTGACTACAACTACATCTGAATTCTGACCAAAGTGTTTCAGGCTGGTAAGCGACAATCACTGGGTATGTCAGTGGATGTGGGACTCTTACCCGACTGCAAGGAGCAAACCAATAGCCCACAGCCAGCAGGGGTAGACCCAGGGCCACAGCCACCACCACCAAGCACTTCACAGCGATGGTCTGCTCCCTCAGGCCCGACAGGTTCTCATACCAGATCGTCAGCAGCTGCTGCTGACAGTTGGGGTGGGCCACGAACTGTGGGGGAAGAGAGAGAAAACAGGAAATTAGATGTAATGTATAAGTTAATGCAATCGGGAAGCAGCCTGGGGAAGCAGGGATGAGCTATATACTGTTTTTATAATAGAGCTAATACAATGGGGAAGCAGTCTAGGGAAGCAAAGAGGCTGCGTGGCAGACCTGGTTCATCCTCTACACTGCCACTGGCTCTGGACAATGAGGATGAAAATTCAGTTCTGAATCTATTCTGCAGGCACCGGGTGGACACCAGACAAAAGGGGACTGCTGAGTGGAGGCACCAGTCATTGGTTGGTCATTTGCATTTTAAGTGGGCCTATAGTGTGTGTGTGTGTGTGTGTGTGTGTGTGTGTGTGTGTGTGTGTGTGTGTGTGTGTGTGTGTGTGTGTGTGTGTGTGTGTGTGTGTGTGTGTGTGTGTGTGTGTGTGTGTGTGTGGGAGCGAGAGAGTCTCATTTAATCACATTAACAGGCTTGATCAAATCTGGGGAAATGCATTACGCTCTTGTCAGCGGAGGCTGGTGTGGGGAGATTTGGGTAGGTGGTGTTCCCTGTCTGAGTAATGGAAGTTTTCAATCAAAAGCCACTGAGCCATTAATGAACTGAACGGTTCTCTCTGTGAGTTTGCTTGACACAAACTGCCAGCCCAGTCAATACATAACCATTTTATAATAGCAAACATTTGGTCATTTGCTCCTTAAAGACCAAATACTACAACATAAGAACATTAACCAGTATCAAGGGGATGTAAAACGTTTGGGTTACCATGTTCATTCTAATATGGGAACAAACAGACATGCAATTCCAATTAAATAAAAAAATCATGGGCGGGAGTGGTGGCCATTTCCTGTGATTGACCCTCACACTGGGATTTACATGGGATTGACCCTCAAACTGTTGATCCCAGGTACTTTGAGAATAACTTGGTCAAGTTTATTGATTGCTTTGAGGGTCAGAGAGAGGTGCATTGCCACCTGTAGCAAGAAACATGTTCCATCCTCAAGTGTGCAATGTGTTCTGAATGGAACCCACTAGGTTAATGAATAACACACCTCTGTGCCTTTGGGTTTTTAATGTCATGGTTGTGCTACATCGGCTCCCTCCTTTTGCTACAAGGCTAGCAATGACTGAATTGGAAAATATGGCTAACTAATTATGCTGTTGAATGAGGAATTGAGGCAAAGCCAGAACGGCTATAAATAAGGAGCAGCGAGTCTATTATTATCGATTCTACGGAGAGGGAGTGTAGTGTGGCGTTGGGATGATTTGTCAGTGTACAAAAAATCCTGGGACAAGAACGAGATGCAGAAGAGTTGAGGTGAACATTAACGAGGCAGTAACAGGAGAAGGACATTTTAAAACACTTAATTTGAGAACCTGGGCCAAAATCAATAGGTAGAAACTCAATGTCTGTCAGGGGTAGCTAGCTAGGTGTTCAAAAGCTCTAGTTTGGGTCATGCTGAAAGATGTCACATTGTCTTACAGTTTTTCAAAAGCTTTTAAAAGCTATGTATAATGATGGAATGGTATTTTATAAGGTGCCAACTAATGATTCAACTTGCATCTTTAGTTGCCTGAAGTACCAACTAAAGATTCAACAGGATGTACTCTTTTTTTAAAACTTTTTTTTTTTTTTTATGATTAATTTAACCTTGTGAGTCATATTGACATGCAGATCTGTTTTTCAAGGGCGCCCTGGGCAACAGGCAGAAACATAATCATACATACAAATTAACTCTAATGACAAATAAAAATAACCATAAAACATATTGATTTTAGTTGGCCATTTACATTCAACTATCTGAACTATTTGGAAAAGTTGGAATTTTTTAACTACAAAATATAATAAAGTGACCCTGGTCTGTCCACTTTAACCAATCATATGCATTAACCCTAGATGACTAGCTGTTTTGAAGCCACCGCACAGCCATTTTGGTACTCCTCCTCCAGTGTAAAAAAAACATTTTGAACGATACAGAAATGCATTTATTAATGTCTACACAACGAGTATATTATATTACATGCATGTCCTTAAATGCATACTTTTTAATAAACATATTCCTTAAAATATATATTTTTAGAGAGTAATAATGTTACTGTAGTACATGTAAATAGCCCCTATTTCGATGTAATTCTTGTTTAGGTTCCACCTCCGAAGAATGACGCAGGCCTGGCTCTACATATTCACGAATTGGGGGAGGGAAAGAACATTGTAATGATTTACAGAAAGGTCAACAAATAGGCTAACCTTAGCTAGCCATCTTGTTAACCTTATCTAGCTACCTAATGTTATCTGTTGTTGCTGTTTTAAAAAATGTTTTAACTACACCATATTCAAAAGATTAGCCAGTTGGCTAGGCTGGTTCTGCTGGAGTTGTCATTAGCATAACAGGGAAAACTTCACCACAAATGGAAACCAGTATCTTTGACTTCACCACAAATGGAAACCAGTATCTTTGACTTCACCACAGATGGAAACCAGTATCTTTGACTTCACCACAAATGGAAACTAGTATCTTTGACTTCACCACAGATGGAAACTGCGGTACAGCTGCGGTACAGAAAAGCCAAGTCAGCCGTGCTCATGGTTCGCACAGGGGAAGTGAAATTATTACTTTGCTCATGCTGCATGTCGCAAATGACATGTAACAACACCCTGAGTGCATCAGACACAAAACAACAATACACATGTTACGACAGCACAACTAAATAGATAAACAAGTTCCTGGAAGGTTATTTTGCAGGTGCCTGTTCATTATAGAATAGAAACTTGTGGTTTAGCTGCACCAATCAAAGCAATGAAGCGTGTAGTGAAGCAAGATTTTAGTGGTCAAAACCATTCATCTTGGGGCGACGGGGGAGCATGGTTGCAAAATTCAATCATATCACGCAATTATACCATTTATAAAATGTATATATAAATATATACAGTATATATACACACTACACTGTATAGTATAAACTCACTCACACATACTACACTGACTCAACCCCTCTACCTCAAATACCTTGTACCTCTGCACATTGATCTGGTACTGGTACTTCCTGTATTTAGCTGTACATTAATATGTTACTTGTACTGTCTCCATTCTTGTGTATTATATTCCTCTTTTTTTTACTCTGCTTCTGTCACGAGAGGGTGCTTGGAGAGACCAAAATGCAGCGCAGGGATTTATGTATATAAATATCCAAATGAACGAACTATACAAAACAGAACGAACGCGCTAGACAAAACGTCACGTTCACCAAAACAAACGCGAATGAACGGACGTAACAAATGTGGCACACTTACTGTCCCCGTGACTGCGAAATATACGACAACGACCCACATCCCCGGTGTGGAACATACAAACCTATGTAGGATCCCTAATTAGAGACGATGCACTGCAGCTGCCTCTAATTAGGGATCCAACACAAACCACCACCAGAAACAGAAAGAAAAGAACTGTCAGACTCTGACCATAGCTACATAGAGAAGCAAATAGGTTTCTCTATGGCCAGAGCCTGACAGCTTCGTAAGTAAGCATTTCATTGTTGTAGAACTTTTGTATTCTGTGTGACAAATATAAATGTATTTGATTAAGCCCCAAAATCACAGTGGTGGTACAAAGGCATCTGTCACAGAGATTAGTAATGCATAATCTGTAGTGTACAACAACATTTTGCTGGATAAAATAGATATTTTAGTGTTCAGTCAATTAGGGAATTCTATCTGTGGTCATGGCATAGCTAGGTCACATCCTGGGGAGATCCATCAGGGCATTCTATCTGTGGTCATGGCACAGCTAGGTCACATCCTGGGGAGATCCATTAGGGCATTCTATCTGTGGTCATGGCACAGCTAGGTCACATCCTGGGGAGGTCAATCAGGGCATTCTATCTGTGGTCATGACACAGCTAGGTCACATTCTGGGGATCTGGATCCAGATGACTCAATGTTCCTGAGGGGAAACGTGGCACAAACAATCAGGATTCCACTCCATGTGTTACCCCTCAGAGTGTGAAGAGCACCAGCTCCAGTTCGCATCTCTGCTGCAGATGAGGAAAATGTCATTTGGGGGTTTGCGAAATAGCAAAGCTCTCCCTCAGGCTGGATCCATTGACAATATGGAGAGAGGGTGTTGCTCGAAAATGTATTTCTCAAGTGGCAGCCTGAGGCTGAGATACACTGTAAATGCACTACACTGCTTATGGGATTTGGCACTACTTTAATGCCTCCTTATCATTCTGATTGGTGTTAAGAATTCCACCCAGTTGCGTAAAGAGATTCTCTGGTACTTTTGTATGCTTTTTAGCCAGTAGTTCTTAAAGTAGCGCTATCGAGCCATAAGTGGTCCCCGAAAATTGCATACTATGTCATACACTATATATACAAAAGTATGTGGACACCCCTTCAAATGAGTGGATTCGGCTATTTCAGCCACACCCGTTGCTAACAGGTGTATAAAATTGAGCACACATCCATGCAATCTCCATAGACAAACATTGGCAGTAGAACGGCCTTACTGCAATGCTCACTACCGAGTTCCAAACTGCCTCTGGAAGTAACGCAACACAAAAAGTGTTCGTCGGGAGCTTCATGAAATGCAGCCGCACACAAGCCTAAGACCACCATGCGCAATGCCAAGCTGGAGTGGTGTAAAGCTCGCCCTCATTGGACTCTGGAGCTGTGGAAACGCGTTCTCTGAAGTGATGAATCATGCTTCACCATCTGGCAGTCCGACGGACAAATCTGGGTTTGGCGGATGCAGGAGAACGCTACCTGCCCCAATGCATAGTGCCAACTGTAAAGTTTGGTGGAGGAGGAATAATGGTCTGGGGCTGGTTTTCATGGTTCGGGCTAGGACCCTTAGTTCCAGTAAAGAGAAATCTTAATGCTCCAGCATAGAATGACATTCTAGATGACTGTGCTTCCAAATTTGTGGCAACAGTTTGGGGAAGGCCCTTTCATATTTCAGCGCAAAGTGAGATCTATACAGAAGTGGTTTGTCAAGATCGGCGTGGAAGAACTTGACTGGACTTCATAGAGCCCTGACCTCAACCCCATTGAACACCTTTTGGATGAATTGGAACGCCAACTGCGAGCCAGGCCTAATTGCCCAACATCAGTGCCCAACCTCACTAATCTCTTGTGGCTAAATGGAAGCAAGTCCCTGCAGCAGTGTTCCAACATCTAGTGGAAAGCTTTCCCAGAAGAGTGGAGGCTGTTATAGCAGCAAAGGTGGGACCGACTCCATATTAATGCCCATGATTTTGGAACGAGATGTTCGACGAGCAGGTGTCTACATACTTTTGGTCATGTAGTGTATGTGCAGATATGTGCACCACGTTATTGTGCTCACCCTCTCGGCTGTGTGTGCATCTTGCTAGCTGTCACTCAAATGGCAAGGTGCTGAAGCTCATTGGCTAGAACTTGAATTGCTACGGGGCTAGCCCACGTGAGGGAAAATGCAGGGAAAATGGCTTAGCACAGCATCCAGAAAAACTGTCATTTTTAAACTAGGGATTTTGTGGCTAATTGAGGGAAGACAATAATTCTGCTCATATATTATGCATGTAAGAAGTACACATTGACACATCCAGACCAAAGTGGGAGGTTTAAACTACTTAGTAGCCACCAAAGTTCTGGAGAATGTCATTATAAATGGCGCTTTCTTGGCCAGGGCCCTTATGTATCAAGCCTCTCAGAGTAGGAGTGCTGATTCAGGGTCAGTTTTGAATAAGTTTACATGGCTAGGGGGGCCTGGTCCTAGATCAGCACTCTTACACTTGATACATATGTCCCTAGGCTTTTTTGAAAAGTAAATGTCAATCTCAATTTCCCTGGTTTAATAAAGGATACAAAACGATAATATCAAAAACCTTCTTTTTCATAACAATACAGGTCCAATCAGACTGAGGCCTCCTCTGAGTTACAATACAAGTCCAATCAGACTGAGGCCTCCTCTGAGTTACAATACAGGGCCAATTAGACTGAGGCCTCCTCTGAGTTACAATAGATAGATAGATAGATAGATAGGTACTTTATTGATCCCCCGGGGGGGAAATTTCATAAGAAAATAGACGAAAGAAAACGAACTAAAACAACAATTAATGCACGAACAACGGGACAACGGGAGCTGCTTAAAAGGCGACCACTCAGGGCGGCGCCAAACTGGAAAGCAGGGCCAATCAGACTAAGGTCTTCTCTGAGTTTCATACTATGATATCTGAACCCCCACCTGGTGGCAAGGTGACGACATCCTTTACCATAGTGGAGGAGGACACAACATCCTTTATCATGTTGGAGGAGGTGACGACATCCTTTATTTATTTTTATTTAACCTTTATTTAACTAGGCAAGTCAGATTTACAATGACGGCCTACCGGTGAACAGTGAGTTAACTGCCTTGTTCATGGGCAGAACGACAGATTTTTACCTTGTCAGCTCAGGGATTCGTTCCAGCAACCTTTCGGTTACTGGCCCAACGCCCTAACCACTAGGCTACCTGCCACCTTTACCATGGTGGAGGAGGTGACGACATCTTTAACCATGGTGGAGGAGGTGACGACATCTTTAACCATGGTGGAGGAGGTGACAACATCTTTTAACATGGTGGAGGAGGAGACAACATCCTTTACTGTGGTGGAGGAGGAGACGACACCTTTTACCATGGTGGAGGAGGAGACAGCATCCTTACCATGGTGGAGGAGGAGACGACAAATTTTACCATGGTGGAGGAGGAGACGACATCCTTTACCATGGTGGAGGAGGAGACAACATCCTTTACCATGGTGGAGGAGGAGACAACATCCTTTACCATGGAGAAAGAGGAGCCAACATCCTTTCACATGGTGGAGGAGATGACCTCCTTTACCATGGTGGAGGAGGAGACGACACCTTTTAACATGGTGGAGGTGGAGACAACATCCTTTACTGTGGTGGAGGAGGTGACGACACCTTTTAACATGGTGGAGGATGTGACGACATCCTTTACCATTGTGGAGGAGACGACATCCTTTACCATGGTGGAGGAGGTGACGAGGTCCTTTACCATGGTGGAGGTGACGAGGTCCTTTACCATGGTGGAGGAGGTTATGAGGTCCTTTACCATGGTGGAGGAGACAACATTCTTTACCATGGTGGAGGACTAGACAACATCCTTTACCATGGTGGAGGAGGAGACAACATCCTTTACCGTGGAGAAAGAGGAGCCAACATCCTTTCACATGGTGGAGGAGATGACCTCCTTTACCATGGTGGAGGAGGAGACGACATCCTTTACCTTGGAGGAGGAGACAACATATTTTAACATGGTGGAGGAGGAGACAACATCCTTTACTGTGGTGGAGGAGGTGACGACACCTTTTACCATGGTGGAGGATGTGACGACATCCTTTACCATTGTGGAGGAGACGACATCCTTTACCATGGTGGAGGAGGTGACGAGGTCCTTTACCATGGTGGAGGTGACGAGGTCCTTTACCATGGTGGAGGAGGTTACGAGGTCCTTTACCATGGTGGAGGAGACAACATTCTTTACCATGGTGGAGGACTAGACAACATCCTTTACCATGGTGGAGGAGGAGACAACATCCTTTACCGTGGAGAAAGAGGAGCCAACATCCTTTCACATGGTGGAGGAGAAGACATCCTTTACCGTGGTGGAGGAGACAACCTCCTTTACCGTGGAGGAGGAGGAGACAACCTCTACCATTGAGGGGGAGACAACATCCTTTACCGTGGAGGAAGAGGAGCCAACATCCTTTCACATGGTGGAGGAGATGACCTCCTTTACCATGGTGGAAGAGGAGACAACCTCCTTTATCATGGTGGAGGAGACGACATCCTTTCCCATGGTGGAGGAAGAGACAACATTCTTTACCATGGTGGGAGGTGGCGACAACATCCTTTACCATGGTGGAGGAGACAACATCCTTTACTATGGTGGAGGAGACAACATCCTTTACCATGGTGGAGGAAGAGACAACATTCTTTACTATGGTGGGAAGTGGCGACAACATCCTTTACCATGGAGGAGGAGGAGACAACATCCTTTACCATGGGGGAGTAGACAACATCCTTTACCATGGGGGAGTAGACAACATCCTTTACCATGGGGGAGAAGACAACATCCTTTACCATGGTGGAGGAGACAACATCCTTTACCATGGAGGAGGAGACAACATCCTTTACCATGGAGGAGGAGGAGACCATGTGGCCACAGCTGCCAATTAATCAATCACATTAATGTTGGTTTCAATTCCATCATGCATTTACACCTCAATGAACCTCACACATTATGGAAAGAAGAAGGCCTTAGTGAGGTATTAATTATTGTTAAAATCTAATCTTTTAAAATTGCAATGTATGATGAACCCTTCATGCAGGGAGAGCAGCACTTTTATCCATGCCCTGTAACTGTTAGCTTGATTAACATCACATCACCGGACGACCTTGAGCGCAGGAAATCCCACAGAGTAGGCAAAGCTCACCCAGTCCTATGATTAATAATACTGTACTAAGAAGTTGGCTGGCTGGCTGGCAGCATACATGTGCCTGGCTGCCTCCAACTTATGGTCATTTTGCTGCACTAAAAAGCTGACTGACTGGCCGGCTGACACATAGCATACATGTGACTGGCTTCGCGGGCAATCTGGCTGGCACATAACATACAGTACATGCGACTGGCTTGGCTGGCTGGCTGGCTGGCTGGCTGGCTGGCTGGCTGGCTGGTTGGCTGGCTGACTGCTACATACCACACATGTGACTGGCTTGCTGTCTGGCTGGCACATAACCTACATGTGACTGGCTGGCTGGCTGACTGGCACACAAACATACATGTGACTGGCTTGGCTGGCTGGCTGGCTGGCTGGCTGGCTGGCTGACTGGCATACAACATACATGTGGCTGGCTGGCTGGCTGACTAGCACATAGCATACATGTGACTGGCTTGGCTGGCTGGCTGGCTGGCTGGCTGACTGGCATACAACATACATGTGACTGGCTTGGCTGGCTGGCTGGCTGGCTGGCTGACTGGCTGACTGGCATACAACATACATGTGTCAGGCTTGGCTGGCTGACTGGCTGACTGGCATACAACATACATGTGACTGGCTGGCTGGCTCACTGGCACATACAGTAAGATACATGTAACTGGCTGGCTGGCACATAACATTTGGTATTTTGGTATTTTATTAGGATCCCCATTAGCTGTTGAAAAAGCAGCAGCTACTCTTCCTGGGGTCCACACAGAACATGGAACAAGAACAGCTCAAGGACAGAAGTACATACATTTCTTAAAGGCACACGTAGCCTACATATCAATACATACACACAAACTATCTAGGTCAAATAGGGGAGAGGCGTTGTGCCGTGAGGTTTTTTGAAACCAGGTTAGCTGTTTATTCGAGCAATATGAGATGGAATGGAGTTCCATGCAATAACGGCTCTATATAATACTATACGCTTTCTTGAATTTGTTCTGGATTTGGGGACTGTGAAAAGACCCCTGGTGGCATGTCTGGTGGGGTAAGTGTGTCAGAGCTAAGTTGACTATGCAAACAATTTGGGATTTTCAACACATTCATGTTTCTTATAAGAAGAAGAACTGATGCAGTCAGTCTCTCCTCAACTATTAGCAAAGAGAGACTGGCATGCATAGTATTTCTATCAGCCCTCTGATTACAAGGAAGAGCAAGACGTGCCGCTATGTTCTGGGCCAGCTGCAGCTTAACTAGGTCTTTCCTTGCATTACTGGAGCACACAACTGGACAATAATCAAGATTAGACAAAACGAGTCTGCAGAACTTGATTTTTGGAGTGTGGTGTCAAAAAATCAGAGCATCTCTTTACTACGGACAGACCTCTCCCCATCTTTACAACCATTGAATCTATCATTTTTGACCATGACAGTTTACAATCTAAGGTAACACCAAATAATTTAGTCTCCTCAACTTGTTCAACATACATGTGACTGGCTGGCTGGCTGACTGGCACATAACATACATGTGCCTGGCTTGCTGTCTGTCTGGCATATTGCTACCCATATTGCATAGTATGGGTGGATGGCTGAATATGTACACTATACATTGGGGGATGGTGCATCGTTAACTATACTATACAGGTCGATGGCAGAGAAATACTTAAATAGCTGAAAGTGCGTATGATATAAGTGAGGGTAATAATAGTTTACTTAATATACAGACTGGTTAAATGAACAGGTAAGTGAATATTTTGCATGGTTAAATTAACTGTACAGGTACATATACAGTTAAATTTACAGGTAAGTGAATATTTGCATGTTTACATTAACTGTACAGGTAAATGACAGGAAGAGATACTTAAATAGCTAAATGTGTGTATGATATAATTTAGGGTAATAATAGTAATTCCCTTAAAATACAGTCCTTAGTGCGCAGGATTTAATTACAGATAAATGCACGTATTGCACATTTGATATACCAAAAGCAATGAAAAAAGATACAACTGACAGGAACTCCCAACAGTTCCAGGTCTATGTTGACGACGGCACGGCACCCTGGTGAGGCATTAAATAGTCTAATAGCCGCCGGCAGGAAGGACCTCCTGTAGCGCTCTCTGGCACACAGTGGTGGGATCAGTCTGTGACTGAAGGTGCTCCTCTGCGTCATAACCATGGCATGCAGAGGGTGGGTGACGTTGTCCATGATGGCCAGCAGTTTGGCCAGGATCCGTCTCTCTGCCACCTCCTCTAGAGTGTCAAGGCTAATCCCCAGAACAGAGCTAGCCTTCCTGATCAGCTTATTTACCAGAGAAGCATCACCAGCTTTTATGTTGGCGCCCCAGCACACCACTGCAAAAAAAGATGGCACTGGCAACACAGACTGGTAGAAGGTATGCAGTAGTTTACTGCACACGTTGAAGGACCTGACCCTCCTCAGAAAGTAGAGTCGGCTCCCTTTTTGTACAGAGCCCCGGTGTTTCCAGCCCATTCCAGCCTGTTGTCCATATGGACTCCCAGGATTGACCCAACCATTTCCACATCCATCCCCTGTATAGGGACTGCAGTCGGTTGGGCCTTGGTTCTCCTGAAGTCCACCACCATCTCCTTTGTTTTGCTGATGTTGAGCTGAAGGTGGTTCTGCTCACACCACAACACAAAGTCATTGATTGCGCTCCTGTACTCCTCCTCCTGCCCACCCCTGATGCACCCTACAATTGCGGAGTCATCCGAGAACTTCTGCAGGTGGCATGTTTCAGAGTTATATATGAAGTCTGAGGTGTAGAGGGTGAACAGGAAGGGGGACAGGACCGTTCCCTGGGGGACCCTGTGTTGCTCACTGCCCGTTCTGACACACAGCTCTGTAGTCGCACAAATTGTGGACTACCGGTCAGGTAGTCCGTGACCCAGGAGACTAAGAGTGCTTCCACTTTCATCCTCTTCATCTTCTCACCCAGTAGCAGGGGCTGAATGGTATTGAAGGCACTGGAGAAGTCAAAAAACATAACCCTCACAGTGCAACCTGCGTCGTCCAGGTGAGAGTAGGCCCTCTGCAGAAGGTAGATGATGGCATCATCCACTCCGATGTTGCGCTGATATGCGAACTGCAGGGGGTCCAGTGATGTACACACCAGGGGTCGGAGGTGAGCCTTTTCAGGGTCTTCACGATGTGGGATGTAAGCGCTACAGGTCTGAAGTCATTCAGGACAGTGGGGTGCGCCTTCTTGGGCACAGGGACCCTCTCTAGGCTGATGTATTTTTCATTGGTTCTTTATTACTTAATTTTTATTTTATCTTTTGGATAATCGGTGCTGTCATACACTGGATTTACTTGTAACTATAATCATATACATTCAATATGTTGACTTTGGTTTGGTTGACATATTGCTATGTTACTTTTAGACACTTTGAACAGGAAGGTTATGTTTAGTCATTAGTTGAACCTTGAAGTACAGCACAGTGGTTTAAAACTACAACATATTGTAGTTCTGACATAAAGTGCAGTGCCAAAATGTTGATGCTAAATGGATGGATACTGTCGAGTGTCTCAAAAGAAGCCCTGTTGAATTGGAAGGGGTGATCGTTTTTAGCTAGGATGAATGTTTGGCAGGCGAATATTGTAGGCAGGGCACATGCAAGTAGCAATGGTACACATGCGAGTAGCAATGGAGGCGTGTCCTGGGAATCATTTTGAATGAACTACTGTATATTCTCGATTCTAGAAATTACTTACAAGATCGAGAGAACAGAGAGATAAGAAAGCATTGTAGTGCTGTTATGCAGCTAGAAAACGAAACCCTACGAAGGTGTTTTGCGGTGTGATGTGAGTCCAAGCAAATGGTAAGTTTTTGTTTGCTTCCCTTCTACAGGACACCCTGGATATGTTCAGCATTCAACCAATAAGAGTTCACCAGTCAGAGAGAGTTTACATGGGAAGAGTTAATCCCTGTTGAAGTATTGAGAAGTCAATTACAGGTCCAGGTAGATAAAGGAAACTGTTAGCTACATACCTTTTTCACCTCGTACTTGATGGCCAGTTTGACTCTGCTCAGGAGAGAACGAAGGCCCTGTCCCGCCTCCTTCTCAGCAGTAACATCACCATTCAAAATGGCTTCCACTTCCTCTGTGTCCCGACAGAGGTCCAGCACTCCCACTACAAAGTCCTTACACTGCATAGACAGCTTGCGATAGTCATTCTGGACAGAGGGAGAGAAAACACAGGTTAGAGTCAAGTCAGCTACTGTAGACAGGGGAAGGCAATCTAATTTACAAAGGTAACGTGACACGAACAGAATATAAACTTATTTTACCAGCAAACATTCTGTTATAGAAGATAGAGTATTAAAAAACTACTTATTTTTGTCTGCAAGCATTTTTTAGCCTTTCTGAGTAAGTGATGGGTCCAATAGTGGTGACCCAATGGGGATATCTATGTGTAATGATCTCGACATAAGCTGAACTCAAGAGCGGGTTTGTATATCCACATTACATACAATTGTATTATTACTTAAGTAGGATAATATGAAATACATTTACATCTTAATACTGTGCAGGATAATAATGATTACAATAGCTTTGAAATGAATCCCCCCAAAATAAAATATAAATGTGGTGTTAATCCTACAATGTGAAATGTATTTTAACCCAAGCCCTATTTTCACAGGATTACTGTCACTATAAGGGGAGGTAAGGTAATGTAATTGTTATCTGAGCGCATCCACAATTTTATTCCAGTGGAAACAGTTATGTTGGGCATTCCTCAAATAGACAAACATTAATTCCAACAAACCCTCAGGCCCTCTAATACTACTCTAGTCCTTTTTATTAGTTATTTGACCTTAATTTAACTAGGCAAGTCAGTTAACAACCTATCCTTATTTACAATGACAGCCTACCCCAGCCAATCCTGGACAAATTGTGCACCACCCTATGGGACTCCCAATCACAGCTGGATGTGATACAGCCTGGATTCAAACCAGGGACTGTAGTGACACCTCTTGCAATGATATGCAGTGCCTTAGACCACTGCGCCACTCGGGAGCCAAAAAGACATCAGTGTTTTGATCAAATGACTGTGCTTGCCAGGTAACAAGATTGACTGTATTCAGTATTTAATATAATTTTCTCCCTAATTACAGTAAGTATACAGTCGATATTGACGATACTGGCCTCAGTATTACTTAAGGGAGGAATAAGCCATGCATGTTTCATAATTTCATAATTATAATTCAAATATTAAGAAGAAGCAGTTTTGCAAATGAGGGGACACAAATTGTATAACGTTTTAGATTAACGTACTACCTAAACAGTAATACAGTGGCAAGAAAAAGTATGTGAACCCTTTTGAAATACCTGGATTTCTGCATAAATTGGTCAAAAAATGTAATCTGATCTTCATCTAAGTCACAACAATAGCCAAACACAATCTCCTTAAACTAATAACACACAAACAGTTATACGTTTTTATGTCTTTATTGAACACACCATGTAAACATTCACAGTGCAGGGTTGAAAAAGTATTTGAACCCTTGGATTTAATAACTGTTTGACCCTCCTTTGGCAGCAATAAACTCAACCAAACATTTTCTGTAGCAGAAGCAATTTTGGACCATTCCTCTTTACAAAACTGCTTCAGTTCAGCAATATTCTTGGGATGTCTGGTGTGAACCGCTCTTTTGATGTCATGCCACAGCATCTCAATCGGGTTGAGGTCAGGACTCTGAATGGGCCACTCCAGAAGGCCTATTTTCTTCTGTTGAAACCATTCTGTTGTTGATTTACTTATGTGTTTTTGGTCATTGTCGGTCATTGTTGAGCTAACTCCAACTTTTCTCCTAGGGAGAGTAGCAACAGTGCTGAACTTTCTCCATTTATAGACAATTTGTCTTACCGTGGACTGATGAACATCAAGGCTTTTAGATATACTTTTGTAACCCTTTCCAGCTTTATGCAAGTCAACAATTCTTAATCTTAGGTCTTCTGAGATATCTTTTGTTCGAGGCATGGTTCACATCAGGCAATGCTTCTTGTGAATAGCAAACTCAAATGTTGTGTTTTTTATAGGGCAGGGCAGCTCTAACCAACATCTCCAATCTCGTCTCGTTGATTGGACTCCAGGTTAGCTGACTCCTGACTCCTGGGAAGTCATTAGCCTAGGGGTTCACATACTTTTTACAACCTACACTGTGAATGTTTAAATTATGTATTCAATATAGACAAGAAAAATACAACAATTTGTATGCTATTAGTTTAAGCACACTGTGTTTGTCTATTGTTGTGACCTAGATGAAGATCAGATAACATTTTATGACCAATTTATGCACAAATACAGGTAATTCCAAAGGGTTCACATACTTTTTCTTGCCACAGTACGTATTGGCAACACATTTGAAACAGTAGTCTGGAATGCTTTTGGTACAGCTGACTTTGTCCTTATAGCACACTGCCAAGCTCTAGCCTGTCTCTTTAACCTATGGTCATACTTACAGTGCCTTCGGAAAGTATTCAGACCCCTTGATTTTTTCAACATTTTGTTACGTTACAGCCTTATTCTAAAATGGATTAAATAGTTTTTTCCCCTCATCTAGACACAATACACCATAATGTCAAAGCAAAAACATTTACGTAAGTATTCAGACCCTTTACTCAGTACTTTGTTGAGCACCTTTGGCAGTGATTACAGCATCGAGTCTTCTTGGGTATGGCGCTACAAGCTTGGCAAACCTGTATTTGGGGAGTTTCTCCCATTCTTCTCTGCAAATCCTCTGCTCTGTCAGGTTGGATGGGGTGCATTTCTGCAAAGCTATACAGGTCTCTCCAGAGATGTTTGATCGAGTTCAAGTCCGGGCTCTGGCTGGGCCACTCAAAGACATTCAGAGACTTGTCCTGT
The DNA here is from genome assembly GCA_023634145.1 of Thymallus thymallus. NCBI lineage: Eukaryota > Metazoa > Chordata > Actinopteri > Salmoniformes > Salmonidae > Thymallus > Thymallus thymallus. The sequence goes on from CM042385.1 coordinate 15,173,825, forward strand.
TGGAAGGTGAACCTTCGCCCCAGTCTAAGGTCCTGAGCGCTCTGGAGCAGGTTTTCATGAAGGATCTCTCTGTATTTGACTAGTCTCCCACTCCCTGATGCTGAAAAACATCCCCACTGTATGATGATGCCACCACAATGCTTCACCGTAGGGATAGTGCCAGGTTTCTGCCAGACGCGACGAATGGCATTCAGGCCAAAGAGTTCAATCTTGGTTTTCATCAGACCAGAAAATCGTGTTTTTCATGGTCTGAGAGGCTTTAGGTGCCTTTTGGCAAACTCCAAGCAGGCTGTCATGTGTATTTTACTGAGGAGTGGCTTCCAACTGGCCACTCTACCATAAAGGCCTGATTGGTGGAGAGCTGCAGAGATGGTTGTCCTTCTGGAAGGTTCTCCCATCTCCACAGAGGAACTGTAGAGCCCTGTCAGAGTGACCATTGGGTTCTTGGTCACCTCCCTAACCAAGGCCCTTCTCCCCCCAATTGCTCAGCTCTAGGAAGAGTCCTGGTGGTTCCAAACGTCTTCCATTTAAGATGCTGCAGACTTGTTTTGGTACCCTTCCTCCGATCTGTGCCTTGACACAATCCGGTCTCGGAGCTCTACGGAAAATTCCTTCAACCTCATGGCTTGGTTTTTGCTCTGACATGCACTGGTACCTTATATAGACAGGTGTGTGTCTTTTCAAATCATGGCCAATCAATTTAATTTACCACAGGTGGACTCCAATCCAGTTGTAGAAACATCTCAATGATAATCAATGGAAACAGGATGCACCTGAGCTCAATTTCGCGATTCATAGCAAAAGGTGTAAATGCATATGTATATAAGGTATTTCGGTTTTTATTTGTAAAAAAAAACTGTTTTTTCGCTTTGTCGTTATGGGGCATTGTGTGTACATTTTTTTATTTTAATACATTTTAGAATAAAAAAGTCTAGGGTTCTGAATACTTTCCAAAGGCACTGTATACTGAATAACCGATACTCCAGAGTCACCACTTTTACTCACATTGTTGTTTAAACATTGCTCTAAGAACACAATTAAATATGCATTAAGCTAAAGTCTTATCTTTTGCTTTAAATGTGATTGTTTTTCCTTTATACTGAGAGTATTTGGTCTGGATTTAACTAGACTTTGCTCAGCATGTATCTGCCACTTTGTTCATGTCTAGTGCTTTATTCTTTCTAATTGTGATGGATTGTCATAAACCATCTGTTCAAAGAGACTTTTAAATACTGTGTTTGACAAGCCCAAACCCTACATTTTCACTTACTCATAATTGAACATTGTGATCCAACTCTCAAGTGAAGCATTGCACCCTGTGGTAAGAGGCAGTGAACAATTCATTGCCTTTGATTCACTAGAACATGTTCCGATATACGTCCATCATCTCACTGCATCTCTCACAGAGGGAGGCAAAAGGACAACTCAGAGAATATATTGAAGAAAACAGGTATCAAGACAAAACATAATAAGCCCTGTATGAGGGCTCGTATTGAGAGCTATATAACGTGTTCTCTACGGAAATAGCGTTTTGGTTTCTTCTGTGTTCAGTGTTTTATCAGACAAACCTAAAAATCCCAGCAGTAGAACATTGACAGAGTCAAACAAGCGTCCTCAACCTAAAATGTTCATTTAAAAACACATTCAGTGTAGCTTGTTGCATCATACCAAACTCAAAATGGTTGTTAATGTTTCAACCATGTTTCATTCAGCCATATTGCCACAAAAGCTTGTTATTAAGTTACCCACATTTACTAGATTGTTTCATGCTGTTAAACATATTATGTTTAACAGCATCAGCATGAACCAATCTAGTAAATATGGGTAACTTATTAACACGCTTTGTGGCAATATGGTTCAGTGAACTCATTTTTTCCAATCAATACAAATTAGACAAATAATTCAAAAATCTATTCATAAAGGAGAGGGCAGGTTTGTTTTTAGAAACACCACTGGTTTCCCTCTCTCCCATGAACAGTTCTGGGAATTCACATCCCTGTCACAATGTTTATCTGCAGGCTGTGGCTAAACAGCAACTTATTGCACAATCTGACAGTCAGACAGATATGCTAAAAGACATATTACCCTTGAAGTAACATCAAGTATTTAGCCAGTGTGAGGCTAGGTACTTTTTAATCAATGTCAGTGAATTTGATGTAGTTATATTTACCAGGGAGAAGCAATTGTGCTGCGTAGTCTCTTTTTTATGGCTCTTTTTATCCTGGTGGGGACAGCAGCATAACACACATACAGGTTGAAGATTCATTACATGACACAACATCGGTTTTAAATAAAAACATGAGGCTGAACTAATAGGAGTTGTTAATTAAGCAGAATCAACGCATTGCTAGTGTACACGACTTTGCCTGATAACAATTATCAATTTAGTTAGTACTATGCCATGTGAGAATTCCAAAGCATTAAAAACGATCAAACATGGTTACGCCTTCAAACTAAATGCTGAACAACCAACAGTGAGCAAGCAGTTAGCTTCTGAGTAGGAGAAGGTTTGCAAAATTCTCTGGAATTTACCCAAATTCCTAGGATTTCTGTAAAACCTAAGAATTCAGAGAAGTCCTTAGAAATAGATTTGTGAAAAACCTGCGCATTTGGGAAAGTTTCAGAAAGTTTGCAACCCTGAGTGGAGTAGCTCATAAGTGTCCTACCTTGAACTCCTTCTCGATGTTGGCCAACTTGGTCAGTTCGTTGCTGAGCTCCAACGCGGTGAGCACTGGGTCCTCGCTAGACAGCGACAGGTAAGCCGGGCTGGCCAGGCCCCTGTAGGCATTGATGCGTGAGCGCGAGTGGCTGAAAGCGTCTTTGCCCTGTTTCTCTGCACATTCTGCGCACTTGCAGAAGTAGTCGTGTGGCCGCTCAATGCGTGCGCCCTTCAGCAGCAGCATGTGCACCACCTCGTACTTTTGGCAGTGCGCAGACAGAATGATGGGGGTGATGTCGGGCGAGAAGCGTGTGCCGTCCTCATCGTACGAGTAGAAGTCGTCGTCCTGCAGCTCGCACGGACTCCGTGTCAGCCGTTCGCTGGCCTGGAAGGATGGATGTGCCAAAATGGCTTCCACGATCCTGACGTAGCCTTTCGAGATAGCCAGAAGAAGGCCGTCACCGATGCGTGCCAGGTTATCCCTCCGCAGGAGCAGTTCTGTCACTTCCAGGTGCTCGTTGCCCACCGCCAGCTGCAATGCGTTCTGGCCCATGTAGTCCACGCAGTTGACATTGAGCGTGGTGGAGTCCTCCAGCATCTTGCGGACCACAGGGATGTTGCCATACTCTGCGGCATCCAGAAAGCGCTCTTCCTCGGCGGTCATGCTGGTGGTGCGGTCGTTGAACATGAAGGCCGGCCCGCGCATCGCTGGTCGACGAGCCTTCTCCCGCGCCGCCGTCATCCGCCGGTGAGCGGGGAGCTCGAGTTCCGCCTCCGCTTTCCTTGCAGAGATGGAGAAAACGACACCATGGTTACTTCCTCTGTGAAGAGCTCTGACTTTTGCAAACATACTTACCACCGAGTTGTATTGTTCTACCAGCTATAAAGAACATTACCCATTTGGGATAATGAAGATCATCTACTCTACCAGTCAAAACTATTTGTCCTTCAACTATAAACAGATTCAACTTCAGTTATAGGCCTGTTTTACAAAGTCTACAAAACCACCCTTCACCATTCAGAGACCAGTGCTATGAGCGCAGAGATTGCAAGGAATGCTTGCATTGTGAATTATTTTGCGTTCTGGCATAAGGGCTTATCTATGGCGTCTTGTTTGGTGTCTGCACAGTTGGTTGTTCCTTGACCCGTAGCCACGTCATCCCACCACATCATGCCTGGCACTATCCCTATGTTCACAACAGAGTGGAGACTGGCAGCAGTGTATTCATTAGAGCCCAGCACCAAGCCACCCCAGCAGTCTCAGTGAAAGGTGCAGTGACAGAGTGCCCCACAGACTGTGGAAGAAATCCTTCTGGTGTTAATAGCATTTTAATGAAACAACAGATGCCTGGGTGATACAACTACAGGTTGCACTAACATATCATGGGTTTCTGTGCCAGCTTTCAAATCAAGCAACTGCTCTTGCCAGAGATGAGAGCCATAGACATTAAGCACATGTGAGATTACTTGTTTTTGAAAGTGTCTTAACAATACCCAGGGTATTTGGGAAGTATTTGTAAACAATTGGTAATTGAGTAATAGCAGTTGGTCAATAACAATTGAATGAACTTGGCATTTATTATTTAACCAGCCCACCTCAATGGACCAAATAATGCTTGATATGAAAATACACTTATCAAATTAAATTAGTAGCCAATTAATAGTTAATTCCACTAATTCATTTCGGTTCCATTCCCTCTCCCTTTATAGCCGACCAATTAAATTCAACTCAAGTCCAGTTTTGATTAAAAACATCAAACCCAATTTCAAGTCAATTACAGCTGCTATTACTACTTTTCTAGAGATAAGAGCACTATCCAGACAGCCTGTAATTCCACTGTCCTTGGTTGACAGATGGGTAATGCTAGTCAGTTTGACACACAAGGTAGGTAGGCTCCTTCTTTGTATGCTATTACTTCTCTCTTCCTCTCTCCATACCTCTACTGAAAAAATAGAACTGAAACTAATTTCCACCATTTCTCCTCTAAATGCAGAAAGGAAATGTCAAACATCGTATAAACTATTTCATCTTCATCAGAATCCTCGTCTAGTAGGGCATCTTATTCGAGTGTTGCCTCCACAAGAGACCTATTATACTTTTATTTTACTTTCCTAGAAGAAGTGTGTCACCTTAAGGTAAAGTCCCATGTAGCTCAGATGGTAGAGCATGGAGCTTGCAACACCAGGGTTGTGGGTTTGGTCCCCACCAGTATGAAAAAAAAGTATGATCAAGTATGTACTAACTAACTGTAAGTTGCTCTGGATAAGAGTGTCTGCTGAATGACTAATATGCAAATGTACTCACTTTAAGGTGAAGCATGTCACTTTAAGGTGAAGCATGTCACTTTAAGATGAAGCATGTCACTTTAAGGTAAAGTATGTCACTTTGAAGAATGTACAATGAGATATGACCTAAACCTGTATTATTTAGCAGTCTGTTATGTTCTAAGGAAGGAAGTTGAAGAAAATATGACATAGGACTATGAGTATATAACTGACACTGAGTATATAACATTATGAACACCTGCTCTTTCCATGACATAGGCTGACAAGGTGAATCCAGGTGAAAGCTATGATCATCTATTGATGTCACTTGTTAAATCCACTTCAATCAGGGGTAGATGAAGAGGAAGAGACAGGTTAAAGAAGGACTTTTAAGCCTTGTGACAATTTAGACATGGATTGTGTATGTGTGCCATTCAGAGGGTGAATGAGCAAGACAAAATATTTATGTGCCTTTGAACAGGGTATGGTAGTAGGTGCCAGGCACACCGGTTTGTGTCAAGAACTGCAATGCTGCCGGGTTTTTCTCACTCAACAGTTTGTATCAAGAACGGTCAACCACCCAAAGGACATCCAGCCAACTTGATACAACTGTGGGAAGCATTGGAGTCAACATGGGCCAGCAACCCTGTGGAACCCTTTCGACACCTTGTAGATTACATGCCCCGACGAATTGAGTCTGTTCTGAGGGCAAACGGGTCAGGCATGCTAATTCAGAGTATGTTACATTTAGTCCCACAACCCCCATTTTGCTGTGGGTAACTGAATTAAGTCAAACTGTGGGTTTGCTGACATGCAGAAAGGAAATTAATTTAAGTTAAATTAAGCTAAACAACAAAAAAAACGAATGAAGCACCAGCATACTGAATAATACATGGACAAACAAAGCGTAATTCAATAGAGAGGAACAAGTGATGGGAATTAAATTAACCCTGCATTGGTGACCTTTGTCAATAGCCATGAAAAAGCAATCAATGCAATGCCTCGCTTCCCATATCAAACCGCACAGGCTCATTTGTTCATATTTGTTTGTTGAGTAACGCCAGGCAAGGAGAATTAATCGAAGGAGAAAAATGGACCCAGCTTGTGATATAGGCTACCAATGGGAATGTACTGTGAACAAAAATGTACTCCTTGGTTGACTATTCTATTCTAAAAATAAAATAAAAAGGGTAAACTAAATAACATCACTTAGGGACCTCACTCAGAGTAACATTTCTCCTCCCATAATGGTCCTTGAGATTTGCACTTGAGCAGGAAATTCATTTTACACAGGCATGAACAGCTGAAGACCCTTAGGACTTGCTACCCCAATGACTTGCTGGCAGGCTTGAGGGGACACTGCATCCTCCATATATAGCCAAACGATTCTGACACCCGGGGATCACCTAGAATTCAAATGACTATTTCCCTTTTGCATTAATAGAACAACGGCTGCCAGAAATTGATTGGGTTAATAAGCTAATTTATCATCTTAATTAAGTAAGAATAGAGTTAGATTTCCACTCTGATATTCCACATTGGAGAATACTGGAGGATCATATATTCAAATAATGCCCTGCCTGTCCAGGTGTTGTACTTGGGCGAGAGGTAGCCAAGCGGTTAGTGTTGGGCCAGTAACCAAAAGGTTGCTAGTTGCCCTTGAGCAAGGCACGTATCCCTAATTGCTCCGGGGTCACGGTCAATAATGTCTGATCCCCTGACTGTGACCCCACTCTCTGAGGGTGTCTCAGGGGAAGTGGGATATGCAAAGAAAAATATTTCCATTTCACACCTGTACAGGTTTACCCACTTGTACATGCAGTGAAACAGAACAAATATAAGCACCCCTATTTGACTTGTACATCAAGCTGCCTCACGCTATAGAAAGAAGGAGAATGACTCATAGGGCAGGAGCCTAGGACAAGGCTTATTTCAGCATTCACATATTATGATAAAGTTCCTTACTCCGAAGGGACATTTCTTACATTTGAATAGATTTCTGGAGAATATAACATTAAGGATAATTGTGTTACAATTTTACACAGAATTACCCTTACACCTAATTCTTATAGACAATACCCTTATGGGTAATTCTCTTATAGACATTACTCTTATGGCTAACTCTTATGGACATTCCCTTATGGCTAACTCTTTTAGTTACTACCATTATGGCTAACTCTTATAGACATTAACCTTATGGCTAACTTTTATAGACATTACCCTTATGGATAACTCTTATAGACATTACCATTATGCCTAACTCTTATAGACATTACCCTTACAGCTAACTCTCATAGGCATTACCCTTATGGCTAACTCTTATAGACATGACCCTTATGGCTAACTCTTATAGACATTATCCTTATGGCTAACTCTTATAGACATTACCTTTATGGTTAACTCTTATAGACATGACCCTTATGGCTAACTCTTATAGACATTATCCTTATGACTAACTCTTATAGACATGACCTTTATGGTTAACTCTTATAGACATTACCCTTATGGCTAACTCTTATAGACATTACCCTTATGGCTAACTCTTATAGACATTACCCTTATGGCTAACTCTTATAGACATTACCATTATGCCTAACTCTTATAGACATAACCCTTATGGCTAACTCTGACAAACATTAACCTTATGTTTAACTCTTATAAACATTACCCTTATGGTTAACTCTTATAAACATTACCTTTATGGTTAACTCTTATAGGCATTACCATTATGGCTAACTCTGATAGACATTACCCTAGTAATGCTCTGTATTCATGTAGCATACCACACTAGGTTAACAGAATAGAGAAGGAGAATAATCTAGTACTAGACAGGACTAGGGTCGCACATTTTGGGGAATATTCAGAGGTGGAAACTTTCCGTGGGAATTAACGTGAATATATGGGAATTAACGGAAATATATGCAAATTAATATTAATACCATTTAAATGTAGATGTTTTTTGCATTGGATATATTTACCATATCATATGGAGACAGAAACATAAACCTCTTACCTTATGTGTATCCCACAAAAAAAGTTAACTGTTATAAGCTAACATATTTGATGAATTTAAGCAAAATTCCCCAAATTCCAGGGCTTAACTTCCCATGAAATTTTCCGGAACAATTCCCGAAAATGTACTGGAAAGTAAATTTACCGTAATTTTGCTTAAATTCATCAAAACTGTTAGCTTATAACAGTGAACCTTTTTTTGTGGATTGCACATAAGGCAATTCTAGGTCTTGTGGCATATTTTGGTTAAACTATCCCCAATTGCAACCCTCTGCATGCAGTGTAATCCTCCATCACATGTGCAGTGCACTCTTCCATCACATGTACAGCTGATTCTCAAGATCTTGCACTGTAATGAGATGTTATTGAGCCCACACTACTACACTGTCTGAGCCAAGGACTACATGCTTTCTGGTAAGTTTTTATTACAATACTGGGTGGGGTGAATATATTGACATACATAGCCTAAAGCAAAGTGTGTATAAATAATTTCTAACTTGTTAACCATTTCTGCTAGTTCGTTTTTGCTACCATGTTGTCACGACTTCGGCTGAAGTTGCTCCCTTCCCTCGGGCGGGCGGCCGAAATAGGTCGACGTCGCCCGAGTACTAGCCACCACGGACCCACCACTCAGTGTTTGTCTGCGCTGTTTCGTTTCAGCACCTGTTCCCCATTTGTTCACTAATTGTGGGTGCGTCTTATTCCCTCTGCACACCCCGGGTCCCTGTCGGTGATTATTGTACCATGAATGTGTATGGGAGCTAACGTAGTTTCATAGCTCCCCCTTTTGTTCAAACCGGAGAGTTTGTTTTCCGTTTAAATAAATAGTGGTTCTCGATACTCTCCTGCCTCCCTGCGCCTGCTTCCACTACGCCTATCCTTGCGACAGCATTCACAGAATCACCGACCAGATATGGAAGCAGCAGGTGGGGCCAGCGCGCCTGTCCAAGTGGAGGAGAGGGTGCAACAGCATGAGGACATGTTGCAGCGCCTGGGGACCGCGATGGACAGAGTGTTGTCCACCATGGAGCGTTGGGGACAGACGGGGTATTTGACCATCCGCCCGAGGGTAGATCGGCGGGAGAACGCCTATTTCACCTGCGTCAGGGGAAGAGGAGCGCACAGGAGTTCGCCTTGGATTTCCGGACCCTGGCGGCGAGCGCAGGCTGGAATGATCAGGCCCTGATCGACCACTATCGGTGTAGTCTCCGAGAGGACGTCCGTCGGGAGTTGGCCTGCAGGGATGCCACCCTCACCCTGGACCAGCTGGTGGACATGTCCATCAGGCTGGATAATCTGTTGGCCACCCGAGGACGTCCTGATCAGGGTCCGGCAAACCAGCCTGTCAGCCTACCCACTCCTTCACCCATGGAGTTGGGAGGGACTGCTTCCAGGGAGACCGGAGGGAGGGTTTTCTCCTGCACCAACTGTGGCCGCCGAGGACACACGGCGAGCCGGTGTTGGACGGATCCTCCTGGGAGTCGAGATGGCAGGCAGAGCACTGTCGGGCCTTCCCAGGTGAGTCAGCACCAAACTCACCCAGAGCCCTCCGTTGTTCATATGTGTGTGTCTGTAGTGTTCCCTGTATGTTCCCCGCATTCCCAGCATAGGGCGCTAGTCGATTCAGGCGCAGCTGGTAATTTTATGGACCGGGCGTTTGCCCGGAAGTTAGGGATTCCTATTGTGTCTTTGAATATTCCCTTCCCTGTACATGCTTTAGACAGTCGTCCCTTGGGGTCTGGGCTAATCAGGGAGATCACAGCGCCGCTGAGAATGGTGACGCAGGGGGATCATGAGGAGAGTATTGAGCTATTTCTCATTGATTCGCCTGCGTTTCCTGTAGTGTTGGGCATTCCCTGGTTAGTCTGTCACGACCCCAAAATTTCATGGAAACGGAGAGCTCTGGAGGGATGGTCTCAAGGGTGTTTGTGTACGTGTGTGGGTGTTTCCGTGGGTGCTACCATGGTGGAGAGTTCAGACCAGGCGCCTACCATCCACATTCCCTCTGAATATGCCGATTTGGCTCTCACCTTCTGTAAGAAGAAGGCGACTCAATTACCACCCCATCGACGAGGGGACTGTGGGATAAATCTCCTGGTGGACGCTGCCCTTCCTCGGAGTCATGTGTATCCCTTGTCGAAGGCTGAGACGGAGGCTATGGAGACATATGTCTCCGAATCACTGCGACAGGGATACATTCGGCCCTCCATTTCCCCTGCCTCCTCGAGTTTCTTTTTTGTGAAGAAGAAGGAGGGAGGACTACGCCCGTGCATTGATTATAGGGGGATAAATCGTATCACTGTGGGATACAGCTACCCGCTGCCCCTCATAGCCAGTGCCATAGAATCAATGCATGGGGCGCGTTTTTTCACAAAACTAGACCTCAGGAGCGCTTACAATCTGGTGCGTATCCGAAAAGGGGATGAGTGGAAAACAGCCTTTAGCACTACCTCAGGGCATTATGAATACCTTGTCATGCCATATGGGTTGAAGAATGCTCCAGCAGTCTTTCAATCCTTTGTAGACGAGATCTTCAGGGACCTGCTCGGGCAGGGTGTAGTGGTGTATATCGATGACATATTGGTATACTCCGCTACACGCGCCGCGCATGTGGCCCTGGTACGCAGAGTGCTTGGGAGATTGTTGAAGCATGACCTGTATGTCAAGGCAGAGAAGTGTCTGTTTTTCCAACAATCCGTCTCCTTTTTGGGATATCGTATTTCCACGTCCGGGGTGGAGATGGAGGTAGACCGCATTTCGGCCGTGCGTAATTGGCCGACTCCCACCACGGTAAAGGAGGTGCAGCGGTTTCTAGGGTTTGCCAACTACTACCGGAGGTTTATCCGGGGTTTCGGTCAGGTTGCAGCTCCCATTACCGCACTACTGAAGGGGGGGGCGGTGCGCCTGCGCTGGTCGGCGGAGGCAAATAGGGCGTTCAGTCACCTGAAGGCTTTGTTTACCTCGGCCCCCGTGTTGGCTCATCCGGACCCCTCTCAGTCATTCATAGTTGAGGTGGATGCATCCGAGGCGGGGATAGGAGCTGTGCTGTCTCAGCGCATGGGTGCTCCATCTAAGCTCCGCCCCTGTGCCTTTTTCTCGAAGAAGCTCAGTCCAGCGGAGCGCAACTATGATGTGGGGGACCGAGAGTTGTTGGCTGTCGTGAAAGCCCTGAAGGTGTGGCGGCATTGGCTTGAGGGGGCTAAACACCCTTTTCTCATCTGGACTGACCACCGTAATCTGGAGTACATCCGGGCGGCGAGGAGACAGAATCCTCGTCAGGCTAGGTGGGCCATGTTTTTCACCCGGTTTGACTTCAAGCTCTCCTACAGACCGGGTTCACAGAATGTGAAGGCAGACGCGCTGTCCCGGATGTATGACACAGAGGAGCGGTCCATCGATCCTACTCCCATCCTCCCTGCCTCATGCCTAGTGGCTCCGGTGAGATGGGAGGTGGACGCGGACATCGAAAGGGCGATGCGCACCGAGCCACCTCCCCCCCAGTGTCCGGCGGGGCTCAGGTACGTGCCGTTCGGTGTTCGTGACCGTTTGATCGCGTGGGCCCACACTTCACCCTCCTCTGGTCATCCTGGCATCGGGAGGACAGTGCGCTGCTTGAATGTAAAGTACTGGTGGCCCACTTTGGCTAAGGACGTGAGGACGTATGTTTCCTCCTGCTCGGTGTGCGCACAGTACAAGGCGCCTAGACACCTACCTAGAGGTAAACTACAACCTCTACCCGTTCCACAACGGCCGTGGTCGCACCTGTCGGTGGACTTTGTGACGGACCTTCCGCCGTCACAGGGGAAAACGACGATCCTGGTCGTTGTGGATCGTTTTTCTAAGTCCTGTCGCCTCCTCCCATTGCCCGGTCTCCCGACGGCTCTGCAAACGGCGGAGGCCCTGTTCACCCATGTCGTCCGGCACTACGGGGTGCCCGAGGACATAGTGTCTGACCGGGGTTCCCAATTCACGTCCAGGGTGTGGAGGGCGTTAATGAAACATCTGGGAGTCTCGGTCAGCCTCACCTCAGGATTTCACCCCGAGAGTAACGGGCAGGTGGAAAGAGTGAACCAAGACGTGGGGGGGTTTCTGAGGTCTTATTGTCAGGACCGGCCGGAGGAGTGGGCGGAGTTCATTCCCTGGGCCGAGATGGCACACAACTCTCTCCGTCACTCCTCCACTAACCTATCCCCGTTTCAGTGTGTGTTGGGTTACCAGCCGGTTCTGGCACCTTGGCATTTGAGCCAGACCGAGGCACCTGGGGTGGATGAGTGGTTCGAGCGCTCAAAGGAGACCTGGAGAGCTGCCCACGCACATCTTCAATGAGCCGTGGGTAGGTATAAAGCGCCGACCGCCACCGCAGTGAGGCTCCGGTGTACGCACCGGGGGGCCGGGTCTGGCTCTCGACCCGAAACCTCCCCCTCCGCCTGCCCTGCCGGAAGCTGGGCCCGCGGTTTGTGGGACCGTTCAAAGTCCTGAGGAGACTGAACGAGGTATGCTACAGGCTGAAGCTTCCGCCTGATTACCGCATTAACCCCTCGTTCCATGTGTCTCTCCTCAGGCCGGTGGTGGCTGGTCCACTCCAAGGACATAGGATACTGGAGGTCCCTCCGCCCCCACTGGACATCGAGGGGGCGCCGGCGTATGCAGTCCGAGCCATCCTGGACTCTAGACGTCGGGCTAGGGGCCTCCAGTACCTTGTGGAGTGGGAGGGATATGGTCCGGAGAAGAGATGCTGGGTACCGGTGGAGGACATCCTGGACACCTCCCTGCTGAGGGAGTTCCATCGCCTCCATCCGGGACGCCCCGCACCTCGTCCCCCGGGCCGTCCTCGAGGCAGACGTCGACGCGCGGCTGGAGCCGCGCCTGAAGGGGGGGGTACTGTCACGACTTCGGCTGAAGTTGCTCCCTTCCCTCGGGCGGGCGGCAGAAATAGGTCGACGTCGCCCGAGTACTAGCCACCACCGACCCACCACTCAGTGTTTGTCTGCGCTGTTTCGTTTCAGCACCTGTTCCCCATTTGTTCACTAATTGTGGGTGCGTCTTATTCCCTCTGCACACCCCGGGTCCCTGTCGGTGATTATTGTACCATGAATGTTAATGGGAGCTAACGTAGTTTCATAGCTCCCCCTTTTGTTCAAACCGGAGAGTTTGTTTTCCGTTTAAATAAATAGTGGTTCTCGATACTCTCCTGCCTCCCTGCGCCTGCTTCCACTACGCCTATCCTTGCGACAGCATTCACACATGTGGGTTTTAGCTTGCTTGAGCCTGCTAACTGAATAGTGATAATTCACCTGTTTCCATACATGTTTCATTTCAAAACATTTACAGTATCTTACAAAGGAGTTGTTTAATCTAACTGCTTAACTATTTATCTTTACATGGAATTGTATTTGCTGTTTTTACTAATTATTTTCTAATCTTTAAATGAAAATGCCATGGGCACTGGAGACATTTCACTGCAGCTAGGACATTTGCAAATACTGTGCCAAATCATATGTGAAGAATGCAGCAAAGATGCAGAATCATCTGGCCAGGTGCATAAAGTTCCCTCAGCGCTCACAACACGCAACCTCTGACAAAAGTCCCTCTACTTCTATTTGAGATGAAAATGATGAATCAGAAACCTTATCGATAGCAACAGCTCATGGTCCTCCTGGAATCACAAGTTTTTTTGACTCAATGGAGGAACATAGTCAAAGAAATGCTGATGAATGTCTTGCTCGAGCTGTGTATGCAACTGGTTCACCTGTGATGCTCACAGGTAATGTGTATTGGAAGAGATTTCTGTTCTTCGCCCAGCATACACCCCTTCAACCAGACATGCTTTTACCTACTCATATGCTGGATGCAAAGTTCAACAGAGTTCAAGTGAAGGTCAAGCAACTCACAGAGAAAGCAGACTGTATTGCAATCATCTCTGATGATCAAATGATCGTGGGCAAGGAAAAATTAACTACATCATCTCCATCCCTCAACCAGTATTCTACAAGAGCACAGACACTCTCCATCTTCTTGCCCTTTGTGCTGTTGTCTGTGCCCAATAATGTTTGTACCATGTTTTGTGCTGCTACCATGTTGTTGTCATGTTACGTTGCTACCATGCTGTGTTGTCATGTGTTGCTGCCTTGCTATGTTGTTTTCTTAGGTATCTCTTTTGGTAGTGTTGTTTTGTCTCTCTTGTCGTGATGTATGTTTGGTCCTATATTTATATTTTATTTATTTGACAGACAATGCTGCGAACATGAAGGCTGCTTGGTCTAAAGTGGAGGAGTCCTACCCTCACATCACACACATTGACTGTGCTGCTCATGCATTGAATCTGCTTGTCAAGGACATCATGACACTGAAAACAATGGACATGTCAAGGGTCATCAAGTTATAGCAGCAATCTACCTCACCAAGCAAAGTGAGAAGAATGAGAGCACTACATTGAAGCTGCCCAGCAACACCCATTGGGGTGGTGTTGTCATCATGTTTGACAGCCTCCTGGAGGAGAAGAAGTCTCTCCAAGAAATGGCCATATCACATTCTGCCGATATGGACAGCCCCATCAAGAGGATCCTCCTAGATTATGTATTTTGGGAGAGAGTGGTAAGCAGCCTGAAACTCCTGAAACCTATAGCAGTAGCCATTGCACGAATTGAGGGAGACAATGCCATCCTGTCTGATGTTCAGATGTAAGAGAAGAAATCCGTACTGCCCTGCCCACTTCACTGTTGCTCCAAGCAAAGGAAACTGCAGTTCTGAAATTCATCAAAAGTGTGAACACATCTGCCTGAAGCCCATTCACGCCGCAGCGTACATGCTGGCAAGAGCGTCTGGTGCACAGATCAACAAGGCCTATGGTGTCATCACTACCGTGTCTCGACACCTTGGCCTGGATGAGGGCAAGGTTCTTGGCAGTCTGGCGAAGTACAAGGGCTTTGGGATGGAGATGCAATATGGCAGTCGTGCCAACATATGTCATCAGCCACCTGGTGGAAAGGACTTTGTGGACCTGAGGCTCTTTCCCCTGTTGCCTCCATCATCCTCCAAATCCCACCAACATCAGCCGCCTCAGAATGCAACTGGTCCTTGTTTGGGAACACACATACCAAAGCATGCAACAGGCTGACCAATAAAAGGGTTGAAAAATTGGTGGCCATCCGGGCAAATTTGAGGCTTGTTGAGCCTGACAACGAGCCATCCTCAACAAGGTTGGAAAGTGACAGTGAAGATGAGTCCCCAGAGGTGGACATTGAGGAGGTCCAGGGAGAAGACATGGAAGCCTGAGAGGAAGACAACCTAAGCTCTAGTTTCTAGACTATCATTTTACAGATGTATGTTGAAAACGTTATGTCTACTGTTTCTGTCTCCATATGATATGGTAAAAATATCCAATGCAAAAAACATCTACATTTAATGGGTCTTAATATTAATTTGCATATATTTCCGTTAATTCCCATATATTCCTGTTAATTCCTCCTGCAACCCTACTCCTCATCCACAACCATACATCATCCTCCTCATCCACCACCATACATCATCCTCCTCATCCACCACCATACATCATCCACCACCATGCATCATGGGTGATGCATGGCCATTTCAACTGATCCAGGAAAGCAAGAGAAAGCACCATCCAACAACATGACAATGTCCTGGCTCCTGCTGGTACAGCAGCCCAAACAGAACAAGCAGTCTACTACATTTTAAACCGAGTCATACACTGACAGGAAAGAGGAAGAGCATCACACGCCATGTTCCTTTTGTCAAGTTAGGGATTTGGCCACAGCCGGTTGGGACACTGACTGTGCAGAGCCAGACACACTGCCTTAGAAAGTGCCTGGACCTGACAAAGCCATTTAGTCACAGCTTCAGCCCCTGCTAATTATACAATACAAAGTCTTCAATTAATATGAAGTATTGTTGTCCAAGCCGAAATGGTCCATAGAGTAGGCGCCTGTTTTCTGATTCTGTAGCGTGAGGCAGCTTAATGTACACAAGTATACCCCCTGGACAGGACACTAGTCTATTACAGGAGTTTATTACTGTACTAATTACTATTGTAGGCCCACCCTACACTATTTCCATGCCACTCCAGAGGATGTTGGTACAGGTAAGACTGGTACAAGTGTCATAATAACAATTAACAGTGCATAGCACATTGTGATAATATGCAATGGGACTTGGAGTGACATTCGATCACATGTTCAGGACTCAAGGAACTAATTTAGCTAAGGTCTGTTAATTACATGAATTAGCAAATCACTGATCGTGTAGCTTGTCTGACAAAGAAAGAGTATGCCAGATCAGAATTTTGACAATTTTGGCAGGAAAGGGCGCTTGAACAAACTACCAAAACAATTTGGTTTGACAATACTGTTGCTTTGCACCTTAACTAGAACTCCAATCCAATGTGTAAAACCCTTTGCAGTAGGACATGGTCCTCAGGTCTTTCTTAAAGAACAAACGATAAGAGCAGCTCTTGGAAGGGCAATGATTAGGAAGAATCTCAATGCCTGGAAGAATTCATGATATAAAAATCCTGCCCCGTGTAGCTCAGATGGTAGAGCATGGCACTTGCAATGCCAGGATTGTGGGTTCAATTCCCACCGGGGAACATTTCCACTTTTCCCATATTCACAAACTCCACATACAATGGAATCACACGAGACCTGAGGAATTACTATACCCAACACAGCAGCATTGTGGGACTGGCTACTGTTTGACAGGTTCATTCTGAAGTATTTCTACTGACTTTTCAAATATACATCTCAGTTTAGTCTGACAATGTAATGTGGCACCAGCCTGCTAATCATAAAAACACACCAAAAACACTGAGTTAGGATGATGTTAAAAACAGCAGTACATAACATAAGCCCTGTGCTACATTTAATGTATTAGCCCAAAGCAAGTATCACGAGGACAAGATAGTATAAAGCAGAGCAATCACCCATATTAGCCCACTTTACGTCACCACGTTTGACAAATTATAACATGTTAACTAATTGGTATGATATGGAGAAAAATGTTGAAGACTGGAGTGGATTTATAGATTTATGCACAGAGCAGTGTATTAGATTGACATAATCCTGTCTAGATTATCATCTCTGATGTAATGGCCATAGAAAAATCGAGTAGGGAGCTAGTGCCTGCAAATGAGCGAAACATGGATATCATCAGTGTTGACAATAGATACTGAGGCCTAAGAAAATCATGCTGTCTCAGAGTCGTGATCACACTCAAATGGATTAAGTAAATGTGTATTATTTCATAAAAAACAATGGCAAATAATTACAGAGGGGTTTAAAAACAGGAAAGGCACATAATACAACCTGAACCATGCGAGTTTAGTAGCCTGCATGGGAACATGAGATTAAATAGAACGTCTGCTCTTTCAGCATTTTTACATCGCGGAGAGATTCTCAACATGATACAAAAAGTAGGAGACATGTAGGCTACCTGTCGGCTTATGCATTATAAACCAAAATGAGTGAACAGCAGCATCATGCTCTCTTGTCTGTACTCTTTCACTCTGACCACGAACTGAAATATCCAGAAGGTGGCGCAAGTATTGTCACAAACGCTGCCAATGTCAAAGGTGCAGCTACATTTGATATGATTCAAATTCTAAATTTTGGTTTGGCCCAAAACAACATTTCACTATGCTACCAGCTGAAGGCTTCGTATTGGAGGGCTTTATATGACATGTCAGTGCAACAGATATGAATAAACTTGATATCAAAAAAATACATGAGAAATTATGATTTTTCATCGGACCAAAGGCAGAAAGAAAACAGTCCCTTTGAAAAAGCATGTGTCTTAAAATAATGATTCATTCAACAGCAACAGTTTTATGGAAAGTTTTTAAACCACACAAAGCATATCTAAATTCACCTGCCCACTTTATTTAGCCTCCAATGAGTTATACAGCCTAAGTGACGCCGACAATAGATTTGTCTACTTACATATTATAAGCATAATATCCAGACGAATCCCGGACTGTTTGGACGGATTTTAGGTAATGCACATCCACACAGCCGTTTTCCTCTTTCCAACACTGTTCATCCTCCTCTTCGGAGAACGATACTCTCTCGTGATACTTTCTGCCCTTCGTTGACATATGGCCAGTAGTCACTCTTTCTACGGTCTCCTTTTTTGCTTCGAAGTCAGCACGTCCGTTTGGGCTTAGGAATGGAACCGGACGCACGCTTGCGTTCTCCGCAGGTAGCCTGCCGTCGGCTATTTCCCCGGGCCGGTGTACAACAGTGGGCTAGTTTGCATAAGTGAACTGAAAGGGATGTTGTAGTGGACCGCCCATTCACGTCAAATGAAAGCTCTTCAAGAACCGTTTTCATAATTACCACTGCCACCACCACAACTAGGCTTCACAACCGGTGAAGTGCTTGCCTTGAGTAAATCACCCAAACCTTGGAACTGAAAGATGTTCGCTTGCTTTCAATTATTGCTTCATTTTGATTATAAATCACAGAGACAGCTGAGTGAATACTAGTGCAGCACACTTACAGCAGTCTTATCTTCTTGAATAACTTCTAGAGTGGTTTGAATTGCTTATGAAAGTATGCATGCATTTAAACCCATTAGGCTATTGCTAGCTACATACAGTACTGTCTAATGGCTAAAATGTGCTACAACACATCACAATGTCCATGCAGTTGTGAATACAGAATTCCCAAACATGAGGTGCTGTTACATGAATTAACCATTAACCATTTGGCATACTGTACATGAAATATGCGCACAGTAAACACAAATGTAAAACCAAATTACTGGCCACCTTTGTATCCCTCTCTCAATCAGCCCCAGCCTGTACTCACTTTGATCTCAAGTGTGTGTGTGTGTGTGTTTATGTGTGTGTGTGTGTGTGCTTGTTAGTGTATAGGAGAGGTTTTTGCGTGAATATCAGGCCCACATTAAAACCACAACGTTACACCAACGGTATGCATTGAGTGTATAAAACATTAGAAACATACAGCAACTGTTGAGCGTGAAATACCCAGCAGTATTGCAGTTCTTGACACTCAAACTGGTGTGCCTGTCACCTATTACCATACCCTGTTCAAAGGCGCTTAAATCTTTTGTCTTGCCCATTCACCCTCTGAATGGCACACATACACAATCCATGTCTCAATTGTCTCAAGGCTTAAAAATCTGTATTTAACCGGTCTACTCCCCTTCCTCTACACTGATTGGGTTTAAAAAGTGACAATAAGGGATATTAGCTTTCACCTGGATTCACCTTGTTAGTCTGTTCCTAATGTTTTGTGCACTCAGTGTATATTTTCAGAGAAGAAAATAAAGGGTGAAAGAAAAGTCTTTATATGGCACTGTAAGCCTGAACATGGCGTGACAGGGGGATTTGTGAAACGTTTGGGTTAAATTACAATGTCGGTCATTTCAGATCCGTGGACAGCCCCAATGAGTACCAGATTGGCTATTTCAGCACCATGGACAGCACAGTGTACTATAGTACCGTGTTGGCTACCATTTCAGTACCATGGACAGCTTTGCTCACCACGTCTGATCATTTCAGAACGCTGGACAGCTCCGCTCAACACACCTGGTCATTTCAGGACACTGGACAGCTCCGCTCACCACATCTGGACATTTCAGGACCCTGGACAGCTCCGCTCACCACATTTGGACATGTCAGAACCCTGGACAGCTTCGCTCACCACTTTTGGAAATTTCAGAACCCTGGACAGCTCCGTTCACCACATCTAGTCATTTCAGAACCCTGGACAGCGCCGCTCACAACATCTAGTCATTTCAGAACCCTGGACAGCTCCGTTCACCATGTCTAGTCATTTCAGAACCCTGAACAGCTCCGTTCACCACATATAGTAATTTCAGAACATTCTGCTCAAAACAGCAGCATGCTCACCAAGAACAGCACTGCAGCATTGCTCACTCAGCACACCTGTACACCTGAGCAGCATTTGTCTGCCCATTCAGATCATATGGTACAAAGCGACTTTTTCGTTTATCTCAATTCAACCCCAAGGGGTTAGAGGAGATATTCACTTGCGTGTAGCAGGTGTCTGTCTTTGGAAATATAAACTTTTCCAGTTTTGCAGCATAGTGCAGATGGTACCACTGCTAAAATATTCAGGGGATTCAAATCAATGTACTGGGTTTGAATTAATATGCAACCGCATGCCTCATTAATATACCAATGTCAGGTAATCAGTTCATATTATGAACAGTCATAATGCACTAGAAGGTTGCTTAGAAGTAGGAGTAGCAGAAGAGAAGTAGGAGTAGCAAAAGAGAATGTGGCAATGGAGAGCTGCCACTCCCAGATCAACCTCTATGTTGTGTCTTCTGATGAGGACAAAGAACACAACGGGGCACCGGAGGAGTCCAGGGCGTTGCAGGGCAGGAAGAGGAAGAGGAAGATCGACATCCTTTAGCGTATTCCTGGCTCCTCGTGCATCAGCGCCAGCAGAGGACTCACTGTGGGCACACATTTGGCACGCCAAGTTGGCATTCTCATTCAAATCTTTCAGCCAATGCTGCCAACTGGATTGAAGTTGGTGGACAATATGAATGGACTAGGCAGAAGGTGCTTTGGGTAACGGATGACCGGAGATTAGCTATATGTTCAGACAGACGTTGTACGGCCTCACTTAGCTCACTGCAGTTTATGGAAAGTATTTGCTGTCCTACCCTCAGCTGGTAAAAATGCACCAGCAATAATGATCTATCAATCATACGAGCTATAGTAGCCTAAATCTAAATATCACTTCTCACATGTACAGTCATGCATGCTCCATAGGACCCCAGTGAGTGTGATAACTCAAGGTCTGTCCAGACCGTTTGAACACTAGAACGCTGATGTTACCGACCAACCGGTAACCAGCCTGTCCTTTGGGCTTTAGTTTCCATTAACATGATTAGCACGTCCCTCTGTGCTCCCTCTAACAATAGGGGCTGTTAGCCAATAAGCAGAGAGACAGCCTGTGGCATAGTCAGACCTCTATTGAGTGATGTGCTGAGGCAATGGAGGAGTTCACTAGAGGGATTGAATGGTACAGCTACTCTATCAATACCCATCACAGTGTGTGGCCCACTTGGCACAAGAAGCTCTGTGCATCTGTGCTTGAAGTGCAGAAGACGTCTCAGTTAGAAAGAACAAACTCTTTTTGGGCTGAACGACGTGGGGAGAGTGCTTGGTCTTCTACCATTGAAGACTTGTGCTCTGTATGACAGAGTTGGTGGAGTTTTGATGGCCTCAAAACAAGTTCTCATTGAGAACAGGTGAACTGTAGTGTTTTGTATTAGAGAGATGCTTGATCAACCTGTTGGGTTACGGACTTGTACCAGCAATATGTTGCGTCTTGGAAGTCTTAGATCACAGTGACTGGTGCAAAGCAGGAGCCAAATTTGTAGCAGGGATATCAAAATGAATTTGAATGAGACTGCCAAAATGCTAAATCAAGTGTCAACTCCCTCCATTCAGATGAGTAAATGCAGTGACTATTTCACCATTGGCTGGCATTGCTTGATGAGAGTTTATACTGCCAGTGTGACCCACCGTGTTTCTAACCCTGGTCTCCTTTGTACCACAAGACTGTGTTAGCCCGCTGAGCTAAGCATAACTTTTATTCTTACCTGTAAAAGTAGGAATACATTTTTCTCCTCTTACTCTGAGATGTGTTACACATATGGGACTGGGGAGAGTGAGGCATGACTCTGTAGCTGGAATTAGATTTATCCAGTTGAGTAAAAAAAAGAAAGAATTGCCCATTGGCTGCATGTGGTGCTAACCTCCAGATAACCTCTAGGTACACCAATCATATTTGTAATTCTGTTTGGGAGATGGAGATAGATAATTTGATTATTCATCTGAAAAGCTGTTATGATATACAGCATGTACCAAATTAGTACATTGAGAAATGTGTTGCATTCCGAATATTATATAGGCCTAAATTGTTATCACATGTTCGTGAAAAAGGCAATCAATTGACCTTGTTCAGGGCTGTCTAAATATCTAACAATTGACACAGAAAACCATGGAAGTCATATTTTAGCTATATTAACTTTTAGCATTATAGCATTTAGCATTACATTTAAGTATATTTAATATCATTTATTTGTATCCTTTTGATCCAGACAGGCTGTGACAGTGTTAGAAGACAGCCTCCCTATGGACTAGCAGCTGTGAGCTCAAGAGATAAATCAAGGTCATGATAATAGTACTGTACACTTGGGTGTCTTGAGTGTCTATACTGTTTTATTAACCAGATCTGTCACTCTTCATGTGGTCGGTCATTCTTCCTTGGGAAAGAGGTCTTCTGACCTCAGTGCGACTACCTAGCTAAAGGGGCAGTTGATACATAATAAAAAAATAAAAACGTATAAATGAATGATATGTACCCATTGATTCTCAAAGAATGCGCTTAGTGTCATAAATCAAACAAAATATAAGCGTGTTTTACTCCAATGTTTGTACGTTTAAACAAGCACTATAGCCTCAAAACATGGTTAAAACTAATTTGGATATCAGGTAAGGAAAGGTAAAGTAAAGGGGGATACTAGTCAGTTGTACAACTGAATGCATTCAACTGAAATGCGTCTTGTGCATTTAACCCAACCCCTCTGAATCATGGATGGTCAGTCCTTGCATCCATAGCTCTTTCTATGAATTTGAAAGCGGTTATATTTCTCCAGCCTCATCCCTCAGATTTTTTCAGAAACAGGGGTGGGGATGGGCTTTGTTATTGTTTCAATTGCTAATTGCCGCTTTAAGTAAAAAGACTCTTCAAAAGACGAAAAGAGAATTAGACATTATAAAGACAAAGATTTTAACCCCTTAGAGTCGATTGACAGAGATTTTTTTGCATGGGCTGCATCTCAATCCACTGCATCCACTGATGTCGGCCTTCTGCACCTGAGGTTTGTCAGACCCATGCACCTGTTTGTCAGACCAGGAAACATCCCGAAAATCGGTCTTCTCACGAAAATGTCTGTAGCATCCAAACTGTTTGGCCTATAAACCCACAACCCCCACTGGACTCGTCTGAAGTCGGTACTGCCGATGTGCCAATTTCTGTCTGAAGCGTCCGAACCGTTTGAACTACAAACTAATATAAACCCCTTATGGAAAGGGGATACTCTCACAAAGCCTAGTCGTTGTTGTTGTGCGTGGTGTAAAAGCTGAATAGGTAGTGAGAAATGGGTGAAATTGAAAGCATTTCTACACCCTCCCCCCCATATCGCCTAATCTCTGTGTCCAATATCTCTGCCCATGGCATTTGTTACTGTAAGAAAAGTGTCAGTGTAATTGCCCACTGCTTGTGGGCATTTTACATTGTCCACACACACACACACACACACACACACACACACACACACACACACACACACACACACACACACACACACACACACACACACACACACACACACACACACACACACACACACACACACACACACACACACACACACACACACACACTACTCCCCCATAGGATTCTGGTCAAAAGCAGTGCACTGTAAAGGGGAAAGGGGATGCCATTTGGTACGCAGTCAGAGCCTCAGACCGCAGCTGTAGATTCTACCATGTGGGCTGTGTTATTCATCTAAATAGGTTTATTAAAGGCTTGGCCCCTGTCTGCTGCAGTCCTGTCTTCCAAGGCTCTGGGAGCAATACTCTATGGTTAGTGCTTATATTATATTATGATAGCAAGGTGGTCACCGAAGCAACACATTGGCTCTGATGTGACTAAGCTTAACACCAGGGTCAATTCCTTTTTTCAATATGGTCATTTTCAGGAAGTGAATTGATATTATCTTCACAGAACATAATGGGCTATTTTCAATTCAGGAAGTGAATTTCGATTGGAATTGTCTCCACCCTGCTATACACCATGAAGTTGGTTATCTACCGGTATGACTAGCATTTAGCATAGTACATTTTTAAGTATTTGTGTTACTGAGCTACACTCTATGGTTACTATAGTTAGTCTGTGGTGAGTTTAGTAATAAAGTTTAGTAACTTTATTCTCCTATTTGTTTAAAATGCAATTTTGTTACTGTGGTACATTGGAAAATAAAAGTTCATTCGAAAATAAAACAACACCAACGCTTCTCTGTCATGTTTCAAACCAGTGACAGTTGGCTCAAGTTCTTTCAACCACATTCATCTCTCTACTACGCCTGTCTGCCTCTCTCTCTCTCTCTCTCTCTCTCTCTCTCTCTCTCTCTCTCTCTCTCTCTCCCTCTGTCTGTCTGTCTGTCTTGACCAACTTTGCTAGCAAACTTGCAACATTGTATCAACTGGGTCCAGCCCACCTCACAGTTTCCTGTGCTGCTGAGCTCGGGACAGAGACAACTGTAGGCGATTTCCATCCCGTATTTCAGCCCCTTTTCAGGTTTCTTGACTTTTCTTTTAACAAAAAAAGGTACATTTGTCAACAAGACACATCAGTGTAGGCCTAGTAACAATCGGCGAATGTCATTCCACTTTCTGGTGTTTTGTAACAGATGTCTCTTTCCCTTCATCAGTGCACTGTGTGGATGCTGGAATTATTGGAGTGGACGGAAGTGCGCAGGTAGCCTACTTTTGACTGGCTGTGTACATGCCACATTAAAGGTAATACATGTTTACCATTCAAATACATGTCTTTACTATTAGGCCCATAAAAAACGTTGGCCCATAAAAAATAGAAAGTCCTGTGTAAAAAATAGAGACCCCCTGAATGTCACGGTATAATTCACACACTGGGGGTACTGATGAGGTCACAGGTATAGATAGTTAACCATCATGCATAGTCCATGAACAGAACAGAACAGAACAGAACAGAAGAGAGATCCAGCTAACCAGTTTTGGAGACACACACACACACAAGACCTTACACACACACACACACACACACACACACACACACAAACGCAAACACACACACACACACACACACACACACACACACACACACACACACACACACACACACACACACACACACACACACACACACACACACACACACACACACACACACACAGAGAGAGATCCAGCTAACTCTTTCTGGACACACACACACACGCAAATAGGTTCCCCAGACTTCCATTTGCCTGGGTAATGGTACGTTTACTTTCAGATAATGATATTCCTGGGTCTAGGTCCGTACTGTATGTTCACTGATTGCTTAGGGTGTGTGTTGTCAAGTTTGATAAGTCGGATCCCTCCATCTGGGTGAATCAGCTGATAGTTAGAGAGGGAGATGGGCAGTCTCAGATGTTTGAAGCCCTGTATATTTGAAAGAGTGTGTGTGTGTGTGTGTGGCTACCTCATTACAGATGCAAAGGCACCCAATCACAGATTTAATAAGCCTGAAAGCTAAGGGGCGGTTCAATTATTAAATTATGCAAATTGTCCAAAGCAAGACCTTTGATATCATAACGTAGTAATACCATAAACATGTCAAGTTCTTGAGAGCAGGGAATTCTACCACTGCATGCAGGTAACTGCCAAAATAAAGGAAACACCAGAATAAAGTGTCTTACTGTAATAGGGCATTGGGTCACCACGAGCCAGAACAGCTTCAATGCACCTTGGCATAGATTCTACAAGTGTCTGGAACTCTATTGGAGTGATGCAACACCATTCTTCCATGAGAAATTCCATAATTTGGTGTTGTAAAACGCTGTATCAGGCGCTGCTCCAGAATATCCCATTAATGTTAAATTGGGTTGAAATTTGTTGGCAGACAACTATGGCATTTGGTTTACATCTTTTTCATGCTCATCAAACCATTCAGTGACCACTGTGGATGGGGCTATTGTCATCCTATGGGGGCATGACCATGGTAGCTAAAATAATGGCCAAAATAATGGCCTGCCAAGCATTTCTATACATGATCCTAAGCATGATGGGATTTGTGTGGAAGCATTTGCTTTCAATATACTTTGCATCCCTCATTTACTCAAGTTTTTATTTTATTTTGGTTGTTACCTGTACATGCACTTATCTATTCCGTCATGTATGATGCATAGACTGACAAAAGGTTGCTTATGCTGCCTAAAGGCCAGCTAAAAGGATTGCAAACTCCATGATTGCTTTATATGAAGAAATGTAAATCTGACAGAATAACCCTCATACAGCCACTGTATATCAGACATTGACCCTTGAAAGTACAATCTGTGATATTTACGGCCATTTTTTGTCATTTAAAAATAACAATGTATTGATTCTTGAGGAAAATCCCTTCTAAATGCTTAATTAGCTTAGTACTACTGTCTAATACCTAAATTGTAACCCATGTTATAGGATAAGGATGTTTCACGCCAGTGTTAATTAACAACGTCTTTGTAATCAAACCATGTATAGATAGCTTCAACATACAGGTACAAAACATTAAGAACACCTTCCTAATATTGAGTTGCACCCCCCCCCCCCCCCCTCTTTTGCCCTCAGAATAGTCTCAATTTGTCGGGGCATGAACTCTATCAGGTGTCGAAAGCGTTCCACAGGGATGCTGGCCCATGTTGAATCTAATGTTTCCTACAGTTTCCCAAGTTGGCTGGATGTCCTTTGGGTGGTGGACCATTCTTGATACACACAGGAAACTGTTGAGCATGAAAAACCCAGTAGTGTTGCAGTTCTTAACACAAGCCGATGCACCTGGCACCTACTACCGTACCCCCTTTGAATGGCACACATACACAACCCATGTCTCAATTGTCTCAAGGTTTAAAAATCCTTCTTTAACCTGTCTCCTCCTCTTCATCTACACTGATTGAAGTGGATTTAACATCAATAAGGGATCATAGCTTTCACCTGGTCAGCCTATGTCATGGAAAGAGCAGGTGTTCCTAATATTTTGTACACTCAGTGTATGTAATCAACAATACTTTAATATAATATAATATGGTTACAATTCTCCTGCTCCATCCTTCAGCTTTATAGCAAAACGCGTGACGGGGCTGCCGTTTCGCTGAAAAACTAATTAAGGATTGTGGCATTAAGGTCCCTGGTCTGAAATGAATCAATCAAGCTGCAAGGTTCAATTTTCTTGCACCCTCTAGTGGGCTCATGCAGTAATGGGGGAATCTTAAACCCAGGGGTGTGTACAGTTCAATTCAACTTTGTGAATGTTATTGATAGTAGTGTACAGTGTGTGACAGTGTGTGTCAGTCAGTGAGGAGAGAGTGATAGTCCTGGTTCTCCTTTGCTGGCCATATGTTTGACAGAGTAGCCCCCTACATAGCCTTGGTAGAAACATGGAGCCCCTACATAGCCCTGGAAGAAAATAGAGGTTTAGAGGTGCCATTCATGACAACAACGCAAAATAGGTTTTTATGAACTTGACTTTGCATGTATGGATAATGGCCTGAAGGCAAAGCTGCCATGACTTGTGCACCTCTCTTATGAGGTACCATATAGTTTTCCTGCCAACAGGAAGTCTCACCAAAGCCCTTTGTTGGTAGACAACACCCCACGATAATGATACATGAATTCAAGTACAGGGAGAGTTAGTAGAAACTGCCAAGGATGTAGTGGGGCTTAAACAAACAAACAAACTTTTTTCAGTATTCCCAACCCGGTATAAGGCTTATTAGGTTTTGCTGTACACAGTTATGTAAGAACAGTTTGGGAATCACTGCTAGGACCCAATAGCTGAGTACAAAAGTGCTGAATTGTGATTGTCGACCTGGGGAGAGCTTGTGGGCTATGTGCCTGGCTGGCTGCCTCGTGCCTTGATGGTCTTATCGCACATCAGCCCCGGCAGCCCAGGCAGGTTGGGTCTACAATCAGTCTTGGCTCTTTGTCAGCCATGACAGGCGCTACACTGATGCAGATAGATGCAGGAGAGGAGAGGAAGGCAGCAGAGCAGCACTTACTACAGAGCAAGGTGGAGGAGACACAGACATCTTTCTCAAGGACTGGGGCGGCAGACAAGGCATGTTATTATTATATTGCTTTGTCTATATGAGGTGTTCAGCCAATTACAATTTTATTTAATGCTCTATTTAACCTACAGTTCACTACACTTCCACAGTAAAAATAAATAATATAGAAAGTTATTACCTTATTAACTATCACACATCCAAATTAGTTCAGTTAGTACAACAAGTCAATCAGTAAGTCACTCAATAACTTGAATGGACACCATGTACAATATTAATGGTTCAGAAGAGTTCTAAATAAATACTGCAGTCGCTGTGTGGTCCTTCTATAAACAGCCCTATTCTGAGTCTGAGCCTGGCAGGCTAGAAACAACACTGAAAGTGGATTTATGTTTTCAAAGCTGTCAAACTGACATTTAAATAAACGTTTTGTTGTGTTCTTTAGGAAGAGCATTGAATCACCCTAGAAACAAGTCTGTTGTGCTGTGCTAACAAGAACATGTGAAGCTAGAGGTTTAACACAAATACTGCAAGGACAGAAACTGTTAATGTCTTGCACTAATAATGAAATATTTATTGATATATCAGGCAGCGCTAGTATTGTCCCACATGAAACAGAACTTTGTCTGGACCATAATTGGAAATTCTTCCTAGAAGTATATAAACAACCAAACAAAGCAACAAAAGGGGAACAGCTAGTTAATCCACATCCGCCCCATGTCTCCAACGGTTTGTTTCTCACTGTCTATTACTCATGCAATTTCAAATCTGAAACAGCGTCCCAAATGGCACCCTATCCTCTATACACTGTATTACTGTTGACCAGAGCCCTATGGGTTCTTTACAGTGTACAGCATTGTGTACAGCATTGCATACATAGGCTACTGCTAAGACAGCGATGCAGTGACAGAGTTCAGGAGGTGGCCTGAATGCAAAGTGGATTGTTTGGGTAGGACATAAATAATATACAATTTATATTCCCACAAAGCTTTGGAACGTTTCACGACACACAAACCTGTTCCTTTGTCTTAGGTCTTATTGTGCCTTGAAATGCTCCTCGGAAGTAGGAAAAATAACCAGTTGAACGACCCTCCCAGGTCAGATTTGGAGATGATACCACACTTTGAGTTGTGACGTTTCATCACTGACCTTTCACCTTTTCAAGCGAAAGATGATCAAGCAAAATCAATGTCGACATCGTCAAATGTATCTATGCAGATAATGTGGCTGGTTTGACCTTATTGTCAGTGTTAAGCAAGCTAGCTAACTTTATTATTATCAAGCAACATTTTAGCTATCTAGCTAGCTAAAATCTAATCGACTTCAAAAGCTGTTTTCTATTCATCCTGCCAAAGAAAATTTTATTTTAATGAGAATGAAGGCCAGTTCAATTAATGTGGACATCCTCTGGAGACCATTCTGCTGGGAAAAGGCTAAAAGGACCATTACTCCTGGCTGATGTGTCTAACACTGCTTTAGCTACATGTATGAAATGTACCTGTCCAGAGACAGAGCGGGTAATATGATAGGTTGATAAGTACAAAAATACAGACAAAATACAGCTGTCAACACCACACGAAAATAAATGTCACTCAGACAAATAAATAAATACCTGACTCTCAGGAAGAGAAGAGGGCACAAACAGGGAAACAATGAGTGAGGAGACAGAGGGACCTATATACACACATAATGACAAATGGGAACCAGGTGTGATGATGGAGACAAAACAAAAACCAGACCAGGAATTAATTGGGGCGGTGGCAGCTAGAAGGCCGGTGACGTCGAACGCTGAAAGCGCAGCACACCAGAGGGAGGCGCAGGTGCAGATGGAGACGTGACAGGGAGTAACGGATTACATGTGACGGTAACTTTAACCCGTTAGGTTACCAGCAAAAATATTGTAATCAGATTACAGATGCTTTTGAAAAACTAGATGATTACTTCGAGGATTACTTTTAAATTCAGAAAGGATATTTGCGGAAAACAAAATCTTTGACACTTCTCTGTTTTCTCAATGACATTCAAATCAGCATTGAAAAAAAGGCTCAAATCTATCAAAAAAACATTGTCACGCAAACTAATGTAACTTAATAAGGAAATGAAATAAGAACATTGAAGAAGGTTGCGCATTGCTTCGAGACAACAGTTTGTTTGTAGGCCCTCAAAACATTTAGCAATCTGGAAGAGTCCATCATGAGGAAGTAGATATTTTCATTAGCATAAATTAGCATGCTGTCAGTGGGGGCTAAAGGGAAGACAAAAAATCGATCAAAAAAATAGTCACCCAAACTACTGTAACCTAATTGGCAGTCATGTTAAAATTTGAAATGAGAATGTTAAAGAATATTGCGCATTGCTTCGGGGCAACAGGTTGGTCAGTTTGTTCGTAGTGGCTCAAAACATTTAGCCATCTGTAAGAGTCCTTCATGATGAAGTAAATATAGGCATTAGCATAAATTAGCATGCTGTCAGTGAGCCCTAAAGGGAAGCTGTGTGCTGGAATGCCCTTGATAAAAGCTCTCAACCTGTCTTGCCTTAGTGAAATCCGCCAATATGCCGAGTCAGCTCAACAGCATGTCTCCTACATGGAACCCCTGAGATTGAATTAGGAAGCATAATTGAAAAGGACTGACATTAGCAACACCTTTCTTTATAAGTCCCCAGTCAGGAAAACTGTTTACTAATGAGCTTGAGAGAGTAGCTCTCTCCATACATTGAGAGAAAGACGGCCCAGGTAAATGAGTTATCGACTACCTCTTGAGGAGGCCATTTTGGAGAGTGAGTTGTTTGTTTACTGTACTTGGAGTTATATCAAAGGGAGAGAAACCTCTGTGGGTTCGTCGCTGTTTGGTGAGTGAGGCAGGGTGAAGACCTGGGTTCAAATACTATTTGAAACCTTTCAACCTGCATTGAGCATTTTCTCCAGCCTGCCTGGAGTGCCAGATAGGTGGGGTTTGAGGTTGTGGTACCATTGTATTGGTCCATTAAGACAAGCAAGCTCAATCAAGCACAGATAAAGTACTTACAATACACTTTTTTTTTTATAGTATGTGAACCCAGGTCTGGCAGTGTGTGACCTGAAACTGTGTGTGGCATATTTCTCTCAAAATTCCTGAAACAGCACACTGTACACCAGGGGTGTCAAACTCATTCCATGGAGGGTCTAGTGTATGCAAGTTTTTGGTTCTTCCTTTCAATTAGGTCCTAGACAACCAGGTGTGGGGAGTTCCTTACTACACTGAACAAAAATATAAACATGTAAAGTGTTGGTGTTTCATGAGCTGAAATAAAAGATCTGGTAAACAAATTTGTGCATACAATTTGAGAGAAATACATTTTGTGCGTAGAGAAAATGTTGGGGATGTTTTATTTTAGCTCAGGAAACATGGGACCAACACCTTACGTATTGCGTTTATATTTTTGTTCAGTGATTATTGGAAGGAAGGTAGGGGAAGATTCCAAACCTCCAGTGGCGACTCGCCATTAAGGGCATTGAGCCCCATATTTTAAGCTAAAATAAAGAAATAAAATAAAGTACTTTTCTTTTTTTTCTCGGGGTTGCCTGTTTTGCATGTAATTTTGGCATTAATACGTGTCACATATCAGTTTGCAAACAATGTAAAAAAAAAAAATGTAATTGAGTTAATGAAGCCGTATACATGATCTGTTTTTTGCTTTCTTGAGTAAGGCAGCTCCAAAATGCAGCTGTTTCAGCCTAGCTCAGTGCTTTCTGTGGTGGTGAGGCAGCCAGCGGAAAATACGGAGCGTAGGGGTTACTTATGTTCTCTAGTTGCGCTGTGATTGGTCATTGTTCTGTCACTCATGGAGACGCTATGTCAACGCCAAATCAAAGGGTAGAGCAAAAAAAATCCTTGGGTGCTGCCATAGAGTTACATTAGAAGTGCCCATCCAAGAAGACTCAAGGTCATTGGCCACAGATAAAATTACGTCAAATCACATTATATCTACAGTAGCTTTGATTGGACTCATCATGTAAACTGTCATACTTTAAAAATCCTAGCTACAGTCATCATCATGAATCAAGTCGACAATCTACTGGCAAATCCTTTATAATCCTTGTCATATGAAATAATGAAGAGAAATTATAGATAAAACGTATCGGTGCTCATCGGCCATAAACATTACACAACAAGTTGGAAATTGCAAATTCAACAATGAGTGGTTTGGAAGGAATTAGTGGCTAACTGCAAGCATTGCAAAGCAAACACTAGCCAGCTATTTTTTTTTACCTTTATTTTACTAGGCAAGTCAGTTAAGAACAAATTCTTATTTACAATGACAGCCTAGGAACAGTGGGTTAACTGCCTTGTTCAGGGGCAGAACGACAGATTTTTACCTTGTCAGCTCTGGGATTCGATCCTGCAACCTTCCAGTTACAGGCCTAACACTCTAACCACTAGGCTACCTGCCACCCAATTCAGCTATTAAGTCTGGGTTTAAGGGTCTCTTTTCCAAGCTTAAAATTATAAACATTCAACATTGGCCATGCTGTCAATCCAGCATGATTTCTGCTGCGCTCAAAAAAACTGTTAACTCAAAACTGGGAAATATGACTTCAGTGAGTTCAAGGCAACTGGGAACTTGAGGAAAAAACGAGCTCTGACTGGGAAAATACGTTTTGAACAGTCATCCAACTTGGGCCTCTTTCTAGAGCTACGACCTGAAGATCACTGACGTCACCATGATTCGACCTTGTTTTTTCCCAGTTCCCAGTTGTCTTGAAAGCACCATACATCCAGAGAATGCCAGACTTGGATGACAAAGTTTGATGACAAAATTTGCCCACAAAGACCACAGCACAACAAGGTGAATCCAAAAATGTGTTGTATGCTGCTGCATAAATTATGTAATATGCCAGGGAGATATGTATACTGCAGCTAAGAATGTAATACTAAGTGTATGTTGTGTAGTAAGCTGTTAGTAGCCCATGTGCCTCACCCTAATAATTAATTTCGCCTACTGTTCCGACTTGGTGGTGTTTTAGAGAAATGTAATCATCAAATATTTTAAGAGCTTTCATTGTCTGCTTATATGCCCCCTTTATTTATCATACTGTTCTGACTTGGTGTACAGGGAGAACACTGTAGGAACGGCCCATGTTCTGAATTCTGTCGCTGTATATTTCAAAAGTGCTGAACAAATAGTTATATTGATTACGTCCGTCCAAGGTCACTCATTAATGTCTTCATCGAAATTACATATTGCCTCTTATACACTTGTCGTCCCCTTATGCCATAGTTTGTACATCTCAATTGCCAGTAGATACCACATTTGTTTAAGCAAGTCAGCCATATCAGCTATGTTTTTTAAAAAGGCAGTAAATGAGGCTGAATTAACTGTTTCGCTGCCAGACAAGGCTCCGCTGATAGCCAGGTGTAGCAGTGTTAAGTTGTTGGGACTGCTGTTGGGACTCTTCTGTTGGGACAGCTTTATGTAGGCCCTGACTGTCTGTGTTTTGTAGTGGCCTTGCTGGCATGCATCCCCCCAAAAACAATTTTGTCTGCCCTACCAAGATTTAAATGCTAAAATCGCCACCGACCCTCTTTATCCATGCATTCACTCTCTTGGTGTTGGGTGATGGGTGTATCCATCTGAAACTCGAATGTGAATGTGTCTCAAGTCGTTGCCCGAGGAAGGATGGTTTTGGAGTGAATAACATTGTAAAGGACGTTAATAGATTAGTCTGTTTGGTCAATATGTTAATTGCTTTCATCAACAATGCTGCTGGACAATGCTAATGTGTCCCATGGCACATCTCTTAACTGGACAGCTGGTCAATGTTGTCAAATGTCAACACCTAGCGAAGGTTTGACCAAAAACATTCCATTAGGATTGTCTGCTATGTTACAGTATAGTGCTTTACAGAAACCCCTTTAACACTATAGTGTGAAAAGGGTTCAGAAAAGGTTTTACATATTCTCAGGTCCCTGGAGAATGATTATTATCTATAATCAAAATCTGGAGCACATATCATTGCATGCAGAGGTCACCAGACAGTGCGTGGCTCAGCTTATACTCCCTTCTTTAGCGTAAAGCAGCTTCTGTAAAGCAAAATGTGTACAGTACAATGGATGAGTGATCTCTGAACTGAACTGGTGGATTACTGTGGAGAACTGTGAAGGGTTTATCAGTGGAGTTGGGAGTTTGTAAAGCATGCGCCAGGGCTCTGTCTCGAAACACAAAACCCTGGATCACACTCCGGGTTTCACTCCAGTGAATGAGGTGAATGCAGTATCCATGGAAGAATACTGATGTTCGTTTCTCAGCTTTAAAGCAGCTTTGTGCTAGCTTCTTGTTCCTGGTCTGATCAAAAAAGCTGTCTACAAAGGTAATTGTTAATGCTATCCTTACCTAGCAACACAGGAGTCTGCTAGGGAATGGGAGGAAGGATGAATTTCCCTTTGACTCCTGAGAGGAAACACTGGCAGTAAATGATGGTGATAATGATAAAGGTATCCCAAAGGGAGCATATCTTGTTTTTATTTTATTTGGACAGACACAGTGGTGAGTGACAGGAAAGGAGAAGTACAGACCTGGCAGACAGGTGTGCTAGAGGCACAAGCCCAGACCAGACCAGCCCTGGCTACCAAAGGGACCATAGTTGTTTTCAGTTATTTTAACAGGCAGCGGGTGTATGTGTGTATCATAGTAAACAAACTAAATCAAGGAAAACTGTTTTCACTTGTTATCTCAGAGCCTGGGGTTTTGAATGAACTAAGGATTTTTTTTCACTGATCGACAAAGCCTACTTCTAGCTTATGGAGAAGATCCCTTGTTTGGGTCTGTGGGTTTCAAGAGGTTGGATCTGGTTCTCAAGAGGTTGGATCTGGTTCTCTAGAGGTTGGGTCTGGTTCTGAAGTGGTTGGGTAATTTCATAAACACCAGTAAACGACTGGGAAGAATCCACTTGAACGGCCCTCCAACTGGTAATTACTAGTGGGGAAACTCGTCTGTCCTCCTGAGCTCCTCGTTTCCCACTTTCTCCTCTCTGATGTCGCTTGTCAACAGAAAAGACAGCAAGCATGGCGGCATCTTCAGCAGTTGTTGTTTATGATAAGTGGTAAATAAAAATTGGTTGGTTGATTCAAAATGTATTCTGTTAATCTTCCTTTTGATTTAAAAAGCAGATCTGGATATACTTTTAACGGGCAGAAAAATAACAAAACAATCACAAGCCTTCTATTGACCTCCATGTTGGATGTTATTTCCAAGTTGAATGCACCCAACTCGTATTTACGACTTCACAACTGGTAATTATCAATTTCCCACTTGGTTATAAATGCAGCATACACAGTGCATTCGGAAAGTATTCAGACGCCTTGACTTTTTCCAAATTTGTCCTTATTCTAAAATTTATTAAATTAATTGTTTTCCTCATCAATCTACACACAATACAGCACAATGACAAAGTGAAAAAAGTTTTTTAGAAACTTTTGCAAATGTATTAAAAATAAAAAACAGAAATACCCGATTTACAGAAGTATTCAGACCCTTTGCTATGAGACTCGAAATTGAGCTCAGATGCATCCTCTTTCCATTGACCATCCTTGAGATGTTTCTACAACTTCATTGGAGTCCACCTGTGGTAGATTAAATTGACTGGAAATTATTTGGAAAGGCACACACCTGTCTAACCAAGCCATGAGGTCGAAGGAATTGTCCGTAGAGCTCCGAGACAGAATTGCGTCGAGGCACAGACATAGAGTTCCTCTGTGAAGATGGGAGAACCTTCCAGAAGAACAACCATCTCTGCAGCACTCCACCAATCAGGCCTTTATGGTAAAGTGACCAGACGGAAGCCACTCCTCAGTAAAAGGCACATGACAGCCCGTTTGGAGTTTGCCAAAAAGCACCTAAAGACTCTCAGACCATGAGAAAGAAGATTCTCTGTTTTGATTAAACCAAGATTGAACCTGGCACCATCCCTTTAGGGAAGCATGGTGGTTGCAACATCACACTGTGGGAATGTTTTTCAGTTGCAGGGACTGGGAGAATAGTCAGGCTCAAGTGAAAAATGAATGGAGCAAAGTACAGAGAGATCCTTGATGAAAACCTGCTCCAGAGCGCTCAGGACCAAAGACTATGGCGAAGGTTCCCCTCCAATAGGACAACGACCCTAAGCACACAGCCAAAACAACGCAGGAGTGTCCTTGAGTGTCCCAGCCAGAGCCAAGACTTGAACCTGATCGAACATCTCTGGAGAGACCTGAAAGTAGCTTTGCAGCGACGCTCCCCATCCAACCTGACAGAGCTTGAGAGGATCTGCAGAGAAGAATGAGAGAAACTCCCCATATACAGGTGTGCCAAGCTTGTTGCATCATACCCAAGAAGACTCAAGGCTTTAATCTCTGCCAAAGGTGCTTCAACAAAGTACTGAGTAAAGGGTCATTTGCAAAAAAATCTAAAAACCTGTTTTTACTTTGTCATTATGGAGTATTTTGTGTAGATTGATGAGGGAAAAAACTATTTAATCAATTTTAGATTAAGGCTGTAGCTTAACAAAATGTGGAAAAAGTCAAGTGGTCTGAATACTTTCCGAATGCACTGTATCTCTGTCCATTAAACCCTAAATAAGTGTATTATGAACTTGTGTAGTAATATGCTACAAATGATTTGTTGACAATTACTTTTCTGTGTGTCCACCCTTCACTGATACAATCTGACAATCCTTTACAGATGCAATCCATTACTATAATGCCTATCTCTGAAACTCAAGAGAACATGTGTGCAGAAGAAGTGGGAAGGTTGGTGAGGTTATGAGAGAAATGTGAAGAGAGCAATAGTGTAGCAGTGCTTGCAATAGGGCTTTGATAAAGGAGCTTGCTCCGAAACTTGTCAGCAATAAACATCAATAAAGGGAATTAAGCTACCTTCCTGAACCTTATTTTACTGAAGGTGAAACAGATGTTGAGAGTTTCTCCACAGTTAGTCATAATCAGATGGCCAGGAAGCAGGGTGGGGTAAAAGGGAGGGGTAAAAGGAAGGGGAGGTGTTGACCAGGAAGCAGGGTGGGTTAGTAGGCCGCGGAGATGTTGATCATAATATCATTCAGCTTCTGTCACTGCCACAGGAAAACGCCAAGAGGACACAGGAGACACAAGCTGCGATGACACACAGAAATGTTTTGTCTGTAACTCTGTCCTGCCTTGAATTACCTTGGTAACTTTAGAATGCTGCCTATTCATAGGTTGCACCTCCGTCACTCGGTCGCGTCATGCCATTGTTCTGAACGTTCTCAAGCCGCCCTCTACCGGCGGCGCCATAGTGGTGCCATAAAGTGGTGATAAGCCCATTTGTTCTGGCTAACTACTGTTTCGTCTAAATTACATTATAGTGCCTAGAAATACGATGAGTCAAATATTTCGTAGGAAACAACTTTGCCAGCATTATCATGTTGTCAAATGTTGTATTGACAGATGGCAATGTTAGTCATTAGCTAGTCAAGTTCGTCAAAAATAGCTAGCAATGCTAACGTTAGCTATCTAAAATCCTGTGGTCTTCCCTTTATCTTAGCTAGCTAGCTAACATTATACTGCATCTACAGTCAATACTTTCAAACAAAGAATAGGTCTTGATTGAATGTGTTGAATGAAAATACACATTTTCTACCTCCACAATGCCAGCTAGATTTTATGTGATCCTGCTTGGGTTGATCTTAAAACAGACTTGTGAGCAAGCATCTATGTAAATGTGTCTTTCTTTAAAATGTGAACTTCAGATGATGCTGTGGTAAACCTGTATCTACCTCTAAGCTCTGTGAATCTATATTATCACAATACCTCCATGTTCACCTGTCCACTTTTATCAGTTTTTACAGGCCCATTGTTTTGCCAGGGAATCAAAGCAGTCTGGCTTCAATAAAAGCCCCCTCACTCTCTTCTGATCTTCAGAAGCTGCCAGCGTCATACTTCAAAGCCAAAACAGACGCAGAAGTGCTGGCCATAATCATATTAGCATAGCATGTGATACAAGACAGACAGTGTGGATGAAATGTTTGTTTTGTCTCGGAGGTGGGGGACTCTTATTCAGTGATGGCAAAAACAACTATAAATCCTCCAAATCATGAAGATGATAGGTCAAAACATGAGCCAAGAGAAAGAAATCATAAGAATATACAGAAAGATGATCTCTTGCCTAAAGACTTTTATCAAGGCATCACCCGGTCGCTTGGTTTTGGCTACTAACTAAGACATGTTGTTCTTCAAAAGGGTCTAATGCTGCAAGATAGAAAGATCTGGTGCTGCTGCATGTTTACATTACTTTAATGGCCATCACTCCTGAGGAAGCATAAAGCCACTGACGACGACTCTCCATCGCATTCTGCTCCAGGTAGTCTTCTCAAGCTCGTTCCAGCCCCATACTGCTTTTCTTAGTATTTTTCTTAGTAGCACCTGTCCCTACCTTCACATTTTCATGGCAAATCTACGTATATATTGTATCAAAATATTAGATTAATCTAATCTTATAGATGTTACATTCCTAGTCTTGATAAGACTTTTGGAACTTCCAGAGAAATCATTACTATTTTGTCAAAGGAAGACTACAACAACCAACTCTGACATGGGTGGTAAGCTCTGACATTAAACTCAAAGGCACACTGGGAAATATGCAGATAAGGCATCAACAGCACAATATGGTGTATGTAAATGTTCTTTAACATTTGCTACCTCATGTTTTATTACTTGTGTTCATTCACCTGCATTTACAAGAGGGACTAGATGTACATTTTGGAAAAACACAAATCCCGGGGAATAGAAACATGGGCTACATTTAGAATGAAGGAAACGTAGCAAACATTGAAGTACACAGAAACAGTGCTGTTTTGATGGCAGCTGAGAGGGCGATTGGGTACAGCACAGGTGTCAAACTCATTCCACGTAGGGTCGAGTGCCTGCAGGTTTGTACTCGATTGACAAATTAAGGCCACTAATTATACTGAACAAAAATGTAAACGCAACATGCAACAATTTATAGTTCATATGAGTCAAGTGAAATCAATTAATTGGGCCCTAAGCTATAGATTTCACATGACTGGCAATATACTGTAGATATGCATCTATTAGTCACAGATACCTTCAAAAAAATGTGACAAAAAAAAGGATCTCGTCACAGTGTTTTTGTGCATTCAAATTGCCATTGATAAAATGTGATTGTGTTCGTTGTCCGTAGTTTACAACGTTGACATCAGCAAACTGTTCGCCCACACAATGCCATACATGTGGTCTGTGGTTGTGAGGCCGGTTGGACGTACTGCCAAATTCTCTAAAACTACGTTGGTGGCAGCTTGTGGTAGATAAATGAACATTCAGTTCTCTGGCAACAGCTCTGGTGGACATTCCTGCAGTCAGCATGCCAATTGCACGCTCCCTCATAAGCTACGGACAACAAACCAAATTGCATTTTATCGATGGAAATTTGAATGCACAGAAAAACCAAGGCCCTTGTGAGGCCCATTTCTTTTAAGGTATCTGTGGCCAATAGTTGCATATCTGTATTCCCAGTCATGTGAAATCCATAGATTAGGGCCTAATTAATTTATTTCAATTTGAACTAGTGAAATCAGTGAAATCTTTGAAATTGTTGAATGCTGAGTTTATATTTTTGTTCAGTACAGTTCCTAGCTCATAAATTTCCCATGCATTAGTGAGGATGATAAGAAGCGGTCTGACCAGCCATGCATTAGTGAGGAGAATAGGAAGCTCTCTGACCCACCATGCATTTGTGAGGAGGATAGGAAGCTCAACGACCCACCATCCATTATTGAGGAGGATAGGAAGCTCCACGACCCGCCATGCTTTAGTGAGGAGGATAGGAAGCTCTCTGACTCACCATGCATTAGTGAGGAGGATAGGAAGCTCTCTGACCCACCATGCATTAGTGAGGAGGATAGGAAGCTCAACGACCCACCATGCTTTAGTGAGGAGGATAGGAAGCTCTCCGACTCACCATGCATTAGTGTAATGATGAGGTTCTGGTATTGAGGAAATCAGGATGCAAGAGTGAAGATTACAATAGACAGAGATTTGATACAATATATTTTTAATTATACGGCACCGGATTCAACATAGCAAGCTGCACGTGTGTTGCCTCTTGCCATCAGAATGTGAGACAAAGGGAATGCAGTATCTTATATGTTCTACTGAGACACAAGATGTAGATGTAGATCTGGCACCAAGACTGACATGATGATGGATTACAATCTAAGAACTGTGGTCCCCTCAGGCTTCCTGACCCCCCATAGTGACATGATGATGGATTGAGCACATTCCAAGATCACGTGTAAACACGTCATATCAGTTAGTGAGGAGGATAGGAAGCTGTCTGACCCACCATGTATTAGTGAGGAGGATAGGAAGCTGTCTGACCCACCATGCACTAGTGAGGAGGATAGGAAGCTGTCTGACCCACCATGCATTAGTGAGGAGGATAGGAAGCTTTCTGACCCACCATGCATTAGTGAGAAGGATAGGAAGCTCTCTGTCCCACCATGCATTAGTGAGGAGGATAGGAAGCTCTCCAACACACCATGCGTTAGTGAAGAGGATAGGAAGCTATCTGACCCACCATGCATTTGTGAGGAGGAAAGGAAGCTGTCAGACCCACCATGCATTAGTGAGGAGGATAGGAAGCTGTCTGACCCACCATGCATTAGTGAGGAGGATAGGAAGCTCTCCAACCCACTATGCATTTGTGAGGAGGATGGGAAGTTCTCCAACCCATCATGCATTAGTGAGGAGGATAGGAGGCTCTCTGACCCAACATGCATTAGTGAGGAGGATAGGAAGCTGTCTGACCCACTATGCATTAGTGAGGAGAATAGGAAGCTCTCCAACCCACCATGCATTAGTGAGTTGGATAGGAAGCTGTCTGACTCACCATGCATTAGTAAGGAGGATAGGAATCTGTCTGACCCACCATGCATTAGTGAGGAGGATAGGAAGCTGTCTGACCCACCATGCATTAGTGAGGAGGATAGGAAGCTGTCTGACCCACCATGCATTAGTGAGGAGGATAGGAAGCTCTCCGGCCCACCATACATTAGTGAGGAGGATAGGAAGCTCTCCGACCCACCATGCATTAGTGAGGAGGATAGGAAGCTGTCTGACTATTTACTATTAGTATCCTCTCCCTCACTCACCTCTCCCACCACACCCTGCTACTTCCCATTTCCCCTGAGAAACACCTCCTGTTCCTCTAAAATTGGGGCAGATGTACTGCTTCTTGAGGAACCTGGGATCAACCAGTAAGTCAGAGGATGTGTTTACACAGACATCCCAATTATGATCTTTTTTTTTTACTAATTGGTCTTTTGACCAGTCAGATCAGCTCTGAAAAAGATCTGATGTGATTGGTCAAAAATATCAGAATTGGGCTGCCTGTGTAAACGCAGCCATAGAGTTTTGGATTTTGTGATGCTGTGACAATGGGGTGTCAGATTTGTTAGAAGTTGAAGTCTTAATTGTAAACAATAAAATCACGAGAATGAAGGAGTTGATTAGCTGATATTGTGTGTCAGTTCAGTTTAATATTAAACAAATTGAACTTCTCTATTCAGCTTCCCAACCCATTAGATTTAGAAACAAC
The DNA here is from genome assembly GCA_023634145.1 of Thymallus thymallus. Taxonomy (NCBI): domain Eukaryota; kingdom Metazoa; phylum Chordata; class Actinopteri; order Salmoniformes; family Salmonidae; genus Thymallus; species Thymallus thymallus. The sequence continues at coordinate 15,215,229 of CM042385.1, forward strand.
CAAATCATACTTAAAATTATTGAAAAATAATTATGATTGTCTATTTATTGAGAAGGGGATTTATGGGAAGTATTCCAACTCCATTAAGAGGGATTTTGACCGAAGAACTTCTCCAAGACTGTATGCTCTTTAATTATGTTAATTTAGCAGTGAAGTACATTTAATCCAACCTCTTTCCTCATTGAGACATCCGTTTCAACCTCCAACCGCTAATCCCTCTATAGACCTCACAACCTCTTTCCAGTGCTGCCCTGAGAACCAGGAGCCCAGTTCTGAGTTGCTCTCTGGAAAACAAGCATTAGTCTCCCAACGCGCGTGCTGGGAGTTAGACCTAAAATGATCCATTTGTCCTTTGTTCCTCCCTACTCTCCTATCATATATCACCCCTTTTTGAAATAGACTCCCTGTCCCCTCCCCTCTCTCATCTGTATATGAATGATGAGTGAAGCGAGGCACGGCCGGTGATGGGTCTTTGGCCTGCTGTGTGTGTGTGTTCATCTCTAGTTTGGAGAGTTTTGTGGGATGAGGGTGAGTGGAGGGGAGTTGGGATATAAAAGGCTAAGAGAATTTAAATCTTTGGCAAAGCTTTGTGCTAGGTAGTCAGTGTCTTTGTGAGTGCATGTTGCTGTGTGTGTGAGTGTGTTTGTTGAAGAGTTAATGGATACAATACATCGACAGTGCACTTACTGATTATTATGTCCTGTTAGGAAACCGGTTAGCAACCCCATCCAAAATCTCACTCTAGCTCAATCTATGGAAGCGAGGATAAGCTAAAGCCTGGAACTTCTCAGAGTGTGAATTGAATGTAAAAAGTCAGGTAAGGGAACAGGGTGTTGTATGTATATGGCCAAGGAGACAGCTAGAATACCCACCAGGACCCAGGACTAGCTACATCTAGTCTGAGACACTGTAGTCGCAGCCACAAGCTGGTCAGATAGAATACACTGAATAAACTAAACGCCAAACTACAATGATTCAAACAAACACCAGGAACACTATGCTGGGTAGGCAACACCAGGAACACTATGCTGGGTAGGCGACACCAGGAACACTATGCTGGGTAGGCAACACCAGGAACACTATGCTGGGTAGGCAACACCAGGAACACTATGCTGGGTAGGCAACACCAGGAACACTACGCTGGGTAGGGAACACCAGGAACACTATGCTGGGTAGGGAACACCAGGAACACTACGCTGGGTAGGCAACACCAGGAACACTATGCTGGGTAGGCAACACCAGGATGCCGGGTAGGGAACACCAGGAACACTATGCTGGGTAGGGAACACCAGGAACACTATGCTACTCTCCAGGTACAGTGTTTTCACACCCCTTGACTTATTCCACATTTTGTTGTGTTACAGCCTGAATTAAAAATTGCTTAAATATATATATTTATTTCCGACCCATCTACACACATCACCCCATATTGACAAAGCAAAGATTTCTAGAAATGTTTGTACATGTATTGAAAATGAATTACAGAAATGTGTCACACACCTGGCCATTTAGCCTGCTGCCCTTTGTGGATGGGATGTGTATAGTGCAAATGAGCTGTCTTACAACTGAAATATCTCTATACCTACCACTGTAGGCTATATTGAATAAGGTCTAATCTATGATTGATGATGAAGCCCATCGACTGTGACACTACACCTGCTCCAATGGTATCAAATCAATTAGACTATTTAATCAGAATGACTTGATAAATGCCTGTGAGCATTTAATCACTATAATCTCCCCTTAATTAGATCCATCTTTAGCAGCCAGTGAAGGAGTTTGCTGACTGGAGACAGTGAGGTCTCTGATCTTCACCATTTACATTTATATTTTGGTCATTTAGCAGACGCTTTTATCCAGAGTGACTTACTGGAGCAATTAGGATAATGAGTCATCCAGAATTAAGACGCCTGAATACTAATGAAGATAAGTGCTTCTCCTTGCACCAAAAATGACCTTCCATGTCCAGGATATCTCCAGGGTGTACATTCAATTCTCATATACGTTTTGTTTACCCCTGATAACATTTATTAAGGATTTAAATACTTTCATTTTTTCCCCCTGTTTGATTGTCTACTGTATGTGTTCAAGTGTCTTATAACTCAAATTCCTTCCTTTTCCTATATGGCAGCGTGTTTAGTGTCAGTGTGTTAGTACTCATCTGATGGGGTGTTCAGTATCTTCTATTTGTGAAGTCTCAGCTCCTGGATCTCTGGTTTAAAAAATGTTTGTGTGAGCCTTCAGCCAGCTTCCCCACAGTATTACTCAATGTTTTTACCTGGGCTCATAAAATGCATTTTCAATTTTGGTCCCCACTCTGATGCTAAGATGACAGATGCTTCAATATCCTGAGAGGGTTGTAAACAAGGCTGAATGTAGCTCAGGGTCACAAAACAGCATCACATTCACAACAGATATAGATAACCATCATTACAGGACAGTGTGTGTGTGTGTGTGTGAGAGAGAATATCTCTCTGCGTCACATAATTTATGCCGCGGCCTTACACACTGACACCTGAATAGCAAGCAGCATCCTTTGTGTCTGAGTGAAACATCATTGAGATCGAGGCGTCTTGTCAAGCCTCTTAGCATGTCACGGATATTTTCCATAAAGCACCAGCCAAGTGTGCATTATACAGTATATCTGACATTAATGTTTCTGACAATTGAGTTCTGTGCTTTGGATGATGAGCCTCCTCTTTTGTTGAGTTATTGTAGTCGTCCAAGTGTAGAAAGGGCTCGGGAAATTGAGAAAGATTTGTTGAACATTTATGGCTATGATATCTAGCTTGCTGAAAGTATAAGTCACACATCTAGGGTGGAAGTGGGTGACTTACTGTACTTAGTCGGGAGTACAGGGTGTCCACAATTGCTCCTCTTGGGAGCAGAGGGTGTCCACTATTACACTTCTTGGGAATAGAGGGTGTCCATCATGGCTCCTCTTGGGAGTAGAAGGTGTCCATGGCTCTCCACCTCACCCTCTTCCATGATAGGGTGTTTGCCTCTAGCCAGGAAATCCCCACCTTTCTCATTTCTTGTAGAGTGGAGAGTCTCCGGGGTTTTTTTGGCATTCCCTGCTTTATTTTCCCTTGTGGGTTTTAGTCCAGTGCTTGTATTGTCATGTTGGATGTCTTTCCTGAGTGTGTCCAATCCATTGACAGTTATTATGCTGCTCATGGCCTCCCGTTTCATTTTCTTTCACAGGTCATGATTTAGTTTTGTCACCATGTCCTCAGAATGTAATGTATGGAGTTGTTTATTGATTAGGGGTTGTGTGGATTTCCATGCAGCTATAAAGAACAGATTTTACATTTTGTTGAAGGTGTGAAAGTGGGTAAATATTATCTCAGGAAAGCTTTTATAACATCTTTATATAAGAAGTGAGACAGGATGTCCCTTAAAAAGCATAATAGTTAGAATTACCATCATGTAGAAATATGACCTCGTAGAGAATGTCACTGTATGTTACGACTTTACAAACATTATTTGTTTGCAATGTCATACCTCATAAGACTTTATGGTTCATAGGTATTATCAAATTCTCTAATTGGTAGTGATAGTTCTAGACAATGATCAATCTCTGTCTATCTGTCTGTCTGTGTGTCTGTGAGTGTGTGTGTGTGTCATCTCTCAGTAAGGCACAGGTCTATAAACACACATCCCTTCTCTCTTTCCCTCACAGCCTTGTCAGCGACGTTATGGCTGCCAGTCCAAATGCCTCTCTCCTGCCTCAGTGCGGTGGGATATCACTCATCAGCGTTGATGTGTGTTGGCAGACAGACTGCTGGCAAGAGACCCGGGTCACAGCAGGAGAAGGGGAGGAGAAGTGGAGAGGAGCAATGGATTGGTGGAGACAGATAGAATGGAGTGGTGGAGAGGTGGGGGAGAGGGATGGAGGAATGGAGGGATGGAGGAGTGGAGAGGTGGGATGGAAGAGTGGAGAGTGAAGTAGAGGGATGGAGGAGTGGAGAGGTGGAGGAGTGGAGGAAAAGGATGGAGGAATGGAGAGGTGGAGGAAAGGAATGGAGGGTAGAGATATGGAGGAGTGGAGAGGTGGAGTAGAGGGATGGAGGGGTGGAAAGGTGGAGTGGAGAGGTGTAGGAAAGGGATGGAGGGGTGGAGTAGAGCGATGGAGGAGTGGAGGACAGGGATGGAGGAGCGGAGGAGAGGGATGATCCATTTGTCCTTTGTTCCTCCCTACTCTCCTATCATATATCACCCCTTTTTGAAATAGACTCCCTGTCCCCTCCCCTCTCTCATCTGTATATGAATGATGAGTGATGAGGGGTGGAGTAGAGCGATGGAGGAGTGGAGGACAGGGATGGAGGAGCGGAGGAGAGGGATGGAGGTGTGGAGAGGTGGAGAGGAGTGGAGAGGTGGAGGAGAGGAATGGAGGGGTAGAGAGGTGGAGTGGAGGGATGGAGCAGTGGAGGGGTGGAGAGGTGGAGGAGAGGGATAGAGGAGTGGAGAGATGGAGGAGTGGAGGAAAGGAATGGATGAGTAGAGTAGAGGGATGGAGGAGTGGAGGAGACCTTCCACTAGGCGGGAGATCGATAGCCACTGTGACCTCTTAATCTCCAGCCTTTAATTAAGCCTATTCAAAACACATACATTAGGCTACACAATTAGAGTGAGATACTCATAAAAGTAAACTGTTTTGACCACCTGTTTTGTCACAATGTTCATTGTATTTCCTTGGTGCCTATTTGGTGCATACCTAGAATGTCAACCTTTCTAGAGATATGGAACATTATGGTTATCGGTTAGTGAAAGCCATGTCCCATACTACTCATTCACTGAGTATAAATATGTTGCGAGTGTGTATACATATACAGTGTATACACACTGAACACAAATATAAATGCAAATGTAAAGTGTTGGTCTCATGTTTCATGAGCTGAAATAACATTTTATTGATGACAATTTGAATGAACAGAGATACCGTGACGAGATCCTGAGGCCCATTGTTGTGCTATTCATCCGCCACTTGTTTCAGCATTATAACGCACAACCTCATGTTGCAAGCTAAAATGTCCCTGTTCTTCCATGGCCTGCATACTTACCAGACATGTCACCCATTGAGCATGTTTGGGATGCTCTGAATCGACATGTTCTAGTTCCAGGCAATATCCAGAAATTTCACACAGCCATTGAAGAGGAGTGGGACAACATTCTACAGGCCACAGTCAACAGCCTGATGCAAAGGAGCTGTGTCACGCTGCATGAGGCAAATGGTGGTCACACCAGATACTGACTGGTTTTCTGATCTATGCCCATACCTTTTTTTTGCTAAGGTATCTGTGACCAACAGATGCATATCTGTATTCCCAGTCATGTGAAATCCAAAGATTAGGGCCTACTACATTTATTTCAATTCACTGGTTTCCTTATATGAACTGTAACTCAGTAAAATCTTTGAAATTGTTGCATGCTGCTTTTATATTTTTGTTCAGTATATATACACACTATCACTGCAGTTTGTGTTCATCTGTTTCACACCATCTGTTTCTTCCTGCCTGTATTGCAGGGCATTGAGGGATACCATTGAATTTGAACTCGATTTTTATCCACCGTGACCTAACTGCAACCTCGGCGCACTGACTCAGTCATAATAAACATTCTAAAACACGGTTGTCAAAAAACGGTTGTTGGTGTGGACATTGCTGCACTGATCCAACACTTACACAGGCTGCATCGCAAACGGCACCCTATTCCCTATGCGCTATGGTCAACCAACTTATCATCACGCAGTATGGTTGTCGCAATAACACACTGGGTGATTTAAAACACTCATAGCTGCGATCCAGAGACAGCTAACCATTCATCAGCTACATCAGCATTTCTCTTGCTGTTTTATACTGGGTAATTACACTATTGATCGCTTGATAACATCAAGCAGTACATTATTTCCATAAAACCTCATCAAATATACTGTAGATGAAGGTCTTTAAATCAAATTCATTATGAGGTGGTGGGAGAGACTATTGAGTGCTGTTAGTCTGGACCGCATGTAGATATGATTTAACTCATTGTGCTTGTTTCCTAATGAAAGCTGAAGCATTTCAACATAGCTATTTTTCTAAGCTTATGTCTGAGCTTGTGTGTGGGATCACAGGCTTGCATTTATCAGGTGAGCAGTATCAGGGATGTTTCCATTAGACACTAAACAAAAGAAAACTGACTGGGGAAAAAAATGGAAAGACTACCTGGACTTGTCCAATAAGGAACGTTCATTTTTGTTTTCCGTTGCAAAAAGGTTTTTCTAGTGTTCCCTAACGAACACGACCCAAATGTGCATCTGCATAACAGAAAGAGGGTGCAGTGGGAGTAGACAAAGGCCTGTCAACTGAAATTGACAGCACAATCACACAAGTTGACAAGACAATTGGAAAAACATGACTGAAGAGCTAAAGCAATGGACAGGGTATGAGGCTATGAACTGGATAAGCCACAGAGATGGCGCTTGTTTGTCACTCTCGTCTCTTAGCCATAAACATAAAAATGAGTATCTAGAGAAATCTAGTGGCCAACGTGAAACGTGTTTCCACAATTCATTGAACTGATGCCAAAGGTGTAGGAGGATGAGGAAAGGCTCTTTGCATTGTAAATACATACAGTACAATATGACTTTTGTTCTCCTACTACTACTTTGCAATCTTTAGCTAATGACTATCAACAGTGATGTTACAAAACACTGTCTGAAGATAGAGAGTTCTAGAGACAGAAACAGAAAGGAGAGAGCATTATCAATTGGGTTCACGTTCACGTTTGCAGTGCGTTAAAAAAATACAGTGAGCTTCACTCCAACACACACATTTATATTGACTCTACACACATGCATACATTCGCACACACTTACTCTGCTAGTACTCTGTTTATCATATACAGCGGGTGAAATAAGTATTGAACACGTCACCATTTCTCTCAGTAAATATATTTCCAAAGGTGCTATTGACATGAAATTTTCACCAGATGTTGGTAACAACCCAAGTAATCCATGCATACAAAGAAACCAAAACAAAATAAGTTCAGAAATTAAGTTATGTATAATAATGTGAAAGGACACAGGGAAAAAGTATTGAACACATGAAGAAAGGGAGGTTCAAAAAGGCATGGAAAGCCAAGACAACAGCTGAAAACTATCAGTAATTACAAAGCAATCCAGCCCCCTGTCAGTGCAAATTAATATCAGCTGGTTCAGTCCCAACTGATGGCCTACAAAAAGGTCTCATTGCCAAGGTGTCACACAAGACACATCTCATGATGGTTAAAAGCAAAGAGCTGTCTCAAGACATTTGCAACCTAATTGTTGCAAAACATAATGATGGCATTGGTTATAGGCACATTTCTAAACTTCTGAATGTTCCAGTGAGCACTGTTGAGGCCATAATACGGAAGTGGAAAGACAATAATTTCACCATAAATTTGCCTCCGCCAGGTGCTCCTCGCAAGATTTCTGACAGAGGAGTGAAAATAATAATCAGAAGAGTTGTCCAAGAGCCAAGGACCACTTGTTGTTGAAGCTCGTTTAAAGTTTGCTGCACAACATTTGGAAAAGCCAGTGAAATACTGGGAGAATATAGTGGTGACGTGTTCAATACTTATTTCACCCGCTGTATCCTGGAGCCTAGTCATCTTACCAATATACATATCTACCTCCATCACTCCAGTATATCATATGCTTACTTACTTTCTTGTGTTCTTTTTATTTCTTATCTCTTGTGTGTTTTTTTCCTTACTCATGTTATTTTTACTACTACATTGATGTTGATAACGGCATTGTTGGGTCTGGAGCGTGCAAGAAAGGCATTTTGCTGTGCACTTAAAACTTGAAACTTGAATGAATGATAGATTGCTCATTCATGTATTAATCTTTCCATGGATCAATGATCCAAAGAGCCATCTGCCCATAAATCAACACAATCAGTTTCGCCTTCGCAAAGTATTCAGACCCTGTGACTTTTTCCACATTTTGTTACGTTACAGCATTATTCTAAAATGTATTAATAAAACAATTTCCTCAGCAATCTACACACAAAACAGAAATACCTTATTTACTTAAGTATTCAGACCCTTTTCTATGAAAGTCGAAATTGAGCTCAGGTGCATCCTGTTTCCATTGATCATATTTGAGATGATTCTGTAACTTCATTGGAGCACCAATGGTAAACTCAATTGATTGGACATTATTTGGAAAGGCACACAACTGTCTATATAAGGTCCCATAGTTGACAGTGCATGTCAGAGCAAAAACCAAGCCAGAAGAACAACCATCTCTGCAGCACTCCACCAATCAGGCCTTTGTGGCACCTAAAGACTCTCAGACCATGAGAAACAAGATTCTCTGTTCTGATAAAACCAAGATTCAACTCTTTGGCCTGAATGCCAAGCATCATGTCTGGAGGAAACCTGTAACCATCCCTACGGTGAAGCATGATGGTGGCAGCATCATGCTGTAGGGATGTACAGTCGTATGCAAAAGTTTGGGCACCCCTCTGAGGCTGCATAATAATTTACTCTGTCGTCACAGAAAAAGATCACAGTGGCATGCCATTCATTTTCTAATAAAAGCTGAGTACTGGGGTATTGTCCAGACAAAGATTTTTAGTGTAGCAATATTAAGTTGTATGAAATTAAATCAGATGTGAAAAATAGACTGATGATTTGAATACCTGTAACTACTTAGCACTGATTAATTGGAACACACAATTGGTTTGGTGTCACGATGTGGGTGTTGGAGAGACCAAGGCGCAGCGCAGGGATAGTAGTTCGACATTGTTTATTTTATACTATGTAAATACACACTACTATGTATAATAATAAAACGAAAATGACGAACTAACAGACACGAAACCAAACACGAATAGACTAACGTCACGCTCACACAACACACCAAATGAACGGACGTAAAATAAACACACTTACTTCAAACGTGACTGCGACATACATCGATAACAACCCACCCCAAGTGAAGGACAGACTCAACATATATTGGATCCCTAATTAGAGACAACGGGTAGCATCTGCCTCTAATTAGAGATCCACCCAAAACCCACAAAGAAACAGAAAAGAAAGACACTGTCAGACTCTGACCATAGCTACATAGAGAAGCAAATAGGCTTCTCTATGGCCAGAGCCTGACAGTACCCCCCCCCAAGGCGCGGACTCCCGGACGCCAAAAAACCCCAAAAACAAACACACAAAACCGGGGGGTTAATGGGAGGGAAGACTAGTCCCTCGGGGGCGGCTCTGGCTCCGGTGAGTTGGACAGTTTTGTCCCATGCCCTTTTCTTATCACCGGTCCGGGTACCGGTGGGGCAAACGGCTCCGGTCAAGGAGCGGGAAATTTGACTGGGCCCGGACTGGGCACCGGTGGGGCAAACGGCTCCGGCCATGGAGCGGGGTAAACAACCGGGCCCGGACTGGGCACCGGTGGGGCAAACGGCTCCGGCCATGGAGCGGGGAAAACAACCGGGCCCGGACTGGGCACCGGTGGGGCAAACGGCTCCGGCCATGGAGCGGGGAAAACAACCGGGCCCGGACTGGGCACCGGTGGGGCAACCGGCTCCGGCCATGGAGTGGGAAAAACACCCGGGCCCGGACTGGGCCCCGGTGGGGCAAACGGCTCCGGCCATGGAGCGGGGAAAACAACCGGGCCCGGACTGGGCACCGGTGGGACAAACGGCTCCGGCCATGGAGCGGGGAAAACAACCGGGCCCGGACTGGGCACCGGTGGGACAAACGGCTCCGGCCATGGAGCTGGGCAATAAACCGGGCCCGGACTGGGCACCGGTGGGGTAAACTGCTCCGGCCATGGAGCTGGGAAAACAGCCGGGCCCGGACTGGGCACTGGTGGGGCGGTCTGCTCAGGCTCTGAAGCGGAGCAGACGGCTGGACCCGGATTGGGTACCGGTGGAGCGGACTGCTCTGGCACTGAGGCGGAGCAGGCGGCTGGACCCGGACTGGGTACCGGCGGAGCGGACTGCTCTGGCACTGAGGCGGAGCAGGCGGCTGGACCCGGACTGGGTACCGGCGGAGCGGACTGCTCTGGCACTGAGGCGGAGCAGGCGGCTGGACCCGGACTGGGTACCGGCGGAGCGGACTGCTCTGGCACTGAGGCGGAGCAGGCGGCTGGACCCGGACTGGGTACCGGCGGAGCGGACTGCTCTGGCACTGAGGCGGAGCAGACGGCTGGACCCGGACTGGGTACCGGTGGAGCGGACTGCTCTGGCACTGAGGCGGAGCAGACGGCTGGACCCGGATTGGGTACCGGACCCGGATTGGGTACTGGTGGAGCGGACTGCTCTGGCACTGAGGCGGAGCAGACGGCTGGACCCGGATTGGGTACCGGTGGAGCGGACTGCTCTGGCACTGAGGCGGAGCAGGCGGCTGGGCCCGGACTGGGTACCGGTGGAGCGGACTGCTCTGGCACTGAGGCGGAGCAAGCGGCTGGACCCGGATTGGGCACCGGTGGAGCGGACTGCTCTGGCACTGAGGCGGAGCAGGCGGCTGAACCCGGAATGGGTACCGGTGGAGCGGACTGCTCTGGCACTGAGGCGGAGCAGACGGCTGGACCCGGATTGGGTACCGGACCCGGATTGGGTACTGGTGGAGCGGACTGCTCTGGCACTGAGGCGGAGCAGACGGCTGGACCCGGATTGGGTACCGGTGGAGCGGACTGCTCTGGCACTGAGGCGGAGCAGGCGGCTGAACCCGGAATGGGTACCGGTGGAGCGGACTGCTCTGGCACTGAGGCGGAGCAGGCGGCTGGACCCGGATTGGGCACCGGTGGAGCGGACTGCTCTGGCACTGAGGCGGAGCAGGCGGCTGAACCCGGAATGGGTACCGGTGGAGCGGACTGCTCTGGCACTGAGGCGGAGCAGACGGCTGGACCCGGACTGGGTACCGGTGGAGGAGGCGCTGACCTTCGCAGGAGGTTTAGGGGCGCTGACCTTCGCTGGAGGTTCAGGGGCACTGACCTTCGCTGGAGGTTCAGGGGCGCTGACCTTCGCTGGAGGTTCAGGGGCGCTGACCTTCGCTGGAGGTTCAGGGGCGCTGACCTTCGCTGGAGGTTTAGGGGCGCTGACCTTCGCTGGAGGTTTAGGGGCGCTGACCTTCGCTGGAGGTTTAGGGGCGCTGACCTTCGCTGGAGGTTCAGGGGCGCTGACCTTCGCTGGAGGTTTAGGGGCGCTGACCTTCGCTGGAGGTTTAGGGGCGCTGACCTTCGCTGGAGGTTTAGGGGCGCTGACCTTCGCTGGAGGTTTAGGGGCGCTGACCTTCGCTGGAGGTTTAGGGGCGCTGACCTTCGCTGGAGGTTTAGGGGCGCTGACCTTCGCTGTAGGTTTAGGGGCGCTGACCTTCGCAGGAGGTTTAGGGTTGCTGACCCTCGCTGGAGGTTCAGCGCGGGGAGCCGGCACGGGTCGTACCGGACTGGGAAGGCGCACCGGAGGTCGAATGCGTGGAGCTGGCACGGGACGCACCTGGCTAGACGCACGCACTGGAGGTTGGGTGCGGGGAGTAGGGCAGAGGTCTGGACCCGGACTGGACATCGGTGAAGCGGATTGCTCTGGCCTGGGAGTGGAGACAACGACCGGACCCGGACTGGGCACCGGTGGAGCGGATTGCTCTGTCAGGGAGGTGGAGTAGATTACTGGACCCGGACTGGGTACCGGTGGAGCGGACTGCTCCGGCCTGGGAGGGGAGTATATGACCAGACCTGGACTGGCCCACTCCGCCATCTCCCTCTCGACCTCCTCCTCTATCTCCACCAATTCCCTCAGAACCTCCCCAAAATGATCCTCCAGCTCCTCCTCCTGCTCCTTGCTCTGAGCCCCCCATTGGTACCTGGGCCTCCCCATGGTCCACATGGGGAGTGGAGTTGGCTCCTCCAGGAGCCCCCACGGGTGAGGGAACCGAAGCATGTCCTCCTCATCGTCCTCCTCCGACGAGTCCGACTCGAACCCTCCTAGGAGTTCGGTGTTGGTAAACCGACGCGGGGCTATCTCGCTCTCCGTCTCTCCCCATTTGCGCTGCTTGGTCTCGTAACGGTGGGTTGTTCTGTCACGATGTGGGTGTTGGAGAGACCAAGGCGCAGCGCAGGGATAGTAGTTCGACATTGTTTATTTTATACTATGTAAATACACACTACTATGTATAATAATAAAACGAAAATGACGAACTAACAGACACGAAACCAAACACGAATAGACTAACGTCACGCTCACACAACACACCAAATGAGCGGACGTAAAATAAACACACTTACTTCAAACGTGACTGCGACATACATCGATAACAACCCACCCCAAGTGAAGGACAGACTCAACATATATTGGATCCCTAATTAGAGACAACGGGTAGCAGCTGCCTCTAATTAGAGATCCACCCAAAACCCACAAAGAAACAGAAAAGAAAGACACTGTCAGACTCTGACCATAGCTACATAGAGAAGCAAATAGGCTTCTCTATGGCCAGAGCCTGACATTTGGTGAGCTCATTAAGCCTTGAACTTCATAGACAATTGCATCCAATCATGAGAAAAGGTATTTAAGGTGGCCAATTGCAAGTTGTTGTTCTCTTTGACTCTCCTCTGAAGAGTGGCAACATGGGGGCCTCAAAACAACTCTCAAATGACCTGAAAACAAAGATTGTTCAACATTATGGTTTAGGGGAAGGCTACAAAAAGCTATCGCAGAGATGTAAGCTGTCAGTGTCCACTGTGAGGAACATAGTGAGGAAATGGAAGACCACCGGCACAGTTCTTGTTAAGGCCAGAAGTGGCAGGCCAAGTAAAATATCGGAGAGGCAAAGGCGAAGGATGGTGAGAACGGTCAAAAACAGCCCACAGACCACCTCCAAGGACCTACAACATCATCTTGCTGCAGATGGTGTCACTGTGCATCATTCAACAATTCAGCGCACTTTGCACAAGGAGAAGCTGTACGGGAGAGTGATGCGGAAGAAGCCTTTTCTGCACACACGCCACAAACGCACATTTGGACAAGCCAGCTTAATTTTGGAATAAGGTGCTGTGGACTGATGAAACAAAGATTGAGTTATTTGGTCATAACAAGGGGCGTTATGCATGGCGGCAAAAGAACACAGCGTTCCAAGAAAAACACTTGCTACCCACAGTAAAATTTGGTGGGGGTTCAATCATGCTGTGGGGCTGTGTGGCCAGTGCCAGTACTGGGAATCTTGTTAAAGTTGAGGGTTGCATGGATTCCACTCAATATCAGCAGATTCTTGGGAATAATGTTACAGAATCAATATACGCCGGGGCTGGATATTTCAACAAGACAACGACCCAAAACACTGCTCAAAATCTAACGGGGCATTTATGCAGAGGAACAAGTACAATGTTCTGGAATGGCCATCCCAGTCCCCAGACCTGAATATCATTGAGAATCTGTGGGATGATTTGAAGCGGGCTGTCCATGCTAGGCAACCATCAAACCTAACTGAACTGGAGATGTTTTGTAAGGAGGAATGGTCCAAAATACCTTCATCCAGAATCCAGACACTCATTAGAGGCTATAGGAAGCGTCTAGAGGCTGTTATTTTAGCAAAAGGAGGCTCTACTAAATATTGATGTGATTTTTCTGTTGGGGTGCCCAAATTTATGCACCTGTCTAATTTCGTTTTGATGCATATTGCACATTTTCTGTTAATCCAATAAACCTAATTTCACTACTGAAATATTAGTTATTTGATAGATCAAAATGAAATTGCTGATCCAAACACCCAATTATTTATAAATGGAAATCATGGAAATTGTCAGGGGTGCCCAAACTTTTGCATAGGACTGTAAGTACAGAAAGAGCCTTGATGAAAACCTCCTCCAGAGCGCTCAGGACCAAAGACTATGGCGAAGGTTCACTTTCCAACAGAACAACGACCCTAAGCACACAGCCAAGACAACGCAGGAGTGGCTAAACGACAAGTCTCTTAATGTCCTTGAGTGGCCCAGCCAGAGCCTGGACTAGAACCCGATCGAATATCTCTGGAGAGACCTGAAAATAGCTGTGCAGTGACACTACCCAACCAACCTGACAGAGTGTGAAAGGATGTGCAGAGAAGAATGGTAGAAACTCCCCAAATACAGGTGTTCCAAGCTTATAGCGTCATATCCAAGAAGACTCTAGGCTTTAATCCCTGCCACAGGTGCTTCAAAGAAGTACTGAGTAAAGGGTCTAAATACATGTGTAAATGTGATATTCATTTTTTATTTGTATTTCAGAGTGATATGTTGTTTTCTTTCATTTGGTCACCAGTAGACCCCAGGGAGGGCTGTAGCATTAGACTCCAGGGAGGGCTGTAGCATTAGACTCCAGGGAGGGCTGTAGCATTAGACCCCAGGGAGGGCTGAAGCATTAGACTCCAGGGAGGGCTGTAGCATTAGACCCCAGGGAGGGCTGTAGCATTAGACTCCAGGGAGGGCTGAAGCATTAGACCCCAGGGAGGGCTGAAGCATTAGACCCCAGGGAGGGCTGTAGCATTAGACCCCAGGGAGGGCTGAAGCATTATACTCCAGGAAGGGCTGAAGCATTAGACCCCAGGGAGGGCTGAAGCATTAGACTCCAGGGAGGGCTGTAGCATTAGACCCCAGGGAGGGCTGTAGCATTAGACTCCAGGGAGGGCTGTAGCATTAGACCACAGGGAGGGCTGTAGCATTAGACTCCAGGGAGGGCTGTAGCATTAGACTCCAGGGAGGGCTGTAGCATTAGACCCCAGGGAGGGCTGAAGCATTGATTGTTGGATACAATTGTGTGTGCTGAATGCTGGATTATGTACAATGGTAATATATATTTTAATATTTTTGAAAAAAACACTATATAATAGGAAATAAATGGTTGAAGACATAAAGGAGCAAGTGTAGATGATTCATTGGGTGTTTGACAAATACAGATTACCATCTCACACCAAGATATTAACTTTGAATGACATGCATTCCGAATGGTGTTATTACAATACAATTCTGCCACCTACTGTAAAAACAATTGAATAGCACATAACAACGTGCAGTAGTGCACCATTACACGTGAGGACAGTCAATTCAAAATAACTTCATATTACGTCATTTAGGCACTACTGTAGATCTGAGAGGATTTAGGCAATTTTGTAATTGCTTCACATAACTTACTGATTTGGCATATTGCTAACAGCAAGACAAATTCAGAAGGAATGCCGACCAAAATACAATGCCTGATCTCCGTGTCACAGTATCAATCCGCACAAAGAGTTCAAATTGATCACAGTTCATTACAAATCTACGTAACTATCCAGCCTACTGATTAACCTAATCTCACTGTCTGTGGATCCTAGGTCTGCCTAACTGGTATGTAGGCTAACCTCTGAATGGCTGCCTAACTGGTATGTAGGCTATCCTCTGAATGGCTGCCTAACTGGTATGTACTGTAGGTTAATCTCTGAATGTCTGCCTAACTGGTATGTAGGCTAAAAATACAACTTCGCTGATCACTACACAGGCTCAAGGGGAAGTGCCAGTACCCCTTACATGTCTCCAGATGTAAAATCCTTAAGTCACAAAACGTTTTCTGCCGCAGCCACAATAATGTCCTGTTTCTTAGACTTCTTTGAGACTTATGCTGTACAGTTTATAACAGTGGCAATGAACGCAACAATATCCACCCTTTTAACACACTGGGTATATTTTGTCTTGCAGCAAACGTTTACTACAGGCTGTGGTTTATCCACTACCATATCTTCACTAGCATCACTTGTTTTCGCAACTATTTTAATTGCCTCTGCATAGAAAATTCAATTGACCACTAACGTTTGTCACCTCAATCTCCTTCACCCTTACAGGGCACTCCAGGAACTCAGGATCATGATCCCCACCACAATTGCAACACTGTCATCCTTCTACACATCGTTCTTCAGTATACTCTGTTCGTGTGCATACACTTGAAACATGGCCAAATCCTTTACAATTCTTACACTGCAGTAGTTTGGGGACGAAAGCTCTTACATATATTACATAACCAAGCTTCACATGCGTAGGTATTTGCTCTTTATCAAAAAACAACAGGACCGACAGACTTTCTTATTTTTCCCCATTCACCCAGTAGTTAGGACACCGGGCACCAACCACACCAGGAATTATCTTCCGGTATTCAATCTGAGCATCTGTTCTCACCCTTGAGATGACTCCTTTGACGGGTGCTCTACTTCGAAGTTCAAAACACAAAACTTTTGTCGTCCGGATTCTTTTTAGGCCCACTGCAATCTTCCTCTGCTCTTCAGAAATGCAATTAATCAATATCAGACCACTTCTAGTCACTCTGACAGACTCCACTTTTCCAAGCGCACACCTCAAACGGGTCTCCCACATATGCATCCTTACTTAACAAATGCATCCCAACAAGAAGCTATTCATTATCATTCACACGTATTCTCCACTCCAATTTTAGACAATTTCCTTTTTGTTCCAGTTTTCGATAATACTGTCCATTTAGAACATTCGTCTAAAAATCCACTTCAGCCATCTTCCTCTCCCCTACTCCTTGCTTCATTTCCCCTCCGCCAATCCCCTTAAACAGCAATCAGTCCTTCTTAGGCAGCGTTTACACAGGCAGCCCAGTTCGAATCAAGCAGCGTGTCGAGCAAATTTGGTGAAGACGAATTTTCTAAAAGGACAACAGTATAAAGTGGTCTTATACTGTTGTGGTTTTTCACAAATTAAAACGTTTCAGTTTGTCACTTTTACAAGGTTGGAGTAATAACATGATCAGCTACTTAAAGATGCACTCCAGGATTTTAAGCACAACAAATTTCTTAACATATAGTATGAATTGGATTCGTAACATTTCAAACGAATTGCTAAATTACATGCAATATGTCCACCAGTCTCCCCACTGCAGTTCAGTGAGGCTATCCTGAGCTTCTCTGTGATTTTGCCAGTAGAGAATTAATTTGGACTTAAAGGCTCTGCATGGTCAATCCAAGGTCTGCAGTGGTCGTACAGCATTTACTGTGAAGTCAGAGCGTTCATACCTCTTGTGCTTCGGTGAGCTGTCATATGCACCCAATAAATTGTTCTGCACTGCACCACTTGTACTGATTCAGGGCTAATCTCTATAGCAATCCAGCTCTATAGCCATCCAGCTAGTTACAAGCTCTAAACAGAGCCTAACTCTCCCCTTACTGGGATTAAAGACAGTCGAATAGAACAGCCTAAACCAATTGCCTGTACATACAGGACACAACAAACAAACTGCTATGGAGCACATTGTAAAATGGTGTTCAACCCTGAGCTGAGAGAAAAGGACAGCATTAATCCACTTTGCTCCGCCCACACGTTTTTTTTTATTTTTTATTTATTTCACCTTTATTTAACCAGGTAGGTCAGTTGAGAACAAGTTCTCATTTGCAACTGCGACCTGGCCAAGACAAAGCAAAGCAGTGCGACAAAAAACACAGAGTTACACATTAAACAAACAGTCAAAAACACAATAGAAAATCTATATACAGAGTGCGTATTAACCAATGAGGTCAGGAACACCTAACACCTAAACTGGTAGATAGCTATGCATGACAATGGACTAGTGCACTTTATCCAAACTACACATGTACCTATATACCTTTAGATGATATTAACTTAATGAAATACATGTTAAAGACCATTTAAAATGGTGATGAGGCCAGACTAAGGCTGCCTCATCACAATATTCAAATCGGATTTTAGTAAGCACATTGTGGGCCTGTTACAATACATAAATCAATAAGGATGTGACAAATATCCACTTTGTTACAATGTGCACCAATCCAGCGTCCTCCTATCCCCCACGGCCTGCATTTCATTGACCTCTTTGGCGCATTTATCGCCATTACCTCCCCGATCTCTTTACAGGAATTTAAACTAATTTTAGTGTCTTTGAAATCCCTACACGAGGTATCATAAAGATGCTTTTTATCTGTGAACTTGCTCTGATAGCTTTCATCAAAGTTCTCTATGTTTGTTGTCAAGGAAGTTGTCAAGGAAATTAATTTGTGTATATAAAGGATGTACCGCCCCCACCTACTGTCAACCAATCATCAGTCAATACGGAGCTATACGTAGCTATGCGGAGCCCTCCACATTGTTACAAGAGTCTCCGCAAATGCATCGCACCCTCTGTACGGCGCCTCGGGACAGATTGCCGGATCAAGCACAAATGGCCTTTTAGTCAAATCAAACTCAAATCTGAAAGAAAGTCATTTCAAAATCATTTGGACTATGGCCTTTTCTCATTTGGAAAAGTCCGTCCTACGCCCTCTCTCTCTCCTCTGTCCTCCGTGACTCAGAAACCGATAGGTGGTCGAGTGGCAGAGGAAAGCATGGCCTGGATTTGCTCAACTCCTGCGTCCTCTATCCTCCGTTCTCTCTGGCCTCCTTTTTGAAAAAGGTCAAAAGTAATCGATGAGAGGCGACGAGGAAAGGGAAAGTGGATGAAAATGTGCTTGTGTGAAATGAGGCATTTTCTCGTTTGGGCAAAAGTTTGTCCTCCGTCCTCTGTCCTCCGTGACCCGGGTACTGATAAGTGGTTGAGGGGTGTGTCAATTCGGTAATAGGTAAATGAAAGACGGTCCTCCCCTCCTCGATATCTGCCACACCCCCCTTTGAATCAGATGCTGTATTGTCAGAGGAGAAAAGCATGCACACATTTAAAAAGAATCTACTACTTATCCTTTTATCTATAAAATGTGTTGTACAACTAACTTATTTTTTGTATTTTTATTTTACTCATTTATTTTGGGATACACCCCTGTAAAGGTTACCTTATGTTTCCCAGTCTAAACAGTTTGAGCATATATTATGATGACATTTTCTGACGCTTCAGTTTGTCTTGTGTTCGGCAGTTTTTTTGGGGGGGCTGTTCGCGTACACAACATTTATTGAGGTTTGTCGAAGTTCAGTAGCTGAAGTCTACGCCTCTTCGTTGTGATTGGGATTCTTCAATTAAGTGTTTGTTGTCATTCAACAACAGACAACTAGTTTTCATGCACGTTTTTTCACTTGAGTTATACTGCACTAAACATCTTAGCTAGATGTCAAATAAGACCTCCTCAGCAAAAACACAATTAATTACAGATTTTTTGAGTTGACTTGGATTAATTCAGACTATTTTGAGGAAGTGTACGTGTTGCTATAGCGTTTCAAGAGGCACAAACAGTAATACTGCTGCTTTTTCATTTAAGCGTATATTCGTCCACAATCACTGTTTTCGCTGCCTCTCTTCGATTACCTTTGACCTTTTCAAAAGGAGGCAAAAGAGGACGGAGGAGAGGACGCAGGAGTTGAGCAAATCTAATTGAGAAAAGACCGGAGTTGTTGGTTTTCTGAATTGTCATGATTATATCTAACCACTTGGCGGAGGCACCTGACAAGGCAACACAAAACTAGATGCTTTTAGACGGGAAACTCACATCCCAGCCTCATACCCACACACATAGTTAGAGACAGAGATGGGCAGTATTTGAAGTAAACGTATTTAAAATACGTATTTAATTACTTTTGAATATTTTGTCGGAAAATAATCAGATGTAATTTGTAACAAAATACTTTGAGGGATTATATTTTGTGTATTTAAAATACTTAAAATACTTAATCAAATATGTCATATTATTTTCAAATAAGACAAGAACTTGCTTGCTAGTGACGTTACGTTGTTAGCATGCTCAGACAGCCTGGGACAGTGGCATCTTGTGGTTAGTAATATGGAAGACTACTTTTTTTCCTAAGGACAAAATTAATTGTATAACAGCTAAATGTCTGCGTTTTTATAGCAGTTAATCTTCATTGGTATCAGCGAAATAGCTTGCACCATCATCTTGAGGATAAAGATAATGTTTTTTTATTACTGAGTTTTCCATGTCTGTGGAGTTTTATGGTCAGGTGGTTTAAGCATGTCCCAGTTTAGGTCACCTAGCAGGACAAATTCAGACTAGTGTAAGGGGCCAAGAGAGAGCTTAGGGCAGGTATGGTACAGGCAGTTTTATGTGTCTTTTCAAATAAAACGTTTTACAATATGAATTCTGAAGAATAATTAATCAAATTGAAAGGGAATTGACTCCATCTTGGCTAAAGCTTACATTTCAATATTTCTTTAGTGTCTACTTATGTGAGTTGTGTTTTTTGAATGCTGTGGGTATTACATTGCAACTGGTAATCTAATGAATCATTTCGAGGGATGAGTGAGGATGAAGCATCAGAGCCTTGCCAGGCTGCCACATCTACAGAGGAAGCTACACCGGTACTCAGGTGTGCAATGTTGGATGGCAAATACTTCAAAATAGTGGAAAGATAGAGGCTGAGTGTCAGCTGTGCATAAACAAAAAGGTCATTATATGTGGCTCTTTTGCAGCGACATCAAATTTTAAAACCCACTTGAAACGACGGCACCCTGAAAAACTCAAGCAATTTGAGGAACACCAAAAGGAGTTTGCCAGTGGAGAATGTAAGAAACCCAGGACCTCATATGGACAGGCTCATTCTTTTGAGCGTGTATCAGTGGTAGTGACACAAAATAAAGTTGACTCTCTTGTAACATCCTTTGTTACTAAAGGCATGTACCTATTGGCCACTGTTGAACAAAAATTATTCATAGAATTAGTACAGGGCCTTTGCCAGGGTGCTAATGTAATGTACTGTCAAGGAGCACACTCAGAAGAATTGACGAGGAATTTCGTACTAAAACAACAAACTTAAAGGAGAGACTTAAGAACATACAATGAGACCTTTTTGTAGGCCATCAGTTGGGACTGAACCAGCTGATATTAATTTGCACTGACAGGGGGCTGGATTTCTTTTTAATTACTGATAGTTTTCAGCTGTTGTCTTGGCTTTCCATGCCTTTTTGAACCTCCCTTTCTTCATGTGTTCAATACTTTTTCCCTGTGTCATTTCACATTATTACACATAACTTAATTTCTGAACGTATTTGTTTTGGTTTCTTTGTATGGATGGATTGCTTGGGTTGTTACCAACATCTGGTGAAACTTTCATGTCAATAGCACCTTTGGAAATATATTTACTGAGAAAATTGGTGACATGTTCAATACTTATTTCACCCGCTGTACCTATAATCACATTGCAGAACTTCAGGAGGAAATCCAAACAGAAAATGGACTGACAACAACTGACACTATTGTGGCTATTGTAACTGACAACTTTCGCAAACGCATTTGAAGAGTACAATAACACCGTTGTTTCAGGGGAACAATATGAGACAGGAGAGCAGGAACAGGTTCTTTCATACATTACAATAGATCCAGAGGGAGAAGAAGTGTCACGAGTTTGCCATCATTCTACCACCCCACATCAGGTGTGCCACACATTCACTGAGTTTGGTTTCAACCACTGATGCCAAAAAAAGCACTTAAAGACAATCCAACTCTCTCTAGGCTGAATCATTCATCAATGGCAAAGTGCTCAGCCCTATGGAATCTGCTGAAATTGACCGACCAGCAACTCAAGACACCCTGCATTTGTAGGTGGAATTCTCTTTATGACTTTTTGAGTCAGCTGACATTTCTTCGGGAGAAGCTTCATGAGATCATGTCTGCCTTGCAACTCCCACCATTCAAAGAAGTACAACTTGATTTCATGGAGGAATACTGCAGAGTCCTCAACCCCATTGCTATTGCTATTTATCGCCTTGCAAGGTCAGACCTCATGCTACTATGGTGACCTCCTACCTACCCTCTTTGCTGTTCAGGCTAAACAACATGACCTGCAAGCCTCAAACCTGCGGTATTGCGCACATATTTTGCAAGCCACCATAGCTGGCTTTGAGGAAAGGTTCAATAGCTTCTTACAGCTGGAGACTAATGTCAATGAAGCCATCCTGGCTATAGCAACCCACCAATTTTTCAAGATGAGATGGTTGCCTCCCAAACTAACTGCAGAGAAGAAGAGGATACATCAACTCATCAATCATCCACTTCTTCTAATGATTGCTTGTAAAGTTAGAGATCTAGGAAATTAGCTTACTCTAATGTTGCACCTATTGTAAATCGCTCCTGAAAAAGGCATCTGCTATGCCTAAAATAGTGTTACAGATAATTTTGTATGTAATTTTGTATTTTCAAATTAATTGTATTTTAATTAAATACATTTTCTCACACCAGTATTTTATTTTATTACATTTGATGAGCATGTATTTGTATTTTGTAACAAGATACTTTTTTATGTATTTGTGCCTCTCTGGTTAGAGACAGTACAATGGTACATCCAAGGGTGAAAGGTTCTACCTGGAACCAAAAAGGGCTCTCCTACAGGGACAGTCGAAGAACCCGTTGGTTCTAGGTAGCCTAGAGTGTAGCCTAGGGTCTACCCAATTACACATTATTACAGCCTGCTGTATCTGGTCTCAGCTATTAATTTTGTTAACACTAGAAGCTTATTACCTAAAATGGATCAATTGAAAGTGTGGGTTCACAGCTCCAATCCAGATGTGTTGGTCATTACTGAGACGGGGTTAAGGAAGAGTGTTTTGAATACTAATGTTAATCTTTCTGATTATAACCTTTTTCGTCAAGACAGATCTTCCAAAGGTGGGGGAGTGGCAATTTTTTACCAAGGATCACCTTCAGTGCTCGGTTGTCTCCACCAAGTCTGTCCCCAAACAGTTTGATTTGCTGGTTTTAAGTATTAAACTTTCAAATAACTCTTTGTTGACTGTTGCTGGGTGCTATCGTCCTCCATCAACACCTGCCTGTACCATACCTGCCCTAAGCTCTCTCTTGGCCCCTTACACTAGTCTGAATTTGTCCTGCTAGGTGACCTAAACTGGGACATGCTTAAACCACCTGACCAAGTCCTAAAGCAATGGGACTCCCCAAATCTTTCTCAGATTATTAGCAATCCCACAAGGTATGACTCCAAACACCCAGAAAAGGCTACTCTTGTTGATATTATCCTCACAAATAATCCTTATAGGTATCAGTCTGGTGTTTTCTGTAATGACCTTAGTGATCACTGTTTACAGCCTGTGTTCGTAATGGCTGCTCAGTGAAACGACCTGTCCTTATTTGTCATAGACGCTTGCTAAAAAACTTTAATGAGCAAGCCTTCCTTCATGAACTGTTTTTTGTAAAATGGAATAGAATCAGCTTGATCCCCTCAGTCGAAGATGCTTGGACCTAATTTTTAGATATTTTCAGTGGTATTGTTGAAAAACACGCCCCCATAAAGAAAATTAGAATTAAAAAACTTGCAGAGTTACTCCAACTCCAACTGACTGGCTCTCGTTCAGGCAAATGAGAAATAAGTGCACTCAGGCTATCTGGAAGGCCAAAGTTAGTTACTTTAAGAAAAAGTTCTCTCTCTGTGGGAGAGAGAAAACGGTTAAAGACCTGGAGAATAAACCCTCCTTCTCATAGCTGCCCATGCCCCTTAAAGTTCATGATGTGGTTGTTACTGACAAGAAGCACAAGTCAGGATTCCTATTTGACTCAGCCATGCCTCCTTGCCCGTCCAACATTTCCTCATCTGCCACCCCTTCTAATGCAACTTTCCCCGATGCTTCTCCCTCTTTTTCCCTGTCCCGCTACAAAGTTTTTCCCTGGAGGCAGTTACTGAGTCCGAGGTACTAAAGGTGCTCCTGAAACTTGACCCCAAAAAAACATCTGGGTCAGAAGAAGACCCTTTCTTCTTTAAGGTTGCTGCCCCTATCATCTCCGACCTTTTTAATCGGTCTCTCCATTCTGGGGAGGTTCCCATTGCTTGGAAGGCAGCCACGGTTAGTCCTTTATTTAAATGGGGAGATCAAGCTGATCCGAACAGTTATAGGCCTATTTCTATTTTGCCAGTTTATCAAAAGTGTTGGAAAAACTTGTCAATAATCAACTGACTGGCTTTCTTGATGTCAATAGTATTCTCTCTGATATGCAATCTGGTTTCCGCTAAGGTTATGGATGTGCCACTGCAACCTTGAAGGTACTCAATGATGTCACCACTGCCCTTGATTCTAAGCAATGTTGTGCTGCTATTTTTATTGACTTGGCCAAAGCTTTTGATACGGTAGACCATTCCATTCTTGTGGGCCGGCTAAGGAGTATTGGTGTCTCTGAGAGTTCTTTGGTCTGGTTTGCTAAGCTTTCGTGTCCAACAAGCTTTCTCTACCATTAACCTTGTTCTGAACACCTCCAAAACAAAGGTCATGTGGTTTGGTAAGAAGAATACCCCTCTCCGCACAGGTGTGATTACAACCTCTGAGGGTAATAAAGTACTTGGGAGTATGGCTAGACGGTACACTGCATGACAACGACCCGAAACACACCGCCAGGGCAACTAAGGAGTGGCTCCGTAATAAGCATCTCAGGTCCTGGAGTGGCCTAGCCAGTCTCCAGTCTCCAAAGAAAATCTTTGGAGGGAGCTGAAAGTCCGTATTGCCCAGCGACAGCCCCGAAACCTGAAGGATCTGGAGAAGGTCTGTATGGAGGATTGGGCCAAAATCCCTGCTGCAGTGTGTGCAAACCTGGTCAAGAACTACAGGAAACGTATGATCTCTGTAATTGCAAACAAAGGTTTCTCTACCAAATATTAAGTTCTGCTTTTCTGATGTATCAAATACTTATGTCATGCAATAAAATGCAAATGAATTACTTAAAAATCATACAATGTGATTTTCTGGATTTTTGTTTTAGATTCCGTCACTCACAGTTGAAGAGTACCTATGATCAAAATTACAGACTTCTACATGCTTTGTAAGTGGGAAAACCTGCAAAATCGGCAGTGTATCAAATACTTGTTCTCCCCACTGTATATATATATATATTTTTTTTTATCCCATCCCTCGTCCCCGCAGCAGGTCTTTTGCCTTTTGGTAGGCCGTCATTGTAAATAAGAATTTGTTCTTAACTGACTTGCCTAGTTAAATAAAGGTTAAATAAATAAAATTAACTGATTAGAAACTCAGAAATTATGTAAGTCTATAATGGTTATCAACCCCTGTCCCTGGGTGTCTTTATTGACATAGACATAACAGATGATCAAACAATGAGACAATTCTTACATTTCCAGTTAAATAAAATAACACATCCTGCTAAGCAGGATGTAGTGTGGGCAATAACTTACGTAAGTGTCATTGATGCGGAAAAGTGAGCAAACAAGGGAAAAACATGGGCCATTGAATGTCTATCTTTAGAACATCCAATTTTACGATGTTATGGTGGAGATGTATGTAATTGGAAGGATAAATTGGCATTTCTATGTGAGATAACATGTTCAAATGACAGGTTAAGGCATTTACCATGAAAATCATGTGCAACGTTATCAGTAATCAACATTTATCATTGATATAGTCCAGGAAATTGAGTTTTTTTTGTGTGAACTGTCATTAAGTTATCAGAAAGACAATTATTTAACATACAAATAACATACATGGCATAACCTACAGTATTCCAGAGGATATTTTGTAGAAATCAAAGCATGTTTTGTGTTGAATAAATTCATATTAATCACAGTTTAGAGGGTAAAATATTCTAAAAGCCTACATCCTGACATCCAGAGTGACATTATGATTCAGAAAACAACCGTGGATGATGCAATCGAATTAACAATAAACAGCAAAGCACAGTTTGAGACCCTTCACTTCCTGGAGGACCCCCGGAAGGACCTGTCTTCACTGGATTCATATCCACTAATCAAGCTACTCTTTGTGAGATTCAACACCACTTTGCCATCATCTGCACCAGTTGAGCGTCTCTTTTCCTTTGCCGTCATGGTTTACCGCCCTCACAGAAGGCGACTAACTGCTGAACTGTTGAAGAAGTTAGTTGTGCTAAAAAACAACTAAACTGTAATGGAAGGATTGTAGTGTAAGGGGGTACATGAAGGAGAATATGTTGTTTTATAAGTTGTTTAAGGAGGGGAAAGCATTCTGTTATAGACAGAATCCCTGGTGGTGATGATGTTATAGACAGAATCCCTGGTGGTGATGATGTTATAGACAGAATCCCTGGTGGTGATGATGTTATAGACAGAATCCCTGGTGGTGATGATGTTATAGACAGAATCTCTGGTGGTGATGATGTTATAGACAGAATGGTTCCTGCTCTACTTGTTTACTGCCTCCGGTCCAGCCCTTCCGGAGGATCCGTCCAACCCCCTCCCTCCATTCTCTTCCTCCTCTAGTTCCTTTACGACCCTCTCATCCTCACTGGAGTTCCTGCTGATGCTCTTTAAGCATGGGTTATGTCCTGCACAGTGGATCTCCTAATGTGCTGCAAGAATTTGCTCATTTGTCCAAATTGTGAAAATGGGAACTTTAAACCAATGCTGATCAATACGAATTTCCACCTACTTGATACAATGTTTCCATTGACAAATTTTACTATAAAAGATATAGATTTTCTACCTATGTTTTTCTGGTCAGGAGTAGGCTAACATATGTGTGCATTGTTCTCTATGGAGAATGCATATTACAGTCACAATTGCAGTTTGTATTTTTATGATTGACAAAGATAATAGAAACTCTAGCCTAGAATAGAACACAATAGTATAGAATACAGTAGAATAGAACACAATAGAATATAACACAGTAGGATAGAACACAGTAGAATAGAACACAGTAGATAGAACACAATAGAATACAACACAGCAGAATAGATCACAGCAGATTAGAACACAATAGAAAAATATAATGTGCAGTGGAGTAGAGTATAAAATACTGAACCAAAATATAAACACAACATGTAAAGTGTTGGTCCCATTTTTCATGAGCTGAAATAAAAGATCCCATAAATGTTTCATATGCATAAAAAGTTTATTTCTATAAAATTGTGTGCACAAATCTGTTTACCTCCCTGTTAGTGAGCATTTCTTCTTTGCCAAGATAATCAATCCACCTGACAAGTGTGGTATATAAAGAAGCTGATTAAACAGCATGATCATTACACAGGTGCACCTTGTGCTGGGGACAATAAAAGGCCACTCTAAAATGGTACAGATGTCTCAAGTTTTGAAGGAGCGTTCAGTTGGCATGATGACTGCAGGAATGTCCAACATAGCTGTAGCCAAATAATTGAATGTTAATTTCTCTACAAATTTGAATGCAGCGATACCATGACCAGATCCTGAGGCCCATTGTCGTGCCATTCATCCGTCGCCATCACCTCATGTTTCAGCATGATAATGCACAGCCCCATGTCGCAAGGATCAGTACACAATTCCTGGAAGCTCAAAATGTCCCAGTTCTTCCATGGCCTGCATACTCACCAGACATGTCATCCATTGAGCACGTTTGGGATGCTCTGGATCGACGTGTACGACGGCATGTTCCAGTTCCCGCCAATATTCAGCAACTTCGCACAGCCATTGAGAAGTGGGACACAATCAACAGCCTGATCAACTCTATGTGAAGGAGCTGTGTCGTGCTGCATGAGGCAAATGGTGGTCACACAAGATACTGAGTGGTTTTCTGATCCACGCCCCTCCCTTTTTTTTTACCAACAGATGCATATCTGTATTGCCAGCCATGTGAAATCCATAGATTACAGCCTAATTTCCTTATATGAACTGTAACTCAGTACATTTTTTGAAATTGTTGTCTTTATATTTTTGTTCAGTATAGAATAGAAAATAGAATTATAGAATAGAATGTATTATTTCCGGAAGACAAACATTGCAAATATTTTGTGTCTGGGAATATTTTCACCATTACTTGATTGGAACAATAAGGATGTGTTAACGCTATACAGTAGCCTAATATCCCAATGTTTCAAATGGGGAACTCAATCTTCTTTGTTCCTCGCTTACTGTACTGTCCCTTTAAGATACAACATTTTAATCTAGGCGTGTTTCCTGCACCCATTGATTATAAACGAGTCAAACTCGCATCGCATCCTGCGGGAAAGCACAACCAACACACCTTATTTAGGCTACGATTATTTATGATATAGGCCTATTGTTTTTTTTATTATTGAGCCTTACTGAATAGAATAATAACAACATAAACCAAGCGATGACTGTCTTGTGCGCGCATGTATTATCAGTTTTATCGATGCCACTCGGTCAAGGTCCACGCTCCCGATGCGAGTAGCAAGACTGGATTGCTTTCCTTTGGGCCGAGAAGGTCTGACTCAAACATTTGGATGAAATTAAAACTAATTCCATGATTAAAAAGGGATCATTTGGGATACTGATTACTCTTCTACTCTAGAATGGAAGCTCTCTGGCACTGGAAGGAGGTGGACGCACTGAAAAGAGAACTTTGATTGCCGAAAATATGGATGGATCCATGGATTTGTAAAAAATGAATGACACAAACGACCAAGTGCTTCACAATCATGTCATTTCAGAGCAACTAACGAGGAGTGCTGAATACATTCCTTTCGTCAGACTGAATGGATTGTAGGAGCTTTACTAGGCTACAACCAGAAGACAAAATAGCCTACCAGATATAAATCAACAACCTTTAACATAGGAATAGGCATATTTGTGCGCTTCTGAATAATTTGGAATCGCCCGTTAAACGGTGAACAAAAAAAATAATCTCACTGATATTGCCTGTCATGGGGAAATGTACTTTACCGTAACATTTTAGTTTTGAAAGGCAAGTAAATATTGTACTTTACATACAGTGGCCTATACACATATGTCACTATAACTTACTGAGTTGAACGAAAACTGTCAGTATGTCGGCGGTAATGATGACACGGAAAGTACGAAAATGGGAAAAGCTCCCGGGGAAAAACACTTTCTGCTGTGATGGACGCGTAATGATGGCCCGGCAGAAAGGCGTCTTCTATCTAACCTTATTTCTCATCGTTGGCACCTGCTCCCTGTTCTTCGCATTCGAGTAAGTATATCTGTTTATCCATTGTTTATTTGGGCGATGATCAAACAAACAAGCAAGCTATCAAAAATAATTCGCGCGTGCTTTCTCAATAAATCCTGAACAAATCAAAGGCCCATGACGATTCCTTTCGTGTGCAAAATGTTTTCTAGGATGAGGTACTTTAAGGCCCGTAAATCCGATGCAACTAATAACCCGTAGTAGGCCTAAATATAGCCTTTATTTACCCTGTACCAAACTATGAGTTAAGTTATGAGGCATATACAATATTGATGAACTTTTCTCCCCACAAAAATCATTGACTGAGTGGTATCAGACTGGAACCTCTATTGACTAATATCTAGTCTTGCGTATTGAATTATTTCATTTCCTTACTGTCCAGTGAAAGGGGCCCTTGCTCGACATTAAGCATTGACTTTCAGAACATAATAATACAACGTCAACCTAGCTTTACAGGTTGGTCTCATAGACTAGACCTAACATAGTAAATATAAAACTGTGACTGACACTGAAATTATTATATGTTTAGTGTGGTTACGTAAGACAGAAGTTGATTGGGGTGGATGGGTGAGCAAATATCTAGCAACACAAAGGTTGCGTGTTCAAATCTCATCATGGACAACTTCAGCATTTGAGCTAATTACCCATTTTTCTCAGTCATTCTCATTTCTGCTGACTTCACTTGGCAGGTGGATCTAGCTGGCCAGGTGTTTTACAACTCTGAGGTTTCACAGTGAAACCGTAGCCCCCAGAAACAGACTGGCCAAAGAACAGTTTGAGCAAATGGCTTGTCAGTGTGCCTGTCTAAATGTGTATATATATTTTTTGCATAATTCTCATTTAATGAATAAAAAATGGGGGGCCTCAAGGAAAAGTGGTGCAGTGTGCCCAGGATGATTACTAGTTTTGCACTCTCCCATTAAATACAAGACGTTTCCCTCCATGAAATGTATGGCATGATATTCTAGCAGCTGGAATCAAGTTTCACCAAGTAATTCTACTTGACAGGGACCATCACTTCTAGGCCTAATGTAATCATCCTGTGGACTGCTGAGGAGCTACAGCAGTGTCTGCAGACTGCAGCTCCCTGAGGCCTCTGGCCCTATAGTAGTGTCTGCAGACTAACATGTTCTGTTCATTAGGCCAAAACGTTTTAATAATGTAAAATGAAATGTATCGTTATTGACTGGACGAGTCCAGATAGCCCCTCCCTGTTTCAGTCCATTTCTTCCATTTGGTGCCTAATGAACACAACCCAGACTCCCAGTGAGCGCACACAGAGATGGAAAGGGCTTGGCACTTACTGTAAGGCCAGAGGCCTTACAGAAGTGTCTGCAGACTGCAGCTCCCTGAGTAAGTGCCAAGTCCTTTCCATCTCTGTGTGTGCTCACTGGGAGTCTGGGTTGTGTTCATTAGGCACCAAATGGACTGAAACAGGGAGGGGCTATCTGGACTCGTCCAGTCAATAACGATACATTTTATTTTACATTATTAAAACGTTTTGGCCTAATGAACAGAACATGTTCTCTGAGTCTCCACAGAGTGAACCGTTATCTGCCCTGGGGCCGGAGTGGAGACTGATATTGCTGATCCCACTAGCTTAGTGCCTGAGGTTGGACCAGGCCCAACAGGAACTAATGGCCAGAGGGCCGTTAGCGGTTAGCACGCTACGTTCGTATTACAGTTGCCCCATAATTATCCCTCATGGGGAGGCCTGAATATTAACATGGAGATTGAGCTGGGGAACAGGGGCTGTAATTCAAAACTCTCCATTACGGAGCAATTTGAGCCGTATCAGATCTAGCCCCTTGACAGGCTAATGACACTTTGCTGAAGAAAGAGGCACAGTGGTTTTCATGCTTTTCAGGAGTAGCTCACTACCACTAACCGACAGCTAGTCACTCCTCTATCAGAAACTGAGGAGTGACTAGCTGGGATATTTCACTTCCACTATACTATATCTCAAAAAATATAAAATGCCCATAACACATAGATATCTACATCTTAAAATGCCCATGGATCATGGGCCAAACAATCTGCACCTAAAGATCTATATAGATACAGTACATCTCCAATTTCCATGGATCTGGTCTTGTCCCATGAGCTGTATGGACTGTGTGGCATGACAATAGACGAGCTGGCTGCAGCACATACAGTTATGGAATGAGATTGGGACAGAGTCTGCAGCTGGACACAGGGAGGGTCTCTGATTTATCTGGCGACCGTTTTACATTCTTTGTTTAGCAAGAATGTTACTAATATTACTGTAGACTAAACTACTAGTCTAATGGGACGGAAACCACTTTTTATAGCTGTGTTTTCATGGTTTACACCATTAGTATACTGGTCAGTATAATCATCAGTGGTGTAGCATCTTCTCTACACTGAATAAATGTAGTTGTTTTCAGAGGGGAGACCGAGCTAACCCTTGGTTCGTTCATTAGGCACCAAACTAAAGAAAATGGTCTGAATCTGAGCTTGGTCAATAACAAATGCTCATTTTTGTTTTCTGTTGACCGTTGCGCACCGTTTTGCTTTGTGTAACCTATTGAACACAACCCAGTTCTGACAGCTCAAGGTCAACAACTTAAGATGAATCCTACGATTACATTACACTAGGAGATCCAGCTTAGTTCTCCTCCCACTAATTGAATTGATGTTGGTCTGTGAAGATCCAACACACACGTTTCTTCCTTGGGAATCAATTCACTGCATTAGGGCCAGGTTCCTTTCATGTGCGTTTTTGGATTTGAAAGTAGCATTAGGGTATAGATGGGAGGACAGAGAGGCAGTGTCCTCCTGAGCAGGCTGGACCCAGTCCAAGAACAACCAACCAACCGCGTAAACCTCTACTTATCTCCAACCATCAGCAGTCCAGCGAGGGAGGCTCCCCCTGAAGAGTAGCTGCCCTACAAATGAGCAACACATACACAAAACAGATAAGCCAAATTGGTAGAAACAAATTGTAGGATGAAGCAGTGATGAAGATATCTCCAAGCTTTTGTTTCTTTTTCCAGCATTGATTCATACAATAGGATTGTGTGGCCTTTGTATGTTTTGCAGCAGAAAACAGAAATGAGGTATTTCTTATTGGTCCAGGTCTTTTTTTCTTCAGCTGGATGCCTAATGCTAAGGGGGTGTAGAGAGGGAGGGGGAGAGATCGCACTGCCGAGTTCTGACCTTAGTGTTACTCTGGCCAGAGGATATCTAGTAACAGACCTGAGGTCCCCCCGGGTATCCATCTCTCTCTGTGTGTGTGTCTAAAGCAGCAAACTAAATGAGTGTTCATGATTGAACAGGTAAAGGTTGTCCCTCCATGTTTCAGTCCATTTTCTTCCGTTTGGTGTCTAATGAACACAACCCAGTCAATGCCCTGATTTATATTCAGTACTGTATCTATTTCCAATAATAATGAAGTAGTCTGTTCCCTAAAAGCGTTCTTGCTAAAGGTTGTGTTTATAGGTAGAGTGCATTTCAGTGAAATTATCCCTTTCATATCTGTACTTCAAGACTATGAGGCGAGCTAGGGACAGACACTTGATACATATTTGCCTCCTCATCCAAGTGCTTTGTAATGGATGACACATGCCACCATTCTCCCAAGAGATGTCTTCTGTCTGACATCATGTCTTTAAAGGACATTTTTGGTTGTAACGTTTCGGTCCCTGCAGATCAATATGGATTGCGTCCCAAATGGCACTCCACAGGGCCCTGGTCAGAGAAGTAAGGCACTATAGGGGATAGGGTGCCATTTGGAACGGAGACATTGTATTGCAGTGGCTTGTTGGGCCCTTATTGATTCTCCGCAGTACTATGTTCCTTTTTCCTGTCTCGGGTCACTGGTGTGGTATTTCATGGAATCACATCGTTATGACATGATTGATTAATCTCTTTGTTCTCTGTTAAACTTTTTGTTGCTCATTCAACTTGTTTCTGAATACTAAGATCATACAGTTTCCAATAACCAACTGGTTTTAAAACGACCGCCCATTAGTTCAGATTGGCCTTCAGTTGATTAACCAATTGTAGTGTTTTTTTAAGTTCATTATTATATATTGATGTCCCTAAACGTCTGGGGCGGCATGGAAGCCTAGTGGTTAGAGCGTTGGGCCAGTAACCGAAGGCTTGCTGGTTCTAATACCCAAGCCGACAAGGTGGAAAACTTTTCGGTGTCCAGAGGCTGACCCTGTAGGTAGGCTGTCATTGTAAATATGAATGAATGTTCTTAACTGACTTGCCTAGTTAAATAAAAAAAATATCTATATTAAAAATAAAACAACTGCACCCTTACTGTAGGTTGGTGTTTCTTTCTTATTGTTCAAAGGGCTGTGTCCAGCCAGCACTTTGGGGTCTTATATATCTTGTGGTAGGAGGTCTCGGTCTCAAGACAATTATGTCATGAAGACAACAGGACACAAACATTGGAAAGTTCAGATTTTACGTCTAGAACAAACATGACATGTAGAATAAGGAATCACATACTGCCTACAGAACATGGCAGTCTCAGAACTGGGTCCTCTGGTCAGAATATACAGCAGAGTCTATTAATTAACTATTTCCTGGGTCAGATAATTATTTCCTGTGTGCGTGAGTGAGCGAGAGAGACCTTACAAAAGAGAGAAGTTACACAGCAGGCCTACTGCAGATCTGTTAGCTCAGCAGTATGGTACATCATTCATTGGTATTGTGATTCACTTCTGCTCTCCAACGGACAGCTAACGCCAGTGTTAAGTATTAATAAAGTCTGGGTATGAAATACTCAGCGAAGGCAAATGTCAGGAGTGGCTAAGGCATGACATCTTCCTCGGTGGTGTTGCTCAGCATGAGCAACCTCTCTACCTTAGAGGCCTCTCCTCTCCTCATCTCCACTCTTGAAGTACATGATCGGCCGGTTTCCCAGACACAGATTAGCCTAGTCCTGGGCTAAAAAGCATGCACAGAAAATGGAGAGAAATCATTTTTTGTTTTTTTTTGCCCAGGAGTAGGTTTAATCGGTGTTCAGGGCAGATAAATCTCAAATGAAGTTGAAGGGAACAAAACGAGTCCTGTACCTATCCTCTCCTCGGTGTGTTGAGTGTGAAGTTTCATGGGTTAAAGTCTAGATTAGAGAGCCCTCATGCAAATGTCCATTCCCCTCCAGTGGTTAAAAGTTGACAGTAAAGTTCTCCCTCTGCATCAGTTACCTAATTATAATTGATACCAGGTAGAGCCAGGGGTTGATTTGTTACCTCTACTTGTAATGTATTCAAGTAAGTACTGGCTGTTACAAGCCTCATGTGTTAGGAAAGTGTGTGACAAATTTTACTCAGTACATGGCATTAAGGTTGGGCTCAAGGCCCAATTTTTTAAAGGGATCGTTCAGAGAAATTCCATATTTAGATATCTTAAAGGAATTGTGTTGTCCAATGACTTGGTTTGATGTTATTTTGAGATTACTTGAGAGCATAAATATAGCCTACTCTGAACAATAATGTGGGGAGCCTTTCTCTCTGACGACAACAGGAGAGAGGAAGAACAAACAAGGGAATATATGAGAATTTATTAAAGGCCCAGTGCAGTCAAAAACATGATTTTCCTGTGTTTTATATGTATTTACACACAATGAGGTTGTAATAATATTGTGAAAAATCCATTTTAGTGTAAGAGCTTTTTGTCTGTTTTGGAGGGATGGCGTTGTGGACTGCCTTGTGATATCACCAGGTGGTAAATTAGGGTCTCTGTTTTTTATTAAATTTTTATTTAACAAGGCAAGTCAGTTAAGAACAAATTCTTATTTACAATGACGGCCTACCTACAGGGTCAGCCATAGTAGTACGACACCCCTGGAGCAAATTAGGGTCATTGTCAAGGCATAGGAGTTGGACACAGCACAAAGCGATGTGGAACCAGACAATTAAATGGGTACTGGGGGAAACGTATTGGACCTGTCCTGCAGTGTCCAGTGTGCAGACTTACCTGTCTAATCTACGTACATAGTGCCTTTTGCCCACTAAGAGTTAAAATGAATAAATCCTGAAGTCAAGTCAATCTCCATAATGTGAAAGGAACAGGTAGACTTTGTGACACCATGTTTTGTTGACTCACTCTTGTAAACTGTAGCTACACCCCTCCCCATACTCCTATTCCTCCCTCTTACAGAATGTTTTCACTGTGGTATATAAAAGTGTTTATGAGTTAGCATAAAATGGCATCCAATTCGAGGAAATTTAAATGGGAACTGAATATGACAGAACCAGCCCAACCAGTTAGTTTCCGGGGCTTCCATCATAAACGTGCCGTGTGCATTTGTATCAGACTGAGTGGGGAGAATGTTTGTTTGTTTTTCAACTAGAATGCATTTTCTTGGATTGATGATGTTTTGGGATTTTGTAGGAAGGTCCACCGTCTTTATACATCAGGATCCACAAGACATCTGGTGTTTCTAAAGATAATTTCCGCTTCACATACCTCTTGCATGATCAAACCCATATCCTGTTACACCAGTTACACTGTGAAATACACTCATGATGACTCATCAACCTGTCCAACATGGACATTGCCCTGTATGACCAGATGTTGTTGTAATACTTTCCCATTCTCTCTTCATAACGACTTGTATGCGTCATGTATAGCTCATAAGGTGTAATACATGTGCTTATAATGCATTATGAAGAGGGTGTTCATAGGAAGTGTTATCATAATACATCTCTCCACATGGGGAGCAGTGCATTATAATGCATCATGCACAGCTTATATGGCATTATATATGTGCTTGCAATGAATTATGAAGAGGTAAGTGTTATCATAAAATATATATTAGCCTTACATTGTGGATGTGTGGTCTTTCCACATGGGGAAGATGGATAGCATCTTCTCTATTAATAGCTCAGTGCGGTGGCCTATGGCGCTTGCCAATCTCCTGCAGCACTTTACAGAATGCCTTCACCACCATGATGGGAAAAGGGGCTTTTTTTATTTTTATTGCGGCGTCCTGACTCTATTGGCAGTTTACAGTTTAGGCGTGCCAATTGGACTTATGTTAATTCTGCTCGTCCCCCGCCCTCCGGAGGGTGAGAGCGTTCAGAAAAGTAAACATGGTCTCCGGCTGTGTGTGTGAGGCCCTAGGGGATGGGTTGGCAGACCAAACCGCCCTAACGGCATGCTGCATCAGTAAACAACTTCTGAACACCGTTCTACAAGGATGTGTAGAGGCTTGTTTCTTAGTGCTGACTGTTTGTGCAGTGCTTTTGTTGACAATTGGGGGATTCTAATAATCTTGTGTGTAAGACAAGGGCTTCTTCCACCTCTGGTGTAGTTGTTATCTTCACAGCTGTATTATTGTGCTGTCATAAAGGGGAAACATATATTTGCTCCTGGGACGTGTAAATACATATGTATTTTATATCCGATATGTAGTGTTAGTTTTGGTGTGAAATTGAAGGCAAGAAATGTAAATTTTCCACTCTCAATTCATGAGGATTTGCATCATCATAACTAAACAGAGTAATCACATGATGCTGTATCTATCCGAATATTGTTATTAACCTATGGTCCTCTTGTCACATCTGCAGGTGCCCATACCTGGCGATCCACCTGTCCCCTGCCATCCCGGTCTTCGCTATGCTCCTCTTCTTCTTCGTCATGGCGATGCTGCTGAGGACCAGCTTCAGTGACCCGGGGGTGTTGCCGCGCGCACTCCCCGAGGAGGCCACCTTCATCGAGATGGAGATCGGTGAGTATTTGACCCAACCTATGTTTTCATCAACCATGCGTCCCTAGGCCCTGTCTAGAAACAACCCCTAGGCCATACCATATATATATATATACAGTGGGGAGAACAAGTATTTGATAGACTGCAGATTTTGCAGGTTTTCCCACTTACAAAGCATGTAGAAGTCTGTAATTTTTATCATAGGTACTCTTCAACTGTGATTGATTGAGTCTAAAACAAAAATCCAGAAAATCACATTGTATGATTTTTAAGTAATTAATTTGCATTTTATTGCATGACATAAGTATTTGAGACATCAGAAAATAAGAACTTAATATTTGGTACAGAAACCTTTGTTTGCAATTACAGAGATCATACGTTTCCTGTAGTTCTTGACCAGGTTTGCAGAAAAGCATCCCCAAAGAATGATGTTTCCACCTCCATGCTTCACGGTTGGAATGGTGTTCTTGGGGTTGTACTCATCCTTCTTCTTCCTCCAAACACGGCGAGTGGAGTTTAGACCAAAAAGCTCTATTTTTGTCTCATCAGACCACATGACCTTCTCCCATTCCTCCTCTGGATCATCCAGATAGTCATTGGCAAACTTCAGACGGGCCTGGACATGCGCTGGCTTGAGCAGGGGGACCTTGCGTGCGCTGCAGGATTTTAATCCATGACAGCGTAGTATGTTACTAATGGTTTTCTTTGAGACTGTGGTCCCAGCTCTCTTCAGGTCATTGACCAGGTCCTGCCGTGTAGTTCTGGGCTGATCCCTCACCTTCCTCATGATCATTGATGCCCCACGAGGTGAGATCTTGCATGGTGCCCCAGACCGAGGGAGATTGACCGTCATCTTGAACTTCTTCCATTTTCTAATAATTGCGCCAACAGTTGTTGCCTTCTCACCAAGCTGCTTGCCTATTGTCCTGTAGCCCATCCCAGCCTTATGCAGGTCTACAATTTTATCCCTGTTGTCCTTACACAGCTCTCTGGTCTTGGCCATTGTGGAGAGGTTGGAGTCTGTTTGATTGAGTGTGTGGACAGGTGTCTTTTATACAGGTAACGAGTTCAAACAGGTGCAGTTAATACAGGTAATGAGTGGAGAACAGGAGGGCTTCTTAAAGAAAAACTAACAGGTCTGTGAGAGACGGAATTCTTACTGGTTGGTAGGTGATCAAATACTTATGTCATGCAATAAAATGCAAATTAATTATTTAAAAATCATACAATGTGATTTTCTGGATTTTTGTTTTAGATTCCGTCTCTCACAGTTGAAGTGTACCTATGATAAAAATTACAGACCTCTACATGCTTTGTAAGTAGGAAAACCTGCAAAATCGGCAGTGTATCAAATACTTGTTCTCCCCACTGTATATATATATATATACACACACACACACAGCGGGTGAAATAAGTATTGACACGTCACCATTTTTCTCAGTAAATATATTTCCAAAGGTGCTATTGACATGACATTTTCACCAGATGTTGGTAACAACCCAAGTAATCCATACATACAAAGAAACCAAAACAAATAAGTTCAGAAATTAAGTTATGTGTAATAATGTGAAATGACACAGTGAAAAAGTATTGAACACATGAAGAAAGGGAGGTGCAAAAAGGCATGGAAAGCCAAGACAACAGCTGAAAACTATCAATAATTAAAAAGCAATCCAGCAAAAAAAGCAAGCAATCCATTATGTTTTGCAACAATTAGGTTGCGAAGGTCTTGAGACAGCTCTTTGCTTTTACCCATCATGAGATGTGTCTTGTGTGACACCTTTTTGTAGGCCATCAGTTGGGACTGAACCAGCT
The DNA here is from genome assembly GCA_023634145.1 of Thymallus thymallus. NCBI lineage: Eukaryota > Metazoa > Chordata > Actinopteri > Salmoniformes > Salmonidae > Thymallus > Thymallus thymallus. Next base: position 15,253,536 of record CM042385.1, read on the forward strand.
GATATTAATTTGCACTGACAGGGGGCTGGATTGCTTTTTAATTATTGATAGTTTTCAGCTGTTGTCTTGGCTTTCCATGCCTTTTTGCACCTCCCTTTCTTCAAGTGTTCAATACTTCAGCACCTTTGGAAATATATTTACTGAGAAAAATGGTGATGTGTTCAATACTTATTTCACCCGCTGTGTGTGTGTATATATATATATATATATGTGTGTGTGTGTGTGTGTGTGTGTGTGTGTATATATGTATGTGTATATATATATATATATATATATATATATATATATATATATATATATATATATATATATATATATACAGTAAAATATATATATTTCGCAACATGTAAAATGTTGGTCCCATGTCTCATGAGGTGAAAAAAAAAATTCCAGAAATGTTCCATATGCACAAAAAGCTTAATTAAAAAAAAAAAATTAAAGTAGTGAGCATTTCTAATTTTCCAAGATATTCCATCCACCTGACAGGTGTGGCATATCAAGAAGCTGATTAAACAGCATCATCATTGAACAGGTGCACCTTGTGCTGGGGACATTTAAAAGGCCATTCTAAAATGTGCAGTTTTTTCCATGTGTAACCATGCCATTCCAGGAGCTCCACATCCAGCGGCTTCACCTGTGGGATCGTCTGAGACCAGCCACCCGGAAAGCTGATGAAACTGGGTTTGCACAACCAAAGAATTTCTGCACAAACTGCCAGAAAGAGTCTCAGGGAAGCTCATCTGTCGTCCTCACCAGGGTCTTGACCTGACTGCAGCTCGGCATCGTAACCAACTTCAGTGGGTTACGATGGCATGCTGGAGAAGTGTGCTCTTCACAGATTAATTCCGGTTTCAACTTTACCGGGCAGATGGCAGACATAGTGTATGGCGCTGTGTGGGCGAGTGGTTTGCTGATGTCAACGTTGTGAACAGAGTGCCACATGGTGGCGGTGAGGTTATGGTATGGGCAGGCATAAGCTACGGACAATGAAGACAATTGCATTTTATCGATTACAATTTGAATGCAAAGAGGTGATGTGATCCTGAGGCCCATTGTCTTGCCGTTTCAGCATGATAATGTAATGTCGAAAGGTTCTGTACACAATTTCTGGAAGCTGAACATTTCCAAGTTCTTCCATGGCCTGCATACTCACCAGACACGTCACCCATTGAGCACGTTTGGGATGTGCTGACGACAGGGTGTTCCAGTTCCCGCCAATATCCAGCAACTTCGCACAGCCATTGAGGAGTGGGACAGCATTCCACAGGCCACAATCAACAGCCTGATCAACTCAATGCAAAGGAGATGTCTTGCTGCATGAGGCAAATGGTGGTCACACCAGATACTTACTGGTTTTCTGATCCATGCCCCTACCTTTAAATAAATATATATCTATCTATGACCAACATATGCATATCTGTATTCCAGGTCATGTGAAATCCATAGATTAGGGCCTAATACATTTTTTACAATTGACTGATTTCCTTATAAATTTTTGCAATCGTTGCATAGTGCATTTATATTTTTGTTCAGTGTATTTGTAGATTTGAAACCCAAACTGAATCAACGTAATGTGACATTTCTGTAGTTCCGAAAGAATTTAACAGTTTAGAAGGTAGCCTAGATAAAATGCTCGCCATATTGTTTATCAGAGAGCAAGGCGGAGCTACTATCATGCTGCTCAGGCCTAATTAATCATTTCAGATGTACATGAAGTGCCGAAGGGGTAGGGGCTAGCGAAGTCTCTTCCGGAAGTGGAACAGATTTCACCAGGGTCCAAGGAGGACTGTGGCCCACCACCCGAGGCGAATTAGGAACCAAGCGAAGTGTAAAGCATTTTAGAGGCATAAATACTGCAGCAGACGTGTTGTAAAGCAGCAGTGTGGAGACCAGAGCCCCTGCCTGATGGTTAATTAATGTTTGTTGTTCTTTATGCCACTAAAGGTTAGAGCTAATCATCCATGTAGTTCTGAGCTCATCCCCTAGTCAGACCCCTGCGTTGTTACCAACGTTTTCTGCAATCTGAGGATGTATTGTTTCGAACCTTGATGGCCCTCCATGCCGTTCTCATTACTTAGATTACAGTAGTATGCGTTAATTATGACGGCACAACCAAATAGGAGGGTTTTGCTGACAAGCTCTTCCTATGTTCCCTCGCATAACCTAGCCAGATGTGGGTCTTAATGAACATTATGTACATTGCTGCACTTGTAATGGCCTTTTTCTTTTGATAACCTGACCACTCCCTAGTGGACTATCCACAATTTAGATACTCTTTCAGCCAGCCCCTCTTTCCTGTCCATCTCTTGAAGGGAAAAGCCTGTCTGCTCTGCAGTAGCCCTGCCACAGCCCAACCCTCCCTCCCTCCCTCCCTCCCTTCCTCTCTAGCTGCTCAATGTGCAGCCTCTGTCTGTGCAGGGAAGATTCACAGTGCCCTTCATGCATCCTCCATCCTCTCTCATTACGATCGAGAGGCTTGGGTGGGGACTGGTCAGAGTTCCTCTCCAGATGACAGAGGGCTGGAAATTATAGCAGCTGCTGCAAGTGGTCCACTGAGAGTGCCTGTGCTGGCAGTGCTCCTTTTGTCACGGCTCTGACTCGAGCCTTCCAGTCAGAATACATAGAGATGCATGCTAACGGCTATTGGTCTAACATGCTAATGGTTATTTCTTATTGGACTCATATACTCCCTTTGTGATGGCTCTGACTCGGGGCTTCCAGTGAGACCACATAGAGATACATGCTAAAGGCTATTGCCTACGAGGGTAACATGCTATTTAGCTAACATGCTAATGGTCTAACATATTCATGGGTTTAGAGCTAACATTCTCATCATTGGGCTAACAATGGCTGTAATGGCACTACTTAAAACAGCAAGGCCGTTCAGTTTGTGTGACATGACCTTGTTTAGCAAATTGAGTATTTTGAGCCACAGACTGTTTGGTTATCTGCAGCAGGATCCTGCCCTCGTAACCTATTTTGCACTCCTCTCAAACAGGTCTTTCTCATCATACTCTTGTCTCGGAAAAACCCGACCCTAGGCAACACAGTGACTAGGGGCTGGTTTCAATTAAATACTTTTTTGGCATGTGATTTATTGGGAGAGTCCCCAGAATAGTTGTTTTCATCTTGCCATTTCACCCCTAGAGTGTATTTAATGTGCCATCTTTAGCCAGCGTGGCAAGCCGTGGGGTCTGTGATGGAACGTGGGGGTGTGTTAATGGGAGACGGGCAGGTGTGTGGAGCCCCAAGGCTCTAGAACCCCGGGGCTCTAGAACCCAGGCTGGCTGACATATTGAAGGCCCAGCTGTGGTGCTTGTCACTGAGACCCGTTAGTAGCTGGCTCCTGGAGGAATACTAATCGGATGAGAGCCTATCCTCCTGGAATATACAATGGGCCGACGAGGACCAGCTCTTCCCAAGGGACCGCATGTATGGTCTCATTCCCCACTGGAGTACTAGCTAGCTACTTAAAACCATTGCTTTGTGAAAGAATTAAAGTGTAAAGCGGTTTGATTAACTTACTGGGATTCGACATTTTGATTTGTTAAAAAACCTGGTGTTTCTTTAAACATGTTTTTGCAGCATGTGATGAAACCATTTGACCACAGTCTTGTGTGATGTACACTGTATTGATTTGTCCTGTACACTGTTGATTTGTAAATGTTTTTATCAATTGTGGTAGCAAGATCCTTTTAAAAATGTATTCTGCTTTCTTGCATAGCCTCTTGTTTAATCATGCAAAGACTTTGGGGGTGGTATGGCCTCAATGCTTTTAGAGCATGTTTGATTTGGGTCAAATTGTGCTGTCTCTCCACCTACCTTAGCATTCATTCCCCCTGGCAGTATGTTCAAAAGTTTAGGGTCACTTAGAAATGTCCTTGTTTTTGAAAGAAAAATGTAAAATAACATAAAATGTATGGGAAATACAGTATAGAAATTGTTGTAAATGGCTGTTGTAGCTGGAAACGGCAGATGATTTTTAATGGAATAACTAAAGTTAAGAATGACACAAGTATTGGTCTCCACAAAGTTTGCTGCCTCAGTGTTGATGATGGCAATTTGCATATACTCCAGAATGTCATGAAGGGTGATCAGATGAATTGCAATTAATTTGCCATGAAAATGAACTTAATCCCCCAAAAACATTTCCACTGCATTTCAGCCCTGCCACAAAAGGACCAGCTGCCATCATGTCAGTGATTGTCTCGTTAACACAGGTGAGAGTGTTGACGAGGACAAGGCTGGAGATCACTCTGTCATGCTGATTGAGTCAGAATAACAGACTGGAAGCTTTAAAAGGAGGGTGGTGCATGAAATCATTGTTCTTCCTCTGTCAACCAAGGAAACCTGCAAGGAAACACGTACCGTCATCATTGCTTTGCACAAAAAGGGCTTCACAGGCAAGGATATTGCTGCTAGTAAGATTGCACCTAAATCAACCATTTATCAGATCATCAAGAACTTCAAGGAGAGAGGTTCAATTGTTGTGAAGAAGGCGTCAGGGCGCCCAAGAAAGTCCAGCAAGCGCCAGGACCGTCTCCTAAAGTTGATTCAGCTACAGGATCGGGGCACCACCAGTGCAGAGCTTGCTCAGGAATGGCAGCAGACAGGTGTGAGTGCATCTGCACGCACAGTGAGGCGAAGACTTTTGGAGGATGGCCTGGTGTCAAGAAGGGCAGCAAAGCAGCCACTTCTCTCCAGGAAAAACATCAGGGACAGACTGATATTCTGCAAAAGGTACAGGGATTGGTCTGCTGAGGACTGGGGTAGAGTAATTTTCTCTGATGAATCCCCTTTCCGATTGTTTGGGCCATCCGGAAAACACCTTGTCCGGAGAAGACAAGGTGAGCGGTACCATCAGTCCTGTGTCATGCCAACAGTAAAGCATCCTCAGAACATTCATGTATGGGTTGCTTCTCAGCCAAGGGAGTGGGCTCACTCACAATTTTGCCTAAGAACACAGCCATGAATAAAGAATGGTACCAACACATCCTCAGAGAGCAACTTCTCCTAACCATCCAAGAACAGTTTGGTGACGACCAATGCCTTTTCCAGCATGATGGAGCACCTTGCCATAAGGCAAAAGTGATAACTAAGTGGCTCGGGGAACAAAACACCACTGTTTTGGGTCCATGGCCAGGAAACTCCCCAGACCTTAATCCCATTGAGAACTTGTGGTCGATCCTCAAGAGGCGGGTGGACAAACAAAAACCCACAACTTCTGACAAACTCCAAGCATTGATTATGCAAGAATGGCCTGCCATCAGTCAGGATGTGGCCCAGAAGTTAATTGACAGCATGCCAGGGTGGATTGCAGAGGTCTTGGAAAAGAAGGGTCAACACTGCAAATATTGACTCTTTGCATAAACTGAATGTCATTGTCAATGAAAGCCTTTGACACTTATGGAATACTTGTAATTATACTTCAGTGTACCATAGTAACTACTGACTTAAAGATCTAAGAACACTGAAGCAGCAAACTTTGTGGAGAACAATACTTGTGTCATTCTCAACTTTTGACCACGACTGTACATAGGGGTACAGAGGCCCATTATCAGCAACCATCACTCCTGTGTTCCAATGGCACGTTGTGTTAGCTAATACAAGTTTATCATTTTAAAAGGCTAATTGATCATTAGAAAACCCCTTTTGCAATTATGTTAGCACAGCTGAAAACTGTTGTGCTGACTTAAAGAAGCAATAAAACTGGCCTTCTTTAGACTAGTTGAGTATATGGAGCATCAGCACTTGTGGGTTCGATTAAAGGCTCAAAATGGCCTGTATTTTCTCACATGGCTATGTTTTTGTTAAGTGTAATTTCCCTGTGGTCTGCATCCTAAATGTGACCACCATCCTTGATTAAGACATTACTGAATATAAATTTGTTATTTTTGTTTAAAAGGCAATTTAGTCCAAGAATATGCTTACCTGTATTTGTGAAACTTGCACTACACAGTATGACAATGAATAGGACTCCATTGTTATCTATGAGTATAAACCAAAAATGGCCGCCTTCTGTTTGATGTCTCCTTTCCATCCGTTTTCCACAGAGGCGACCAATGGGAACGTCCCAGCCGGGCAGCGGCCTCCACCTCGGATCCGCAATGTCCAAATCAATGGGCAGATCGTCAAACTGAAGTATTGCTACACCTGCAAGATCTTCCGACCGCCTCGAGCCTCACACTGCAGTATCTGTGACAACTGCGTGGGTAAGGGAGAGCACTCTTCTCCCTCATGCTCCCTTCAGTTTAATTCACTTTGTTGTTATCGTGAAAGAATTCGCTCCGAGACTGGGTATTGTGTGGAGGGTTAGCTTTTATTTTATCAGTGTGTGAAGGACACATTCTGCTAAGTAAAAAAAAAAAAATGTTTGCTCAAGACTTGACCTTACCTACATTGATTTGTCACAGTGTTTTATTGGAAAGAGTTTTAAACTGAAGTTCTAATGAAAAGTTCTATATCCTGAGATGGTGTGATAGACATTTCATAGCTGAATGGGTTTCCAGTGGGGTTTTGGAATGCTGACGTATTTCTCCTTGTCCAGTTCTCTACAAAGCACTATTTGGAATGTCCTGGACTGTTGCTTGACGACAGTCGTGTGTGCATGAACATGTCAAGCTCTGCAGAATAACAGTAATTTTCCCAGCGATGATTGAGGCATGCATTATTGTGTATGACCAACTTACACACACCACCACACTCATGTCCAGATACTAATACAGAGTGCGGTTAGAGAAGACGGTGCCCAGTGATGGTGGAACACAGGGCTGTCTGTGTGGGGCCAGTGCACCTGCTGCAGTCTGTCTGGGTCACACACCCCCATCATGACACAGCAGCCTGGGACAGACAGACAGCCGGCCTGACCCCTTACAGGAAACTCTGCACTAAGGGCTCAATACTATCAATGAATCAATGAAGGGAGAGGGTTTTATGAACATCCAGCTTTGCCCAGGAGCTAGACAAAATACAAATTTGACTTCTTCCTCAATGCAATCAAGTCTGTGTTGCAGTATTTCACTGAATAAAAAATGTTTCACATATTTTTTATAAAACTGGTGGGTGCTGTTATTAGCTGTAAGGAAAGCATTTTCAATGGAACTGCCCTGTGCATGATTTTGTTGTTTATTATCTACACGAGGCTTCTATACCGTACATCAATAGCTCATACATATTTCTGATGGTTCTTCCTCATTCCTGATATGCTCCAATGAAGTCCTCCACCTGTGTAAAGCACAATGTTTTGCCTGTAAAGCGATCTGACCACGGATTCACTCTGGTAATAATGAGACGGAAGTCACTACATTCATACCAGAGGGAATTATAGGGAAATTGCTCCTATTGGCTGTAATAACCGTTTGCTCGTCTTTGAAGGTTAGTGACTTTTTGTAGCAGAAGACATTGGCTAATGGCTACTTTGCCTTTTGTAGAACTAGGTTGTTGTCAGAATTGGTTATCAATGACTACCTAGCTAAATACATGTTGAAGGCAATGTGATGCCGAAAGGTTGGTCTGTCCAAATCATTACTGGAGCTTATGAAGTGTCACTGTATTTTATAGCCTGTAGTTTACTCCGTTAGTCAGCACCTCTACTAACAGCTCATGTCTTTTATTATCTTCAAAACATTGAAGATAATAAAACAAACAGCAGAACTTTGGGGAAGGGTCTTTCCTACACACTCCATGGCATCTCCAAGTTAAATTGAACTAATTTATTTTTGTTTTTTTGTGTGTCTGTGATGTAGTGGCGTTTTGATCCCGTGGCCACAGAACCTCTTCCCTCTGTCTTTAACCTCCCACTCTCTCGTCTTCTCCACAGACCGTTTTGACCATCACTGCCCCTGGGTGGGCAACTGTGTGGGCAAGAGGAACTACCGTTACTTCTACCTGTTCACCCTGTCCCTGTCTCTGCTCACCATCTACATATTCACCTTCAACATCGTGCACGTGGTGATGCGTGAGTATTCTCCTGGAGCTCCAGGGAGGGGGGAGGTGTGTGTGTGTAGCTTGGCATGCCGGAACATCACTGTTGTTCGCTACATCTGTGTGTCAGCCAAGACCAGAGCAGAATATAATTTCAAAAGGTAAGGTAGATCCAGGTCACTTTCAGAAACTGACAGACTTCCAGACAGGGTGTTTACGGATTGGTGGATAGGAAAGCCGTCACTATTGACAATTGAGGGAATGTAACCGAACTGGAAGGGGCTCGCCGAGTGAATGATGTTGGCTAAATATGATGAAAAGTGATTAATCCGAGACCTAGTTCAGCTGAGGTATGATTGAAGCGTGAAGTGGCTTGACTGGAGCGTGAAGTGGTTTGACTGGAGTATGAAGTAACATGCAACACTTAACTGCCAGGATGACACACACACCCTTTTATCTGTTCCTATATGGGCCTTTACAGACAGTGGGCTGGCAGGGAAAAGCGTAGAGCATTTACAGTCAGGATAATTAGCTCCAGGCTTGTGAGCTTAACTCAAGCCGCAACCAGCGTACTGTCAATGTCATCCCTAATTGTAATGAATCTTTAATTTTTTTTTATGGTGTAGTGGAGTGAGCGAGTGAGAGGGGAATATTTAAGTGCATGTCTTGGAGCTTACTAGATGTGTGTGGTGTGTTTGTGAGAGCTTGCGAGTGTGTGTGTGTGTGTGTGTATATCACAGAAACCCTCCTTTAACTATGTATTTGTCTCTCAACAGGCTCGGTGAACTCTGGGTTTGTGAAGACACTACAGGACACACCTGGGACATAGCCTTTCAGTTCCACATACACCTACAGTCCACAATACCATCTGTTTATTGACCTTTAGGGCCACCGTAGTTTCCCCCCCCCTCAGGGCCACTGTAGTTTCCCAACCTAAAAGACGAAAAGAAACAAAGACACTATTAATAATACAGAATTTAGTTTGAGTCAAATCGAGTTATATGGAGTTAACCTGAATCGTCACTGGGACATGTAATATCAAAGGAGATAATAAATCATTAGTGATTGCAGTAACCTCATGATAGACCCATCCTTGACCTGTGAACTTTGAGAGCTTGTTGTACTGTTGCTGTATCTGTGCTGTTGTTTCCTTAACCCGATCCCACTGTGCTGGAAGTGCTGGTGTGCTTCTTCACCTTGTGGTCAGTGGTGGGACTGACAGGCTTCCATACTTACCTGATCTCCCTCAACCAGACCACCAATGAAGATGTGAGTATCTCTATTCTCTACCATTCTTTATAGTATATCTCAATAGTTTCAAGAATGGAGATATGGAAAGGAAGGAAGGGCATTTTAGATTGTTGACACACGGCCTGTCGTCTTGAAAATCTCAAACCTAGGGTAACAGCACTAGGTCAGGGAATCCTGATGGATTATCGTGGTTTAATGCCAGAATGTTGAGATTATAAAACCAAAGTTTGCAGGCAAAACCTTCTCAGTGGTTTTAGTGAATGTAGTTGATACAAACTAGCCACTAGCGAAATGCACTCAATATCTCGTTAGCTACTATTTTTTGTTTCCTGGGGATGTTTACACTAGGGCAACAAGTGGATAAGGCAATGACGTAAAAAAGCTGAAGGTCTCAACTCCGCCCTTTCCTCTCTGCCAAACTGACGTTGTCTAAGCAAAGGCACGTATGCTGTAACATTGATGCATTGTGAGAGGCAAGCCGTCTCTCTAGAGACACTACACAGACGGAGACTTGAGTAAGACATTTTTACATGACCACAGATCTGGGTTCAGATGAACCCTTTCCCTAATCCTAACCTTAACCATAAGGGGCTGCGATAAGATCGTACCCTGTGTCAGTTGTTAGGATCTTCTTCACTCCAGGGTTCTGTTCATGGTAAAAGGGGAGTGCTAAAATGGCGGGGCTTCATGTGGCTGGAAGATAAAGACAGAGTGTGTAGTGTAATCACTCCAGTTCTACAACCTGTCAGCTGTCACCTTGGCAACCACACACCCTTTTTGTTCTTTGCAGTCTTATTTGGAACTCAAAGGCTAGAATTCAATCAAATCCGTCATGGCAATATTTACTTTATATGACCATTGCGTATAAACAGCAATGCAGGAGTGATTGAAGTTTGATTAATAACCACATAGCAGTCTTAGACACTCAAATCCATGGGTATTACATAAACAATAAAATATGAACAAGTAAACAAAAATAAAAGCCTATTGAATAGTGAGGCATTTGACAAGTTTGTCAGTGCCGCCACCGACTCCCCTTGCCCTCACTCCCAGCTGACCTTGTGTTTGTGTGGCCAGAGGATTCTGCTCTGAGGCACTCCCAGATCTGAGTGCAGAGGTGCTGGCAAGAGTCAGAAATGGCAGAAGTAGTAGCTGTTGAAAGCTGCAGAGCTCTCTCTCTGATTTACTTGAATTTAATGTATTATTCCCTTCCTTTCTCCTCCTATGGGCTGCCAGCCCTCTTTTTTACTTGTAATGAGTAGTGTGAGGAAAATTAGCCACCGTCTCTTTGCTAGCAACACGGCACCGTAGCTGTCAGCCTGCTCTGTCTGTCATCAGGCTAATAATAGACACATCAATACCTGCAGGGGCTTGGCCCGCAGCCAAACGTACCTACGTATGCGTGTGTGTTGTTTGTGTGTGGCGAGGAGGGCACCTTCAGAACCATGGCTGAGCTGGTCTCTGTAGGGATAACACATGCTCCATGTCTCCCTTAGCTGGCATGTGATCACATAAAACGCTGGGACATTTTAATGTTAAGAACAAGTCATTTTTTATATCATAGCCCTAGACAGTTTTGTGTTACAAATAGCACCCTATTCCCTATATAGTGCACTACTTTTGACCAGGGCCAATGGGGCTAGTGCACTATAGGGCGAATAGTGTGCCATTTGGGACATAACCTTAGAAAGCGTATGCAGCTTGTCCCAGGGCTGGCCCTTGATCTAATATCCTGAAAGGAGCTTTCTTGTCTGATCACCCTCAAGGATAAAAAAAAAAATATATATATATATATATATTTTTATTTTTTTATTTTTTTTTATTTCACCTTTATTTAACAAGGTAGGCCAGTTGAGAACAAGTTCTCATAACAACTGCGACCTGGCCGAGACAAAGCAAAGCATTGCGACAAAAACAACACAGAGTTACACATGGGAATAAACATACGTACAGTCAATAACACAATAGAAAACATATGTACAGAGTGTGCAAATGTAGTAAGATTAGGAAGGTAGGACAATAAATAGGCCATAGTGGCGAAATAATTAGAAATTAGCATTAACACTGGAATGATAGCTGTGCAGATGATGATGTGCAAATAGAGATACTGGAGTGCAAATGAGCAAAAGTAATAAATATGGGGATGAGGTAGTAGGGTGGGCTATTTACAGATGGGCTATGTACAGGTGCAGTGATCGGTAAGCTGCTCTGAAGAGCTGATGCTTAAAGTTATTGAGGGACATGGTAGTCTCCAGCTTCAGTGATTTTTGCAATTCGTTCCAGTCATTGGCAGCAGAGAACTGGAAGGAATGGCGGCCAAAGTAGGTGTTGGCTTTGGGGATGACCAGTGAAATATACCTGCTGGAGCGCATGCTACGGGTGGGTGTTGCTATGGTGACCAGCGAGCTGAGATAAGGCGGGGATTTACCTAGTAAAGACTTATAGATGACCTGGAGCCAGTGGGTTTGTCGACGAATATGTAGTGAGGGCCAGCCAACGAGAGCGTACAGGTCGCAGTGGTGGGTAGTATATGGGGCTTTGTGATGACAAAACGGATGGCACTGTGATAGACTACATCCAATTTTCTGAGTAGAATGCTGGAGGCTATTTTGTAAATGACATCGCCGAAGTCAAGGATCGGTAGGATGGTCAGTTTTACAAGGGCATGTTTGGCAGCATGAGTGAAGGAGGCTTTGTTGCGAAATAGGAAGCCGATTTCTGTGTCCATTACATTCACCAGCAGGTAGGGTTGCGAAGGGAAGGGATATTACTGGAAACATTCAAAGTTCACCAGTAAACTACCAGAATTTTTATCAGATGACATCTAGTGGCCTTTTTGGGGTAATGTAAAATATATAAAATAATCAAATAAGATTTATATAAAATAAAATATATACAGTTCCAAAGATGTAAAACATTATCCTAAATCTAAACCATCAACTTAATGAATGCCATTGGTGTTTAATATGAGGGTTTCAGCATGAAATATCTTTTTTTTTCTCACACACTTACTTTTTTTACTATGTCAATGTGTCTGTTGTAAACTGGTGGCAGTTGTGGAAAAAAGTAAATAGTTGGAAGAGTGGCAGAGTTAATTGGGAAATAATGCCATTGTTGATTAGATGCTTTTTTCATTAATTAGGCAATTTTACTAAACTGATTGAATATATGACATAACAAATGAATACATTTTTACAGTTATTCAAGTATAAATGACCAAAGTTACCATAGATGACCTGTTAATTACCTAAATTACCGAAGAATCAGGTAACCATTAGCCTTGCAACCCTACCAGCTTGATACATCCCAGCATCACACGCCCGTTATCTCAGAATTATAGAGTTAGGTTATTTTATGACGATAATCCCTGCATACATACATATTAACATACCTAGCATATACTTTAGCTAGGAATCCCTCACCAAATCTACTTAGGTGGTGAAGTTTAACCCTGTGGGATTATAGTATGTACAGGTGGAGGTAATATACTGAATATCCCCTATTTGTTGAGATGGTAACCAGACAGGCAGTGTAAGGGCGTTGTTTGCATCTGGCTGAAGTAGGGTTGGGCTAGATTCCATTCTAATGCAGTCGATTCCAGAACAGATATTCCAATTATCTCATTGAAAAACAAAGAATTTGGTCTTGGATTTCAGTTTACTTACAGAATTGACTGAATTGAAATTGACCCTGGGTGGAATAGATGACACAATAAACGTGTTCCTTGCTATATGTGTTCCTATTGTATTTTTTTAACGGGACTGTATTTTGTGTTACACAGATCAAAGGCTCGTGGTCTGGAAAGAACCGGGTGCAGAACCCCTACAGCCACAAGAACATCATCAATAACTGCTGTGAAGTGCTGTGTGGGCCTGCATACCCCAGGTACTGTGCTGTAGGACCACTAGTGTTGTGTGGGCCTGCATACCCCAGGTACTGTGCTGTAGGACCACTAGTGTTGTGTGGGCCTGCATACCCCAGGTACTGTGCTGTAGGACCACAAGCTGCCTTGTCTCTGCTCAGAGGATAAGCTAGTGTGGAAAATACTCTGCTGCTGTGTTTTTCATTCTTTTTTCCTTTCTTTTCATGGCCTCTCTTTCTCTCTCTTGCTAACTTGTCTCTGTAATATTCTTCTTCTCTCTAGCCGCCCTCCTCTGTCGTCCTTCTCCCCCTTCCGATCCTCACCCATTCCTCCCTTGTGTCTCTCTCTCTCTCTCTCTCTCTCTCGCTAACTTGTCTCTGTAATATTCTTCTTCTCTGTAGCCGCCCTCCACTGTCGTCGTCCTCCCCCGTCCGACCCTCCCTCGTTTCTCTCTCTCTTGCTAACTTAGTCTCTTTTTATTCCTTTCATACTGTAGCCTCTTCAACCTCCTCCCTCCCTCCCTTGTCTCTATATCGTTCTCTCTCTTTCTCTCTCCCTCTCCTTTCTGTTTCAGTAGTGAATAGGGTGTTGTTGATGACTGATTGTCTGTCTTCCCTTGGCAGTGTCTTGGACAGAAGAGGGCTGATGCAGGATGATTTGCCTGTTCCCACATCCGCTGCTGAGCCTGCTACCAACAGCAACCCAGTGCCACAGACCACAGTAAGCACACACACTAATTTACTGTGTCTGGCATTAAAATCGTTCCAGCTTGCCAGACACAAAGCATAGTACATTGAGCGTGCATAAAATATAGCCTAAATCAATTACATAGAGAGAGCGAGAGAGGAGAGGAGGAGAGCAAAGGAGGTGTACAGGGAGAACAATGTACTGTAGAGCAGAAACTGTTTTCCTTTTTTTATAGAGAGATCCTATTAAAGTACTCAGCGGCTCACTGTTCTGTAGCCATTTTGTGCCTCTGTTTGAACGGATGCCATTTTGTACCTTGCAATGTCTGCAGTTGCCATTTCATGCCTATGTATAACTTATCTACTGTTGCACCTCACTATGTCGAGCCATTTTGTGCCTCGCATTGCGTCTGTATATTTCTACTGGTGCGATGTCTTGTCTTTTCACTTGCTCTGAATTCTAATACAGGCCAGCGATCAATAGTTTATGCCCTTTGGTTACTATTAGAATGTTCTTATTGTGCCATGTTCCCTCTGCAGAAAACTACAGCTCCACTCATCCCCAACGAGCACACCCCTGACGACGCCAAGCCCAGCATCGCAGACTCGGCCATTGCCCACGCAGAGAAGATGAGCCCCTCCCCCAGGGAGGAGAAGCCGCAAACTCTGACCAAATCCGCAACCACTCCCACCAAAGTCCCGCCCCTGGCCTCACCTGAAACTGACGCGGAGGCCTCCATTATCGCCAAGGAGAAGGCACTCTAGCTGCGTGGTGGGGGTGGAGACTCCTTACTTGCCCCTCCCACAGTCACAACCTTTGTCTGAAACGCTCTGTCTGGACCTGTGAGGGAGACACTTTAAACAGCTTCTGTATGAGCTATATGAGTGAGAAGCATCTGCCTGTAATGAGTGAAGAATGACTTTGAGTCTCTGACTCCCTGCTTATTCCATGAGATATGCAAAGTTGGTGCCCCCACCAAACCCTGCATCCCCCCCTAACTCAGTGACTGGAGGACTGCTTGATTGACATTCACTCTCCAGAAGGGGGAGGGGTTGGAGATTGGGGGATGGTGACTCAGCTCCTTTCACAGATGATAGCAAAACTAAGAACAGTGAAACCACTGGATGTAGATGACTGTATATCCTGGGTATTGTGAGGCTGAGGGGATCTTAAATGTACACCGTACCCAGGCGCCTCTGGATCGTGGCTACCTGTGATTGTTAATTCTACTGTTTCTCTGTCTTTTTGTTTTATAGCTGTGAAGATCATTTTTTTTATGTGAAAAAGCCAGTTCTAAAATACTGTTAGCGTTGCAAAATGTCTGACAAAGACACTTGTGTTGTAAAGCCTCTAACACATCCCCACCGGTCAGGCCCCTATGCAATCCATGGGAAGCTGGGCAGTTGGCACAACAGCTATTAGGATGATGAGGATATAAGGACTGACGGCTAGTTTAGGGTGTGTTGAACTGTAAAGCATGGTGGAGAAAGGAAACACTAACCATCGTTTATGGTTTGCGATAAAGAGGCAACCATTTTGTCTCTTCGGTAAGTGATCCTAAGGAACATCTCTAGATGGTCAGATTAAGGTGCCGCCTCAGCTTCCATCCTTTCATTTTTATACTGTCACACAGACACCAGGGTTGGGGCCGTCATAAATTCAGTCAATTCAGAGGGTCAACTGAAATTCCTCAGAAAAAAGGTCACATTTCCAAAGGTACCCTCACATAGTTCCTGTATCTAGCATTAGAAGTAGACACTTTGCTTGTGTCCCAGAGGGGGTGTCCCAGAGGGGGTGTGTGTCAGTGTTGGGGGCATTTTCAATTCAGAAAGTAAACTGAGGAATTTAAGTTTACCTTCTGAATTGATATAATTTATTATGACAGCCCCAACCCTGTTGTGAGTGTATGAGACAGAGAAGGCCTGATTGCTGTTGACAGTAGACACTAGTTACTGTGCCTTATCAAATAGCTGCGCTATCACATGCAACTATGACTAAGGTTGTCTATCTACAGAGACCCTTCGACTCCAGGTCTAACAAGAGAGACCCTTCGACTCCAGGTCTAACTAGAGAGACCCTTCGACTCCAGGTCTAACTAGAGAGACCCTTCGACTCCAGGTCTAACTAGAGAGACCCTTCGACTCCAGGTCTAACTAGAGAGACCCTTCGACTCCAGGTCTAACTAGAGAGACCCTTCGACTCCAGGTCTAACTAGAGAGACCCTTCGACTCCAGGTCTATCTACAGAGACCCTTCGACTCCAGGTCTAACTAGAGAGACCCTTCGACTCCAGGTCTAACTAGAGAGACCCTTCGACTCCAGGTCTAACTAGAGAGACCCTTCGACTCCAGGTCTAACTAGAGAGACCCTTCGACTCCAGGTCTAACTAGAGAGACCCTTCGACTCCAGGTCTAACTAGAGACCCTTCGACTCCAGGTCTAACTAGAGAGACCCTTCGACTCCAGGTCTAACTAGAGAGACCCTTCGACTCCAGGTCTAACTAGAGAGACCCTTCGACTCCAGGTCTAACTAGAGAGACCCTTCGACTCCAGGTCTAACTAGAGAGACTCTTCGACTCCAGGTCTAACTAGAGACCCTTAGACTCCAGGTCTAACTAGAGACCCTTAGACTCCAGTTCATGACTCAGCACTCCAAATCGTACATGCCGACTGTAAATAACGTCCCTTTTTATACAGTTACCAATGAGACTTAGAGACAGCAGCAGAAAAATATGAAGTAAAGCCATTGTTTAAATGTAAATACTATATGTAGGCGTTGAGAAAAATATTGGATCTATTGCTGATGAAAAGGGAAGACTGAGAGAAGAGAGCCAGGTTGTCTCTGTTCTTTGAGTGTATGTGGTCAGCGTTAGATATTTGCCTGTGAATGAACGCCCACCCTGCTTCTTGAAAGTCATGCAACTTCTGAATTTCTCCTCTTAGCTTCCACTATCAACTTGGTGTCCTTGTTCCTTATTTCCACCTATTGCAGAGGACCGCTTTCATTATCTCCGTTCCTCGTTCTCTTCCACTCCGCGTTTCCCAGGGAAGATATTCAGTATGCCAGCCGTCTGTGGAGGGGCTCATTATCAAACTGGAAAAGTGACAGACTGCTTTCTCTCTTTTCTTTCTCATTATGAGGGTTTGTGAGAGGCGTGTGAGAATTTCAGCTGCTTTTCAACAAGAAGGGACAGGATTCACGAAAGATGGTCAGTGAGAATGGGGTGACGTGTTAAACTGCTATTGGTTGACAATGGAGAGAGTTTGTATCACTCGTGTTTTATGTGAGGCAGAGTAATTGTGATGTATACTTGTATAGAAACTCTAGTATAACAATGTTGAGTCTTTCAGCCATCTGATACTCCCAATATGATAAGAATAGAATAAAACTTTAATAATCGGATTTAATTAATTTAAAGGATTTCTGCGCTACTGTATATGGCAAAGCAGTATGTTTAAACTTTTGTTAATTTGATTTCATTTCACAAATATTCTCCTTTCCAGTGTATTTTAATTAGGAATGTGAGTAGGGGAGTTACTAGTTGTTACAATTTACACTCAATAACATTACAACAGTAACCCAGACTTTATCCTGATTTGAACTATGAGTGAACACAACCATCTAGGCCTTTCAGTGTTTCTATCACTATTTCACTTCTGCTGAGAAGGTGTAGGGTGTTTTCCTAGACGCTGATCTTGAATCAGTTCAGAATTTGCCCTACTAATGGTGAAGGTTAGGATGGGGGGGATGGGAAGCTGACCCTAAATCTGTACCTAGCGGAGATTTTACCCCAGAGCTGCCAAGAATGTAAGCCGCCTTGAGAAACAGTCAACAAAGACGTTTTAATCAAATAGTGGTATACATTATTTCCTGAATTTGTATGTATGTATGCATTGAGAAGGCCTTTCAGGAAATGTCTTCTATTTTAATATTTTATTAATCTTTCTGAGAAGTTCTTAGGCCTACCCTCAAACCAATCTTCCTATCAATTGAAGTTGGAAGAGTTTTTGTCCCTGAATAGTTTTTGTTTCTAGACAGTTGTAAAGATTCTCTCTCTCAGTAGTTAATTCCCTGCTGTATTGTGTCAATGGAGAGTGTGACTGTATTGGTGATTTGTTATTGTGATTCACACAAGAAAAAGGGAATGTTCATATTAAAGTTTAAGCTGGCTAAAAGCTAATTGAACGGATTGGACCCTTGTACTATTAATGCTATCTCTATGGGCATGTAGTAATATTACATACAATGACCTGAGACATTTGGAATTGTTTATCTTAATGTTGAGTTTGGATGTATGATTTGGGTTTATAATGTTAAAAGTACACTACGAGGGTCTCCGATCTGAAGGCTCTGATCTAGATATGACAATACATAATGCATACAGTACAGATATAATACCACTGATGGAATTCTATTTATGTTCACTTTGTTTAGTAATAACATTGTGATTATTTATATTTCATGATATTTCCCTCACTTTTTACATGATTGATTGGCGTATCTGGTAAATAAATTATATTGTATTATTAATCATCTTGTCTCAATTATTGCATGGAAAGGATTTTAACTGCTGACTGCTTGAAACAATATTGGTCAAATAATTTGCATACAGGGAGGGGCCAGGAAATCTGTTTACAATACAGACTCTGGAAGGATAAGGGACTCATTTAAATACCATGTGTAGAATCAGAAAACTTTGAACAGATAGTGATTGTATCATCTTGATCAGATCATGAAAACAACATGTTGCAAAGTGTAAACAGGGCTATAAATGGACATTATTTGCGAGAACATCGGCAACATTAGAATCTGTGACCTACTGGTCCCTATCTCAGTGACTATCCACTGTACCAGCAGGGGGGAGGGAACCACTATTTACATACATATACAGTGCATTCAGAATGCGTTTTTCCCCCCCACATTTTGTTACATTACAGCCTTATTCTAAAATGGCTAACATGTTTTTCCTAATCAATCTACACACAACACCCCATATTTAAAAAATGATAGCTTATTTACCTAAGTATTCAGATGCTATGCTATGAGACTCAAAATTGAGCTCAGGTAGATTCTGTTTCCATTGATCATCCCTGAGATTTTTCTACAACTTGAATGGAGTCCACCTATGGTAAATTAAATTGATTGGACATGGTTTGGAAAGGCACAAACCTGTCTCTATAAGGTCCCGCAGTTGACAGTACATGTTAGAGCAAGCCATGAGGTCGAAGGAATTGTCCGTAGAGCCCTGAGACAGGATTGTGTCGAGGCACAAATCTGGGGAAGGGCACCAAAACATTTCTGCAGCATTTAAGGTCCCCAAGAACACAGTGGCCTCCATCATTCTTAAATGGAAGAAGTTTGGAACCCCCAAGACACTTCCTAGAGCTGCCTACCTGGCCAAACTGAGCAATCAGGGGAGAAGGGCCTTGGTCAGGGAGGTGACCAAGAACCCGATGGTAACTCTGACAGAGCCCCAGAGTTCCTCTATGGAGATGGGAGACCCTTCCAGAAGGACAACCATCTCTGCAGCACTCCACCAATCAGGCCTTTATGGTAGAGTGGCCAGACGGAAGCCACTCTTGTCTGATGAAACCAAGTTTTAGATAGATAGATAGATAGATAGATAGATAGATAGATAGGTACTTTATTGATCCCCCGGGGGGGAAATTTCAGGTCTCTTTGACCTGAATGCCAAGTGTCACGTCTGGAGGAAACCTGGCACCATCCCTACTATGAAGCATGGTGGTGGCATCTTCATGCTGTGGGGATGTTTTTCAGCGGCAGGGACTGGGAGACTAGTCAGGATCGAGGGAAAGATTAACTGAGCAAAGTACAGAGATCCTTGATGAAAACCTGCTCCAGAGCGCTCAGGACCTCAGACTGGGGCAAGGTTCACCTTCCAACAGGACAACACTAAGCACATTTTTTTTTATTTATTAAACCTTTATTTAACTAGGCAAGTCAGTTAAGAATACATTCTTATTTACAATGATGGCCTACCTACAGGGTAAGTGCTTTGCTCAAGGACACATCGACAGGTTTTTCACCTTTTCGGCTAGGGTATTCAAACCAACGACCTTTCAGTTACTGGCCCAACGTTCTAACCGCTAGGCTACCTGTTGCCATTTTGGGGTATGGTGTGTACGTTAAGGAATTTTTAAGTGGGTTAGGACATCTACTTTGTGCATGACACAAGTAATTCTTCCAACAATTGTTTAGAGGCAGATTATTTCACTATATCACAATTCCAGTGGGTCAGAAGTTTACATACACTAAGTGTACTGTGCCTTTAAACAGCTTGGAAAATTCCAGAAAATTATGTCATGGCTTTAGAAGCTTCTGATTGGCTAATTGACATCATTTCAGTCAATTGGAGGTGTACATGTGGATGTATTTCAAGGCCTACCTTGAAACTCAGTGCCTTTTTGCTCGACATCATGGGAAAATCAAAAGTGTAGACCACAAGTCTGGTTCATCTTTGGGAGCAATTTCCAAATGCCTGAAGGTACCACGTTCATCTGTACAATAGTACGCAAGTATAAACACCATGGGACCACGCAGCCGCCATTCCGCTCAGGAAGGAGACGCGTTCTGTCTCCTAGAGATGAACGTACTTTGGTGCGAAAAGTGCAAATCAATCCCAAAACAACAGCAAAGGACCTTGTGAAGATGCTGGAGGAAACAGGTACAGAAGTATCTATATCGACATAACCTGAAAGGCCGCTCAGCAAGGAAGAAGCCACTGCTCCAAAATCTTTGGTTTGCAACTGCACATGGGGAGAAATGTCCTCTGGTCTGATGAAACGAAAATAGAACTGTTCATCCATAATGACCATCGTCATGTTTGGAGGAAAAAGGGGGAGGCTTGCAAGCCAAAGAACACCATCCCAAGCGTGAAGCACGGGGGTGGCAGCATCATGTTGTGGGGGTGCTTTGCTGCAGGAGGGACTGGTGCAATTCACAAAATAGAGGGATATATTGAAGCAACATCAGGATTTTAAAGCTTGGTCGCAAATGGGTCTTCCAAATGGACAATGACCCCAAGCATACTTCCAAAGTTGTGGCAAAATGGCTTAAGGACAACAAAGTCAAGGTATTGGAGTGGCCATCACAAAGCCCTGACCTCAATCCTATAGAAAATTTGTGGGCATAACTGAAAAAGCGTGTGCAAGCAAGGAGGCCTACAAACCTGACTCAGTTACACCAATTCTGTCAGGAGGAATGGGCCAAAATTCACCCAACTTATTGTGGGAAGCTTGTGGAAGGCTACCTGAAACGTTTGACCCAAGTTAAACAATTTAAAGGCAATGCTACCAAATACTTATTGAGTGTATGTAAACTTCTGACCCAATGGGAATGTGATGAAATAAATAAAAACGGAAATAAATCATTCTCTCTACTATTATTCTGACATTTCACATTCTTAAAATAAAGTGGTGATCCTAACTGACCTAAGACAGGGAATTTTTACTAGGATTAAATGTCAGGAATTGTGAAAAACTGAGTTTAAATATATATGGCTAAGGTGTATGTAAACTTCTGATTTCAACTGTACATTATGTTAAACTGTCCAATGTTTTTTATGCCCGAAAATGGGGGGGGTTATGTACAAAAGGTTCTATAATTTCTAATCGGTTCATCCAATATGTATGAAAATACCCTAAAATTAAAGCTGACCGTCTGCACTTCAACCTCATTGTCATTGTATCCTTTCAAACTCAAAGTGTTAGAGTACAGAACCAAAATAAATTTACAAACATTGTAAAAATGTCCAATGAAATATGGTGCTCACTGTATGGGCATACGAATTTATAAGGGCAGGAGAGCCGATGACCTCATTTTAAGATGGCTGCTACTTACATTCTGGTTAGCGTTGTGAAGCATAAAAAAAATAAACGCGGAATCATCATCTTATTTGTCTGCCTGTGATCTACCGTTATTGATCACAAACGCCGATAGCCAAAATGTTTATTTTCAAAAAAGGCAAACATCTTACAAGGTAAGCTTCGATTTGGTCTGTGTTTGAGCTAAAGCTACATGGGGGGTATCAAATTAATCCTTAGGTTGGTAGAAACAAATCTAGCCTATGTTATCTGATGATGTATGACTTAATTTGCAACATCGAATGTCCACCAAGTGACTATGTTTGCACATCAAAACTATGTTGCCTGCTTACGCGCTGTAGGCATCCATATCCCCTGTATGTCCACCGATACCACCACAATGTTTCAGAGAGTTTGGTGTTGTAGAAATTTTGTTTTTATAGTGAACAATAACTTTTAGGCACATCCAGTCTGCAGAAACAGTTTAATTACCACATTCGGACACTTTGTAGAGGTTGAAAGGACATTTGAATGTACCCTGGATACCCCATAACACCACCCAATGTTTGAGTGAGGTTTTATACTGAACAAATAGCATTTAGGGGATTGCAAATATGTAATAGCACTGGAGTTATCAAAGTTACAGACATATGCCACTTTGGAGATGTTTAGGGACACTTGGAAACGTCCTGTGACCACACCTGTCGCCACTTACTGAAACATCTGACACCACTTACTAAAACATCGGCCCATTTCTAGTTGTTTGGTCTATCAATCCCATTTATTTTCTGATATTGTTCACGTTGTGGAAGCCATAATTCACTTATAGCTTGTCAATGAAAGATGACTTTGAAAAAAAAAATGAAAAAAATGCTTATTTTGTGTGTGCTTAATCTTGTGTATTCTGAACTATGTAACTCCTATCTTCTTATCATTTCCTCATAATCTCCCAGATGTCTTCTTTCCAAATATACCACGTTTTTGCATGTCAGAATGATGTAATTGCACATGAATAACAGTTACTGTTGGCTATGTCTATTTAGGCGGAAATCTACATTTTGCCATTACATTTAAGAGGTTTTACTATGAACTGTTTTATTTCAAACTGAATGCAGAAAGGTATACCTAACAACTATGACAGAAATACAGATGTTAACACAAAATAGAGGTAAAAATAAATATACAGTGAAAACTCTGAACTCATGGCTTTGGTGCTGTGAAATGTCTAAAAGTTATATACAGTCCACATTTTCAGAAACAATATTCCCAGATAACGGTTTAAAAAAACATGCATGCAAAAACATTACACATTGAAAACACAATTAAAATGTTTTACATCCCAATATAAGTAACAGAGAAAACCTGACAGAATAAAGGATAAAACAATTTTTTTAACAGAAAAGTAATATTTCTTACGTATCCATTGATGGAAATAATATGAAATTTGTGACCATATCAGGTTAGAAACACAATGAAGAATATAAAAGTGTGTATGTCTTTACTAAGGTCTTAATAAGTGCAGTTGTCTGTAATTAAACCCTGCGCACTAAGGACTGTATTTTAAGGGAATTACTATTATTACCCCAAATGATATCATACACACATTTAGCTATTAAAGTATCTCTTCCTGTCATTTACCTGTACAGTTTGTGTAAACATGCAAGTATTCACTTATCTGTAAATATAACTGTATATTTACCTGTACAGCTAATTTAACCATGCAAAATTTTCACTTACCTGTTCATTTACCCAGTCTGTCTATTAAGTAAACTATTATTACCCTCGCTCATATCATACGCATTTTTAGCTACTGAAGTATTTCTCTGCCATCGACCTGTATAGTATAGTTAACCATCCAACATCCACCAATGTATAGTGTACATATTCAGCCAACCACTCATACTATGCAATGTCCTTTTATAGCTTTTTTTTGCACTCCTGATATCTTGTATTTCTATACTTTTTCATACTGCCGCTCTATGTATCATGTACCGTGTATCTGTCTTTTGTGTACTTTCGTTGTGGCATTTTGCACCTGCCCTGTGTTTTTGTTGTAGCTGCTTGACAATGAAATTTCCCCCCCGGGGGAGCAATAAAGTACCTATCTATCTATCTATCTATCTATCTATCTATCTATCTATCTATCTATCTATCTATCTATCTATCTATCTATCTATCTATCTATCTATCTATCTATCTATCTATATCCTTGTCAGAACTAATAGTACCCTGGAAAGATGATAAGAATGCTCTCAGTTTATAAAAAATCCACTCAGACCTTTTCAAATGACATGGTATCAGTGAAAAGGATGACACTTGCACAACCAATTCATATTTACAGCTTGACCACAGGAAGCTTTCCCCCAAAACATTTTCAATAGTTACTGGTCAAGCTCATGCTACGGCTGGAGACTTGTGACCCTTAGTTTTAAAAGTGTGGGGGCCACAAATGAAAAGACACTCCCTCTCAGTATATATGGCATAATGACTTTATCACTCTATACTGATGGTTTGAATCTATCAACCAATTGACATTGGCTTTTGAAAAAAAAAAGTCCATCAGTACAGTCAACCAACCCAGGTACTCATCAATTCCAGAGCTTCTCTTCAGTTCTCAGGAGAACTCCTTGTCCACTGTAAGCTCATGCAGTTGCTCCTCAACAGAACTCAGCTGCTCCTCCTCAACGTGGTGCTGCTCTGGCTCCTGGTTAGACTTCTGCTCCATACCTGGCTCTCCCTCTGGTTCATGGCGACCGTTCTCCAGGTTCTCTGTGCTCTCGAAGCAGCCCGAGTCCCTGGGTACGTCACCCTTCTCCTCAGCGCTACGTACCTCCTCCTCTGGCTCAGACTCGTCATCCACTTAGAGGGACAAAGGCAAGACAACCATCAACATCAATACAGCAAAGTTAACCATCCCATCCATTTCAGTGTTGGTACAAATGCCATCATTTCTGTATGTGCCTCTAACGTCAGGGAAATTGCTTTTAAAAGTGTTATGCGTGCAGTGCCATGTTAGCGCAGTATGGTTTGTTTAAATCCTGGCCATAGTGTATGTAATTAGAACAGGGAAGCATGTCGGAGCTGCTAGCCCCTCAGGCTAAGGGCCAACCAAGTGGTTATGTTCAGAGCAGAGGAAGCAGCTAGAGGACAGGTGTTTAAATGAGGGCTAATGATATGGCTGGAGAGAAGAGAGCTCCCATATCAAAGTGTTTCTGAGGGCCAAATGGGGTTTCCTACAGGCCAATGAGCACAACGGGAAAATGTGAGCGGAATGTTGCACCATTACTGTACAGTGAGCCTCATAACATTCAGCTAATTAGGGAACCGTTTTCCCGGAAGGCTGATGATAGCACTGTACAGAGAAGGCTGATGATAGAACTGTACAGAGAAAGCTGATGATAGCACTGTACAGAGAAAGCTGATGATAGCACTGTACAGAGAAAGCTGATGATAGCACTGTACAGAGAAAGCTGATGATGGCACTGTACAGAGAAAGCTGATGATAGCACTGTACAGAGAAAGCTGATGATAGCACTGTACAGAGAAAGCTGATGATAGCACTGTACAGAGAAAATAGTACACTTCTAGGCCGTGCAAAAAATGTCCTGCATTAAATTACATCTTGAAGTACCACATAAGAGGCTATGAGGGAGTCTCCCATGTAGAAGACAACATTGACAATATGCAAATGAATATATACAATGGGCTGATTGATTATAGGTACATTATGGCACCGTCTAGCTGCCGTAAAGCATGGCATCTGTGTGTGGTGAGCCTCCTGTAGGTGTGTTTATGTGTGATCATGGGCCTCCTATAGTGTGAGTATGTTATTAGATGTGATGGAGAGTGGACCTACAGTCACACAGGAGCTCAGTAGCAGTCAGGATCTTGGTACGTTGTTCAGCATCTGTGATGTTGAGCTCATTGAGGTGGGACTCCTTCAGCCCGCCAAAGTCCTCCAGGCTCTGGAAGCCATGCATAGACAGCAAAGAGCCCAGCTCCTGAACAACAGAGAGAAGCATTACGATAGCATTGCATTAGCGATAGCATTGCACAAAATCCAAAGAGAAAGGTTCATTGACAGGGACTTCTGAGAGCTTCGAATGAAATGCAATTATATGAGATGCATTGTCAGGTATTTATCCAATTTCACTAAGGTCTTTATACAGCACTCATTGCTTAAACCTTCCCAACTCAACTGATCCAAATTAGTAATGATTGCTCTTTGATTGCGTTCTCTAAGCCAGTTGTCTATTTGAATCTCTGTATGAGATTAAGAAGGATATAGCTGTCTTACGGTGAGACCGATCCTCTCCAGAACTTCCTCCAGGGTCTGGGGCTTGTCTTTGGCCATGGAGAGGCGGTTCTTGCTGGAGTACCTCTTCCTCATGGGCGGTGTGGCCTGGTCCGGTAGGATGTTGACGTAGATGAACTTAAAGGTGCCCACCTTGTTGTTAAGCTTCCCTGTCCATGTGCCCACTGGGTCCTTCTCAATGATCTGGATGATGTCACCTTTCTACAGGAGAAACAGTGAATGATGACTAACTCCATCCAACCATGATCTGCATTCCAGTTACACACTATAAGATCACATAAATGTGTGGTATATGTAAAGAGGGTCTGTGTAATTCTATACTTCACTGAGCTACTCTAATACTACTGTAATTGTATACTTCACTGAGCTACTCTAATACTACTGTAATTATGTACTTCACTGAGCTACTCTAATACTACTGTAATTGTATACTTCACTGAGCTACTCTAATACTACTTTAATTGTATACTTCACTGAGTTACTCTAATTGTATACTTCACTGAGTTACTCTAATTGTATACTTCACTGAGCTACTAATTATGGGGCTCCCAAGTGGCGCAGAGGTCTAAGGCACTGCATCTCAGTGCTAGAGGTGTCACTACAGACCCTGGTTCGATCCCGGGCTGTATAACAACCCGGCCGTAATCGGGAGTCCCATAGGGTGGCGCACAATTGGCCTAGCGTCGTCCAGGTTCAGGGAGGCCGGGGTAGGCCGTCATTGTAAATAAGAATTTGTTCTTAAATGACTTAAATAAAAAGGTTAAAAACTAATACTACTGTAATACTATACTTCACTGAGCTACTATAATTGTATACTTCACTGAGCTACTCTAATACTACTGTAATACTATACTTCACTGAGCTACTCTAATACTACTGTAATTTTGTTATATGTCTAATATGATCAGGAGCTAAGATTGGCTTCTATGGGGATAATGACTAAGGAACCGTTTACTTGGTAGTTTGGCTAAGACTAAATGCTGAGTTTGTTAAACCAGTCTGATTGCTGAATGTACAGTCAGTCTGGTTAAACCAGGCTAAATGCTGAGGGTACCGTCATTCTGGTTAAACCAGTCTACAGTAAATGATGAGTGTACTGTCAGTCTGGTTAAACCAGTCTAAATGCTGAGGGTACCGTCAGTCTGGTTAAACCAGTCTACAGTAAATGCTGAGTGCACCGTCAGTCTGGTTAAACCAGTCTAAATGCTGAGTGTACCATCAGTCTGGTTAAACCAGTCTAAATGCTGAGGGTACCGTCAGTCTGGTTAAACCAGTCTACAGTAAATGCTGAGTGCACCGTCAGTCTGGTTAAACCAGTCTAAATGCTGAGTGTACCATCAGTCTGGTTAAACCAGTCTAAATGCTGAGTGTACCGTCAGTCTGGTTAAACCAGTCTAAATGCTGAGTGTACCATCAGTCTGGTTAAACCAGTCTAAATGCTGAGGGTACCGTCAGTCTGGTTAAACCAGTCTAAATGCTGAGGCTACCGTCAGTCTTCTTAAACCAGTCTACTTACTTGGAGCTTGAGGGACTCAATGTCGTAGGGGCTGGGGATGAAGTCTGTGTGGACACGGGCGCGACCACAGAAGGGTCCTGTGTAGGGAGGACTGGACTCCTCCAGCCTCATGCTGTCTCTCTGGCTGTAGCCACTGTCCAGGCTCTGGCGGTCCCCACCTGCAGCAAGCATAGTCAGACAGTCACAGGCATTGTCAGCCTGTCTTATAGCCTTTTAGTCCCATGAAGGGTTTCCCTGAAAAGAAGTAGCTGAACCATACTCAAAGCTTATAGCCATACCCATTCCAAAATTCCCAAGCTTGTGGCTGTGCCATGATTGGTTATGGGAGCGCCCAGCAACCCTGGACATGTATATTATTAGAACTCATATCTACTATGGGCTTCTGATTTGAATGTAGTGAGGGTTAGCTTTACGTACTTGACTTGTTAGACAGGTTCAACAAAATATATTTTAGCTTACACCCAGAGAGCTGGCGAGAGAGGGGGTTGTGGACGGTGTCCTCTGAGCCTGTGGAGCACACGGAGGTCCTATTGCCTGCTGTCAGGTCTGGCATCCAGTCTGTGGTGGGGGACGGGGAGCCCTCCTCACCACTTTCCCCCTGTACATAGAGGATATTGTTCAGTGTTCAACAACAGACAGGTCAAAATATGCCCTACATATATTTTGTTTATATATACACACTGGGGGCCAAAAGTTTGGAATATTACTCATTCAAGGGTTTTTCTTTATTTGCACTATTTTTTACATTGTCTCCAAAGTAGACTGTGCTGTGGTGTGGCCTTGTATGGTAGAACAAGTCGGAGTTGTGAAAGCCTGAACCTTTTTGGATGCTGTTTAAATGTGACCACTAGGGAGAAGCATTGTCAACATTTTGAAAATGTTCAGGCAAAGAGGTAGTGTATTTAGATATGTCCATGATCACTCAAATGAAGTGTCTGTCATTTTCAGGGTTAAACTGAATATCTATAATCACTTCACTTATTTTAAACAATATTTAAATATTTGAATATAAATTAGTTGTACAATCATACAGTATGTTCATATTTACAATATAATTGTAATTTTAGTAGACAACCTCTCAGTTATGATTTATTGGTAAGGAGACCAACCCACGTTGTTAGGGTTGTGACTAGATGGACTATGACCGGAAGTTACTTTTTGTAGCAGGTGCGGAGAGAATTTTAGCTAATCCTAACCCTTTTTCCTAAACTTAACCTAACCTGCCACTTTAATTCTCCTAACCTGCTATGAAAAAGTCACTTCCAGTGATAGCTGTACTCCACATACCTGTTGTTAGCTTTGGAATATTCTTTAGTAAGACCAAAGCAGATGCGTTATGGGTACTGTAGTACATCAAGCTACACTTACCCCCTCTGCCAGGGCTTTCTGTACCCTCTTGGAGGTTTTGCGGGTCATGGTGTGTGAGATGACTTTACGCCACGACTTCTTCCCCTGCTTACTGCCACTCTTCACTGCCTCCTCCACAGGCACATCCTCCGGCACCTAGAGGGTTACTTTTGGTTACCATTTCAACATCTATAAAGTCAATCTTTGCAAGGTGATGTGCACTGCTGTTATCTGTGTAGGATCACAAGAAATGTGAATTCTCAGACACAAATTAAGTGCACAGGGTCACCTAACCTAACTGTTTTTATTCACAAAAATGTAAGTTATCACAGTAACTTGTGTGGGGATGTGCTCTCGTGGTTCACGTGCACGTGTGCTGCGATTCTCTCTCTCTCTCTCACACACACACACACACACACATACACACACACGCACACTCACACACACACACACATTGCAATGTGTGACGTGAATCAGTGATTGGGACACTGTCAGCTTCCAGTAAAGATTGGCTATGATGAAAGTTTATCTGTGTCACTGGCAGCAGGCCGAGAGAGAACAAAACAGAGTAGAACAGAGCAGAGTAGAACAGAGTAGAACAAGGCAGAGTAGAACAGAGCAGAGTAGAACAGAGCAGAGCAGAGTAGAACAGAGCAGAGTAGAACAGAGCAGAACAGAGCAGAGTAGAACAGAGCAGAGTAGAACAGAGCAGAGTAGAACAGAGCAGAGTAGAACAGAGCAGAGTAGAACAGAGCAGAGTAGAACAGAGCAAAGTAGAACAGAGCAGAGTAGAATAGAGTAGAACAGAGCAGAGCAGAGCAAGTTACAGTCAGCACCACTGTGAGTCATACTAGCTCCTCCTCACAGTCAGACAGTATGACTGTGTAGTTAACATGGAAGCCTACAGCCCCATCTTCAGCAAAACAGAAAACATGTGCTGTAAACAAATACTGCAGATTTCTAACATACAAAATGCAAATAGAGACATACTCTTTCATGCTGGCGTGCATGTACACACACACACACACACACACACACACACACACACACACACACATACTGTACATGCTTGCACACAAAAAGACAGGACTGGAACCAAACAATCCCTAAACAAAATCATAGGAGCAACACGTGGGGCGATAGCTCATTATTAAACCATGTCCTTCACAGTAAATGACACCGATCATTAGCTGTAGTGAAAGGACCGCACTGTGAAGATCCAGACTGTCTGGAAGACAGCAGCCAGAAATTCTCTGCTTGACTAGCTTTTACAGAGGACATCCTGCTTGTGTATTTCTGTCTTGTCTCTTGATGTGGTTTGGTTTACAACTATCTCTAAGCATCATCCTCTGAACTTCCTCCTCATGTTGAAAACTTCTTCTAAACTTCTGTCGCTTTGTCTTTAAACTTCCAGTCATACTGTTTGTAAAATACAGTAGCAAAATAACGGTGCTATTTCAGTTTGATGTTATTGTCATCAATGTGAAACTGAGGATGTACAGAACTTGGTAGTTTGTTGACAGTTCTTTGTTTTGGGGAAATTATTGGGAAGCATGAACTGCAAACTTCCTTTATGGTTAAAGATTCAGACATTGATGTAATTTTGCCCTTTGGGTTCATCAAACTGACAATGTGCGGTGAATGTGGGTGTGGGTGAAAGTCAGTTGTTGCTTGACCGTTAACCAGTATGTCCCTTGTCAAGGAACAACCACTTTTAGAATTTCAGTAAACAAAGAGATTGAAACAAACAATTTATTTCTAGAATCAATCGTTGGTTTTACACTGTTACATGATGGAACTGCTAATGGAAGAGATCAGAAGCTTTTGTTTTTAACAGAGGTAGTTTGGTGAACCAAGCTTGTGTGATGAATAATAGCCCTGAATAATTGAATTAGCTTACTAGGTAATGCCTAGGCTTTAGCTCAGTGTGCTAACACAGCATAGTGGAGATCTGGGTTAAAAACCAGTCAGTCACACTGTAAACTTACTGTGTAGTCCAAGTTCAACTCCTTGTCCACCACTACAGGGGACTTGTGCTTCATAAAGTCCTTGAAGCTGCTGGACCTCTGCAGGGTGAGCTGTGGAGACAGCGAGAGGACAGTAGACTAATGTAGAGGAGACCCAGATAAATGCACAAAGGACACATGTAGAGGAGACCCAGATAAATACACAAAGAACTAATGTAGAGGAGACCCAGATAAATACACAAAATACTCATGTAGAGGAGACCCAGATAAATACACAAAGGACACATGTAGAGGAGACCCAGATAAATACACAAAGGACTAATGTAGAGGAGACCCACATAGATTCACAGAGGACTAATGTAGAGGAGACCCAGATAAATACAGAGGACTCACATTGAGGAGACCCAGATAAATACACAAGAGGACTCATGATGAGGAGACCCAGAGAAGTACACATTTGAGTCACAGAAGACCTACAAAAGATAATCTCACATACAGGTCATGTCTTAAAGTCTTAAACCTATAATATTTAATCAAATATATTTTGACACCCAGAGAGTTCTTCTAGTGAACTTCACAGAGACAGTTGTGATAAGAGGCAATGAGCCAGGAGGAGCTAGAACATCGGCATGATATCTAAAATAGGAGAGACAGACAAAAGTCTAGTCTATTGTTTGTATTGTCAGCTGAAACCAGTCCTGAGATATCACACTGATGTTTCACTATACCTGGTATCACGTCCTTATCTGTAGAGATTCACAGAATACATCTCTACATCAGACAGGATTAGTCGTAACACTAGCTTGGCTGGTCTCATGGGATATGTAGTTATGTATTATGGGATATGTAGTTATATACTATGGGATATGTAGTTATATAGTATTATGGGATGTTTAGTTATATATTATGGGATATGTAGTTATATATTATGGGATATGTAGTTACGTATTATGGGATATGTCGTTTTGTATTATGGGATATGTAGTTGTATATTGTGGGATATGTAGCATGAGACAAGGCTTACGCAGATATAAAAAGCTAGACGCAGATCGATACTGTTACCAAATTATGAAACAACTGTTATATGGCAAAGATAAAAGCTGAAATCAGGTATAATGTGTTGTAGCCTAATATGCTTTCTATGCCTCTATCTCTAGTCTCTCCAATGCATTTTAATAAACCTCTTCTTTGCATTTACTTTGACATCTCTGATTCTACACTTCAGTTCTGAATAAAGAATATTCCCAACTGTATACTCGAACTTGGAGTAATTACACATATGATTTCATCTCAATTTGATACTGTACTTAGAATCAGTACAGAAACCATTGTTGCTGTCTAACAGTTTTCATTGTTGCAGTTCCCTGTAGAGATAAGCAGCCATTCCGGGAAGTGGGTACATGTTGGGCAACTGTTGGCAGCCAATCGCTGCAGACGTCTAGACAGCCTTGGTGGCTGTGATAAGACTACATGCTAATTAGGGGCGGCAGGTAGCCTAGTGGTTAGAGCGTTGGGCCAGTAACTGTAAGGTTGCTGGTTCGAATACCCGATCCATGTGTCCTTGAGTAAGGCACTTAACCCTAAGAATTTGTTCTTAACTGACTTGCCTAGTTAAATAACGGTTAAATGAAAAATAAATAATCAAACCACTGAGCCAAAGGAGGGGAACAACCACTCAGAGAAGAGAGTGTTAAGTTTATGATTAGGCGATCTTGCTGAGGAGCAAATAATTTGCCTTGCCAGGCATCAAAACCCACTGATGCCCACGTTTCAGATACATGCTCCTGAGACTGTACAGCTTTTACCTTTCTCATCCACCACTGATTATAATCGCTAACTATCGTATGTGGTGGTGGCTTAGAACATGGGTTGCGGATGGAAAACAAGGGCACTGGTTAAGCGTAGGAGGTTAAATGTTACCCAACCAAGCCAGTAGAGCTTTAGAGTACGAAGCCACGAAAGTCTGACTCAAAATTAACTTAGCTTCTACGTCCATGACCGATAGCAATGAATCATACAGCGAAGTTAGAGGAACTAACTTTCTGTGCCGTGAGAAGCAATACTTCACATTTTTAACCCTGACAACCAAGGCTTTCATCTATTTAAGTTCCAGGTTTTAGAATGGTTTTTCAGGTAACAACAAAGGTTTATTCCTCTGAGCCTGTGTAGAACATCCTGTCAGTGTTTGCAGTACATACTGTATAGGCATTAGGCTAAGGTGTCTCTCAGTGTTGGGGTTAGTCCAGTATAACGGGATGAACCAGAAAAAGTTACACTCTTCTAAATTACTCTCCACCATGTGTTCATTCATCAGCAAGATGGACATTTTGCGTTGCTCTATCTTGTTCTATCACATCTTTTCACACAGTGTACTTATTTAACTTGAACACTTCTCATTTGGAAAAAAATAAATAGGCCTATGAGTTTTTGATAGACATCTGAGTCCAAAGCCCTTTTTGCAGTGTGCAGACAACCCTTCTCCTCTTGTCATTGCACTTTGTATCATCATCACTCACAGACAGACACAGATAACCCAAACCTCCTTACCTTCTTCTTCTGCACCTTCTCCTGCACCTGCTCTTTCTCTGAGGCGTTGGAAGGTTTTCGCCGTAACATTGTTCCTCTGTGGTTCCTCCTGCTATTCTTTGTGGTCAAACTGTGGAGAGACGGGCACCAATACAGACTTCAGCAGCTCCTGTCACTCTGTTGTCACTGCTAGAGGACACAACAGTAGAGACAAAAAGAGTGACTTCCTGTTTGACAGATTGGAGGACAAAGACTGAGAGGAAGTCACATGACCACACAGGAAATGGAGAAACAGACTTCTGTAGGTACTTAGGTTTGAATTTGCTGGAGTTTGAATACCTTTGTGTCCTTGGCTTTTTGGTTCACAAAGAGTAATGGTTGATATATTCTGAAAAAGTAATGGATCTAATCAAATATCTCTAAAATAGGGGATAGTTAATATAAAACCACTATATAAAAAAACGGAACATTTTCTTGTAAAGATGCATGTCCTGTCACGACAGAAAATGCAGAACTAGTGCATGGCTCCCTCTCATGCCGGTCTATATTTACCTATTACAAAACAAGAAAAAAGTCCCATCTATCAGATTGGGAGAAATGAATCATCTTTGCATGTTCTGCCAGTCACATTCTGTTAAAGGTCTCCAAAGCACGCACACACATCCCTGGGTCACTCCTCTTTTCAGTTTGCAGCATCTAACGACTGGAACGAGCTGCAAAAAAAACACTCAAACTGGACAGTTGTATCTCAATCTCTTCATTCAAAGACTCAATCATGGATATTCTTGCTGACACTTGTGGCTGCTTTTTGCCCTTCGTGCTGTTGTCTGTGCCTAACAATGTTTATACCATGTTGTGCTGCTACCATGTTGTGCTGCTGCAATGCTGTGTTGCTACCATGCTGTGTTGTCATGTGTTCATACCATTCCGTGTTGTCTTAGGTCTCTCTCTGTATGTAGTGTTGTGGTGTCTCTCTTTATGTAGTGTTTTGGTGTCTCTCTATGTAGTTTTGTGGTGTCTCTCTTTATGTAGTGTTGTGGTGTCTCTCTATGTAGTGTTGTGGTGTCTCTCTTGTCATGATGTGTGTTTTGTCCTTTTAATTTTAATCCCAGCCCCCAGCCCCCAGCCCCCGTCTCCACAGGAGGCCTTTTGCTTCTTGATAGGATGTCATTGTAAATAAGAATTTGTTCTTAATTGACTTGCCTGGTTAAAAAAAGGTAAAGTATATGTGTGTATATACTATATAAAAGGAGTAGAGGCTTTCCTCCTCTTAACCTTAACATAATATACTGAATTACAGTACTGGCCAGGAGTAAAACCCCACCCTACAGTCCTGAAAACAGTACTGTCCATGTCACAACCCCGCCTCCGTGATTTCTGTTTTGTTTGTCTGTGCATCTTGTTTATTTCTATCTCTTGTCCATGTCTCTGTGTTTGGTTCCGGTTGCCCGGGTAACAAATGAGGAGGCGGGGATTACCATGCCAGGAGTAATTCTCTCACCCACCTGATCATCATCTGCAATCACTCACCTGTTCCTGATCAGGCATCCACTACACTACTTAAGTCACGACCTGACATCCAGTCCCCGCCGGATCGTTAAGTCACCTTCGTAGGTCGCGCTAACTACCAGCCTTTTTGATAACCAGCCTTTTTGATAACCAGCCTTTTTGATAACCAGCCTTTTTGATAACCAGTCTAAGTTTTTCCTGTTTGTTGTTGATATCCATCAGTTTCATTACCCTGCTATCTTCCTCTGTCTAGACAACACCCGCCTCAGAAACCAACCTACTCACCCACCTGGAAATCGGAACGATCTGCCTCACCACCCGTTCACCCTCCTGTATCGCTCACTGGGATTCCTGGATCTTCCCCTTACGACCGAACCCCTCAACCCCATATCCTAATCTACTATTCTCCTTGGATTTTCTAAATAAAGAATCATAATTGTAATCTTCGTTGTCCGGTCTGCTTTTGGGTTCGATCTTTTGGGTTTTGTTCAGGAGATGAGGAAATTATTCAACCACCCGGTCCGGGGTAAGGAAGCGTCTAAACGCTTAGTTTCACTGCACCAGGGAACTCGTAGTGTGGCAGAGTACTCTAGTGAATTCCGCACGTTAGCTGTAGAAAGTGGATGGAATGAGGAATCCTTACAAGCAGTATTCACCAAGGGGCTAAGTGAACAGATGAAGGACGAATTAATTTCGTATCCTGAACCTAGCAGTCTAGATTAATTAATTTCTTTGGCCATACGTGTGGATAACAGGTGCCGAGAACGCAGACGAGAGAAACGGCGAGGCGGAGCCACGTTCCTCCAACCGGTCAGAATACCAGAAGCTATGGGAAGAACCACACCACCTCACGAGGCGGCTAGTCGGGAGGTTAAAAGAGCAGAGAGTCGGACCGAGCCTGAACCTATGCAGGTCGGACGTCACCGTCTCAGCAAGGAGGAACACCAGCGTCGTTGGAACCAGAACAGCTGCCTTTATTGTGGTCACCCAGGTCATTACCTATCCTCCTGTCCCCAGTGGCCGGTAAACCGGCAGGCTCACTAGATGTGGGGAGAATGCTAGTGAGCCAAACCACCATAACTTCTGGACTTCTTCCCCGTACTCAATTCCCCGCTACTCTGTGTATTAAAGGTCAGTACTATAAATTACAAGCATAAGTAGATTCAGGGGCAGATGACAGCTTTATGGATGCCGTATTGGTGGAACAGCTGGGGATCTCCTCAGAATCGCTGGAGAGGGCCATTGAGGCTAACACCCTAGACGGTCGGTTATTGGCTCGGATTACCAAGAGAACCAAGACCATACGTTTGCTATTATCTGGCAACCACTCAGGAGACATCAGTTTCCTAATAATCAGTTCACCCCATGTTCCTATAGTTTTAGGTCACACCTGGCTGGTCAGACACAACCCTTCCATCAATTGGTCAACAGGCAAGGTGACCAATTGGAGTGCTAACTGTCATGCAAACTGTCTAAAATCTGCTTGTTCCCAACTTCCGAGCAGCCAGGTAGAGGACGTCCAGACTCCAGACCTCACCACTGTTCCTAAGGAGTACCATGACCTCGGAGGTGTTCAGCAAACAGCGGGCCTATCTCTTCCACCTCATCGTCCTTATGACTGCGCAAATAATTGATACCTGGGATTACTTATCCCAAGAGTCGCTTATACAGCATTTCCAAGCCAGAACGGGATGCGATGGAGAAGTACATTTGTGAATCCCTGAACGCCGGCATCATCCGTCCCTCATCCTCTCCCTTGGGGGCCGGCTTCTTTTTTGTCGGTAAGAGCACGTACAACATGTCCGTCAGGTTCTCCACAGATTGCTTGAGAACTCTTTATTTGTCAAGGCAGAGAAGTGCGAGTTCCACGTCGACAGTCTCATTCCTGGGGTACATTATAGCTGAGGGGCAGGTTCGGATGGATCCAGCAAAAGTAAAAGTGATCCTGGAGTGGCCTAGGCCAGGCACCCGGAAGGAACTACAAAGGTTCTTGGGATTCGCTAACTTCTATAGACGATTCATTTGGAACTACAGTCGTGTGGCTGCACAATTAACTGTGCTCACCTCCAGTACCAGGTCGTTTTTGTGGACTCCAGAGGCCGGAGAGTTTTCCAAGACCTGAAGGAGCGTTTCACCTCGGCTCCCATACTCTCCCAGCCTGATTCCTCTAAACAGTTTGTGGTTGAGGTGGATGCTTCAGACATTGGAGTGGGGGCAGTGTTGTCCCAGCGGTCTGTAGAGGACAGTAAACTCCATCCCTGTGCCTTTCTATCTCGCAGATTATCCCCAGCCGAGGTGAATTATGACGTGGGAAATCGAGTTACTGGCCGTCAAGACAGCGTTGGAGGAGTGGCGTCATTGGCTGGAGGGGGCGGAGCAACCTTTTGTGGTATGGACAGATCACAAGAATTTAGAATATGTGCGATCTGCTAAACGTCTGAACTCACGTCAAGCCAGGTGGGCCCTGTTTTTCGGTCGTTTCAACTTCTCTCTGACCTACAGACCCGGGTCCCGAAACGGTAAACCAGACGCCCTATCCCGCGTGTTCTCCGAGGAGGAGACATGCGCCCCGCCTGACACGATTGTACCTAAGAGTTGCGTCATCGGAGCAGTGATGTGGAGAGTAGAAGAGGAGGTAAAGACGGCGCTCTAGAATGACCCTGGCCCAGGTAACGGCCCGCCGGGCCGCCTGTTTGTTCCCGGTCCAGTTAGGCCGGCGGTTCTGCAATGGGCGCATGCTTCCAATTTCACATGCCATCCAGGAATAGCCCGAACTATGGCCTTCCTGAGAAGACATTTCTGGTGGCCATCTATGGGAGAGGACACCAAGACATATGTATCAGTCTGTTCTGTCTGCGCGCAGAATAAGGGTTCTAACCGGCCTCCCACTGGTCTCTTGCAACCACTGCAAGAGACCAGTGAGACGGCGCCACCGTCAGCCTATCGTCGGGATTCCATCCCCAAACGAACGGCCAGGCTGAACGGGCCAGTCAGAAGATGGAGACCGCACTGCGGTGCCTGGCCTCCTCCAATCCCACCTCCTGGACTTCTCAGCTACCCTGGGTGGAGTATGCGCATAATACACTTCCCACCTCGGCTACCGGTATGTCCCCTTTTCAATGTGTCTATGGCTACCTACCTCCCCTGTTTCCATCCCAGGAGAAGGAACTGTCGGTTCCATTTGTCCAGTCCCACGTCAGACGTTGCCATCAAACCTGGCATCACGCCAGAGCTGCCCTCCTCAGAGCTTCGGACCAGTACCAAACCCATGCCAACCGTCGTTGTACGCCTGCTCCATCCTAGAAGAATCTTCCATTAAAGACGGATTCTCGTAAACTACTCTCCAAGTTTATTGGCCCGTATGTGGTGGATGCCATCATTAACCCGAGGTGCTTCCTGCCTTCCATGTCTCATGCCTAAAGCCCGTTCTCCTCAGTCCTCTTCGTGTTTGGTTCCGGTTGCCCGGGTAACAAATGAGGAGGCGGGGATTACCATGCCAGGAGTAATTCTCTCACCCACCTGATCATCATCTGCAATCACTCACCTGTTCCTGATCAGGCATCCACTACACTACTTAAGTCACGACCTGACATCCAGTCCCCGCCGGATCGTTAAGTCACCTTCGTAGGTCGCTCTAACTACCAGCCTTTTTGATTACCAGTCTAAGTTTTTCCTGTTTGTTATTGATATCCATCAGTTTCATTACCCTGCTATCTTCCTCTGTCTAGACAACACCCGCCTCAGAAACCAGCCTGCTCACCCACCTGTAAATCGGAACCATCTGCCTCACCACCCGTTCACCCTCCTGTATCGCTCACTGGGATTCCTGGATCTTCCCCTCACGACCGAACCCCTCAACCCCATATCCTAATCTACTATTCTCTTGGATTTTCTAAATAAAGAATCATAATTGTAATCTTCGTTGTCTGGTCTGCTTTTGGGTTCAATCCCAGATTCCTGACAGTCCAGGAGTACAACCCCACTCTGTCTTGAAAGCTGCCATACCTTTGGCATCCACTCTAACTCCTATCTATCACCAGCGCTCATCATTAGTGTTCAAAGTGCTATTCACTTGTTGTTGGACAACACCACTGCTACAATGACTAGAGCTACAGTACTTCATTGGACAGTTTGGTCTGGTCAGTTTGGTCTGGTCATGCCAGATGCTGGCCAGAAGAAGATTAGAGGAGTTGATACAGAGCTGCTGGTTGAGGTTGTATTGATAAAAATAAATGGTTTTGTTTTTTTCACTTTAGCAGATAATCTTATCCAGAGCAATTTACAGTAGTGAGTGCATACATTTTGTACTACTGGTCCCTCGTCAAACCCACAACCCTGGATTTGGAAGTGCAATGCTCTACCAACTGAGCCACACAGAATAGAGTTGCTAGTTGAGGGTTCCAGCACTGAGTCAGCTTTGCAAAAACACCCACAGTATTTCTGTCAAAGCAGACCTGAACACTGAAAGTGAAAGCCATCGAGATGACACATTTATGTCATCACATTTAGAGACTGGGGCCGGTGCAAATCCCTGCCACAGGAGAATCACACAGCCTGCTACACCAGAAACCCATCCATTGTGATTCTTGATGAGGTATACAGCGTGACTGCTTCGTAGGGAGAGTGGTCTGTCAAATCATGGCCATCCATTTGAGTTGCAGTATCAGTTGTCCCTAACCACTGATACAGGGTTTGATATTTTCCACCCCCCTAATGGTTAAGGTTAGGATTGAAGGACAGAGTATTATGTTCCATAAAGGACAACTTCTTCCTTGAGCCAATAACAACCCAAAAAACAACCGATGGAGGATAAAGAAATTGTGTAAACATTTGTGTATGTACCTTGCATGTTGGACAAAACAAGCATTAGTATGCCTACAAGTTGAAATAGACAGAACAGGAAGTATACGTGTGTTAAATGTAGTGAGTTATTTTGGAGCGTTGGTAATGTAGTCTGTTATTTTGTAGGGTTGGTAATGTAGCCTGTTATTTTGGAGGGTTGGTAATCTCCCTCACTAACTTTAAGCATCAGCTCTTCAGAGCAGCTTACCGATCACTGCACCTGTACACAGCCCATCTGTAAATAGCCCACCCAACTACCTCATCCCCATATTGTTATATTTGTTCATTTGCACCCCAGTATCTCTATTTGCACATCATCATCTGCACATTTATCACTCCAGTGTTAATGCTAAATTGTAATTACTTCGCCACTATGACCTATTTAGTGCCTTACCTTCCTAATCTTACTACATTTGCACACACTGTATATACATTTTCTATTGTGTTATTGGGGGGTTGGTAAACAACATGACAAGAGGATGCCCCAGTTTAGTTTCCTCTTCATTGGAATCAAAGGTTGCCAACAAGTTTGTGATTTGTGTGTTTGTACAAAAGTTTGAGGAACAAAAGGATACATAAACAATATTTAGCATAAGATATACTGGTTTCATTGAAAGAACAAACAGTAGCTATCCAAGAGGATACACCAAATACAACTATACTCTTCATTTGGAGACTTGGGGACTATGTGACAGTTAAGACAGTACATTAACTAGAATTATATTCAGGCCCTAGGGAAGTGCTTTGCTCACACAGAGACAATGAGCTCATATTTCCAGCATCAATTAGTCATTGTTCCTCTTTCTCCCGTGGCCTCTAGCCACAGACCCAACTACTTGAAACACACCATGGGTTAAAAGGAACAGTGCCATCTAACAACAACAATGGAAGACCCTGAGCAAAGTCTTTTTTTTATTTGCGGGAGGGATGCACGTCAAACAAAAGCATGCAACAGGGCGGATGTCTCAACAACAAAAAAACATTCACAACTTCCTGCAGCTCTGACAGATCTGTTGTCCTGCAACGTTTCCCATCTCGCTGGCAGTAGTTCTTCACATGGCACATCTAGAAAATTCTTCAGAGCTGTTCAGATGGTGTGGGGGGCTCAAATCAGACTGTGACAGTGGCTGCTTTAACACTCAGCATGTGATTAACACTCAGCATGTGATGATGAACCCCATTATCTGTCCCTTACAAAGTGGCAACAGGCAAAGATTAGACTATAACATTCACCTTGTAATCATGGCCATCTTTTTCAGGTACAAAGTGTGTTTGCTATGCAATCAAAACATTCAACACAGAGAGTAAGTAGTGGACAACAGGCTGGTGAACAAATGGTACTCATGATCTTTCAAATAATCCTCTTTTAATAAACTACAAATCCATTTACACTGTCTACAGGCAAGGAGACGGAAGCGGAGCTCTGGATTGGCTCTGTGTGTTTAAGCATCCGTCAGCATTCGTATGGTCAGGTAGTACTTATCCAGCCACTGCAGCTGAAGGAGAGAGATGGAACAATGGAGACTGGTTCAGTGGGACACACACCACAGTAAGCTGGCATGCACACATGCCACATATCACATAACATATACCACATGCCACATACACATAAGCAGTATTTGAGTAGGTCGTATGGTTTTTAAAGTAGTCTTATGGTTTTTACAGTAGTCATATGGTTTTACAGTAGTCATATGGTTTTTACTGTAGTCACATGGTTTTTACAGTAGTCACATGGTTTTTACAGTAGTCTTATGGATTTTACAGTAGTCTTATGGTTTTACAGTAGTCTTATGGTTTTTACAGTAGTCTTATGTATGTACAGAAGTAGTGTGAGATTAGTGCTACATCCACAATACATGAACACTGATCTAAAATGACCAACATACAAGATACATTACAAAGGGAAGCACGGCTGAACATGCAGTAAACATTAATAGATTACAGATTAGGTTACATGTACAAAATGAAATTGCTGGCTTTGTTTTCTCTGAGACGAATAGAAAGTAATATCACTGCTGATGAAGTTCAAACATTGTTTCTCAAGAAAACTTGCAGGTGTTGAAAGCTGCCTGTAAACTATGAGGCGGATCTTCTGAGGAAAACCCCACAAAAACAAACACATCTCAACCTCTCAGTCTGAAGGTCTAATGTGTATTTACCACATGCTCTCATAGCTACTAACTAGATGTCCCAGAGAATTGAACCCTTCAATGTTTATGAATGTCATTAGGTCTACATACAAGAATACTGTCCTAATAATTACCTAACGTGTATCACAGAGATTCTATCAAATTACACACACATTAATTCCACTGGCCCAGTCTCCATAGACCCCTTTTTAACATTTTACAATTGGGATTC
This sequence comes from Thymallus thymallus, assembly GCA_023634145.1. Lineage (NCBI taxonomy): Eukaryota > Metazoa > Chordata > Actinopteri > Salmoniformes > Salmonidae > Thymallus > Thymallus thymallus. Next base: position 15,295,464 of record CM042385.1, read on the forward strand.
TACGTAATAAATAACACATGTAATAATGGAAATTAAGAAAATTAAATGAAATTAGATATGTTAATCAGATGTTCATTAAGCTGCCACTAGCTGTGATGACAGGTGAGGATTTCTTCTGATTGCTGTTGATGTTTTTAGGATATCTAATGTCATTACAGTAAGAGGGCCTCATGACAGAGGGTACAAGTGAAGTGTCACCACACCATGTGTTTCTTACCTTTTTTGGGCTCATGAGAGAGGTGTCAATCAGCTTCCTGTCATATAGGACTAATGACACTGTCTCAAAGGTCCGGTAGTGTCAGGCTCTGGCCATAGAGAAGCCTATTTGCTTCTCTATGTAGCTATGGTCAGAGTCTGACAGTTTCTATTCCTTTCTGTTTCTGTGTGGGTTTTGGGTTGGATCCCTAATTAGAGGCATCTGCACCGCATTGTCTCTAATTAGGGATCCTATATGTGTCTGTATGTCCTACACCTTTGTGTGGGTCGTTATTCCTCCAGTCACGGGTAAAGTAGTGTGTTTGGTTTTTGTTTGGTGTTCAATTCCATTACGTTTGTCATATCTTGTTTGTGTTTGGTAGTTCGGACCTTAAGCTTTCATTAAAACCATGTCGAACTATCACTGCGCTGCGCCTTGGTCTCTCTTTGCACCATCACGTGACAGAACGACCCAGCCAAAAGAGACCAAGCAGTGCAAGGGAAAGGGGAACCGACGACGGACCCAGAAGGAACAGCCTGGAGCCCAGACACCCCAAACGGTTGTTGGAGGGGGGCTATGGGAGTGGTCGGGGGTAAACAGAGAAGAGCCCCGGCCACTGCACTCATGGGGGATCAAGGAGGAGCCCCTACAGCCAAAGGAGCAGAGGTACGGAGAGGAGTCGGAAGGGGATTGGCGATGGAGTGAGGAAGATCGGGGCAGTCACAGCCCCCCAACGCCAGTTCCCAACCCGGTGCCTCCAGCGCCGGCCCAGAGTCAGGGACGGTGCGTCGTTGCTCCGAACACCACACCATCGGTGCGCAGCCAGAGCTCGGAGAGGCTGAAGGAAGGGGATCGCACACCACTTCGTCTGCCCACGATCCATGATCGGGAGAAGCCTGAGGGGTTTCGCGAATACCCGGAGGAGGAGCAGACAAGGTGGTGGAGAGCCTGGGTTGCTCTTCCGCTGGAGGCGCAGAAGGACCCATTCCTACGGGAGATAGAGGAGGAGAAGGACTTCGAGCGCCGACGGGCACTAGTGATGAGGCTATGGGACAGACGGGCACCTCCAGCGAAGGTCAGCAACCCTGAACCTCCAGCGAAGGTCCGCAACCCTGAACCTCCAGCGAAGGTCCGCAGCCCGGAACCTTCAGCAAAGGGCAGAGGCCCGGAACCTCCAGCGAAGGTCCAAAACCCTGAGCCTCCTACGAAGGTCAGCAACCCGGAACCTCCAGCGAATGTACGCAGCCCGGAACCTCCAGCGAAGGTCCGCAGCCCTGAGCCTACAGCGAAGGGCCACAGCCCGGAACCGCCAGCGAAGGTCAGCAACACGGAGCCTCCAGCGAAGGTCCGCAGCCCGGAACCTCCAGCGAAGTTCGCAGCCCGGGGCCTACAGCGAAGGTCCGCAGCCCGGAACCTCCAGCGAAGGTCCGCATCCCGGAACCTCCAGCGAAGGTCCGTAGCCCGGAGACTACAGTTAAGGTCCGTAGCCCGGGAACCTACAGCGAAGGTCCGCATTCCGGAGCCTACAGTGAAGGTCCGTAGCCCGGAACCTCCAGAGCAGTCCGCTCCACCGGTGCCCAGTCCGGGGCCGGTCGTTTGCTTCACTCCAGTGCCAGAGCAGTCCGCTCCACCGGTGCCCAGTCCGGGGCCGGTCGTCTGCTTCACTCCAGTGTCAGAGCAGTCCGCTTCACCGGTGCCCAGTCCGGGGCCGGTCGTCTGCTTCAATACAGTGCCAGAGCAGTCCGCTCCACCGGTGCCCAGTCCGGGGCCGGTCGTCTGCTTCCCTCCAGTGTCAGAGCAGTCCGCTCCACCGGTGCCCAGTCCGGGGCCGGTCGTCTGCTTCACTACAGTGCCAGAGCAGTCCGCTCCACCGGTGCCCAGTCCGGGGCCGGTCGTCTGCTTCACTCCAGTGTCAGAGCAGTCCGCTTCACCGGTGCCCAGTCCGGGGCCGGTCGTCTGCTTCAATACAGTGCCAGAGCAGTCCGCTCCACCGGTGCCCAGTCCGGGGCCGGTCGTCTGCTTCCCTCCAGTGTCAGAGCAGTCCGCTCCACCGGTGCCCAGTCCGGGGCCGGTCGTCTGCTTCACTACAGTGCCAGAACAGTCCGCTCCACCGGTGCCCAGTCCGGGGCCGGTCATCTGCTTCGCTCCAGTGTCAGAGCAGTCCGCTCCACCGGTGCCCAGTCCGGGGCCGGTCGTCTGCTCCGCTCCAGTGCCAGTGCAGTCCGCTCCACCGGTGCCCAGTCCGGGTCCAGCCGTCTGCTCCGCTCCAGTGCTATCACTGCGCTGCTCCTTGGTCTCTCTCTGCACCATCACTTGACAGGTAGTTATGGCCATACTGCAGGAGACAAATACACAGGGCAGAAAGTCAATGATTGTTAGTCTTTGGTCGCATTTCTAGCTGACTACATTGCAGACACTGCAATCTTACAATGTCGGGATAGGTTTTAACATATCAGCAAGCCACATCATATAGCAATCTGATGTCTGACTGCGCAGTTAATGACGTGGCACACAACCATTGGTTGATGCAATGCATTTAGTCGGCCAGGAACGCAACCTTTTGACATCCCTTAAGGAAAAGTGGCGTCTCATGAAGTCGATTTCACACGTGAGACACATGATTTTCGGGACATTTAACATGTAAAAATGGAACCTTTGGAAATACATAGTATTTTTTTACATTCAACGTCTGACAATTGACATCATATTATGTATCACTAGCATACAGTATTTTCACAGCTTTAATACATTCCCATCATAGTTGTCACGGTGAGTGGTGAGGGAACGAGGCGCAGAGCGAGAGGTGCGTGCAAACATGTTTATTAACTCAATAAAAATAACAAAAGCACAAAAACCGAGACAGCACCGTGAACTGGTGTCTAGTGACAACACAAGCACACACAAGAATCCACGACATAGGTGGAACACACAGGAACATAAATAGAATCCCCAATTAGCGACAACTCAAGACAGCTGCCATTAATTGGGGATTAACAAAACTCAACAAGACTCCCTATACTATTGTCAGGTCCTGACTGTGGCCATACGACTCCCACTAGGAGGAGCCAGAGACCTGGCCTCAGTCAGGGCCTGACAATAGTTCAAAATTATCACTATTTAGCCACACTTATCTGATGTTTCCACATGTTCAATATAAGAGCTGTAGTTCAATAGTTTATCTATCTAATTGTGAGCTGGTACAATGACAACAACATCTTCAATACGGATCCCAAAGTTATTTTTCTTGTAATATCCTGGTTCTGGATGAGATACAATCTGCTCTTGAAATAAAGGTCTCCATTTTCTTCCTTTTCATTCAAGTCAAAATGGCAGGTCACAAATCTCAATAAACTTTATGGCATCAAGATGTTCGTTAAAGATAAGGGATCAGGCTTTGACAACCATAAGGAACAGGACTTTGACATTGGTTTGCTCTTTTCTGACTAAAACATGAACACATTTGATTTGGTCAGATCTTACCTATAGAGGGGAACCATGCCTTCTTAGAATGGAATGTTTTTTTAAATTTTTGTTTTATTTAACCTTTATTTAACTAGGCAAGTCAGTTAAGAACAAATTCTTATTTACAATGACGGCCTAAACCGGCCAAACTCAGATGATTGTGATACAGCCTGGTTTTTGCTATGAAAGCCAGTGATGGAATGAAGATTATACATCTGTACAGCTACCCTTATCTTAATCAGATATTTTCAATAGTGGAGTGGAGGATTTTTTTGTCAAAGAAATTCCTTAAGCACGAGAGGGGAAAAACAGCAAAACGATAAAGTTGTCACGACGGGGCGCATACACAGCCCAAGGTCTGTCACGGTTGCAAATAGGCTTCTCTATGGCCAGAGCCTGACAAAAGTACACATTTCTTTCTTTCACCTGGGCGTTGACTACAATAAAATCATATCAACTCTGAATATCAGTATCAGGAAGCGCTACACTCTTAGAAGATAATTTAGAACCTAAAACGATTCTTCGGCTGTCCCCATAGGAGAACCCTTTGAAGAACCCTTTTTGGTTCCAGTTAGAACTCTTTTGGTTCCAGGTAGAACGTTTTTGGGTTCCATGTTAAACCTTTTCCAGAAAGGGTTCTACATGGAACCAAAAAGGGTTCTACCTGGAACCAAAAGCATTCTCCTATGGAGACAGCCGAAGAAACCTTTCAGAACCCTTTTTTCTAAGAGGTAGATGATAAACTAAAAAAAAACAATGATGAACATGTATGTAAAGCCATCATACACGTATGGATGCCAAAGTAGTTTTCCACGCCGTGACCAGTCCCGTGGCCGTGGTTCAGGCCCACTTCCCACAATTCCCGGTGCCCCATCAACTCCATGTTTACACCTGTTGATAAACAAAAGCGTTAACGTGCCCTGAGGGGTATACTACCAAGCAGGTTCAAGGAGTTAGCCAGGTAACTTTGATAAACAACCAGAAATAACTGCTGATTTTTTGGTTCATTTAAGAAAGCTAAACTTACATATATGTGTTTTTGGTTGTTGAGACAATTAGACCATGCCCATTTCAAGCTTATCTTTCTAAAAACATATCAGTTATTTTAGGATGTGTAGGCAAATTAGCTGGCTAACTCCTTAATCCTGCTTTGTAGTATAGGTTGAGGTGGTTGAGGTGGTTGAAGCATAGTTACCCCCTGTGGGCAATTAAACCATAACAAGTTTAGATAGCTGGCCTCTAAACTAATTTAGCAATCTAAATTATTTTAGCTGACATGGCTAATTGAGTGATTGTCAGTGACTGACATGACAAGAGAAAAACTGCTGATGCACAACCACATTTTGAAAATGCACCTTTTGTATTATACTATTCTAACTCTGAACAGTAAGTTGAGACCCTGGCTGAGTTCCCGAGAGAATTGATCCGAGGGCCGCCAGTTGCCCCCTCCCTTCTTTAAAACATGTATTTTTCCTTCTTCTCTTGAAGTAATCCCTCATTAAACACAACTGGATAGGTGACTGTGAAACGACATGTTCCCTCATATAACTTTCAATACAGTCATAACAGATCAGGGGTCTCAAAGAAGGAACGTATGCATTTTCAAAGAATTCAACAAACAGGTCCTCAGACCAGTCATGGAAAAAGTACACAATTGTCATACTTGAGTAAAAGTAAAGATACCTTCATAGAAAATGACTCAAGTAAAAGTGAAAGTCACCCAGTAAAATACTACTTGAGTAAAAGTCTAAAAGTATTTTGTTTTAAAGTATCAAAAGTAAATGTAATTGCTAAAATGTACTTAAGTATCAAAGTAAAAGTACAAGTATAAATCATTTCAAATTCCTTGTATTAAGCAAAGCAGACCGCTACATTTCTACGGATAACCAGGGGCACGCTCCAACTCTCAGACATAATTTACAAACGAAGCATGTGTTTAGTGAGTCCACCAGATCAGAGGCAGTAGGGATGACCAAGGATGTTCTCTTGATAAGTGTGTGTAGACCATTTTCCTGTCCTACTATGCATTCAAAATGTAACAAGTACTTTTTGGTGTCAGGGAAAATGCATGGAGTAAAAAGTACATTATTTGCTTTACACCACTGCCTCAGACAGACCCAAAGTGCTTTGTGTACAATACATTGCCTTGCTGGGGGACAAGTAGAAAAATAACGCTCTCTTGTGGTTGTATAGAAAATCACTCTAATATTTTTACATATGCACCAGTAGTAACCTCCGACATTGTGACGTGAACGAGCGGCTGCTTCTGAGCACTTGTACATTACATTGCCTGAGGGGAAGATGGTCAGAGAAATGTCAATATTTCCCATGAGCTCACGTGTGAAGGCCTCCTTTGGTGTGAGAGACATAGACAGGTGTTGATTAGAGACTTGGTTAAAAAAATTATGAATAAAGACATGAAATAACTCTAGTTTACATAAAACGTATATGTACTGTATATAAAGCTGCTGAGACCCATAGGGCCACCCTAATATATAGCTGTACTTTCTGCATGTCAGTGGGGGTCCTCCAGTCAACAGTTTGTGTGATGTCAGTGGTCCCATCTCTATGGGTCACAAGAACAAGTCATGGATCACATTTTGAATCAATATGGATAATAACTGTTGGTCTAAGTCTATGGTTTATACTACATCCCCAGCTCTTCTCTACTGACAGATACTGGCCACCAGAGTCCACCATCTCATCAACAGTCAGCTTTCTGCTGGTTGCATTAGAAGGGCTATGGTACAATGTTTGTGACAAAACAATAGAGTTAGTGGTACTGTGAGGCAGATGCTAAGTAACATTAGGAGACAAGATGGAAAAGCAAGTTCTAGATACTTGCAGTGGACCAGAGCAGCATTGGGTCTACTGGCAGATATGGTTTCAAAGCTTGGCCCTCTGCTGTTCTTCTACTTGCTTTCAACTGTCAAAGATAGTGTTAGCGTGTGTGTGTGTGTGTGTGGTGTGTGTGTGTGTGTGTGTGTGTGTGTGTGTGTGTGTGTGTGTGTGTGTGTGTGTGTGTGTGTGTGTGCGTGTGTGTGTGTGTGCGTGCATGTCTTCTCACCACCTGTGACACCATTGACATAATATGTTGCTGTCATCTCTGTCTCATTCCCCTCTAGGAAAACTTTCTCCAGCCACATCTACCACAGCATCTCTCACTTACGGAGAGCACGAGAGGGCAATCAGAGCACACAAGGCATTCTCCTATTACAACTGATGAGTAGGATGGCCTTAACCCTGAACCCGGGAGGTGTATGCATCAAGCGTCTCAAAGGATCAGCAGGACCGTAGCCAGGGTCTGAGTCTTAGTGAGGTCTGGACATAGGGGGTTATAGAGGGTCATGGGGGTTCAAGTTATTTTACTGCATTTCTATACAATTCTAATTTGTTGACGTAGACTAGCCAGAATTGGTCTGTAATCTTAAATTACAAGCATTAACAAGCATTACAAGGCATTAATCCAAGCATATAAATCATAAGGTTAACTTACAGGACAAAGCATGAACAAAGAGATGCCTAGGAAATTAGAATTGAACATACAACCTTCCTCCATGGACTGGATATAGGATAAGCGAGAGAACGAAGGCATTTCATTCAATTTATAACATCTGAAGGTGTAACCTTTCAACCTAAAACCAACCACCATTGACCAATCAAACTATACCAAGTTTACAGTGCAACCTGACCACCAATGGTCCAATCTCCACAGGGTGTCACAGCATCTAAGTGCTTGTGTTGGGGATGGGACCACTAAATGAGACAGAATTTCTGAGGAGACAATAACACCTCTTTGAGAGTAATTATACAGATACAAGTAACCACAGAGATCATACATACATATAGCAAGCATCAGAGTTATCCTCAGTGAGCAAGTTTCAGATTGAATAATACTATAGTATCCATGTCTGGTATCTATCACATTCAATCACAGGAGGTTGGTGGCACCTTCATTGGGGAGGACGGGCTCATGGTAATGGGTGGTGCGGAATTTGTGGAATTCTATCAAATACATCAAGCACATGGTTTCCATGTGTTTGATGCCATTCCATTCGCTCAGTTCCAGCCATTATAATGAGCCGTCCTCCCCTCAGCAGCCTCCACTGCATTCAATAGTCAGTCCTTTACTTTAACAGAGTAAAACATTTTGGCCCATCTTCCAACTCCAGGTGTTAGAAACCACACACAGTTGAAGTTGGAAGTTTACATACACTTAGGTTGAAGTCATTAAAACTCATTTTTCAACCACTCCACAGATTTCATGTTAACAAACTATAGTTTTGGCAAGTCGGTTAGGACATCTACTTTGTGCATGACACAAGTAATTCTTCCAACAATTGTTTACAGATTATTTCATTTATAATTCACTACATCACATTTCCAGTTGGTCAGAAGTTTACATACACTAAATTGACTGTGCCTTTAAACAGCTGGCAAAATTCCAGAAAAGTTATGTCATGGCTTTAGAAGCTTCTGATTGACAAAATTTGAGTCAATTGGAGGTGTACCTGTGGATGTATTTCAAGGCCTACCTTCAACCTCAGTGCCTCTTTGCTCGACATCATGGGAAAATCTAAAGAAATCAGCCAAGACCTCAGAAAAACAATTGTAGACCTCCACAAGTCTGGTTCATTCTTGGGAGCAATTTCCAAACGCCTGAAGGTACCACGTTCATCTGTACAAACAATAGTACGCAAGTATAAACACCATGGGACCACGTAGCCGTCATACATCTCAGGAAGGAGACGCGTTCTGTCTCCTAGAGATGAACATACTTTGGTAAGTAAAGTGCAAATCAATCCCAGAACAACAGCAAAGGGACCTTGTGGAGATGCTGGAGGAAACAGGTACAGAAGTATCTATATCCACAGTAAAACGAGTCCTATATCGACATAACCTGAAAGGCCGCTCAGCATGGAAGAAGCCACTGCTCCAAAACCGCCATTAAAAAGCCAGACTACGGTTTGCAACTGCACATGGGGACAAAGATCGTACCTTTTGGAGAAATGTCCTCTGGTCTGATGAAACAAAAATATTACTCTTTGGCCATAATGACCATTGTTATGTTAGGAGGAAAAAGGGGGAGGCTTGCAAACCGAAGAACACCATCCCAACCGTGAAGCACGGGGGTGGCAGGAGGGACTGGTGCACTTCACAAAATAGATGGCATCATGAGGAAGGTAAATTATGTAAATGCTGCATATTGAAGCAACATCTCAAGACCTCCGTCAGGAAGTTAAAGCTTTGTTGCAAATGGGTCTTCCAAATGGACAATGACCACAAGCATACTTCCAAAGTTGTGGCAAAATGTCTTAAGGACAACAAAGTCAAGGTATTGGAGTGGCCCTGACCTCAATCCTATAGAACATTTGTGGGCAGAACTGAAAAAGCGTGTGCGAGCAAGGAGGCCTACAAACCTGACTCAGTTACACCAGTTCTGTCAGGAGGAATGGGTCAAAATTCACCCAATTTATTGTGGAAAGCTTGTGGAAGGCTACCCGAAACATTTGACCCAAGTTAAACAATGCTACCAAATACTAATTGAGTGTATGTCAACTTCTGACCCACTGGGAATGTGATGGAAGAAATAAAAGCTGGAATAAATCATTATCTCTACTATTATTCTGACATTTCACATTCTTAAAACATAGGGGTGATCCTAACTGACCTAAAACAGGGATTTTTTACTAGGATTAAATGTCAGGAATTGTGAAAAACTGAGTTTAAATGTATTTGGCTAAGGTGTATGTAAACTTCTGACTTCAACTGTAAATTAGGGACGAGCCTACATGTGTACCGCCCCCCCTTCACCACTCACATTGCGAGTAAAACACTGACAGCAGAGATTTTAAAAACAAAAATAGCTTTAATTTCGTGCAATTATTCACATTTTGCCATGGGGTGTGGAGAAAATGTTTCAGTTTTACATCTAAATCAATGGGGCCCCCTGGAGTCAGGGCCCTTGGAGTCAGAGCCCCTGGGCACGTGGCCTGGAGTCAGGGCCTCTGGGCACGTGGCCTGGAGTCAGGGCCCCCTGGAGTCAGGGCCCCCTGGAGTCAAGGCCCCTGGAGTCAGGGCCCCCTGGAGTCACGGCCACCTTGAGTCAGGGGCCCTGGAGTCAGGGCCCATACTGTATGTAGCTAGAGCTTTGAGGAGTGGTTGAGGTTACTAGATCTGATTCAAAAGACCACTTCCATCCATACAAACACCTTGACATTATGGCCAATATTAAATGTGAATGCCTTGACAACAGTCTGTCATATCTTACTGCCGAGCTCAGATCTGAATCCTGATATGAACCATAAATGTAATGGCTCTATTAGTGCGAACCATAAAAATATACTTTAATGGTTATGGATGGAAAACAGAAAATCTAGATATCGTAGGTATTGAAAGCACTAATGCAAATTGCCTCCAATAAAACAATCTCAATATGGAAAAGTATGGCTAGTCCAGATGAACAGGTCTAAATGCTCTCAGACAGATCTGTTGTAGACACTGGTGTCAGCACCGGAGAGTAGGCACTGGTCAGTAACTTCTCCTAAAACAAAGATGCAGAGAGATATGGTTTTAATACTCTCCATACGTACTCATATACACAAACTGCAAAACAACAACTTTCTTCTATAAGTGTAGGGAGGCGTGACAAATAAATAGACCACACATTAAATGCACCATTCACTGAGGGGTGTGATACTAGGTCCTCAACTCAGGGTATAGTTGGTGTACTCTGTTCCGAACCACACCCAGTCTGGTTGTGTATTTCTTCAGCACTGTCATATTTTAACAACTTCACACAGTAGGCCAGGTAACACATGGAGTTCAGGTATACTTCAGTCACAACCAAATGTAATATAACGTTGCAGATAAAGTTTGGAATGACACAATTTCATGTATACAACATCTAAAGACCAGCATCACTATACTGAGAGCTTTGCCGTTTCTAAAAGGATGCATGTTTAGGACGCATGTTTTGGGTGTTTTAGGAGCCTTTGATCATGTTTTTTAGGCACCCCCATACTACACAACGAGGATGAGGAAGTTATTTGCTGTTTGGGGTAAGTTTGGGGTATTTGCTGTTTGGGGTAAGTACAAAGGGAAGCACAGCCGCGAGCTGCCCAGTGACACGAGCCTACCAAACAAGCTAAATCACTTCTATGCTCGCTTCGAGGAAAGCAACACTAGGCATGCATGAGAAGATCATCTGTTCCGGGGCGACTGTGTGATCACGCTCTCCGCTCTCCGTAGCCGATGTGAGTAAGAGCTTTAAAAAGATTAACATTCACAAAGCTGCTGGGCCAGACGGATTACCAGGGTGTGTACTCCGTGCATGCGCTGACCAACTGGCAAGTGTCTTTACTGACATTTTCAACACCCTGATTGAGTCTGTAATGTCAACATGTTTCAAGCAGACCACCATAGTCCCTGTGCCCAAGAACACTAAGGTAACCTGCCTGAATGACTACAGATCTGTAGCACTTTTTTCAGTGGAAATCCTCTTCCCTTTCATAGTTTCATTCAGATAGAGATAGGGATTTGAAATGAGAGGAGGAGGCAGACAGGAGGGCAACACAGTCTGCAGTTCTAGTCTAGTCAACACAGTCTGCAGTTCTCATCCAGTCAACACAATCCAGTCTCATCTCTTCTCGCCATCTCTCTCCAGCTCACAGTTGCAGTCCATTTAGCGTTCAGCCTTGACCCAGTAGTGACTGTCTGTCCAGAGGACTGTTGTTCTGGGTCACCATTGCTGTGCCTGCTAAGGAGGGTTACATTACATAACTGGTTGAGGAAGAGTTAAGTGCACTTTTTAATGCATAGGCTACTTATAGGACAGGTACATAACAGAGGGACGTACAACAGTTCCAATGATCACAATATGTACCAACTCATTCAAAGCATTTTCATAACAGAATCATTATAGTTGCTTCAGTCTTTGAACACTGGGGTTGACCTCTGCGTTTATTGTAAACTGCCAGACACAGACTAATCTGAACGTCTGGCATATTCAAATATAAAATAAAATAAATTATTCTCAGGGAAGAAATTCTAACAGTACTCAGAATGATCCATTATTCTGCCTGAGCTCTAGTACAGAAATGGCTTTGATCATCCGTTCATGTCAGTCATTAGTCCAGGAATAGATCTCCCCATCAATTTGTCTATGGAAGCTCGCTGATTCACATCTCATCTGTCACTCATCAATGGCCCTTTGAGGGTGGGGAGGGGCTAATGGTTGTGAGAAAGAGAAGCAGTGAGGATGGAGGAATGGAAGAGGGAGTTGAGGAGAGGAGGACAGGGGGAGGTGAGGGGGGTGAGGAGAAGGAGGAGGAGGTAGGGGAGAGGAGGAGGAGGAGGAAGTAGGGGAGAGGAGGAGGAGGAGGAGGTGGTAGGGGAGAGGGGGAGGTGGAGGAGGTAGGGGAGAGGAGGAGGAGGAGGAGGTAGGGGAGAGGAGGAGGAGGAGGTGGTAGGGGAGAGGAGGAGGAGGAGGTAGGGGAGAGGAGGAGGAGGAGGAGGAGGAGGAGGAGGAGGAGGAGGAGGTGGAACTGAGAAGTAGAGAGGTGAGATGAATGGGAAGGACTAAAACTGAGCCACAGGAGGAGATGAAGGGAGGGTGGTATTTTAGGACGGAGGGGAGGGGAAGTAAGAAGAACAGAGGAAAGAGAGAGACCCACCTGCAGAGCCTGTGAAGCCTGTCATAAAGGCCATCCGTGCATCACATGGGGCAATGTACTCACTCTGTAGGAGATACACACTGTCAGCACCACACACACATATGCGCAAACACACACGCGCACACACACACACATACATCTGTCCCATGGATTATGTAGGCAGAGATATTAAGGGAACTCATAGTCTAGGGTGGTATTGACCACGGTGGGGGGGCAGGTACTGGAACAAACAATAGTGAGAGTCAGGGGATGAATTCCAACCTGAAAATCAATGTTTTCATTGTGAGCATTTCTCTTTTGCCAAGATAATTAATCCACCTGACAGGTGTGGCATATCAAGAAGATGATTAAACAGCATGATCATTACACAGGTGCACCTTGTGCTGGGGAAAATAAAAGGCCACTCTAAATGTGCAGGTTTGTCACACAACACGAAGCCACAGATGTCTCAAGTTTTGAGGGAGATTGTAATTGGCATGCTGACTGCAGGAATGCCCACCAGAGCTGTTGGCAGATAATTAAATGTCCATTACTCTACCATAAGCCGCCTCCAACGTTGTTTTAGAGAATTTAGAAGCAGGTCCAACTGGCCTCACAACCACAGACCACGTGTAACCACGCCAGTCCAGGACCTCCACATCCGGCTTCACCTGCAGGATCGTCTGAGACACAACCGAAGAATCTCTGCACAAACTGTCAGAAACCATCTCAGGGAAGCTCATCTGCATGCTCGTTGTCCTCACCAGGGTCTTGACCTGACTGCAATTCGGCGTCGTAACCGACTTCATTGGGCAAATGCTCACCTTCAATGGCCACTGGCACGCTGGAGAAGTGTGCTCTTCACGGAGGAATCCCGGTTTCAACTGTACCGGGCAGATGGCAGACAGCGTGTATGGCATCGTTTGGGTGAGCGGTTTGCTGATGTCAACATTGTGAACAGAGTGTCCCGTGGTGGCGGTGGGGTTATGGTATGGGCAGGCATAAGCTACAGACAACGAACACAAATAACTTTTTTCTATGGCAATTTGAGATACTGAGGCCCATTGTCTTGCCATTCATCCGCCGCCATCACCTCATGTTTCAGCATGATAATGTATTGCCGAATGTCGAAAGGTTCTGTACACAATTTCTGGAAGCTGAAAATGTCCCAGTTCTTCCATGGCCTGCATACTCACCTGACTTCACCCATTGAGCATGTTTGGGATCGACGTGTACGACAGTGTGTTCCAGGTCCCGCTAATATCCAGCAACTTCGGCACTGATATTGAAGAGGAGTGGGAAAACAATCCACAGGCCACAATCAACAGCCTGATCAACTCTATGCGAAGGAGATTTGTCGCGCTGCATGATGCAAATGGTGGTCACCCCCCTACTTTTTTTCCCTCTCTCTTAAGGATCCCTTTTTTTCAATTTTTGCCTAAAATGACATACCCAAACCTAACTGCCTGTAGCTCAGGACCCGAAGGAAGGATATGCATAGTTTTGATATCATTTGAAAGGAAACACTTTGAAGTTTGTGGAAATGTGAAATGAATGTAGGAGAATATAACAAATAGATCTGGTAAAAGATAATACAAACAAAAAAATGTCTTTATAATGCAAGAGAAAGACCAGGCAGTGATGTAGGATTCTAGGTGCAATTTAGATGTTGTCCACCAGATGACAGCAGTATGTGTGCAACGTTTCAGACTGATCCAGGGAAGAATTACATCACTACAATATTTTGTATCAAGTCTGCCAGGAGTTTTCCCAAATGTGCCGAATTGGTCAATGCATACATTTTCAAGTACATATCGATAGAGAACATACAAGAATGCCATGGTAATAAAACATGTAAGTTTACACACTCCCAGGAATGACATAAATTATGGATCATTAGCTTCCCTACATAAAAGACACTAACCTTCACACACCTAGATGGCCAGGCAGGGTGGGTGTGGAGCCAGAGACAGCAGGGGGGGTCAAACTGTAGAACCCAGCTCCTACATTATCTCTGGGACCCTCAGGATGACAAATCAGAGCAAGATTACTGAATGTAAGTACATTATTACTTCAGAGGTGAATGTACCAAACCAGTGTTCAAACAATAGCATGGTATTTTTCTGGCTGTAATAGCTACTGTAAATTGGACACTGAAGATAGATTAACAAGAATTTAAGCTTTCTACACATATAGAAAATTGACTAGTGTTTACAACGCCATTCAAGTCACATATCGCATATTGAGCAGCAACCGTCCCAGTATAGGGACACCGATTGCGTAGAGGATTGTATCTGCAACCAACAGATGCATTTCTGTAGTCCCAGTCATATGAAATCCATAGATTAGGGCCCAATGACTTTATTGAACTTTAAACATTAAATCTTTGAAATTGTTGAAGGTTGCGTATATAGTTTTGTTCAGTGTGTTTACTTTGAGTCCCCAGAAGTGACATGGTACACAAGTACACAAGGTGTAACAGCCCTAAATCAGGGCTAGATCATCATACCGCCGGTATTGTAGAGCAGTTGCTCTCAGACCCACCATCAGCAGGATGAGACCTTAAAAAATTACAATTATACTGCGGTGTAAGCACATTCCTAGATCAAAGTGAAACGTTGTTGTTGTTCAGTCACTGATTTGATCAGACATTAGCCTGAGATTTATTCCTGTAAAATTATGGACTGTAAAAGCTCTGCAAGTGGAGAAAAGCTAGCCAAATTGTGAGTAGTAATAACACTCCTAAAAGCACAGTACAACACAATAGAAGACAATGGAAACAATCAAAAGATCTTCTAGAAAACATGTCAGAATGGCATTGATAAGTATGTCTTCCTTATTAGATTTCTTCTCAGGCAATTTCCATGTTAAGATATTCTAAAGAATAATTCAACAGGCATGACACAAACAGCAGGCTGAGGGATTTGATCTCTTTGACTAAGGGATGATCTCTTTGGCTGAGGGATAGATCTTATTGGCTGAGGGATAGATCTTATTGGCTGTGGGATGGATCTGTTTGGCTGAGGGATGGATCTTATTGGCTGAGGGATGGATCTTATTGGCTTAGGGATGGATCTCTTTGGCTGAGGGATGGATCTTATTGGCTGAGGGGTGGATCTTATTGGCTGAGGGATGGATCTCTTTGCTCCATGCCATAAAAAGCAGAGTGTCATGTTGCTGCTGCCACTCAGCTGCACTGCTTGTTGCACTTAATCACTTAACAGTCTGAAGAAGCTCCGGCAAGGCATTTAAAACAAGATTCCCCTCAGGCTTCCCTTATTTTTGTATTTCCTGGTTAGAAATAATATAATTAATAGAAGAAACAGGCATTTATTCTATTTAATACAGGTAATGTTGAAATCAAATCTATTTTGCAGTACAGGAATGTTCTGCACAAGACACCCCCTTGCTACATAACAGTACTGCCCTGTGACATCCGGCACAGGACTCCTGCATCACAGGACTCCTGGAACACAGGGCTGTGGATCACAGGGCTCCTGGATCACAGGGCTGCTGGACCACAGGGCTGCTGGATCACAGGGCTGCTGGATCTATGCCTCTCACACACACAGCTGTTTTACCTTGTTTTTGTGTCCTGCCAATGAGATGGGCTCCCAAGTGGCGCAATTTTCTAAGACACTGCATCTCAGTGCTAGATGCATCACTACAGACAACCTGGTTCAGTGGTCTAAGACACTGCATCTCAGTGCTAGATGCATCACTACAGACAACTTGGTTCAGTGATCTAAGACACTGCATCTCAGTGCTAGAGGTGTCACTACAGACACAAGACGACTGGCCAGTCTACTCCAGGATGAGGAGGAACACGGGCCAGTCTACTCCAGGATGAGGAGGAGCACGGGCCAGTCTACTCCAGGATGAGGAGCACTGGGCAGTCTACTCCAGGATGAGGAGGAGCAAGGGCCAGTCTACTCCAGGATGAGGAGCACTGGCCAGTCTACTCCAGGATGAGGAGGAGCACGGGCCAATCTACTCCAGGATGAGGAGCACTGGCCAGTCTACTCCAGGACTAGGAGGAGCACGGGCCAATCTACTCCAGGATGTGGTTATTGTGGATGGCTGTTCACAAATCCAAATGTGTATTTGAACCCAATAATGGTTTAATTCAAGAAGTTTTAGCTGCCTATCAATCATTGCTTTTGAAACCAGCAGTGGTGGAAAAAGTGATCAATTGTCATATTTGAGTAAATGTAAAGATACCTTAACAGAAAATGACTCAAGTAAAAGTGAAAGTCACCCAGTAAAATACTACTTGAGTAAAAGTCTAAAAGTATCTGGTATTAATTGTACTTAAGTACAGTGGTAGAAAAAGTACTCACTTGTCATACTTGAGTAAAAGTACATTTGTGTTTTGTGAGTCCGCCAGATCAGAGGCAGTAGGGATGACAAAGCGTTATATTGATAGGTGCCATAGTTCTGTCCTGCTTGAGCATTCTAAAAGTAACGAGTACTTTTAGGTGTCAGGGAAAATGTATGGAGTAAAAAGTACATTCTTTTCTTTAAGAATGTAGTGGAGTAAAAGTAAAAGTTGTCAAAAATATAAATAGTAAAGTAAAGTACAGATACGCAAAAAAACTACTTAAGAAGTATTTAAGTTCTTTATACCACTGAAAACCAGTGGACAGATCCCATTCTATGGAATAAAAATTTGTATTTTATTGCTCAATCTAATTCATGCTGATAAAAAAAAAAAAAAATCCATATGCCAATCCCTCCCATTTAATAAGTCCTTAGTTTTGGGGTCATGCTCTGGTAAAACAATATGGCTAATCTACTCTTCCATATTTCCAAGTCCTATTCTTGAAGATCAAGGGGTATAACATTT
This sequence comes from Thymallus thymallus, assembly GCA_023634145.1. NCBI lineage: Eukaryota > Metazoa > Chordata > Actinopteri > Salmoniformes > Salmonidae > Thymallus > Thymallus thymallus. Next base: position 15,312,622 of record CM042385.1, read on the forward strand.
TTTGGAATGACTGGAATTCTGATAGACTTTGGTTTTTAATGTAAAGATATAATTTAATCGTATTATTATTATCATTATCATTATTTTACCTTTATTTAACTAGGCAAGTCAGTTAAGAACAAATTCTTATTTACAATGAGGGCCTACATACAGGGTCAACCCCTGGAGCAGATTAGGGTTAAGTGCCTTGCTCAAGGACATATTGACAGGTTTTTCAACTTGTCGGCTCGGGTATTCAAAATAGCAACCTTTCGTTCACTGGCCCAACGCTCTAAGCCCTAGGTTACCTGCTTCCCCTTATTATATGTAGTAGAAAGCGATGGGTTAGAAGAAGTCTACATAACCAACCCATAAAGTAAAATGTAACATCCATATATGGCCAGCTATGTAAACTTTAACATTGATTTATCCTGCAATAGATGTCGTTCAATTGGTAACATACATTTGTGTCTTCTTCTAATGCTTCTTAAGGGGGAAGTAATCTAAAAATAACTGAATGTAATCAAATTACGTTACTGAGTTTGGGTAATCCAATGTGATTTATTTTTTATATACAGTGGGGAGAACAAGTATTTGATACACTGCCGATTTTGCAGGTTTTCCTACTTACAAAACATGAAGAGGTCTGTAATTTTTATCATAGGTACACTTCAACTGTGAGAGACGGAATCTAAAACAGAAATCCAGAAAATCACATTGTATGATTTTTAAATAATTAATTAGCATTTTATTGCATGACATAAGTATTTGATCACCTACCAACCAGTAAGAATTCCGTCTCTCACAGACCTGTTAGTTTTTCTTTAAGAAGCCCTCCTGTTCTCCACTCATTACCTGTATTAACTGCACCTGTTTGAACTCGTTACCTGTATAAAAGACACCTGTCCACACACTCAATCAAACAGACTCCAACCTCTCCACAATGGCCAAGACCAGAGAGCTGTGTAAGGACATCAGGGATAAAATTGTAGACCTGCACAAGGCTGGGATGGGCTACAGGACAATAGGCAAGCAGCTTGGTGAGAAGGCAACAACTGTTGGTGCAATTATTAGAAAATGGAAGAAGTCCAAGATGACGGTCAATCTCCCTCAGTCTGGGGCACCATGCAATATCTCACCTCGTGGGGCATCAATGATCATGAGGAAGGTGAGGGATCAGCCCAGAACTACACGGCAGGACCTGGTCAATGACCTGAAGAGAGCTGGGACCACAGTCTCAAAGAAAACCATTAGTAACACACTACGCCGTCATGGATTAAAATCCTGCAGCGCACGCAAGGTCCCCCTGCTCAAGCCAGCGCATGTCCAGGCCCGTCTGAAGTTTGCCAATGACCATCTGGATGATCCAGAGGAGGAATGGGAGAAGGTCACGTGGTCTGATGAGACAAAAATATAGCTTTTTGGTCTAAACTCCACTCGCCGTGTTTGGAGGAAGAAGAAAGATGAGTACAACCCCAAGAACACCATCCCAACCGTGAAGCATGGAGGTGGAAACATCATTCTTTGGGGATACTTTTCTGCAAAGGGGACAAGACGACTGCACCGTATTGAGAGGAGGATGGATGGGGCCATGTATCGCGAGATCTTGGCCAACAACCTCCTTCCCTCAGTAAGAGCATTGAAGATGGGTCGTGGCTGGGTCTTCCAGCATGACAACGACCCGAAACACACAGCCAGGGCAACTAAGGAGTGGCTCCGTAAGAAGCATCTCAAGGTCCTGGAGTGGCCTAGCCAGTCTCCAGACCTGAACCCAATAGAAAGTCTTTGGAGGGAGCTGAAAGTCCGTATTGCCCAGCGACAGCCCCGAAACCTGAAGGATCTGGAGAAAGCCTGTATGGAGGAGTGGGCCAAAATCCTGCTGCAGTGTGTGCAAACCTGGTCAAGAACTACAGGAAACGTATGATCTCTGTAATTGCAAACAAAGGTTTCTGTGCCAAATATTAAGTTCTGCTTTTCTGATGTATCAAATACTTATGTCATGCAATAAAATGCAAATTAATTACTTAAAAATCATACAATGTGATTTTCTGGATTTTGTTTTAGATTCCGTCACTCACAGTTGAAGAGTACCTATGATAAAAATTACAGACTTCTACATGCTTTGTAAGTGGGAAAACCTGCAAAATCGGCAGTGTATCAAATACTTGTTCACCCCACTGTATATGTTAATGTATCAAATTACATAATTGAGAAACAAGTGATCCATTAAGCTACTAGAAGGGGTATTTGATCCATACATGTTTTATGCAGTGAGCAACTAAAGCACTTCAAGTTTTTTCTTGTTGCTTCCTCACGTTATGATAAACATAACTTTATAGTCTTTTAAATGATAAACATAACTTTATAGTCTTTTAAATGATAAACATAACTTTATAGCCTTTTAAATGATGAACATAACTTTATAGCCTTTTAAATGATGAACATAACTTTATAGCCTTTTAATTGATAAACATAACTTTATAGCCTTTTAAATGATAAACATAACTGTATAGCCTTTTAAATGATAAACATAACTTTATAGCCTTTTAAATGATAAACATAACTTTATAGCCTTTTAAATGATGAACATATCTTTATAGCCTTTTAAATGATAAACATAACTTTATAGCCTTTTAAATGATGAACATAACTTTATAGCCTTTTAAATGATAAACATAACTTTATAGCCTTTTAAATGATGAACATATCTTTATAGCCTTTTAAATGATAAACATAACTTTATAGCCTTTTAAATGATAAACATAACTTTATAGCCTTTTAAATGATGAACATAACTGTATAGCCTTTTAAATGATAAACATAACTTTATAGCCTTTTAAATGATAAACATATCTTTATATCCCATTAAATGATGAACATAACTTTATAGCCTTTTAAATGATAAACATAACTTTATAGCCTTTTAAATGATGAACATATCTTTATATCCCATTATATGATGAAAATAACTTTATAGCCTTTTAAATGATGAACATAACTTTATAGCCCATTAAATGATAAACATAACTTTATAGCCCATTTAATACTAAACATAACTTTATAGCATATTTAATGCTTTGTTGCAATGTTTTTGTCTAATTGGTGGCTGGGTTGTCTTAATCAGTGGATAACAGTGAAGAGCCTATATACAGCATTTTTTTCACATGTGTTGTAGTGTTGTGTTATAATATGTGTTGTATCGTGCTATAATGTGTGTTGTATTGTTATAATGTGTGTTGTAGTGGTTATAATGTGTGTTGTATTGTTATAATGTGTGTCATAATGTTGTGTTATAATGTGTGTTGTATTTTTATAAAGTATGTTGTAATGTTGTGTTATAATGTGTGTGGTAGTGTGTTATAATGTGTGTTGTAATGTTGTGTTATAATGTGTGTTGTATTTTGTTCTAACGTGTGTTGTATTGTGTTTTAATGTGTGTTGTATTGTTATAATGTGTGATGTAATGTTATAATATGTGTTGTTATGTTATAATGTGTATTGATATGTTGTGTTTTAATGTTATAATGTGTGTTGTATTGTTATAATGTCTGTTGTAATGTTATAATATGTGTTGTTATGTTATAATGTGTATTGATATGTTGTGTTTTAATGTGTGTTGTATTGTTATAATGAGTATTGTAAAGTTGTGTTTTATTGTTATGTGTGTTATAATGTGTGTTGTAATGTTATAATTTGTTTTGTTATTTAACCTTTATTTGACTAGGCAAATCAGTTAACAAATTCTTATTTACAACGATGGCCTAGGAACAGTGGGTTAACTGCCTTGTCAGCTCGGGGATTCAATCCAGCAACCTTTCGGTTACGCTCTAACCACTCTAACCACTCTGCTACCTGCCGCCCCAGGTAGCTGAGTGTATAATGTGTGTTATAATGTGTGTTGTAATGTTATAATGTGTGTTGTAATGTGTGTTGTATTGTTATAATGTGTGTTGTAATGTTGTGTTATAATGTGTGTTGTATTGTTATAATGTGTGTTGTAATGTTATAATGTGTGTTGTAATGTGTGTTGTATTGTTATAATGTGTGTTGTAATGTTGTGTTATAATGTGTGTTGTATTGTTATAATGTGTGTTGTAATGTTCTGTTATAATGTGTGTTGTAATGTTATAATGTGCGTTATAATGTGTGTTGTAATGTTATAATGTGTGTTGTAATGTGTATTGTAATGTTATTATGTGTGTTGTAATGTTATAATGTGTATTATTATGTGTGTTGTAATGTTGTGTTATAATGTGTGTTGTATTGTTATGTGTGCTGTAGTGTGTTATAATGTGTGTTGTAATGTTGTTTGTAATGTGTGTCAGTTTCCATGAATTGAGAACACAGGAACTGAACGCTCTCAGACATAGCTGTTGGAGCCATTGGTGTCTTTGTGTTTCCATCTGAACAGAACAGACTACACTGTGTGCATGTGTGTGTATGTGTGTGTGTGTGTGTATGTGTATGTGTGTTTTACACTCAGGAAAACACACACACACACTCTGGGTCACCATCATGGCCATTAGTTTTCTAGCCTACCCATTTACCAACTGTCATGATAATAGAAGCCAAAAAGGTAGAACCATAGAGTAAACAGAGAACTATCAGATAACTAATACAGAACCTGTTGGACCAGGTTTCTCTTTAAAAATACAGTTGAAGTCTGAGGTTTACATACACCTTAGCCAAATACATTTAAACTCAGTTTTTCCTGACATTTAATCCTAGTAAAAATTCCCTGTCTTAGGTCAGTTAGGATCACCACTTTATTTTAAGAATGTGAAATGTCAGAATAATAGTAGAGAGAATGATTTATTTCATCTTTTATTTCTTTCATCACATTCCCAGTGGGTCAGAAGTTTACATACACTCAATTAGTATTGGGTAGCATTGCCTTTAAATTGTTTAACTTGTGTCAAACGTTTCAGGTTGCCTTCCACAAGCTTCCCACAGTAAATTGGGTAAATTTTAGCCCATTCCTCCTGACATAACTGGTGTAACTGAGTCAGGCTTGTAGGCCTCCTTGCTCGCACACGCTTTTTCAGTTCGGCCCAGCCATTTTGCTACAACTTTGGAAGTATGCTTGGGGTCATTGTCCATTTGGAACTTAACTTCCTGACTGCTGACTTCCTGATCTTGAGATGTTGCTTCAATATATCCACATAATTTTCCTTCCTCATGATACCCTCTATTTTGTGAAGTGCACCAGACCCTCCTGCAGCAAAGCACCCCCACAACATGATGCTTCCAACCCGGTGCTTAACGGTTGGGATGGTGTTCTTCGGCTTGCAAATCTCCCCCTTTTTCCTCCAAACATAAAGATGGTCATTATGGCCAAACAGTTCTATTTTTGTTTCATCAGACCAGAGGACATTTCTCCAAAAATAATGAGATTGAGATTCTCCCTAGGAAAAAGGTTGAAATGGCCTGCCTCTACCTATCAAATCAGTAGGGGGCGCTAGTTACAAACAGAACATAGAGACAACACTCCCATCAGTCACAACAAGTACCAAGCACCGTGTTTAAATTGTATCCTGGTCTGATAGATGCATTGACCACGTCTAATACAGTATCTGTGGGGTATGTTGAGTATAAAGGTCCATAGCCAGAGGATTCAGTGGCTGTCTCTCGCTATTATTGGTTCAAATGAGTCTCGTTGGCGGCTCTCAAAGTTAGGACTGAGAGTAATAAATGGTAGCCCTGGCAACGCTTCCATGTTCAGTTGGTGAGTCGAAGTAGCTAGAAGTAGCTGGTAGGGGGCTGAGGTGGGTTGGAGTAGCTAGCTAGTGCATGCACAGGCGAGGGTAGGGGACTGAGAGGCCACAGGCACCTACTGTACTGTAATGGCCGCTTGCTAGCAATGCCAGGGACTCTGAAACCAGCCCAACCTATAGGAAACTGCCAAATGTCTATGGACGAGATACTGAAAACAAAACAGAGCTATACATCTGAAATCGCCAAGAATGCTGGTACCATATCTTTACTTGTACCTTTCAACACTAGCTGAAACAATTAAATAGGTTTACAGTCTACCATGCAGATATTCCAAACGCAGGAGGCACAAGGGTTGTTGGGGGATGCAGAAAGGCTGAGGGTTGTTAGGGTATGCAGGAAGGCTGAGGGTTGTTAGGGTATGCAGGAAGGCTGAGGGTTGTTTGGGGATGCAGGAAGGCTGAGGGTTGTTAGGGGATGCAGGAAGGCTGAGGGTTGTTAGGGGATGCAGGAAGGGTTGTTAGGGAATGCAGGAAGGCTGAGGGTTGTTAAGGAATGCAGGAAGGCTGAGGGTTGTTAGTCCCCCCCAGGGTGCAAATAACTAATTCATTATTAGGCTTTGATTATTTGAGTAACTCAAGTACCTCCAACAGCACACATTTTTGTTGTAGCCCCGGACAAACACACCTGACTCAACTCATTGAGGGCTTGATGTTTAGTTGACAAGTTGAATCAGTCATGTTTGTCAAGGGCTATAACAAAAATGTGGCTGTTGGAGGCACTTGAGGACTGGAGTTGGGAAAATCTGTCCTAACCAATACACACTGACTTGGTATAGAGATGTTGGGATGTAATTATTGTTGTGGTCCAAATTCCTTTATCTCTGTGGGTTTGTTATGTTTTCTGAAGCAACAGTGGCTGTTTGGGATCTGTCAACAGAATGGAAGTCAGAGACAGCGCCACAGACAGTATATGCCAGAGAGCGCCCCTCTGTCTCTTTGTGACCTACAATTTTTATCCATCGTAAACATCTGCAATATGGCATTATTTAACATTGGTAGAGGGAAAGAGAGAGGGATGAGTGGACCAGTATGTGAAAGACAGACAGAGAGAGTGAGAAATACAGTTCACTGTACATTATTTGTTTATTTCACTTTTGTTTATTATCTATTTCCCTTGAGAGAGAGAGCGAGAGAGAGAGAGAGAGAGAGAGAGAGAGAGAGAGAGAGAGGGAGAGAGAGAGAAAGAGAGAGAGAAAGAGAGAGAGAAAGAGAGAGAGAGAGAGAGAGATGTCGTCAAGGCAAAGGGTGGCTACTTTGAATAATCTCAAATATAAAATATATTTTGATATGTTTAGCACTTTTTTGGTTACTACATGATTCCATATGTGTTATTTCATAGTGTTGATGTCTTCACTTTTATCCTACAATGTAAAAAAAAAACCTTGAATGAGTAATATTCTGTGAAAAGACCTCTGGTGGCAAGTGTGTGTAAATTGACTATGCAAACAATTTGGGATTTTCAAAACGTTAATGTTTCTTATAAAAATAAGTGATGCAGTCAGTCTCTCCTCAACTCTTAGCCAAGATAGACTGGCATGCATAGTATTTCTATCAGCCCTTTGATTACAATGAAGAGCAAGACGTGCCACTCTGTTCTGGGCCAGCTGCAGCTTAACTAGGTCTTTCCTTGCAGCACTGGACCACACGACTGGACAATAATCAAGATAAGACAAAACTAGAGCCTGCAGGACTTGATTTTTGGAGTGTGGTGTCCGAAAAGCAGAGCATCTCTTTATTACGGACAGACCTCTCACCATCTTTACAACCATTGAATCTATATGTTTTGTCCATGACAGTTTACAATTTAAGGTAACACCAAGCAATTTAGTATCCTCAACTTGTTCAACAGCCACACCATTAATTACCAGGTTTAGAACTTAGGGAATGATTTGTACCAAATACAATTCTCTTAGTTTTAGAGATGTTCAGGACCCGTTTATTACTGGCCAACCATTCCAAAACAGACTGCAACTCTTTGTTAAGGGTTTCGTTGACTTCATTATCTGTGGTTGCTAATGGGTATATGGTTAAATCATCAGCATACAGCATACATGGGGAGAGAGAGAGAGAGAGAGAGAGAGAGAGAGAGAGAGAGAGAGAGAGAGAGAGAGAGAGAGAGAGAGAGGAGAGAGACAGAGCGCGAGAGAGACAGACAGACAGACAGACAGACAGACAGACAGACAGACAGACAGACAGACAGACAGACAGACAGACAGACAGACAGACAGACAGACAGACAGACAGACAGACAGACAGAGACAGACAGACAGAAACAACAAAACAGAGACAGAGGTAGTACAACTCCTTTTATGAGCTGCTGTATCAAAGATCTGGTAGCTTTGTGACCTCAGTCATGTATACAGAGTGCATTCAGCTCCCCGGCCACCTGTTTCTGACCAGAGTAAACAGCTACTAGCCACTGTGGGGTCACTCACTTCCACAATCCTTTGTTTAAAATGCCACTCCAAGGTCCTCGGGAAGCACATTACAAATCAAACCGTTTCCCTTTGATTACATCTAGCCTATACGACTGTATAGATGTAGGATCTTAATTTGATCACCCTGTTGCAGAATTTAAAACTTATAGTGTATGTGAGGTTTGAAAAGGCTTCTGAAGTTTGCAATCTCCACTGAAATGTCAGACTTGATTTTCCCGTACAAAACAAATGATCAAATTCTACACAAAATATCCATTAATTATAATCCACATAATACTTCACATTTCCTGTTGCTGCTTTAGCAAATTGTTTAAAATGAAGATCCTACATCTGTAGCTGGATCTTGGCATTGCTCCTTTGACAAAGTTGTTCTCCCCACAAAATGTTGACAGCCGCCCAAAAAAGTCTTATGTGCTCAAGATAAAGGGCGGAAATCAACACACTTAACATTTTGGTCTGCATTGCAGTACAATTCAGATGTGATTTCATTTTGCCGCATTGGAAAAATACAACCTCTTTTTATATGCACCATAAAGAGTCCGACAGTGTCCAACATCTTGAAGGCATTACAGATTTCAGCACTGACTTGGTGAAATAAGTCTTCCCTTTCTCTGCTACACAAAACATAATTTTGGGTGCTTCAGCTGAGTTGGAGTAATATCTCTTGCTATCATTAAGTTGACAAAGTGCTCTTCAATGTAGCCAGGAGCACAACTGAAAGCAGATTGTGCAGACAGATAGGGGAGGCGAGGGATAACGTGAGCTGTAAATCAGGTGAGCTGAACTAATGCACTGAGGCTGAGACCCACAGATAGAGACAGAGTAGCGCCTTGGCATAGTATCTATAACGGCAACTGGTGTTGTGAGATAGGCTAGCTACTGTGCTACATTGCGTTGACTACACCATTTGAAATAAAAACGTTTTGAACCTAGTAGGATGTTGGAGTGTAGACAGACAAACATTGCTTTGGTGGTCAATCTTGAGATAATTTTAGGCAGTACTTTTCCTATGAACATACTAAGGCCACACCAAACAGACAGACACCACTGGGCTGGACACAGGAGAGGACTGACAGACTCTCATGACTGGAATGCAGGGAGGATGACACTAGTGTCTGGTCAGGGATGGATACAGGGGAGGCCTGGGTGATATCGTCTGTGTGCTGATGGATGACCAGGCAAGCTTTGAGGCAGCTCGAAGCTCTGCTGCGTTGTGTGTGTGTGTGTGTGTGTGTGTGTGTGTGAGGTAATGTGGAGTGAGATAGTGAGGAATAGCGGGATTAGGAGAAGGCCCGAGAGGGGTCAGGCGCGACTTCCCCCTCGCCACACACACTGCAGCGTTTTCTATTTTACATAATCAGTGGGTGGTCCCCGGGGTGCCGACCCCTCGCTGCGCATATACACATGTAGAAGACACACACGCATACACGCACATGCACACGCCCCGTGCAGTCCCAGAACTGGAGACCCAACTGGGCTACGTTCCAATCAGCAGAATTAATGAAGAAGTATCATGTTTTACCGTCGAGGGGTGTGTGAGGCTCAGGGGAAACAAATGGGTCGAGACTGATTTCTCAAGTCTGTCTCCAGTAATGTAATGGTCCCCAGGTTACGAGATAGCAGAGTGAAGGCAATTTGCAGAACTTTGTGGCACGGCTGAATTATTTTGGCTGACAAGCCCATCACATGTAATCAGTAATTAGTAAACCAGGGTGGCAGGTAGCCTAGCGGTTAGAGCGTTGGGCCAGTAACCAAAAGGTCGCTGTTTCAAATACCTGAGCTGACAAGGTGAAAAAAACCTGTCTGTGTCCTTGAGAAAGGCACTTAACCCTAATCTGCTCCAGGGGCTGACCCTGTAGGTAGGCTGTCATTGTAAATAAGAATTTGTTCTTAACTGACTTGCCTAGTTAAATAAAGGCAAAAAAACCTGTAAAGATCCTACTGCTACATCCTCATGAATATTTAAACCATTCAACATACAAGGAGACATGGTGTTGAGATCCATCAGGGGGTATTTGATGCCGGTGGTGTGTGTATGTGTGTCAGTGGAGGCTCCTCAGAAGAGGAAGGGGAGGACCATCCTCCTCAGTGGATTTCAGATTTTTTAAATAATGAAACATTAAAAAGGTTATCATTTTTAGATAAGACTATACTAAATATATTCACGTCACCAAATAATTGATTGCAACACTGTTTTGCAATGAAGGTCTACAGTAGCCTCAACAGCACTCTGTAGGGTAGCACCATGGTGTATCTGGAGGACAACTAGCTTCCGTCCTCCTCTGGGTGCATTGACTTCAATACAAAACCAAGGAGGCTCATGGTTCTCACCCCCTTCCATAGACTTACCCAGTAATTGTGACAACTTCCGGAGAACGTCCTACAACCTATCAGAGTTCTTGCAGCATGAACTGACATGTTGTCCGCCCAATCAAATGATCAGAGAATTAATCTACTACTGAAAGCATAAGCTACAACTAACTAGCACAGCAGTGCATAAAATGTGGTGAGTAGTTGACTCAAAGAGAGTAGTTGAACAGTTTTGAACAAATATATATATTTTTTTAATGAAGGAGAAGCAAGAGAGAAAGTGAGAGCTGGCTTAATTTTTTTAAATACAGCTAGCTACTTTAGCCTACTCAAACACCCGGCTCAAAAATCTGTAATTTATCTCACCACTATGGTCTATTTATTGTCCTACCTCTTAACCTTACTGCATTTTGCACTACATTTTGCACTCTGTATATAGATTTTCTATTGTGTTTTTGACCATGTTTGTTTACTGTGTAACTCTGTGTTGTTTTTGTCGCACTGCTTTGCTTTGTCTTGGCCAGGTCGCAGTTGCAAATGAGAACTTGTTCTCAACTGACCTACCTGGTTAAATAAAGGTGAAATAAAAAAATAAAATAAAAAAAGAGAGGGATGCTATGTTACCTAGCCGGCTATGGCTATAAACTCTTCCAAGTCAAGGTAAGCTTTTGGTTTTATTAATTTATTGCCACAGGGTTGTGCAACTGCTAAAGTGCTTGCTGCTGACTGTACACTGTACTGCATGATTGTAGAGGGTTTACGTTAGTTCTAATAGACTATGACGTGACAACAATGTAGGTTGTGTGTAGCGGTTAACGGTTATGATATGAAGATTTGGCTTGGAAAGGTTTTTTTTGCCTGGTCACAGACAGCTGATGTGTTGTGCACTGAAGTCCACGAGCGAAGGGAAAAGGTGAAACAAGGAGAGCGTGTAGATGTGAGAAGTAATTATCCAACGATCAAAGGGATCATGCTGTTTGTATGTGGCTGCTATGAAAGTGAAATGTGTTTGCGTGTAATCAGGGGTGTATTCATTCCTCCGATTCTGTTGAAATACATTTCTTAAACGGAAGTAAACGGAACGAAACGGGGATAAACATACCTGAATTTGCCCAATAGAAACTCTCATTTGCAACTGTTGGACTAATGATGACATCCTAGATCAGCTAGATGCAGGCAAGATTGTGTAAGGGGGTATTGAATGTGTCAATGTCTGTCACTTTGATTACTCACATTTCTCTCGACCTGTGCACCTACATTGTAAATGTTAATTCATAGACTAGAATGTAGCAACCTCATGGCATAGAAAAAAGGTGAGTATCATGTAGTAGCCTAAACCTATCGATGTTACACTGAGCTGGGTGAATGGAATATAAATTACAGTCAACCAATATGCTGTAATAAAAATAAGGCCATGCTCTGGTGTGTGTGTGTGTGTCCATGAGCATTTGTGTGTATGATAACGAGGAATCTGTGAGAGGTTTTTGCAATTAAGTATTCATGGCTAAAGGTGTTGCATTTGGCAATATCCAGCAAGCACACACACACACCCAACGTCATCAGAAGCCTAAATTTAACCTCAATTAACCAAAAAGGACAGTGCAACAGTCAGACGAGGATAACCCTTGTTACGGGAAGGAAGACAATAAACACCAAAGAGAATTATTCACCTCTGAAGGAATTATGTGGAACTATCTAAAAATTTGAATCAGGGAATTCAAATACTTTGGAATAACACTGTAAAACTAATAAGAATAGTGTCAGAATGTTGTAAATTCAGCACAATGAATTTAGAAGGGATTAGGCAAGACTTCTTGGCAGTGAGCAGTACTGCAGAGGAGAAAAACCTCTCCTGTAGTTTTCCTTTACTTGACACAGAGCCAAATGTCAGCTGATGTTGTTCTGTCCAACAAGTTAGCGCTCTCTCTCTCTCTCTCTCTCTCTCTCTCTCTCTCTCTCTCTCTCTCTCTCTCTCTCTCTCTCTCTCTCTCTCTCTCTCTCTCTCTCTAGTTGAGGACAAGAGCTGCAACTCACTGTAGCTGAGGGGCAGGATTTACAGCTGGAGCTGCTGAGGTGCTGCTGGCATGTTTTTCACAGAGCTTTTGGGAGATAATACTGTCGACTTGGTGTGGGGTGACAGGGTCTCACTCCACTAGCCCAGTGCTATGGACACTCGCCAGGGAGTGTGGTCCTGCCTCCCCCACTCTCCCAGAATGGGAATAATGAACAACTGTAACAATGAATTTGAGAGACAAGTGTTCATTGTGCACATGTATTTATGCTTTCAATAAACATTTGGAGAAGAAATATAGTTGACATGTTGTCAACAATCTAAGCCAACCCCATCTGTTTTGCCCCATAGTTGTGCACGCCTAGGTTTAGTTGCTAAACAACCAACCTGTCTATAGCAATTCCTCAAGTCATCTGTGTTACTTGATCTTGGGTCTGGATGAAAGGACAGCTGGGATGTCTGTCAGCAAACAGGGACAGATAAGTGTGTGTAAGTGTGTGTGTGCTGTGTGTGTGTGTGCAGTGTATGTGTGTGTGTGTGTGTGTGTGTGTGTGTGTGTGTGTGTGTGTGTGTGTGTGTGTGTGTGTGTGTGTGTGTGTGTGTGTGTGTGTGTGTGTGTGTGTGTGTGTGTGTGTGTGTGTGTGTGTGTGTGTGTGTGTGTGTGTGCGTGTGTGCGTGTGTGCGTGTGTGCGTGTGTGCGTGTGCGTGTGTGTGTGTGTGTGTGTGTGTGCATGTGTGCAGTGTGTGTGTAGCCTAGATGCTGAGCCAATTTGTACCTTGTTTTATAGAACATCTCTGTGCAACATTTCCACTCTGAGCTCTCCATTTGCAGGGTGATAAAACATGTGAACGTAAAGGCCAATCAAAAGGACCAATCAGTGACCTCGATACTGGGCCTGAGAACACGGCATCTTAGCAATCTCATAGCCAAGGGTCACGGGGGTCATCGAGACAACGGGAGGATTCTGTGTCCAAAACATTACATTATCTGTAATTCCAATGCTCCGCCGTTCATTCATAACATTACATTATCTGTACTTCCAATGCTCCGTCGTTCATTCATAACATTACATTATCTGTAATTCAAATGCTCCGCCGGTCATTCATAACATTACATTATCTGTAATTCCAATGCTCTGCCGGTCATTCATAACATTACATTTTCTGTAATTCCAATGCTCTGCCGTTCATCTATAACGTGACATTATCTGTAATTCCAATGCTCCGTCATTCATCCATAACATAACATTATCTGTAATTCCAATGCTCTGCCATTCATCCATAACATTACATTATCTGTAATTCCAATGCTCCACCATTCATTCATAGCATTACATTATCTGCAATTCCAATGCTCCGCCATTTATCCATAGCATTACATTATCTGTAATTCCAATGCTACGCCGTTGATTCATAACATTACATTATCTGTAATTCCAATGCTACGCCGTTCATTCGTAACATTACATTATCTGTAATTCAAATGCTCCGTCATTCATCCATAACGTTACACTCCGCATGCAGTGTTTGAGAGATAAGCAGCATGTTATTATACACACATAGTTAAAATGGTATAAACGTGTTCAGAGCGTGATATTGGAAATATGTAGCTGATTGGATGCGCATGGCGTTATTGGCAGGTTCTCATTGATTGTTGGCCAGGGTATTCTAGTGTGCTACCTTTGAGCGGGTGCAGATGGACTCAGCTTGGAACCGGTTATGTTGTGTCCGCTGTCATGTTAGGAAATAAACCGTCTTCGTGATGTTAATGCTTTATAATATCGAGTTTCTCTTTGCAACAACTAAAAAGAACCCGCTTTCTTTAACAGGGGATGTAACAACGCCATTCATTCAAAATGTTATATTTATTTATAACATCCAAATTAAGCATGAAATGTAACTAACTCGGTAGTTTGAATAACATTTCTGCATTTCGTTTCAGAGAGGAGGGCAAGAGAGTTCAGAGGAGGAGATTTATTCATATGTTCGGAAGTGGCTTTGTTTGATTTTGTGATGCCGGGTCACTGGCTTTTTACAGTTTGGATACGGTCAAAGTGAGGGATGCGATCAGTACTCCAGAAATAGCCATAGCCAAACCAGGGCGGTTTCAAAACAATGCGCCTGCACACACAGGACTCCATCAGACATCCCGGGGTTGAGATGCTAAACCCTTTAATGACGTCCGGACAGCCAGAAAAGAGCAGTGAAGTCAGACGACAGCCTCGGGGAGCAAAAGGAAAACATCCAAACAAGTGAGTGGGTAAACAGGAAAATATAGAGAGAAGGAGACAGAGAGAGAAGAAGGGGAGGGGGAGGAGGAGGAGGAGACAGAGAGAGAGGAAGGGGAGGAGGAGGAGACAGAGAGAGAGGAAGGAGAGGAGGAGGAGGAGGAGGAGGAGGCAGAGAGAGAGGAAGAGGAGGAGGAGGAGGAGGGGGCAGAGAGAGAGGAAGGGGAGGAGGAGGAGGAGGCAGAGAGAGAGGAAGGGGAGGAGGAGGAGGAGGCAGAGAGAGGAAGGGGAGGAGGGGGCAGAGAGAGAGGAAGGGGATGAGGAGGAGGAGGCAGAGAGAGAGGAAGGGGAGGAGGAGGAGGGGGCAGAGAGCGAGGAAGGGGAGGAGGAGGAGGCAGAGAAAGAGGAAGGGGAGGAGGAGGAGGCAGAGAGAGAAGAAGGGGAGGAGGAGGAGGCAGAGAGCGAGGAAGGGGAGGAGGAGGAGGAGGCAGAGAGAGAGGAAGGGGAGGAGGAGGAGGGGGCAGAGGAAGGGGAGGAGGAGGAGGCAGAGAAAGAGGAAGGGGAGGAGGAGGAGGCAGAGAGAGAGGAAGGGGAGGAGGAGGAGGAGGCAGAGAAAGAGGAAGGGGAGGAGGAGGAGGGGGCAGAGAGAGAGGAAATGGAGGAGGAGGAGGAGGAGGCAGAGAAAGAGGAAGGGGAGGAGGAGGAGGCAGAGAGAGAGGAAGGGGAGGAGGAGGAGGCAGAGAGAGAGAGGAAGGGGAGGAGGAGGAGGCAGAGAAAGAGGAAGGGGAGGAGGAGGAGGCAGAGAGAGGAAGGCGAGGAGGAGGAGGCAGAGAGAGAGGAAGGGGATAAGGAGGAGGAGGCAGAGAGAGAGGAAGGGGAGGAGGAGGAGGGGGCAGAGGAAGGGGAGGAGGAGGAGGCAGAGAAAGAGGAAGGGGAGGAGGAGGAGGCAGAGAGAGAGGAAGGGGAGGAGGAGGAGGAGGAGGCAGAGAAAGAGGAAGGGGAGGAGGAGGAGGCAGAGAGAGAGGAAGGGGAGGAGGAGGAGGAGGAGGAGGAGGAGGAGGAGGAGGAGGCAGAGAGAGAGGAAGGGGAGTTGGAGGAAGGGGCAGAGTGTGTGTGTGTGTTGGAGTGTGTGTGTGTGTTGGAGTGTGTGAGTTGGAGTGTGTGTGTTGGAGTGTGTGTGTGTGTGTTGGAGTGTGTCTGTATTGGAGTGTGTGTGTGATGGAGTATGTGTGTTAGTGTGTGTGTGTGTTGGAGAGTGTGTTTTGGAGTGTGTTTGTGTGTGTGTATGTTGGAGTGTGTGTGTGTTGGAGTGTGTGTGTTGGAGTGTGTGTGTGTGTTGGAGTGTGTCTGTGTTGGAGTGTGTGTGTTGGATTGTGTCTGTGTTGGAGTGTGTGTGTGTGTGTGTGTGTGTGTGTGTGTGTGTGTGTGTGTGTGTGTGTGTGCGCGTGCGCGTGTGCGTGTGTGTGAGTGTGTGTGTGTGTGTGTGTGTGGATCGTATTTGTGTTGGAGTGTGTGTGTTGGAGTGTGGCTGTGTTGTAGTGTGTGTGTGTTGGAGTGTGTGTGTGTTGGTCTTTGTGTGTATTGGAGTTTGTGTGTTAGTGTGTGTGTCTTGGAGTGTGTCTGTGTTGGAGTGTGTCTGTGTTGGAGTGTGTGTGTGTGTGTGTGTGTGTGTGTGTGTGTGTGTTGGAGTGTGTGTGTTGGAGTGTGTGTGTGTTGGTGTGTGTGTGTTGGAATGTTTGTGTGTTGGAGTGTGTGTGTGTGTAGGAGTGTGTGTGTGTGTGTTGGATTGTGTGTGTGTTGGAGTGTGTGTGTGTTGGAGTGTGTCTGTGTGTTGGAGTGTGTGCGTGTGTTGGAGTGTGTGTGTGTTGGAGTGTGTGCGTGTGTTGGAGTGTGTGTGTGTGTTGGAGTGTGTGCGTGTATTGGAGTGTGTGTGTGTTGGAGTGTGTCTGTGTGTTGGAATGTGTGCGTGTGTTGGAGTGTGTGTGTGTTGGAGTGTGTGCGTGTGTTGGAGTGTGTGTGTGTGTTGGAGTGTGTGCGTGTGTTGGAGTGTGTGTGTGTTGGAGTGTGTGTGTGTGTTGGTGTGTGTTGGTGTGTGTGTTTGTTGGAGTGTGTGTATGTTGGAGTATGTGTGTTGGAGTGTGTCTGTGTTGGAGTGTGTGTGTTGGAGTGAGTGTGTTGGAGTGTGTGTGTGTGTGTGTGTGTGTGTGTGTGTGTGTGTGTGTGTGTGTGTGTGTTGGAGTGTGTGTGTGTGTGTTGGAGTGTGTGTGTTTGTGTTGAAGTGTATGTGTTGGAGTGTGTTTGTGTATTGGAGTGTGTCTGTGTTGGAGTGTGTCTGTGTTGGAGTGTGTGTGTGTTGGAGTGTGTGTGTTGGAGTGTGTCTGTGTTGGAGTGTGTGTGTTGGAATGTGTGTGTTGGTCTGTGTCTGTGTTGGAGTGTATGTGTTGGAGTGTGAGTGTTTTGGAGTGTGTGTGTTGGACATTGTGTGTGTTGGAATGTGTGTGTGTAGGAGTGTGTGTGTGTGTTTGTGTGTGTGTGTGTGTGTGTGTGTGTGTGTGTGTTGGAGTGTGTGTGTGTGTGTTGGAGTATGTGTGTGTTGGAGTATGTGTGTGTTGGAGTGTGTGTGTTAATGTGTGTGTACTGGAGTGTGTGCGTGTGTTGGAGTGTGTGTGTGTTGGAGTGTGTCCGTGTTGTAGTGTTTGTGTTGGAGTGTGTGTGTGTGTGTGTTTTGGAGTGTGTGTATGTTTGAGTGTGTGTGTTGGTGTGTGTCTGTGTTGGAGTGTGTGTGTTGGAGTGAGTGTGTTGGAGTGTGTGTGTGTGTGTGTGTGTGTGTGTGTGTGTGTGTGTGTGTGTGTGTGTGTGTGTGTGTGTGTGTGTGTGTGTGTGTTGGAGTGTGTGTGTGTGTGTGATGGAGTGTGTGTGTTTGTGTTGAAGTGTATGTGTTGGAGTGTGTTTGTGTATTGGAGTGTGTCTGTGTTGGAGTGTGTCTGTGTTGGAGTGTGTGTGTGTTGGAGTGTGTGTGTTGGAGTGTGTGTGTTGGAGTGTGTCTGTGTTGGAGTGTGTGTGTTGGAATGTGTGTGTTGGTCTGTGTCTGTGTTGGAGTGTATGTGTTGGAGTGTGAGTGTTTTGGAGTGTGTGTGTTGGACATTGTGTGTGTTGGAATATGTGTGTGTAGGAGTGTGTGTGTGTGTTTGTGTGTGTGTGTGTGTGTGTGTGTGTGTGTGTGTGTGTGTGTGTGTGTGTGTGTGTGTGTGTGTGTGTGTGTGTGTGTGTGTGTGTGTGTGTGTGTGTGTGTGTGTGTGTGTGTGTGTGTGTGTGTGTGTGTGTGTTGGAGTGTGTGTGTGTGTGTGTGTGTTGGAGTATGTGTGTGTTGGAGTATGTGTGTTAATGTGTGTGTACTGGAGTGTGTGCGTGTGTTGGAGTGTGTGTGTGTTGGAGTGTGTGTGTGTGTGTTTTGGAGTGTGTGTATGTTTGAGTGTGTGTGTTGGTGTGTGTCTGTGTTGGAGTGTGTGTGTTAGAGTGAGTGTGTTGGAGTGTGTCTGTGTTGGAGTGTGTGTCTGTGTTAGAGTGTGTTTGTTGGAGTGTGTGTGTGTGTTGGAGTGTGTCTTTGTTGGAGTGTGTGTGTGTTGGAGTGTGTCTGTGTTGGAGTGTGTGTCTGTGTTAGAGTGTGTTTGTTGGAGTGTGTGTGTGTGTTGGAGTGTGTCTTTGTTGGAGTGTGTGTGTGTTGGAGTGTGTGTGTTGGAGTGTGTCTGTGTTGGAGTGTCTGTGTTAGAGTGTGTTTGTTGGAGTGTGTGTGTGTGTGTTGGAGTGTGTCTTTGTTGGAGTGTGTGTGTTGGAGTGTGTCTTTGTTGGAGTGTGTGTGTGTGTTGGAGTGTGTCTTTGTTGGAGTGTGTGTGTGTTGGAGTGTGTGTGTTGGAGTGTGAGTTATTGTGAGCACTGGTTTTGGAGTCAAGCTCTGCTCCCTAAGACGGAGCAGAGAAAGGAGTTGTGTTAAGGGGAGCTGTGTGCCCGTGAGCTACCTTAATACAGATATATTTAGCAAGGCAGAGTAACTCCTTCTCCGTTTCAATACAGTTTCGTTGCCTACCAATTTGCGGCTGAGCCGTTGTTGCTCCTAGACATTTCCACTTCACGATAACAGCACCTACAGTTGACCAGGGCAGCTCTAGCAGGGCAGATATTTGACAAACTGACTTAATGGTTCAACGGTGCCACGTTGAACGTCACTGAGCTCTTCAGTAAGGCCATTCTACTGCCAATGTTTGTGTATGGAGATTGCATGGCAGTGTGCTCGATTTTATACACCTGTCAGCATTTCAGTGTGGCTGAAATAGCCGAATCCATACATTTGAATGGGTGTCCACATACTTTTAGTGTACATTGTTGAAAATATGTTGAAATACATTGTTGAAATACATTGGGTAGAGATCATGATAATCGCAGCACTGGGAGAAGGGGAATATTAAACACAAGATGGAATGTCACTGGGTAATGCTGGAAAACAATAAACCACATCAGATGTGTTTGTGCATCGGTCTTTATTGCATTTACATTTTAGACTGAGGCATATTGTGCTTTGCAAAGCATACTTTGGAAGTATGTCAAAACCATGGATAAAAGGATAAAACTCTATAAAGAGAAAATCTAATTAGCAGCTCCAGACCATGAAGTTTACGTGTTCCTCTTAATTGAAGGCATCAGGATAACTGTCCAGTTGAGAACCACAAATCCATTACTATCCATGACATTATTTTCTAATGAAAAACAAGCTTTCAGTTCGGCAGGCTCTTGACAGAGCGTGAGTGTGATAGATGTAACTCACGTGCAACACTTCACTTGATTTATTCAGAGGTACTGTAGACCCCTAAAAGGGGTAGGGCATTGATTTCTTCAAACAAAAAGCCTGGGTGATGAGAACCCTGACGCAACGCTGTCAGATGCACTACTTGTATGGGTGTCCACAGTGACACAGTGGAAACATGGAGGCACAGCAATCTGCACGCACACACTGCCCTCCCTCCACATATCAACCTGTCTGCCTGTTAGCCCTGACCCTGTTGAATGCCTTCCTCTCACTGCTCTGGTGACGAGTGCTATTTTTATCTCATTATATCCCTGTCACGCATTATTCATGCTAGATCACCTTTCACTGTGTGCCCTCTCATCTAACATTTAAAGGGGTATTAAATCTGCCACAATTTGAATACGTTTTTTTATTCAGTCAATCTCTCACAGTCTCGTGCAGGTTTCTGACCGTGCAACGATTGTAGATGTATTACCATCAAAGCATGTGCAGTACTGTTGGAATGATAAGAAATGGTCCATTGCCGTGTCTGATGATGCTGGAATGCTAACATCCTGCTCGGGTACAGCGTTGTTTGCTTTTGAATGCTACATCAATAGTGTGACCATAGGGGTTCAACAGAACAGGGGTTCAACAGAACATGGGTTCAACAGAACATGGATTCAACGGTACATGGGTTCAACAGAACATGGGTTCAACGGAACACACACACAGGTGCAAAATTGCAGAACGAAAATACATAGAGCGTCAGTATGAAAAAGTACTGTATAAAAAGAAGTCTGGAGTGCAAAAAAGCTATAAAAAGACATTGCACAGTATGGGTGGATGGCTGAATATGTACACTATACATTGTTACAGAGTGTTAGGTGAAATAAAAAAAATGATACAAATATTGAGTTGTTATAGATAAATAAGGAGAATTTGCATGGTTAACTATACTATACAGGTCGATGGCAGAGAAATACTTAAATAACTAAAAGTGCATATGATATAAGTGAGGGTAATAATAGTTTACTTAATATACAGACTGGTTAAATGAACAGGTAAGTTAATATTTTGCATGGTTAAATTAACTGTACAGTTAAATATACAGTTCAATTTACAGGTAAGTGAATATTTGCATGGTTACATTAACTGTACAGGTAAATGACAGGAAGAGATACTTAAATAGCTAAATGTGTGTATGATATAATTTGGGGTAATAATAGTAATTCCCTTAAAAATACAGTCTGTATATGCAAATACAAGTCTTACCCAATCACATGAATCCAAATATCCTCTGCGGAACCTTGGGACTAGCAGGCAGAAAGAAACAGAAAGATTTGACCGCTGTCAAAATCTTGACCACTGTAAATATCACAGATAGAAGGAGCATAGTTACCAGTATCTTTGTTAATATGGCTTGTAAAAAAATAAAAAAATAAAGTTGACTCTGAAAACCGTATATTCACAGACGGGTGGACGGAACAGTATTTATTGATTCTCCCCACAACTAGCACAAAACCAACGTGCCTGATATGCAGTGAGTCTGTAGCTCTCGTGAAAAGTGTCAATGTTAAGAGCCATTATGACACCAGGCATAGAAAATTAGATCAGACGTATCCCCTGAACACAGAGGTGAGAACAAACAAGATTAACCAACTCAAATCCCAATACGAGAGGTCCACCAAAGTCCTTGTCAATTCCCTGACAGCTCAACAACGTGCAATGGAGTGTTCACCGAGGATAGCTTGGGTTTTGGGAAAACACAAAAAAAAACTATTTTCAGATACTGAGATGGTAAAAGGATGCATGTGTGAAGTTGCTGAAACATTCCTTAAAGGTAAACAAAAAGATGAGCTCAGGGAAAAGATCAAACAGATCCCACTGTCAGATTCCACAGCAATGAGGTGAACTGAAATATTAGCTGAAGATTTAACTTCCCAACTTAATGAGGTCATTCAGAATGCACCATGCATTTCATTAGCTGCGGATGAATAAAGATAACACTGATAACGCCAAGCTTCTGGTGTTTGTCAAAGAAGGAATTCTGTGAGGAGCTGTTGGGCTTAAAAAATCTTGAAGCACACACACGGGGAGTGGATATCCATGAGGCCATCAAAGGGATGCTGACAAAAAGGGGGAGAGATCTGAAGATAGTAGTCTCCATCACCACAGATGGAGCTCCAGCCATGACAGGAAGAGGAAGGGGACTGGTTGCACGTTTGAAAGAGGACCATCCTGACCTGACACCATATCACTGCATCATCCATCAATCTGTCCTGTGTGACAGTCTGGGAAAAGATGTATTCCGACAGAGACCAATGGCAGTTTTGATGACTTACTACTGCACAACGATGTCAGATGGCTCAGCAAAGGCAGGGTTTTGGAACTCTTTTGGGCCATCAAAGCTTTCTTATCAGAGCAAAAGAGTAACAAGGCAACTCCGTTTTCTGAGTTTTTGGAAGATGAGGAGAAGATGGAAACAGTTGCATTTTTGACAGACATTACATCACACCTTAATCAACTGAAAGTTAAGCTGCTGGGATGGGACAACACAGTGTGTGATTTGATAACAGCAGCCTGGGCTTTCCAGAAGAAATTCAAGAATGATCTCCAGGGAGAACTTGTCCACCTCCCCAATCTTCTGGTGCAAACGCAGGGAGACAAAGATGTTCCCAACCATGTAGATTTCATCCAGAAGCTGATGGATAACTTCAAGGCACGCTTTGATGACTTCACTGTTGGAAGATAACTGCTGCTGCTCATCAAGAATGCCTTCTTGGTCACAAATGTGACAAAGTTGTCAGAAGAAGCAAAACTTCAGATGGGTAGATGTTGCATCACTAAAATGGAGTTGATTGAGCTGCAAGAAAATGTGGCTTTGAATTAGCAGGCTGGTGATTGTGATCCTGTCCCTTTCTGGGGAAGGACGGTGCCTTTAAAAACAATTCAAGTCCCATGTACAATGGTTCACAGTGCACCTTTTGCATAGACAATTATGCAACCACTTTTGTTCTTCAGCAATGTTGATGCAATGTTGCACGTTTACATTCAAAATAATTCTTAGTCTTGTTTAATGTATTTAATGTACATTTTATATAAATCATAGACGACTATGTTTGTTACTACTCTGTACCACAACACCGATAAAGGACGATATCCATCCGGACCTTTGCCTCCTAGGACATTTGTGTCACTGGACCTACTCAAATAGTAGTTGAGTACCCCCTGTATTCAGTGTGTTTCTTGGAGAGTCTGAAGAATGCTAATGAAAGATTATTGAAGCCTTCATTTTGGCCGGGTCCCAGGCAGACAGACGGACAGACTGTTAGGCGGACAGCACGCCCCAGCCTCCACGCTAACTCTGGGCTAATCACTCCAGGGGTTGGAGAACGTCTACTGCAGAAAGTAGCATCTCAAGTGTGTTTGACCGCTTCAATCATCTATCGGGCCCGAAACACATCTCCTGTCCCAGGGCATCAAACAAATTATCAAACCAGATGACCATGATTTCAAGAGAAGCTTGTGACCTCTAACCCCTCACTGTTGATTCATTATCTCAACCTGCAGTCTCTAAAAGCGAAGTAAAATAAGCAAGAGCCTCGGCTTAACAAAAGCAAGACGCTCATAAATCCAAGCAGCTGTCCGGCCAGCACCGCTGGGTGCCTTGTTGGTTCAGCGCCGCAGAGGAAAGAGATAAGCAGGACATGGTGGATCAGAAGGAATCCAAACACCCGCTGGGGCACCGCGGCCATCATGGAGAATTTCCTGATTGTACATCTAACCTTTCAGAACCTCCTCCGACGGCCTGTGGCGTTTAACCCTGTGCTTCCCAGAGAGGATGAGGTGGCCCTGGTTATGCACACACTCACTAGTTATCACACAGTGCTGTGGCCGTGACCATAAGTCCAGCTCAAAGAGGTTGTATTAAGGAAGAATGGTAAAAGGAAGAGATTAGGGTTGCCAAATAGAAATAATGGCAATGACTGATGCATTTCAAATCACCCCTGAACCATAGGTTGAACAAGCGAAGAAGACATGCTCTATACTCATCATACAAAGGAAGATAAGTTACTGTTCATGGATTAGGAAAGAGTCATTTATTTTGTAAGAGCATCATGTTCGGGGCAGCACCACATAGCTCAAAGCTTTAACAGTGCAGTCAAAGTGTTCACAAGAGGGGCCCATAAGCCCTCTTAACAGGTTTTGAGCTATGTGTTACAGGTTTTCAATGCAGAGACACTGAAAGCTGCACTTACAGAGGAAATGAATCTCATGTGTTTGTCGCATAGGATTTATCCACTGACAGATTCCTCCCTCCGCTGTCTCACCATTACAGCAAACTACTTTTTTTGACTGCCATTCAATGTTGGATCCTGTTTTGTGCGGGTAGCCTTGGTCCAGTGGGACAGACTAGATAAAAAACAATGACCATCAGATTTAATAGATCAGCGGTGATAAGTGGATGAGGAGTCGATCCATTCATCAAGTCGATCCATCGAACAAGTCGATCCATTGAACGTCAAAAGTTGGACACAGATGGGCGCACACTGGTTGAATCAATGTTGTTTCCACATAATTTCAATGAAATTATATTGAACCAACATGGAATAGACGTTGAATTGACGTCTGTGCCAAGTGGGCATGCTCTGGCACTCCTCATCGCAGATGTCTGCCCACATGGGACGGTGTCAAGGCAGAGTGTTTTAGTGCTTTGTTTGTGGCATGACATGATTAAGGTCCTAATGAACTCCGTTGGTCATGGTTTTTGACTCTTCGTCGTCAGTAGACAATCAAGCTGCCATTCAGCCTGAGGGACCTTTCCCCCCCTACCCCATTCGTCTGTCTGCCAGGGCATTAACTCACTGTCCCCATCAAACACAGCTGCCAGGCTAAATGCCCATGCACTCAGTGACATTATCCCACACTGTATGACATGTAGGGCCAGGAGGTTTTACTGGTCAAGAAAATCGCTAGGCCCTTTAAAGGGACAATCTGCAGTTCCTACATCCTTTATTATTTTTATTTTTTGACATATACATTTATGATATGTACCCATTGATTCTTGAAGAATATTACTTAGAAATGCCTCATGAGTTTAGTTTAACTGTAGGAGCCCATCAGAACCCAAAATATAAGCTTGTTTTAATCCAATGTTTGTAAACAAAGTAAATGTAAACACAGACTGTAAAGCCTCAAAACATGGTTAAAACTATGTTGTTGTCATGGATGGCCAGTCCTTGCATCCAAGGCTCTGTCTATGAATTTGAGTGTGGGAACATTTCTCCAGACCGTTCCCTCAGCTTTTTACCGAAACAGTGGTGGGTAAAATGCCTTGTTATTGTTTCAACTGCTGATTGCCCCTTTAAGTATGAGTACCAGTTGCAGTCAGATAGAAAGGTTTCACAATTTAACTTTACCCACTCTTCTCTATTGAAAAATATTTATCCCTGCATTCATACATTAACCAACAACTTAAACGTGTCACACTCCAGTCGTCAGGTCAAGCAGCTTTTGACCTCGGAGCGCCAGTCAAAACAAGGGGAAAACCCTCAAACAATGGGTGATAGGAGTGTATATTAAGTCTACAGGTGGTCAATATCAGTGATGGAGAATCTCAGAAGCTGAAACAATGCTTGAATTCTTGGCGGCCTGGGTGGATGTAGAGGCAACGACCAGGTTGACATTCTTCACTATTTCCTTGACGCACCCTGCGTTACCTTGAAGGTCTGTTAGAGGCCCGCATAGTTTTCAGTTGACACATCCTTTACGGCCGTCACGCAGGGATTTCAGCGGGCCTTGGCAGCAGGTGTGAGGTGCGAGGCAGACTTTCCAAGGATGTCAAGTTGACGGAAGACTCATTAATGTCCTTCCCTTCGCTCGGCAAACAAAGGGACTGGAATTCAGGAGGACGTCTGCCGACATGCTGCAGATGGAGGAGATAGGCCTCTTTCAATAGGTTCCTGAACTCTGGGCCAAGATTGGTTATATTCACTGTTTTTTTTTCTGTCACTTTAGGTCAATGGAAAGAACATGGCTGATATAACGCTTCTCTAAAGGTCCACGTAGGGATGTTGTCATCTAGTCCTGGGCAAAAGCGGTCAAAGCGACCCTGGTGATTTGTGATCAACAACATACATACAGTTGAAGTCGGAAGTTTACATACACCTTAGCCAAATACATTTAAACTCAGTTTTTCACAATTCCTGACATTTAATCCTTGTAAAAATTCCCTGTCTTCAGTCAGTTAGGATCACCACTACTTTAAGAATGTGAAATGTGAGAATAATAGTAGAGAGAATGATTTATTTCTGCTTTTATTTCCGTCATCACATTCCCAGTGGGTCAGAAGTTTACATACACTCAATTAGTATTTGGTAGCATTGCCTTTAAATTGTTTAACTTGGGTCAAACGTTTCAGGTAGTCTTCCACAAGCTTTCCAAAATAGTTTGGGTGAATTTTGGCCCATTCCTCCTGGCAGAACTGGTGTAACTGAGTCAGGTTTGTAGGCCTCCTTGCTCACACACGCTTTTTTAGTTCTGCCATCATATTTTCTATAGGATTGAGGTCAGGGCTTTGTGATGGCCTCTCCAATACCGTGACTTTGTTGTCCTTAAGCCATTTTGCCACAACGTTGGAAGTATGCTTGGGGTCATTGTCCATTTGGAATACCCATTTGCGACCAAGCTTTATCTTCCTGACTAATGTCTTGAGATGTTGCTTCTATATATCCACATAATTTTCCTTCCTCATGATGCCATCTATTTTGTGAAGTGCACCAGTCCCTCCTGCAGCAAAGCACCCCCACAACATGATGCTGCCACCCCCGTGCTTCACGGTTGGGATGGTGTTCATCGGCTTGCAAGCCTCCCCCTTTTTCCTGCAAACATAACGATGGTCATTATGGCCAAACAGTTCTATTTTTATTTCATCAGACCAGAGGACATAATTTTCTGGAATTTTACAAGCTGTTTAAAGGCACAGTCAACTTAGTGTATGTAAACTTCTGACCCACTGGAATTTTGATATAGTGAATTATAAGTTAAATAATCTGTCTGTAAACAATTGTTGGAAGAATTACTTGTGTCATGCACAAAGTAGATGTCCTAACCGACTTGCCAAAACTATAGTTTGTTAACATGAAATCTGTGGAGTGGGTGAAAAAGTATTTTTAATGAAGTCAACCTAAGTGTACGTAAACTTCCGACTTCAACTGTACGTGGCAAAGACGCAAGTCATTTCATGAGCCAATAGCAATTTGTTTGTTTTTGAATGAAAATCGGATATGAAAAAAGCTAAGGAACAGACAAAGAGTGGTCAGCGAGGAGAAACGAGAACATTTCTACTTCCCGTGGCTTCTCTCTGACTTTAATCACATTTGGAATATCACCATGGTGATTGCTAGAGATGGGCTTGAGAGCTGAAATTGCGTATAATTGCTCTGTCTCAGCTTGAGTGAGTTCTCCGAGGGTTTAAAGTACATGGCTGACCAAATAATAAACCCCTAAAACAGCAGTGATGACAGCTATCAGATAACATGTCGGCTGGATTTCTGCTTGCTCAAAAGCCCATGTTCCCACATAATTTTGTTGCTCAGGTTTTTCTCTGTTTATCAATATTCACTAGATTTCAAGGGAGGTTTTTTGACAAGCATACAAGAAGGTGGTTTTATCTTTTGGCACTATGCTGTTTGACAGTTGTGTTTATTTTCAGTGAATATTTGTAGTAAAGTAAACAATGTATCAGGGGTCAAATCTGTACCACTCGTCTTGGCTTATTGATATCTGCCCTAGTTTACAACCAAACCCCCCCCCAAATGAGATATTTTGACCTCAGGCTTGACCTTTTGACTTTGTACACTGGAAGGATAATCAGCAAAACAGCCAAGTTAAAAGCTCAGTAAACCTTATGATGAGAACGAGGTCCATTATAGGAGGTTTTGGGTTCTGGGTGATTGTATTTCCATGACTACTGCACGAGCTAAATGTCTACATTGAGACTGGTCACCATGGCCACTGGAGGAGTGTAGTCTCAGCAGGCTTGTCAAGGTGTTTTAATTGGGGCTGTTGATGTATGACTCCATTACAGTACTCAAGCATGCTGTGTCACCTCCACCTGCACCCTGGCGAGGATATCGCCTAATTGTTTGCATTAGAGAAAACAAATACATTTGCAAAACAAAAAACAGAAATATCTTTCCTCAAAACAAAAACTTCCTGACAATAAGAGAGGCACTTGATTACAGAGAAGAGCTGCCGGGAGGAGTGTTGTTGGCCGTGGTCGCGCAGAGGGACTATTTCCTGTTGGATATGGCTTCCCTATGTCAGGATATGTCGCGAGGAAACACACGGACAGACAGAGGACCTGGCCAGAGACTTTGTTGAAAAGGGGGGTCTAGAAAAAATCTGACAGCTATTTTTTCATTGTAGAACATCTAATTGGTAAACATTTCAACTGTATTAAATTATCACTTTTTTCAATTCCACAAAAAATGACACCCATCAAAATAAAGTTTTCTTTCTTTTCTTTCTTGTGATGTAAGTGTCAAGATGGTGCGTTAAGTCCCAGACGAAGCTTTAATGATCTGATAAACGCAACGGAAAGACAATGTATGTCATTGAGCCCATTTCAGCCATTACTGTATTAACGGCAAAAAACAACAGGCACAAGTAAGTCTATGAAAGAGGATTAAAATTATATCAATCCAGCAAGATTTAAGTGACAAAGTGGAAGTGGATTTTGAACCCCTCAAACACAGGAAAAAGATGACTGAAAAAGACTGATCCTCAGGTGGGCGGGGCATGCGCATTGCTAGTCACATTAGTCATGTCTGACAAGCCTCCTTACCATAACACCACTGAAGATGGGGTCGGTTATAATGGCAGACAGAAAACCTATAGCACCAGCCAGGACAGATGCACCAGCCAGGACAGATGCGCCAGCCAGGACAGATGCACCAGCCAGGACGGATTCAGGTAAAAATAAGAAAATAATCAAGTTGGGCCGGGCAGTCAGGAACAAGGAACTATTTCTCTCTGTATGGCTACATGTGTACTGTATGTACTCATGAATCCCAGGTGTTCACAGGTCAGAGAAGTGTTAAACTCCCTGCTCTGTCTGCCCTCGGGACAGCTCTGACCTGGTCTGGGGTCAGATCCTGAGGGACACCACCACAGGATCATGTCAGGCTCATTTTGCTACTTGGAGGTTGATAGAATACAGCCTTGTTGTTGCTAGGAGGTAAGGAAGTCCCTGGTTTGGGTGCTGTGGGGTGCACCTCTGCACCCGTCTGGTAGGATCATTGGTACATGAGACACCCGGCTCGCCGTTTAATCCTGGGAGTGAGACCAACGTGGACACAGCCAGACCCTACAAACAGGGTAGGGTCACTCTCTGAATGTGTGTGGGCTGTGAAGATGTCAAGGGCCATTCACTCTGGGACAGATAAAAAATTTACCACCCGCAATAAATTTTTTACGGACAGAAATCTTCTAGTTAGATGAGGATGAGAGGTATAAGGAGAAGACGAGATTTATGAAACGTCAAAAACACACCATGCAGTGCTACTATTTTAATTTAATTGAATTAACCTTTATTTAACGAAAAAATGATGGCCTACCCCAGCGTGACGCTTTGCCAATTGTGCGCCAACCTATGGGACTCCCAATCACGGCCGGATGTGATGCAGCCTGGATTCGAAACAGGGACTGCAGTGACGCTTCTTGCACTGAGATGCAGTGCCTTAGAACGCTGAGCCACTCAGGAGCCCAAACTACTTTGCAAAAGTCATCAGTTTCATGCATGCTTAATTGGATGTTATATCCTTCCCAAATTATTCCAAACACGTGAAATGTTCATTAGGCTTTGTCTACACTTGATTGATATAAAGCATGCAGGGTATAGGGCCTTTTCCTTAAACAAGTAGAACAGAATATGACTGGAGGGTAAATATGTCATTTAGCACTAAACCAAAGTAAGGGTGTGTGTGGTCAAGAGACTCTCAAATCATTTGTTTGGTTATCTGCTTAACATTGTGGTTTATAATAATGTACTTTTAATTCAACCCTTCAGGCTTCTTCAGCTACAAAAACATGTAAATTGCGATGGGAGTTTCAATTTCCTTTTTGATGATGACTTACTTTAGCTTTTGCTTTTTTTTTTTTTCTAGAGCTGTAGTCCCCCCTCTCTCTCTCTCTGTCTCCATTGGTCTCTCTCTCTCTCTCTCTCTCTCTCTCTCTCTCTCTCTCTCTCTCTCTCTCTCTCTCTCTCTCTCTCTCTCTCTCTCTCTCTCTCTCTCTCTCTCTCTCTCTCTCTCTCTCTCTCTCTCTCTCTCTCTCTCTCTCTCTCTCTCTCTCTCTCTCTCTCTCTCTCTCTCTCTCAGAACAATTTAAAGGTTGAAACAAATGGAATGTGTCACTGCATTTCCTTTATATTAATAATGTATTATAAGTCGGTGAGAAACAAGGAAACGGAAGCCTCGGGGCGTTAATCAAGGAGGGGAAAATTTGTTTTGCGAACAGAAACATGAGAAACGAAGCCATAGGGAACCCCGCTGAACCCTCTTGAGCTCCTTGGGTACCTGTTTTCTGTAAACACCCTGATAAGTATCTGCATTTACAACAGGCACCCCCAACCCACTATAATCCCCCCCCATGCAAATTCCTGTCCCTAAGGAATTCAGATTTATCACAATTCCACGGATCCTCTTCCCGGGATTATTCTCATCCTACTCAGTGGCTGGTGGGTGCCAACGGGCCGCGGCGGCCGACACAGATGGGAGCACAGCCCTGTGATGGCTTCCATATGTCACATCGCTCTCTTTTTGTCTTCTGTGTTTCTCTCATCTTTCCCTCAGTTTCTCTTTAAAACGGACGGACCAGGGAGGGAGAGGAGAGGGTGCCTCAGTATGGAGGAGGTCGACAACCGTGCCCATTCACTAAGTTGTAAGCATGAGATGGAGAATCTCATCATTTTCGTCTCTCAGCCTAGGGAAGATTGTTAACTTCGAAGTACGTAGGGGGCTGCCAGGCTGCCTTTTATCCCCATAACTCCTTCTCGTCATAGCCTGTCACATTTCTGAGACGGCTTTAAACTACTCTGGGGAAGCTGCGACATGGATCCATGTCCAATCAGAAGCCAAAAAGCCTTATTCCGGCTCACTCCGACACCTCGGCCCTGGGAGGTTTTCCCTGGTCCAAGGCTGACAACTGAGAAAGCTAATATTCCCTACTCTGATTGTAATCCCTGAAGTAGACCTCATTAGCTATACAGCCAAGTTGAACCCTGGCGGAACAGGGGCAGCAAGCTGGGCTGTCAATCAACACCAATTGCCTTTAAACATCAGGAGAAATAATCCAGCTCTGCCTCTGTGGAGCTTTAAACCAGCAGCCATCAGAATTTACTCGACTCAAACACCACACCGCCTTGCTTGCTGGAGATGTTGAGATATTAAGGCGCACAATCAAATAAAATGGTTTTATAGTCACTCACGCATAACATATTGTATATAAAAACCACATGATACAAAAAGTGGTAAAAAAAAAAGAATTAGGAATGTATTTTCAAAAGGCTATATAACTACATGGAGACCTAGAAATGTGGCCCAGATCTTTTTTGCAATGATCCAAACCCAAACCCTTCATCTCCTTTACTGTAAAGCTCTCCCCTGAGCCCTGTGAGACAAAGTCATTCATTGTACACACAAGCACA
The DNA here is from genome assembly GCA_023634145.1 of Thymallus thymallus. Taxonomy (NCBI): domain Eukaryota; kingdom Metazoa; phylum Chordata; class Actinopteri; order Salmoniformes; family Salmonidae; genus Thymallus; species Thymallus thymallus. The sequence continues at coordinate 15,343,855 of CM042385.1, forward strand.
CATTAACATAACAAGTAATAAACCCTGTACTTTCCATTCTAGGGGAATTGGCTAGAGTTCTGCTGAGTTCATTTTCTGAACAAAAGTTTACTTGAGGTTCAGGTTCTCCAGTTAGCTAAGGTCTTTCCAAGATGATGTCTCTTGAAAAAAGGCCTCTTCAGGCAAACAGCACCAGCATCAAAAGCATTTGTGATTTCTCAGCTCCATGGTGTGAAATAACAACTGATAGAGTGACACTGACACTTCAGCTTCAAAATACTGGCCTGCCAAGGTGATTAACGGTGCACTCGCTTTTCCTCAGAGTAACAGGAGTGAGAAAGAGAGAGAGAGAGAGAGAGAGAGAGAGAGAGAGAGAGAGAGAGAGAGAGAGAGAGAGAGAGAGAGAGAGAGAGAGAGAGAGAGAGATGGGGCTTTTGTGAGGTCCTCTCATAAAGGTTGAGCGATGAAACCCCATTGCTCCCATAACATTCCTGAGCTGTTTGGGTAACAAACTCAAAACAGAAAATGATACAGCATTTACGCCATGTGCCCATGTCACCCAACACTGGCTCCACGTCCAGTCCTGTGCATCTTCCCATAAGAGAGACAGGAAGAGAGAGTGGGAGGGAGGAAGAGCCAGGACCCAGAATGGCACTTCATGGGGAAGTCAGTCACACGGACCAGTAACCTCAGGCAAAGACGTGGAAGAAAAGAAACAGTCACTAATCTCCTGTCTGTATGTTCTGTCTCCATTGGTCTCCATTGGTTCCCGTTGATAACCGAACACAATTTAATATCACTTTTGCAATACAGTAAGCATATTAACTTATTGACAAGTTGACAAATTATATGTTGGATTTAAGTCTCCATCACAACCCTCCAAAAAAGTGAAAGAATGGGATTAAGCCAGTGGCTCAGATGGAACTATCCAAGCAGCAGATACATCTAATTTAAATGTTGATGTTTGGTTGAGTTGTCAACCAAACACAATTTAATATTACTTTTGCAATACAGTAAATAGACTAAAGGCTAGGGATGTAACAATTCACCGATATGCATCAGTCTCCGATTCAAATGTTTAAGATACAAGAGTATCGGTCCCCAGATCCCAAACCAATCTAAATGTAGCATGAATCAGTAAAATACAGTTGTGGTCAAAAGTTTTGAGAATGACACAAGTATTGATCTCCACAAAGTTTGCTGCCTCAGTGTTGATGACGGCAATTTGCATATACTCCAGAATGTCATGAAGAGTGATCAGATCAATTGCAATTAATTGCAAAGTCAGCCCTGCCACAAAAGGACCACCTGCCATCATGTCAGTGATTGTCTCGTTAACACAGGTGAGAGTGTTGACGAGGACAAGGCTGGAGATCACTCTGTCATGCTGATTGAGTCAGAATAACAGACTGGAAGCTTTAAAAGGAGGGTGGTGCTTGAAATCATTGTTCTTCCTCTGTCAACCATGGTTACCTGCAAGGAAACACGTGCCGTCATCATTGCTTCGCACAAAAAGGGCTTCACAGGCAAGGATATTGCTGCTAGTAAGATTGCACCTAAATCAACCATTCATCGGATCATCAAGAACTTCAAGGAGAGAGGTTCAATTGTTGTGAAGGCGGCGTCAGGGCGCCCAAGAAAGTCCGCAAAGGACCAGGACCGTCTCCTAAAGTTGATTCAGCTGCAGGATCGGGGTACCACCAGTGCAGAGCTTGCTCAGGAATGGCAGCAGGCAGGTGTGAGTGCATCTGCACGCACAGTGAGACTTTTGGAGGATGGCCTGCTGTCAAGAAGGGCAGCAAAGAAGCCACTTCTCTCCAGGAAAAACATCAGGGACCGACTGATATTCTGCAAAAGGTACAGGGATTGGACTGCTGAGGACTGGGGTAGAGTCATTTTCTCTGATGAATCCCCTTTCCGATTGTTTGGGCCATCTGGAAAACACCTTGTCCGGAGAAGACAAGGTGAGTGCTACCATCAGTCCTGTGTCATGCCAACAGTAAAGCATCCTCAGACCATTCATGTGTGGGGTTGCTTCTCAGCCAAGGGAGTGGGCTCACTCACAATTTTGACTAAGAACACAGCCATGAATAAAGAATGGTACCAACACATCCTCAGAGAGCAACTTCTCACAACCATCCAAGAACAGTTTGGTGACAACCAATGCCTTTTCCAGCATGATGGAGCACCTTGCCATAAGGCAAAAGTGATAACTAAGTGGCTCGGGGAACAAAACATCAACATTTTGGGTCCATGGGAGGAAACTCCCCAGACCTTAATCCCATTGAGAACTTGTGGTCGATCCTCAAGAGGCGGGTGGACAAACAAAAACCCACAACTTCTGACAAACTCCAAGCATTGATTATGCAAGAATGGCCTGCCATCAAACGTTTCGAGTTGCTGGTTCACTAACATGTTTTGCTACCTTCCGAAAATACCTCTCATCTTTTGTGACAACTGATGCATCCTCTCCTTCAAGATAGAACTGCATGTAACTGACGCATGTCGTTTTGCAACCCGAGGCAATATCAGTAGCCTAGTAAAACTGTGTTCTGTGCCCAACTTCGTACGCTGACCAACGTTACTGATTTTGCACAACTGTGTGGCACCTTTAGCATTCAAATGATGAAATGGCTTGCGTGACATTAGGCATTATTAGTTGATTGACAGCCTATGTAATTTGCTAAATTATTGTTATCTATGTACTGTTGAAAATTGTGTTTTACCAGAATAAAAGTAAGCTACCAGAGACAACCGTCATCTGGCGATACCTGCTGAATGGGTTTTACAATAGATTTGATTTTGATTGTTCAAGTTCACCGTCAGCAATTGTTTTGGTAGATTTGCTTTAAACAATCAGTGGATATGGTAATTTTTAATATACAGGGTTAAGTTGATAATTTCATAACAAGGACAGAAATCACTTTTGCAATAGGTGTTCATAACCTAAACTAAAGCAGAAGCTTCCAAATGGTCAAAATCATTTGATTTTAAAATCCAAAATTGTTTTATATATTCATTCATTCATGGTTAAGTCATAGCAAATTTGTAAATTATAAATATTGATACATTACTAGCTCAAACACTTAATCTGCAAAAATGACTGTGAATTAGTGGGTGATTGTGATTTCAGAACCAAAGCGGGGTGACAAAAAATGTAGTCTCCTGTATGGCTCTATTCTGATAGTGGTAGTGGGATGGTAGATGCCTAGTCTCACTTATGTCTCTATTCTGATAGTGGTAGTGGGGTAGTAGATGCCTAGTCTCCTGTATGGCTCTATTCTGATAGTGGTAGTGGGGTAGTAGATGCCTAGTCTCCTTTGTGGCTCTAATCTGATAGTGGTAGTGGGGTAGTAGATGCCTAGTCTCGTGTATGGCTCTATTCTGATAGTGGTAGTGGAGTGGTAGATGCCTAGTCTCCTGTATGGCTCCATTCTGATAGTGGTAGTGGGGTGGAGGATGCCTAGTCTCCTGTATGGCTCTATTCTGATAGTGGTAGTGGGGTGGTAGAGCCTGGTCTCCTGTATGGCTCTATTCTGATAGTGGTAGTGGGGTGGTAGAGCCTAGTCTCCTGTATGGCTCTATTCTGATAGTGGTAGTCGGGTGGTAGAGCCTGGTCTCCTGTATGGCTGTATTCTGATAGTGGTAGTCGGGTGGTAGAGCCTGGTCTCCTGTATGGCTGTATTCTGATAGTGGTAGTCGGGTGGTAGAGCCTGGTCTCCTGTATGGCTGTATTCTGATAGTGGTAGTGGGGAGGTAGATGCCTAGTCTCCTGTATGGCTCTATTCTGATAGTGGTAGTCGGGTGGTAGAGCCTGGTCTCCTGTATGGCTGTATTCTGATAGTGGTAGTGGGGAGGTAGATGCCTAGGCTCCTTTATGGCTCTAATCTGATAGTGGTAGTGGGGTAGTAGATGCCTAGTCTCCTGTATGGCTCTATTCTGATAGTGGTAGTGGGGTGGTAGAGCCTGGTCTCCTGTATGGCTCTATTCTGATAGTGGTAGTGGGGTGGAGGATGCCTAGGCTCCTTTATGGCTCTAATCTGATAGTGGTAGTGGGATGGTAGATGCCTAGTCTCCTTTATGGCTCTAATCTGATATTGGTAGTGGGATGGCAGATGCTTAGTCTCCTTTATGGCTCAGTTTATGTGCCTACATAGTACCATATACAATACATACATAATTTACACACACCACACTCACACACGCACGCACGCACGCACGCACGCACACACGTCAGCACAGACAAATCCAGCTCAGAGTCCCAGCTCATGAGCTCCATCAGCAGCAGATGTTAGTTTAGAATGGAAAATTAACGTGTTTATGCAACAAATGTTAGTGCATCGAACCGTAGCACATCGAATCATATCACATCGATTGGTTCTCTAATCAAACCGTATCGCACCAAATCGTTTCAAACTAAAACGTATCGTTCCAGTATCTTATCAGAGCCGATGTATCTAGATACATATAGAATTGTCTTGAAAGGGAAATCCTTACTAATGGTTATCTGACAAACTAATGTAATAGTATTATTATAACTTTAAAATGAGTAACTCATCCAAGGCCACATTTTAACATAACTATAAAAGTGTTCTTATGTAATCATAGAGCATGCATGTTCAAAATAGCATTCAAGGGTAGTGCAATCTGTGCTGAATCTCAAATGGCATTGATCACTTTCACCATGTATTGTAATAATCTCATCTGCAATCCAGGTAATTTGATTGTGCTATTAAATTCAGCACAGTGATAGCACGTTGTATAAATAAACAAAATATCTGACACTGTATTCCCATTTTCACTTTATTGTGCTTTTAAATGGTCACATTTAGGTTACAACTAAACCCCAAAAAACTTTGGGCTGTCTTTTTGAGTAGGTGAAAATACTGTAGGTTGTAATCTCGTTGATCAACGTATCATCCAAATTGTACCAAATTCTCCACGTTGAAATGACGTGGTGTGCTCAATGGGAGAGACAGACAGGAGGTAGAGGCTAGATGGGATCATTCCTGGTTCTTTGGCAGGAATGGGAGGCTGGACCTAATGTGTTTCACCCCAACAATGAGGCGTGGGATGAGGCATACTGTCTGAGTGGGATCAGGAGATTACTGCAGTGGTACCGCATGGTGTACTGTACTGAGCCCGGTAGATTCAATAGCACTGCTGGACCTCCGCCTGAGAAACAGATGGTAGGGAATAACACTGTCCCCCCCACTCCACCCCACCACACACCCCGAACACTAACTTCCTGGGCCAGTCTTTTAGCCTGCCTTGAGCCTCAGTATCTGTCAGGAAGTCAGTCAGTCAGTCAGTCTGTCTGTCTGTCTGTCTGTATCGCAGGAAGAAAATCCCCCAATTATCCTCGAGAGCACTCCGAAGATTAGGAGATGTACGTGAGTGAAACTGACTGGGCAGCTGAGCCTCATTAGCTCAACATACGCTTCCATTATGAGAATGGGGATCTGGTCAGGATTCCTTTAGTTATCTAACCGGTGTAGTGCTCTGTTGGGGGCAGTGCTGCAGGTTAGCATTGTGACACCGGGACAGACAAACCGATCGGCCAACCTACAGTACTTGGCTGGCCCTGAGCACCTGATCCTTTAAGAACGGGAGGCCCAGAAGCCTACTGATACAGATTTACAGAATTAGACCATTAGCCATTGTAAGAGGGATCAATGGACCACAGGATTATCAAAGCCAATTTGCACTGTTGAAATAGATTAGAAATAGATTACAAAGGGCACATAATGTACTTCAATCAGACTAAAAGTGGAATCAGTCCTCTTGCACACAATGCATCGCCTCGGTTTATACACTTAGGCATAAAGCACAATCCAGGACAAGGAAAAAGCAACTCGCTGTGTGCACCACTCAGTCGACACAGAAAAATAACACAGGCTATCATTACAGGGTACGACAAGGGCACATTTTCCACCTGAGGTGTTCTTGGCCTCTCTTGGAAAAGGTTTCGGGAACAGGCACATCCGTCTTCAGTCTCTGTACTCTCTCTGCTCGCTCAACAGCAGGACGCCATTTTAATATAAACCTGCTAGCCCACTCTGTACCCCCCCCGCCCCCCACCAGCACCTCTAATCTGGTCGGGGAAGAAGTGATTTGATCTCGGTGGAAAGCAGGGGCATCTGAAAATGGAATAGATAGGGAACATAAAGGAAAAGCCCTGGTGGTTTGACCTTGAATTGTCCTTCTGATGTTGGAGGGACACTCCTGAGGCTGAGATGGTCACAGCATGCTGTCAGACACCTGGGCACTGAAGTTCTCCTCTGGCAGCATGCAAGCCCTCTCATCTTCCTCTTCTGAATGAAGACTATCAGTGGCAATAGAAATGGTCGCCTGGCAGATTATTTAGACATATGCACTGGGTAGTAGATGTAATTGTAGTGTAGAGTGAAATGCTTAAGCTCTGAGCTCCAACAGTGGAGGTGTGAATGAAACAATAATTATTATTATTTATGAATATTTACAACTGTGACAATGCTAAATATAAATGGGGGGGGGGGGGGGGGGGGGGCGACATAGGGAATAGGTAGCTGACTAGTGGTGGCTATTCAGCATCCTGATGGTCTGGGGGTAGAAGCTATTGGCATGTACAGTATGTTCGTTTTAGCCGTGATGCTCCTGTACTACCAGTGTCTGAGTGATGGAAGTGGGGAGAACAGGCCGTGGCTCAGGAGGCTGAGGTCCTTGATGATCTTCTTGGCCTTCCTGCAACACATGGTGTTGTAGATGTCCTGGAAGGCAGGCAGTGTGCACTCAATGGTGCACACTGTGCTAAGGGTCAGTAGTCATTCAGTTCAGTTACTTTCCCTTTCTTGGGCACAGGGATGATTGTGGACATCTTGAAGCAGGTGGGGATAACAGTCCAAAAACACAACAGCTAGCTGGTCTGCACATGCTCTGAGGGCAAGGCCCCCCATTTTTATAGGTTACTGCTACTTGAGTCATCTTTCTCCACTTTTCTTCAAAGTGCCCACTATTATATTCTAACTTTAGAATTAGAATAGACATTCTATTTCCATGATTCCAACAGTTAACCAAAGTGTTTTGTCAAAGTCAAATTGCAACATTTGGTTAAAAATAAGGCCCTGAGTGCTTGCCCATATCGTGCAGCCCTACGTGGCAGTGTGGAAATTATCTAAAATTAAATTATACATTTTTAAATTATACAGTTTAATTGAACAGTATAAAACAATCAGAATGGAGAAATACCCATTGAAATCACTTAGAGTGTATGTGTTGCCACCCTAGGGTCACGCACTACTCATAAAGCACATTTTAAACTTGTATTATTCAAAAACATAAAATGCCGTCAAATACCATCATACCGTCAACATTTTTTTAAATACCGTGGTATAATATTTTGGCCATATCGCCCAGCCCTACTCACCTTGCCGTGTTTATATGCAGACACCATCAGTATCACATCATCTATATATCATTTTTTGGGGGAATCCGGTGACTGAGTCAACATATTCATTGATGTTATCCCCAGAGGCGACCCGGAACATATTCCAGTCTACGTGATCAAAACAGTCTTGGAGCATAGATTCTGATTGGTCAGACCATCGTTGTACAGATCAGACCACCGGAACTGCCCTCTTGAGCAAAATGGAGTCATGGTCAGATTTGCCGAAAGAAGGAATGGAGATGGCCTTATACCCCTGTTGATAAGACGTTTAGCAGTGGACCAGCGTAGAATCTCGAGCGTTGGACAGTCAGTGTGTTGATAGTAATTCGGGAGCACGAATCTCAAATAACTTTTGTTAAAGTCCCCCGCGACAATGAACGCTGCTGCCGGGTACGCAGTCTTCCGTTTGTTCAGGGTCATAAAGCAGAGCCTCCGTCTTTCTTCTTGCCAGAGAAAGCTCTCTTCCTATCCGCTCGATGAACTAAAACCTGCTGGTTGGGTAATATACACAGGTGACTAATATACACATATCGGTCTGATTCAGTATTTGGAGGGTGTTTGACCCTTTCCACGCAGGTTCAACGTCAGAAAACCTCACACATTCCACTTGTCTGTTCAACATCCACTCTGATTGAATTTGAAGTGTCGCCCCCACGGGTGTAGCCGCACCCCACTCTCACCACCAGGGGTACCTTTGGAGGCCATCTCCAGTTCCACTGCTCCTGAGAGTTGGGGAACACGTTTTATAACATTATAAAACAGAAAACTACATTTCAGACCATTTTCTTTAGTTTGTTGCCTAATGAACGTGACCCAGGTCTGGGGCTTTTCCAGACACCAAGAAGCACACTCTCTCTGCTCTCTGGCACAAAGGAGGCTGGTGGGAGGAGTTATAGGAGGGCGGGCTCATTGTAATGGCTGAAATGTGTTTAATGGAACGGTATCAAACACATCAAGCATATGGAAACCACTCTGTTACATTGATTACCTTCCAGCCATTACAATGAGCCCATCCTCCTATAGCTCCTCCCACCAGCCCCCAGTGTTCTGGCAGGTGACCCCCCCCCCTTATTCCACAGGCAGAGAAGCTTCACATCTGGAGGTTCTGGCTGAAGCTGGGGCGGCCTGGATGGAAAGGGTATGTGGATAGGTGCTTTGTGTCACGGTGGAAGACCTCATTATCCTCTGTCCAGCCTCTACTCGAATAGTTCCCCTACTGGAGGACATTAATCCTCTGGCCAGCCCCAGGGTCACGTGTCATTTCTAATCAGTCAATCACTTACGCGCTCTGCAGGTTCCGTGGAGACAGAGGGGTTTTGTGGCGGGACGGAAGCAATCTCTTCCCACTGGGCACAGACGCCAATTCAACGTCTATTCCACGTTGGTTCAATGTAATTTCAGTGACATTTTTGTGGAAACAACGTTAATTCAACCAGTGAGTGCCCAGTGGGTTATGTCTTCATGATGTACAAGGGATGTTCTGGAATGTCTGCAAAAACGTGTTTTTAAGATAAAGAAGGTAGGATAATGTGAGAAACAATTTGATTTATGAGCAGAAGAAAACACTTATGGCTATCTTTATATTTGTATTCCCTGATATACTGGACGGTATTGAGCATTCGTAACAATAAAAGCTGAATAGAAACTTTATGGGAATGCAGGTTGTTATGGTTTCCCAGAGGTAGACCTAACTATATCTAATGTATTCCATTCCACAGTAGACAAACCAAACACCTGTCAAAACCGTTTTAATAGAGCATAGCATAATACAGTAAGATTACAAAAGATTCATCAAAATGTCACAGAGTCATGTGGGAGTGGGAAAAACTACAGCTCCCTCATTGTACAAAGTGCGGATGTGGAACAAGCTAAGATAAGCTATACCGAGAATCCAGTCTGAACAAGAGCAACTCTGTCATGCTTCCCACAAATAGATCTCTCTGTGTTTTAGTGGAGCTAGCATTAGCCTAAGTGCTCTACTTTAGCTAATCAGTTGTAAATACCAGCAATAAGAGCAGCTCAGGTGGAATGTACATTTAAATCTGGAACTTTCCGCTAATGGCATATTGAACACATTTGTGATAATCAAACCGTTAATTAGGACGATGCGGTGAAATTGTTTAATTTCGCAATTGCGAGTCATAATCATTATCTAACAACACAGGTGCCTGAATTAACAAAATTGCTTTTTAAATAGCATTGGATTTAACATATTTCCTATGGTTCTACAGGAGATGGGATTCCTCTGTAGTCCTATGGTTATGCAAGAGATGCTGAGGCTCCTAAGGGAGTTTGGAACCAGCCATCAAAAAAGTGATGATGACTCCAACAGCTGTCCTTATGCTTTTAAAAGCCTAATACTGTAAGAGTCCGCACACGTACGTCACCCTCTCATGCTGCCTTCCTGCTCCCCGTCTGCTTCAGGAAGAAGACTGGAATCTTGCCTCAATGTCAAATGTAGCATATCCACTATCTCTCGTCCCCCAGAGAACATGCTCCTTGTCTTTGGGAAACACGATATCAAGTCAAAACAGCAGGGGGAACTGGAAATAACTTACAGGTTGAAAGTGCCTGTGACTCTTTGAAAACGCTGGATGACACAAAAAGATGACCGCCGCCCCCTCTGGTCTACTAAAGAACACAGCTGCACTTTGACCCATGAACCGTGAGATAATTGGTTTGGTTTGCAGGGGCTAGAATCATCACTGCTTCCTACATGTCTGAACAGCCGTGTGGAGTATTTAGAAGGAGGAACTCCTCATCTTAACTAGCCTTCTCAATTGCCTCGACACTACACCATGCACGCTGCTACACGCAATATGTATTACTGTATTGCGTCAGAGCTTGAGTGACCTGCTGCCATTATACCAGAGCTGCAGGTAGTTGATGGAGTCTCACAGGTGTGTTAGCTACTGAACATAGTACTTAATGTTCACTCGTGTGTGCCGTCCAACAAAGTCAGTGACGATCCATTCTTGTCCGTTGTTATTCTTTTACCCCTCTGCTCTTTGGTTTGGTCGTAGAAACAGATTCTGTTCAGGAAGTTTAGTCAACACTTTAATACCAGCCATAAATCAGCCACTCAGTGGATTATCTAACAGAATCCTATGCAGCAGGCTGTTGGCTCCGTTCCAACTCCCGCCAACAAAGGAGTGCCTCTCTTCTAGCTTCTGCCAAACGCGTTTCACTTGCCTTGAGGTTGGTCTTTGGTTTTCTGTGCTTAGCGCTGCAACCAAACTTTCGGCTCTCTGCCTCAGTCTCGACTCAATTCTCTTTTTTTCCTGGTCACAGTTATAGATATCATCCAACTGGGACTTGTCAGTAAGTCTCTGCATTGCCTCTGCTGCCTACAGCACAGCTAGCTTGCAGCAATGCACGGGGGAGGCTTAGCATGTTATATTTCTGATGTTTTTCCAAGAAGGTGGACGACATGAGAAGAAAAACTGAGAATGGGCTACTCTCTATAGACAAATTGTATCCAGGTGAGGATGAATAAACTCAGTCAGTCAAGTTGTCGGCTGACACCAACTTAAGTCCGGAATGTGGCTATGGCCCAATTTGGAGCCATCAACATGTCTGACATCCTCTGCTGTGACGAGATGTTGACTGAGCTGCACTTGAGTTGTAAAGGTTATTAACCTGTGATTCTTCTTCTCCTTTGAGGATTATGTTTTTACTTGAAAGCCTACTGGGTACCAGAGTGAGAGCAGGAAAAAAAGTGTTAATTGCAAAATTGGATTCTCTGCTAACTCAGCAGTATAGCAAGGCCGCCAAGGTCTCGCCCCCTCTGCTAACAAAGAGGCCAGTAGTCCACAAGGTTTTGAGGGGAAGAAAAGATCAAAAAGAATTTCCCTCAAACAGCTTTTCAAACGAATACTGGATATTGTTCTGCCTCTTGAGATTTGTCCCAAACTCTGGAAAGTTCAATGCACTGCGTTGACTAGGAAAGAGAAAACCAGCAGTGCAATTCAGTCTGTCTAGAGTGTGAGTATACATTCTGTCCTAAAGCTTCTGGATCAGAGCCAGTTGCAATCATTTCCTGATAGGGAGCCAAAAATTCTGGCACCCCTCTCACACCTGGCAATGCATGCTGGGAGCCTGACAGGCAACCGCACAGTGACACAGTGAGGAATGCCTTGGTGATGGAACACACAGGCAGGGTGTATTACACTCAGAACCTATGGCCATGGAGATATGTCCATATGATGATGCATAATTGGAGAGGGAGATGTTGCTGGCTCATTGAGGCCTCATTTAGTTGGCCACAGTGGACAGGTTAACCTGACTATGTATCCCCTCAGCAAGCCAAACAGAAACTCTACTTCCCAGAATTCAACGCATTAGGTCCCGGTGTGGCCCAAGTGGCAATGAACTAATGAAGTTCCTTGTCTGTAACCATTACGGGGAAGGAAGCCGATGACATGATTGGCCTGTCGAAAAGGCCAGCGCTTCCTAATTAAAACAGGAAGAGTGATGACTCGGCTCATCCTTGGTGAGTTATCGCTCTCAAGGCCTCGCCGCTCCTCCGTGACTCAGCTCTCTACATCTTCCTCTAAGATAGCAGAGCCAGGGCAGCAGGCTTCGTGACAAGAGCAGGCCGCAGTTACATGGCGTCATACAAAACAATAAATACCCCACTCCAAAGGAACCACTGTGGATTACAGCTTGTTATGAAACAACCATGATGCAATGTTCAAAACAAAGTAACTGTAATGGGCACAAACATAGGGGCTGGAACAATTAAGAACTGACTCATAGCAGGCCAAGGGAGTAGGTGACACTGGCAGGAGGGTTTTTTAGGTGCATTGGGGAACGTGCCTTAAGAGCCCAAATGGCCATAATTCACAGGCTATTTAAGGGTTCCCCTTGGCCTACATAATCTTTAATGAGTCGGTGTGTATTTAAACAAGAGGGTCAGTTGATTCACTTGAATGCAAGCCCACTTCTGCAGCACTGAACCGCAAAACCTGACATTAATCCTGAGGGTAATGTGGCCCTTCCTGTGGCTATTGAAATCTGAAGCCTAATGACACTCCCTGACAGATTCTGAATTAAGCAGCCATGGCCATTGGGAGCAGGCTAAATAGCACACAGATGGCCCACACCAAGGTTTAGCTTTTTTTCCCACCTGCTTTCGCCCTCGAGCAGTTGCATACTGTGTCTATTTGAGCAACAAAAAGCTTTAAAACAGGACAACATGGATCTTACCTTGCTATAGTCAATGGCAGTAGAGGTCTAGAGCATTTTTTCCCACAAGTACAACCTATTTGGTCCAACATGGTGGAATGATGTTTACAAACACACATGGACTTAAGGATATTATTCCTAGTCAATAACTGATGTAATAGATATCCTTAATTTAACATGAAAACAGCTCAAATGGCCAGTTGCCAACCAATGCACCACTACCACATCGACCTACATTATTTACAAACTTTTGTTTGAAATGATAAAGGAAATGACTAATTTCCCTACTCCCAATATACATTTTCATTCAATTATGTCATCCCAATCAGATATATCGGTTAGTGTGATACTAACAATACTAACAATTCTTACCAATTATCAAATATCTCGGGCTTTAAAAACCCAATTGGATATTTCAAAGACATCCAAGACATTTCCTACTAGCCTGGCTTTTGCTGAAACTATAACCTGCTACCCCACTTCCTGAAATGATGGAAGGCTGTATATGATTTGCCCAGAGGTTAGGGTTAAACTTCCTGATTGCAATGTGGCTCCTTTACAAGTAGATGAAGGTACATATGTAGGATCTTAATTTGATCACTCTTGTTGCTAAGAATTTTCCTACACCGCAGGAAATGCAGATGAGCTTCGTGATTTACATAAATTCATTGAAAACCCACATTAACACAAGGTTCTATTAACAGTATTGCACGGTTCATGTAACATACAGTACATTAGGCCAGCTAATAGCCTAACCACCGATCAAGCAATATTATGGATTAAACGTTCAAATCCTGTTGCCGCAGGATTATTTTGCTGTATTAATATAGGTCAAATTAAGATCCTACATCTGTACTAGAGAATATGGGAAAGTTATGGAATACAGTTATTTATGTGCAAAACTTACATAATCTTTATCACTTATAAATGGTGGTATTTTCTTATCTGGTCCCAACTTCCATTTCACTTTACAGATAACACTAAAAGGGTTCAATTTACTCCCTAGTATAAAATGTATATATAACATATACAATTCTTAAAAAACATAAATATCTCTTTGGAAAGGGAAAGGGGATCCCAAGGCAGTTACACAACAGAATGCATTCAACCGAAATGTGTCTTCCGGATTTAACCCAACCCCTCTGAATCAGAGAGGTGCGGGGGGCTGCCTTAATCGGCATCCAAGCCATCGGATTCCGGGTGCAGTTGAGGGTTAACTGCTTTTCTCAAGGGAAGAATGGCAGATTCTTGCAACTTTTAGAAGTCATTATCAGTGGCAAATGTAGCATTGCTAATTTGTCATGTAGCTACAAAATTCCCAGGCTTCAGAGAGCTAAAGAGGATAAATTGGGATTGTTCGGATTACCTGCAGATTTTGACACACACACCTGATGGTTAGGATGTCTGATAGTCCCTCTCTGCGTTAATGGTTAGGATGTCTGATAGTCCCTCTCTGTGTTAATGGTTAGGATGTCTGATAGTCCCTCTCTATGTTAATGGTTAGGATGTCTGATGGTCCCTCTCTGTGTTAATGGTTAGGATGTCTGATAGCCCCTCTCTGTGTTAATGGTTAGGATGTCTGATAGTCCCTCTCTGTGTTAATGGTTAGGATGTCTGATGGTCCCTCTCTATGTTAATAGTTATTATGTCTGATAGCCCCTCTCTGTGTTAATGGTTAGGATGTCTGATAGTCTCTCTCTGTGTTAATGGTTAGGATGTCTGATAGTCCCTCTCTGTGTTAATGGTTAGGATGTCTGATAGTCCCTCTCTATGCTAATGGTTAGGATGTCTGATAGTCCCTCTCTGTGTTAATGGTTAGGATGTCTGATAGTCCCTCTCTGCGTTAATGGTTATTATGTCTGATAGTACCTCTCTATGTTTGTCACCAGGGTAATAAAGATATGTTGACTCATCAACTCTCAAATGATAAGGATATATGCCAAAGGATACGTGTGGGGAGATTGAACATGTTGTAATATAAACATACAGTACATGTCTGTAATTCAATACATAATGTCTTGCTATGTTGTTGACATATTCTACATTGACACCTCCATGCTCTTCCCATGTGTACACATTCTTTCCTCTAGTTAGAGGCCTCCAGAAAAAGGCGTCAGATTCTGATGAGAACAGCAGACCAACAAATGAACAACCTGGGAAAATATAAACCCAAAAGCATCACAAAAACGCATATGAAGTATAATCATAGCATAATATTTTCTTTACAGTGTTAATATACTGTATTGTTCTGTCTGTTTTCAAGTTGTCAGACATACAGCTATTTGCTACTGTGGTTCAACCAGTCAAACTTCTCCTGAAGACAGTTAAGCCTATCATAGCTGGATATAAACATGTCATTTGAACCCACATAATTGCAGATATAGTTTATCCAAGTATGTAATGTGTGTAATCTTCCTCAGCTAAGTAAATCAATCAATTTTCCAACTGCAAACCACAGGGGGGGTTTCTCTTGGAGATGTCATACGCTGTGCCATGGTGAATCTACATCTGTTGAGGAGCACAGGCCCATTTCTTTCATGGATAACAAACCAACCATTCCAGCAAACCACCGAGGCACAGGCTGCAGCTGGCAGCCAAGGGAGATGAAGTGTGAAAACGGACGAGACGAGCAAAGCAACACCATCAGATGAAAGAAGATTAAACTATTTTTCATATACCCTCCAGGAACGACATTCTGAAGGGAGCGTTCGAGAAAACTGTCCAATGACGCTACAAGAAAAGAGCCTCCTTTTTGATGGGTAAGGGTACTTCTCCATACTAACAAAATCCAACTTAGAAAATAAGTCAATGTAGCTACATTCCCCTAACCACACACAGCATAATATAAAGAAACACTTATAGAAAGCATTCCAGGCTTATCTGAACTACACCCTCCCACAGTATGAAATAGATTCCTGATAGTGAACACTAAGGGGCCTGTTAATTTGATCACAGACACATCCAGCCTCAAAGGGCCAGATATTTCACTAGCTACTGTATGTTCACTCACTCAACTAGGTTGGCAGTAACCAGAGTGATGACCGGGGAAGGGAAAGTGCTACCATGCTGGAGCCCTTGCCAGGCACACAGGGGTGCTTTCCCAGCACCTACAGCTGTTTCCCTGGATAGATGGCAGCAGTGTTCACAGTCATCCTCCCAACCTATTCGAGGCCTATCTGGATCAGGCTAGGGCTGTCAGAAAGCTGGAGCATTCAGAAGTCTGGGGCTGTCAGACGACTGGGGCTGTCAGATGGGCCTGGGGTCAAGGGAATCACTCCCAATGACACTGAGTACAGTATGAGACCTAGGGTCAAGGGAACCACTCTCAATGACACTGAGTACAGTATGAGACCTAGGGTCAAGGGAACCACTCTCAATGACACTGAGTACAGTATGAGGCCTGGGGTCAAGGGAACCGCTCCCAATGAACTACTCCACACCCTACACACTCACATCCCTTGATATCAGATCAGGTCTTCAGGGTGAATTGGTACGTTCGAACCAGCCACGTCCCACTACCCTGGTTTGTACCCAGTGGATTATGCCACGTGGGCAGGGTGGTGTTTGGAGCCATGTTTCCTATGAAGTGGTGAGAGGGTGTGTGGTTCGTTGGCACGGGTAGTATGCAACATGAACCCCATGGCTGTAACATGAGGTTGTGGAAAACGGAATGAGTGACAGCCAAGTCTTAATAAATGTTTTATTTAACCTTTATTTAACTAGGCAAGTCAGTTAAGAACAAATTCTTATTTACAATGTCGGCCTACACCGGTCAAACCCAGTCGACGCTGGGCCAATTGTGCGCCGCCCTGTGGGACTCCCTATCACAGCCGGTTGTGATACAGCCTGGATTCGAACCAGGGTGTCTGTAGTGACGCCTCTAGCACTGAGATGCAGTGCCTTAGATCGCTGCGCCACTCTGGAGCACATCGGTTTCACTCTCACAACAACTGAGTTGTCCTCGAACGTCAGTGGTTACAGAGATGCCATGTCATAAGTGTGGCGAGAAAATTGTATGGCCAAAGGGTTATGATACAGCTTAGAATGTCAATGTTTTCTAAATATCACCCTCGCAAGAACCTTGAATTAGTTTTCCTTTCCCCCTAGTTTTCCCAATCAGCCTCACTCTCTGATGAAATTGCTGAAATTGAAATTGCTAGCCTCCATGTTCACATCAGATTTTTTATGCTGTGAGAAAACATGACATTTCATTTTGTGGCATAGAGAAAGTTAAGATATCAGACAGGGGAGGTATAATACTCTGAGCAAAAGAGAATGTTTTGGGATTTTCACCCTCCAGACATTATTTCCTAAAGGTCGTAATGATGAAATGCCTATGTATGTCATGCTGTAAATGTGAATATGAATTAATGCCCCCCATTTCAGATTACTCTGACATTTTTGTTGCGCTGTACCCAATGATTTACGAAAATGTGCTTTAGTGGGTCGATGTCCTCATTGTGGTTTTACAGATGTGTTTAATATGTTTTATGTAAACACTGCATTAGAATATTTATGAAATGCACTTTGTTATATTTGGTAGCACTTCCCTCGAATGCGACCCCGTTCGATGCGTGGAATGGATGTGGGTGGGCCTATTTCTACATATGGGTGCTCTTTTTTTTTTTTATCACAAAAACTCTGACGAAGGTCTTGAGGCCGTTACGTAAGCGTGTTAAAGAGCAGTGATACTATCACGAGCAGTGTGCAGGTTTCTTCTATCTTCTCATGCTGTGAGAAATTGCATTC
The DNA here is from genome assembly GCA_023634145.1 of Thymallus thymallus. Classification (NCBI taxonomy): domain Eukaryota; kingdom Metazoa; phylum Chordata; class Actinopteri; order Salmoniformes; family Salmonidae; genus Thymallus; species Thymallus thymallus. The sequence continues at coordinate 15,361,196 of CM042385.1, forward strand.
ATATCCTGGCACTTTTTCCTCCAAGGACAAGTTTTTGGCTTTCTGTCTCTAAAAGGTTGCAAATTTACAATTGTCTTGACTGGAAAAGCATTTTGGCCTCACAGCAAAACGACTCCACACAGAGGCTCTCAAGCGGTAAGCCGGCAATTGCAGAATCTATTGGGAGGTTGGAATGCCCAGTACAATAACCATAAATGTTTTCCTCATAATTGCTTTGAATGGTGACCTGGAGCCTTTGAATCAAAGTCAATCCTATAAAAAAATAAAACGCCTGACTGATCTGGTAATATTTATGCACTTCAAATCAGATTTTGGGGGTTTGGTTTAACTTAACAGAAACCAATATGTGGATAATTGATGGTCCAAACGTGTTGATTGTCTATTTATATTGTGAGATCAGAACTGTCAAGTTTGAGGGTTTGGTGGGAAATGTTACACTATTAGATACTGTACTACCAGTGGTGACATGGTGGTGGTGGTGGGTATGTAGGGGTCTTGCGAGGACGCTGCGGGGGGCGTGGGACATGAGTCTGGCTGTGTCAGACATAATGTGATTCTAACAATGTCCAGCGGCTCTGAAACAACATCACAGGAACGGTTCAATAGACCTCAAGTATAGGGTTAAAACATGTTTTATCCTGTTCCTCAATGGAAACCCATGCCTCCTTGGGTTTATGACTTGTGTTCTCTTAAAGACAACAATATGATGTGAAATATAATTCCGGCCGTCAAAAGTCTAGTTGCTACGTAACTGAGAGGGGTCAGACACTGTGCGAGGGGAACAGGTTTTTCACCAGAGAAGTCCATTTATCAAGTGCCGCCAACATGCCAAACACACAAAGGACAACACATCCTTCACTGGCTCCATTAAAAAAAAAAAATCTGTCCTTTTCTCTGCTATTTTCTTCTTTTGAACTCCATTGCATAAGTGTTTTTTATCCCTTAACAACTACTCACAACACAAAGAAACAACAGCATTTCTTATTTGTGAGAAGGACATGGACTTTACAGCAAATTACAGCACTAATATGTATTTTTAACGGTGAAGAAGTTATTTTGGTTGAGTGTTTTCCTTTCTCTAGGAGAGACTCAACTTCCTACTGAGCCTCTCCTTCCTTTACTACCAAACACTCTTTAACTACTAGTTAACTGTTCTTAAAACAAATGTAGCTGCTTTAGGCCTGTATATTCCATTGAATTTAACTGCCATGAGGAACATTTTCAGGTGTTTTCCATCTTTGTTTCATTGAGGTACGAATGAAACTCTTCTTAATGGGTCCCTGAGCACATGTCGAGAAATGCCCTGAAACTATACTGCCAGAGGCAGGTGGGGAACAGAATGCCACATAACAAAAAGAAACGATTTATGATTGGGATATTTGAAGTTCCAAGATGGCCATGAAACATTATAGGTCATTACTGGAGTTGCCTTTTCTTGCCTGTTTCTCTTTCAGTTGATAACAATACGCAGCTGGAGGAAAACGTGTCACAAGATCTATTGGCTTTGACTTTATATGTGACAGAATATATATAACTTTTATTACATGCCAGAGCAGAGAAAATGGTAAATGATGAAGTGTGAATTGTGATGTTATTCTTCCAGGAAAGAGCAAAGAGAATTATTTAATAGAAAAGGTGACAGCACATCAAAGACACATTTCACAGAGAGATTAGAGACAAAAAAAACACTGGGTTCAAAACACTGCTAGTCTGCTGTGGCTTTTGTAGAGCCTGTTTATTTCCCACTCACTCAAGTCCGAAAGAAAAAGTTTCCTATTTCTAAAGGTTTGTTTCATCCTACTGCTCCTTCTATCTCAAGGCATGTATTACCTTGTTTCAAAGTAGCCTAGCAAAAATACGACCATATAATATTTTTTTTATTTTTTATTTTCTTTATTTAACATCATCATAGAAATGTTGAGGGAATTATTTTATAAACTCTTAATATGTCATTGAAACCAGTGTTTTCTCATGTTCTATTGGTTTTCAAATCAACGTTATTTTCTTGTCCAGCAGCCAAAGGCATAATCATAGTCATATTAGTAACCCATGCTAGTTGAAGCATCTTTAGATCTCCACTCTTTCTTAATTTCTAACGGATATTTTAATCTCTGTCATGTGAAATCTTTACGGCTGCAGTGCACTTTTGAGAACGGTGTTTTCCTGCAAATATGTGCAGTGTAGCCTCCATTTTGTCTGATTCTCTATGGTAAAAAAGAGAGTAATGCATTTTATTTTGTAAAGTGGTTCTTTGCATTATACAATGATGTAAAAATGGTGTTACAGACCATTTTTGACTTGAGCTTCTGGACAAGTAAAAAAAAAAATCAGTCCTACTTGTCTAAAGGATGTGGCTTAAAAAGTTAATGTCAAGCCCTGCCGTGACAGCACTCATTACACCTTTCTCTTTATTGACACTTCTCCCCCTCTCTGTTTTGCTCACCTTGGCCTGATTGCATCAGCACCAGAATGACCTCTCTGAGAAAATGACAGCAATTTTCCCGTTAAAGTCTCTCTGCATTGGCAGAGACCCATGGCAAAGCATGGAAAAGAGAACAGCAGTCACTGAGCTTTGGCTAATGATGACATTTACAACAGGACTGATTACAGCGGTAATGAGGACAGGAAAAGGATCATTTAAAAAAACGGGTCAAATCAGCCCACAGTAACATGGTTTCATAATGACTTTATGAATGTTCACCAGCCTTAGATTACCATCTTTTGGGACATTTTAGCAGAGTTTCATGCTCAGAAAACCTTTTGTCCTTGAACTTTTCCGAACTTGTATCAGAGAGGAAGAAAAAATTGTAAACAGGAGAAACTCCCAACGAAAGGTTCAGTGAATCGGTGGGTAGAGAGACAGCGATCTTCAAGGTTTTATTAGTCGATGGAGGCTTGGGCTTTGTGCACTTTCAAAGACCCATTCAGTGACACCTTACGCCTGTCTGCAGAGTCTGTCCTCCCCCTCAGAAAACAACCCTCTTATCTCTCATCTGTCAAGTCGCATCTCTCAGTCTCACAATGTGTCAGAGAAACCAAGCCAGAGCACGCTCGGTCCCCCCCTCCCCACCCCAGCACTTTAGAACCTGGGATCCATAAGAAACAAGCAGTCCATTTCCAAACTGCGTGCCACTGCTTTCAACTGACTGAAATCCCGATAAGCACAACAATATTGGAGGAGAGGAGAAGGCAGCACTGTCCACTTTGGCTACTTCACTTCAACCGTTTAATTAGTTTTGACTCCATTTGATCTTCTGCTGGAATAAAGGAACTGCGGATGACATTTTCTCTCCAGAAATACAGAGATAATACTCTAAGAATGAGGGGCACTCAAGAAGTACACTAGAAGAATTGGCATTTTGAAGCTCATGGATAGCCTACATGTAAAAAGCAGCCTTCCTACGTACAAGCACAGCGAAGTAAGGATCAAACTCTAAGCTTTAGATGATTTCACTTCGACAGGGCATTCAACACTGCCATTGAGACGTACAGTACTGTGGGTGAGGTCAGGAGCAAGGCTCCTCTCACCTGCCACCTGGAGAAAGAAAAAGACTCAGAAGATCTAAGGTCTGATTGGAGGCCAGCAGTGTAAAATAATTCAAAAGCCAGCCTTTGTTTGTTGTTTTACGATATCTATAGAGAATCTGGATCTGAGCTCATGAGGGTGCAGAGCAGGTTTTATACATTCCCTTAGCGTTTGATCGTGACCCTGCAGCAGAATAGGACAACACAATAGGCGCATGCTCGTCGGCCAATAATGCACTAGGTTTCTAGGATTTTAGTGCATAAGGGAAAAGAGACCATTCCTGCAGGTGCAACATCACAGGAAACTAACTCTGGTCCATTTACCACAAATCAGCCGATGCGGAAGTCAAGTCACCTGACAGAAATATTATGATTTATAAAACTGCCTGAAAGGCTGATAGCAGTGCATAGCGGCGTGTAGCTTCCCAGTGATCATTTTCGTTCCCTCTGTCGACGGCGACGCTAAACTGTCATCTCCTAGATCAGAGACTCAGTTACTGCTCTGGGACTGATGGGCCGGATAGCCTGGATTATGGAGACAGCAGCTGTGGAGTCACGCAACACTGGAGCAAATGGTCATAGGGGATAATTAGCCCAGGGCGGCTTAAAGTGTGTGTTAGCAGTGAAGGGATACGTTAAGTCCCATGTTATACCTTATGCATGATAGGATGAATGGCAAATATTCCCATTAATTTCATGGCAATAACCTTGTGATCTGGAGGGTTATCCTTGTAACAGTTTGAGAATATTATTCAAACATCCGCTGCAAACAACTTTTTGTTTTCTCTCAATTTCAAAGCACTTTTTTTTTTTTTTTTTTAACAAGGTTTGATAATTTCATGATAACAGCAAACGTGTTCAGTCATTATTTGGATGTTGGAGAAGAAGAGCATTATCTCATGACATTTGAACCTGTCTGCTCCCTACGTCAACACTACTGAGGATGTTCCAATGGCAAGAGGTAGAGGAGGGAAAATATCTAATCTAATCAAATTTTATTGGTCACATACACATGGTTAGCAGATGTTATTGCGAGTGTAGCGAAATGCTTGTTGATATGTATTGGTGGGGATGTAGAATCATTGGGGGACATACTAGGTTGAGTAACTGTGAACGTGAAGTGTTGGTCATTATTCTTAAGAAGAGCTTTGTGGTATTTGTGACCGACCACCCCAGACTCCCAAGATAAAACCCAGACGTGTTGGCAGATAGAGGGAGAAACAGAGCATCTCCCCTTTTTTTCTACTAACACAGCAGACTAAACCAAAAGTCTCTGCAATACATCTGGAAGATAGAACGATTTTGTTTAAAGTGTAAATTCATCAGCGAGATACCAGCCCATTACAGACATTTCAAGACACCTCTGCCTGTTGCCTGGTTCTTTATGGTTCCAAGAAACCCTTCATACTACTGCAGCAGTGCTACTGTATACGGAGGGTGACCTTATGGAAGAAATGGGACTGTGAAGGGATAGAGTGAGAATCAAAGACAAGTAGAAAATTGCTGCCCTATCTTCCATCCATGGCCTCTGGGAGCAGATCACAATTTCTCAGATGAATTGTGGAGCCGACAATAATGTTGCGATTAAAAGCAGATAAGTTCATCCACCGGCCCTGTGATTCTTGACATTTGTGATATGAAGCACTGGGCCGCCTGAGGGGAGAATTGCGTTGGTTTAAAGCATCTGTGAAGAAGTGGCGAGCTCTGGCTCAGCTCTCTTTCATAAGGCACAACCATTCTCATTACTGATCACAAGAGACCCACATCTTAATCATTGTCTTACAGACGACTTACATACAATAGCAGGAATGAGACTCCATCTTACTCTGTCTCAATAGACGGGTTGGCTGATAGCGTGGCGAAAATTATGCGTGCTCGTCTCAGAGGCAGAAGGACAGGTGTTGTTGTGATTCTGAACGGTCAGATAGCTAGCAACAATGACAAGAAGCTGCCATGTGGGGAATCGTGGCTCGTTTCAGCTCTTTGTATCTTGTTATTGATACCATGTCTTGTTTTGAGGTGTTTTGAATCATGTCATGTCTATGCTAATATGGCTAAAAGCTAACCAACAACTGTAATGATGTATTTGAGAAACAACAAGTGCTCATTGTGCATATTTATTTATGTTTTCGATAAACATTTGAAGATGAAATACAGTTTACATGTTGTCAGCAATCTAAGCCAACCCCGTCCGTTTTGCGCCATAGTTGCGCACACGTCTGTTTTGTTGCTAAACAACCAACCCGTCTATAGGTTTTCCATTTTACAGTGGGCTGATTATGATGGAGGCCTGGGCTGGGGAATGCTGCCGGATGGTCAGGTATGCTCCCCTCTGCACAACAACAATCGCAAAAACATCAACAGCCATCCGCTTCTGCTCATTTAATCATCAGGACAATTAAAACAAACATCCGCCCACTTAAGATTAGACAGGAGGTCTACCAATGGAATTGCAGACTTCAGATTCTTAATTTAGAGTTAAATGGTAAACAGGAAACACAATAACCTTGAATCAAGAAAATATTGCCAGAATTATTCCACATAGATCAGGGACTTAATTTGATCTGTACATTCAAGGTCAGCTGTTGATTTGTCCACAGTAGTTATGGATAGGAATGAAAAACATGCTTAAGAAGAGGAACCACCGTCTTCCTCCCCTCTTTACGATTACACACGCCAGAGGAATTATGGAATGCAAGTTTATCTATTAATAATACAAGCTAACAATCAGGAAGAACTAGTCATTTACAGTCCACAAGGGCATCACAGGTGTCGTCATGGCTGAACAAATCAAGGGATAGATTTTTATCAGACAGGTTTCCTGTCAACATCTAAGTGCTTCCTGTGTCAGGGCAGATGTGGTTGAGCAGAGGCAGACCGTTACTGGACCATCAGGCAGATGGTTGTTGGCCCATCAGGCAGACCGCCACTGGCCATCAGGCAAACCATTACTGGACCATCAGGCAGACCATTACTGGACCTCAGGCAGACCATTACTGGACCATCAGGCAGATCATTACTGGACCATCAGGCAGACCATTACTGGACCATCAGGCAGATCATTACTTGACCATCAGGCAGACCATCACATGCCCATCAGGCAGACCATTACTGGACCATCAGGCAGACTGTTACTGGACCATCAGGCTGAACATTACTGACCCATCAGGCAGACCATTACTGGACCATGAGGCAGACCATTACTGGTTACTGGATCATCAGGCAGACCGTTACTGGCCCATCAGGCAGACTGTTACTGGACCATCAGGCAGACTGTTACTGGACCATCAGGCTGAACATTACTGACCCATCAGCAGACCATTACTGGACCATCAGGCAGACCGTTACTGGCCCATCAGGCACACCGTTACTGGACCATCAGGCAGACCGTTACTGGACCATCAGGCAGACCGTTACTGGACCATCAGGCAGACCGTTACTGGACCATCAGGCAGACCGTTACTGGACCATCAGGCAGACAGTTACTGGACTTTCAGGCAAATGGTTACTGGTTACTGGACCATCAGGAAGACCATTACTGGACCATCATGCAGACCGTTACTGGTTACTGGCCCATCAGGCAGACCATTATTGGACCATCAGGCAAAATGTTACTGGTTACCAGCACATCAGGCAGACCTCCACTAGCCCATCAGGCAGACCGTTACTGGCCCATCAGTCAGACTGTTACTGGCCCAAAGACCACCTACTTCGGCTGCATTCTGGGGAAATCTCTCATTATTAGTTTTCATTTACATTATAAGATTTTCTTCACGCCAACACAATTAAAGATAATACGGTGCATATGTTTTGAACTTTATTGCCAAGTTTGAGGTCTCACACGTTGTTATCTTAACTCTGGACGTTTTAACGATTTGTAAATCCAACACCATAAATTTCCGCCGCCTGATGCACCTGGATCTGCGCAAGTATGCACAGCTCACTCAATATAAACAGACAATCAGTACTGCTATCCGACCGTAGTAAATTCAACTTAATACAGCCATCACAAAAGGCATAGCAATAAGTCTTAAAACACAGAATATGTTAAAATTGGAGTATGATGGAATGTGGGAATTATATGCCAAACCCCAGACTGAGCAGGGAATATGTTATTTCCAAAGTATGTCAGTCACATTGTGCAACATCAGAGAAAGAACATCAGTTTTCTGGTAAAGTGATTATGAAAGGGCCTATATGGGATAATGCACGCCAAGGACTAATTCTTCTAAAAATAGAACAGGCTGGGGGATAAGAATCTTTAGCCTGGGCTTCAGTCATCAACCACCACTGAGGAGAGAGCATTACTTCATGAAGTGAAGGTTTCAAGTGCCCCATGTAAAAATGGAAGGTGCTCCTGTTGTTGGCTCTCAAGTGGGTGGCACAGACATGCCGGTCCCTGGGACACGGGGGCTTCAAGAGACAATGGCTGGGCTGTGTGAGGTTTGGGGTGGGGCCCTGGGGGGGTCTCCACACCAGTAATGTGACTTTTTTGTGACAGCACGTAAAGAAGGGGTAGTTGTGTGGGGAGCTCTTTGATGATGGGGTCTCTGTCTCGGGGTTGTGACCAAGGGCAGTCCATCCATCATTTGTCACGGTTCCCCTTTAGGGACTCTAAAGGCCAGCCTCAGCTAGCCTATGTGAACAACCATACATCTACAAATATATATATACTATACCAAACATGGTTTGTGTTTGAATCGAAATTCATGGGAAAAACTGTGTCCTGAGTAAAATGTGAAATAATTATAAGTCAAATTCTATTGAACAATGATGGTATGTTATCGCACAACTATAAAACTACTGTACATAGAAAAGGAATTTGACTCAGAATTATTTCACATTTTACTCAGGACACAGTTTTTACCATGAATTTATTTTATGTATTCTGCTGAAAAGAGTGAACCTAAGAAAACATGTGCAAAATCCATGTGAAGGGGTGGGGTAAGGGTGAGATTTAGGGTAAGGGTGAGATTTAGGGTAAGGGTGAGATTTAGGGTAAGGGTGAGATTTACGGTAAGGGTGAGATTTAGCAGATTTTTCTGATTAGAACAAATATATCTTTAGTTTTTTAGCCAAAAACATTTAAAAAAAATATTACTCCAACGGCGATAGCGAAACATGTTGAATTAAACGTGATGTGAAAAAGTAGGCCTATTCCGCCTATGTATGGACAAAGCCATTAAGAGTAGTTGTTACTACAAAAGGAAAACCAGCCTCGTTGCCGAGACCAACGTCTTGCTTCCGGACAAGCTAAACACCTTCTTCACCCGCTTTGAGGATAACACAGTGCCACCAACGCTGTCTGCTACCATGGGCTGTGGGCTCTCCTTCTCCATGGCCGACGTGAGTAAAACATTTTAACATGTTAACCCTCGCAAGGCTGCCGGCCCAGACGGCATCCCTAGCCGCGTCCTCAGACCAGCTGGCTGGTGTGTTTACGGGCATATTCAATCTCTCCCTATCCCAGTCCGCTGTCCCCACATGCTTCAAGATGGCCACCATTGTTCCCAAGGCAAAGGTAACTGAACTTAATGACTATCGTCCCGTAGCACTCACCTCTGTCATCATGAAGTGCTTTGATAGACTAGTCAAGGATCATATCACCTCCACCTTACCTGCCACCCTAGAGCCACTTAGATCCAGATACTTAGATCCAGATACTGGATCTATTGGGGCTTACCGCCCCAATAGATCCACAGAAGATACAATCGCCATCACTCTGAACACTGCCCTATCCCATCTGGACAAGAGGAATACCCATGCAAGAATGCTGTTTATTGACTATAGCTCAGCATTCATCACTATAGTACCCTCCAAGCTCATCATTAAGCTTGAGGCCCTGGGTCTGAACCCCGCCCTGTGCAACTGGGTCCTGGACTTCCTGACAGGCCGCCCCCAGGTGGTGAAGGTAGGAAACAACACCTCCACTTCGCTGATCCTCAACACTGGGGCCCCACAAGGGTGCATGCTCAGCCCCCTCCTGTACTCCCTGTTTACCCATGACTGCATGGCCAAGCACGTATCCAACTCAATCATCAAGTTTGCAGACGACACAACAGTAGTAGGCTAGACGAGACAGCCTACAGGGACGAGGTGAGGGCTCTGGGAGTGTGGTGCCAGGAAAACAGCCTCTCACTCAATGTCAACAAAACAAAGGAGATGATTGTGAACTTCAGGAAACAGCAGAATGTGCACCTCACTATCCACATCGACGGGACCACAGTGGAGAATTTGGAAAGCTTCAGGTTCCTTGGTGTACACATCACTGACAAACTGAAATGGACCATCCAATAAGACAGTGTGGTGAAGAAGGCGCAACAGAGCCTCTTCAACCTCAGGAGGCTTAAGAAATTTGGCTTGGCACCTAAAACCCTCACAAACCTTTACAGATGCACAATTGAAAGCATCCTGTCGGCTGTATCACCGCCTCGTACAGCAACTGCACCGCCCACAACCACAAGGGCCTCCAGAGGGTGGTGCGGTCTGCCCAACGCATTACCGGGGGCAAACTACCCACCCTCCAGGACACCTACAGTACCCGATGTCACAGGAAGGCCAAAAAGATCATCAAGCGTATCAACCATCCGAGCTACTGCCTGTTCACGCCGCTATCATCCAGAAGGCGAGGTCAGTACAGGTGCATCAAAGCTGTGACCGAGAGACTGAAAAACTGCTTCTATCTCAAGGACATCAGACAGTTGAACAGACATCATTAGCACATTAGAGTCTGCTGCCTATAGGCATAGACTAGAAATCATTGGCCACTTTAAGAAATGGAACACTAGGCACTTTAATAATGTTTACATATCTGGCATCACTCTCATATGTATATACTGTATCCTTTACTATTCTACGGTATCTTAGTCACTTAATAATGTTTACATATATTGCATTACTCATCTCATAGGTATATACTGTATCCTATGCTAGTCTACTGTATCTTAGTCCATGCTGCTCTGACATATGTGTACACCCCCGGTCAAAAGTTTGGAATATTACTCATTCAAGGTTTTTTTTCTTTATATGCCATGAGTGTGCAAAGCTGTCATCAAGGCAAAGGGTGGCTACTTTGAAGAATCTTTTTGGTTACTACATGATTCCATATGTGTTATGTCATAGTTTTGATGTCTTCACTTTTATTCTACAAGGAAAAAAAATAGTGCAAATAAAGAAAAACCCTTGAATGAGTAATATTCCAAACTTTTGACCTTGGGTGTATATAGTCTTAATTAATTCTGTACTTAGATTTGTGTGTATTGGGTATATGTTGTGGAATTGTTAGATATTACTCGTTAGATGGACTGCACTGTCGGAGCTAGAAGCACAAGCATTTCGCTACACCCGCATTAACATCTGCTAAACACGTGTATGTGACAAATAGCATTTGATTTGATTTGTTATAGTTGTAGTGGTCGCACGGATTCAGCACAAGAAATGCAACATATCCTGTTTACCATCTAATAAAACAAATAAAAAAACAAATGAATTTATTTCGGAACTGTACAGGGAGGGTAGCTTTATGGTTGCTTTGTTCACCAACAATAAAATGTCGGAAACAAAACAAAACAAAACCTCCGGGTACACCCAATGTCACGGACACTGACTTGAAATACTGCAAAAACATTTACCACCATGCTTTAGTCTCTAAGGACTGGGGTTTTACAGAGAATAATAGAAGGGAGCTGCTTCCATATAGACACAAAAGGAGGAAAACATTAACCTTTTTTCCTCTGAACTCTAATCTCCCACCTTCCCCTCTTTCTCCCACCTTCCCCCATATAACTCAGTATTTAGATTCTTGGATTCCTGGCAAGCAAGTCTCTGCAATTCAAAGACCACTTTTTTAACAAGAGCATCTGTTTGGTTATTATGTTAAACCTGGACACCCCCCCACTACTCCTCCTTCCCAACCCCCGCCTGCCTTTCCTTCCCTCTCTCTCATTAGTGGGAGGGTCGATGTGCGTGTGGGGGTGTGGGTAACATTGGGAGAGGGGAGGCCCCCTTTTCCATGACCCACAGAGTCAATGATACATAAACCACATGACCGACTGGGCTCCTGTTATCCAAGTCGAACAGAGGACTTGTACACACAGACAGACAGCCAGACAGACAGACAGACAGACAGACCTGCTGCAAGCTGATTCCCAGCACAGCCACAGCTCTACTGAACTTGGCACCGGCTGCCGTATTCACTGAGAAGGGGAAGAACGCTGCACACCTCTGTGGGAGAACTCAGATAAAGACTTGCCTTCAGTCTTGGAGTGGCGCTGTCACACACTGATATACAAATACGCATTTAGACACACACATACAGAAACACACACACACACACACCAGGCAGGCAGCCAGGCACACACACTCCCAGGCACACACGCACACCACAGAGGCACACGCAAACTCACTCACAGAGGAGCAAACATTCTCTTTCTCCCCCTCTCTCACACCCTTGATCGCTCAGCCGTTCTCTCCCTCTCTCTCTCCCTCCCCTCTCTCTCTCTCCCTCCCTCCCTCCCATCCACACACACACACACACACACACACACACCACTACAGTATATCAGCTAGCGACTACCGGAGAGCCAGAGGGGAGTGCAGAAATGAATGTGAAGATCCTGACGCTGGTGATAGTGTTCTTGGTGTCTCTGCTGTGTTCTGCCAGTGCTGGTGAGTACAGGGCTCGCTCGGGCGTCTGCCTATAGCCTCCCTATGCTTTCTATTTTCTCTCGCTCTATCAGCCGTTAGGCTCGACCAAGGCAGCTGTAGCTGATCACTTATCTAGCGTGGTTAGTCTTGTGTCTCTAAAAGGGAAGGAATATCAGTTCAGAACCTGACTGTGTAAAGTACTGCAGTGCAGTGGTTTCCATGTTATTGTAGCTGGGGGGCTGTATTTGGATTGAAGTTTATAAGGCGCTATTAGCTAATGGTCATATGCTTTAACTTGATTCAGCTTGAGGGATAGCAGAGATTTTGCATGATATGAAATATTTAGGGGCTTTTATTGCTGGTCATTGCTGTCTATGCTGAGTGCTGTGGCTGTGTTGTTGAGGCTGTATTATTATGTGAATGTTGTGAAATGGACCTAGGCATGGCACATGTACTGCAAGGTAGTGTGGTGGAGGACATTACCCATAGCTGGTAGAGGTATAACTGGTTTTACAATTCCAATTCCACCTAAATGCATTTCCAATGTATCCCTGTATCATTAAACTACATTATAGCAACAGCATGCCTGTTCTCCTGGCAATCCAGCGCTCTGATTCATTTGGTATGGTGTTGATGGTGTTTGATTTAGGATGTCTACAGGGGCGGCACATAATCCCAGATGCATGGATGGATGGTCTCTTAAGGAACTCCAGTTGTGCTGCTTTGTCACAGTACATTTCCGTAAAGTGCTCTGGAGCCATTGTGTTGATCTCCAGTGTGAAATGAGAATATCTGTGCTTACACATTACAACAAGCAACAGAGAAGAAGGAGAATAGTATCTAGAAGTATTTACTCAGTAGGAGGTCATGGGAGTAGGAGTCTTTAGCGATGTGGCGAGGGGGAGGTGTGGGAGGGGTCAGTTAGTTGACCATTGGCCAGCCTGAGTGTGAAAACACAACAGTGGGTCTTGTGTCAATGTTTCTAGCTACCTCTCTGAGGATTCACACTTATCTATTAACCACTGGCAACTTGGTATGTATCTGAGGTGTACTGGCCACACATGGCGTATCGAACTGCAGTGTGCAGCAGTGAGTGCTCATGTCTCCCATGCGTCCAAGCGTTGCGTTCATTAAGGTGTGACATGCTATTTTTGTCTCGGCCACACGAGTAAATGGGAAGCAATTATCCCGCGTTACAGTCAGTGTCATCTTTCCCGCCTCTGTGTTTGCCTGTCCATGTTCCACATCTGAGATCCCTTTCCTTATGCTCAGATGACAGATGCTTATTCCACTTATTCACCAACTTCTTCCAGGACGTACTTCCTGTATCTGCTCTATCACCTGTTTCCCTGGCTGGTACTGTAGTATTGACTCCATTGACGGAGAGTGTGAGAGAGAGAGAGGCTACTGTACTGCAGCGTTAGAGGGTGTGGGGAGGGATGGATGCTGCTAGCTCTAGCTGGAGTCTGTGCCTGTGCCTGTGCAGCACCAGCCTCCGCTATACGCGCTGTGTTGTCGCGGGAAGGTGTCGGGAGAAGACTCTGTGTGTAGGCAGTGGGTGTGAAGCCTTTCATCTTGAGACAAACGCTTATCCAGTTCACCGGGAGTTTTCCGGGCCATCTGTTTTCAGGCGTGTGTGTATGCGTGCGTGCCTGGATAAAGGGGTTTATGGAGGCTGAATCACTGTCTTGGTCAGGCAGAGAAAGGGCGGGGACCTGTGTGTGTGTGTGTGTGTGTGTGTGTGTGTGTGTGTGTGTGTGTGTGTGTGTGTGTGTGTGTGTGTGTGTGTGTGTGTGTGTGTGTGTGTGTGTGTGTGTGTGTGTGTGTGTGTGTCAGAAGTCATGGTGCAACAGGCGACAGAGTCTCACTAACACACTGTCAGAGTAGTTTCAGTAACACCACGGTTGATTCAGTAACACCACAGTGGATTCAGTAACACCACGGTGGATTCAGTAACACCACGGTGGATTCAGTAACACCACGGTGGCCTTTCTGGTGCTATATCACCATCCCTGAACAGCATACCTCAATTACCCATCTTCAATAGATACACTCTACCTTGAGAGAAAGAGAGAGCAGTCAAAGTCTCAGACATGTGCTATTGATAGTTCATTCTGAAGGCGATCGCTCGTCTTCCTGCCCCCTCTAACTCTTAAGGGCTCCTATGTAAACAATCCTTATTGTGGAAACAGTCTGGCCTCTCAGGCCTGTCAGCCCAGATATCAAAGCCCCATCTTTCACAGGCACGGAAACACCTACGACCAAATCCCTTAACGCAGAGAGAGGCACAGGAGGAAAACAACTGACACTGACACACACACACACACACACACACACACACACACACACACACACACACACACACACACACACACACATACACACAGAGAAATACTGAGGTGTGTGATGTCAGCTGCCTGGATGACTCCTGTTTGACACCCAGGCACATTTGAACAGGTGAGGTGGTTGGTGGTTTTGTGAGGGGGGGGGGGGGGGGGGGGTGGCATGATAGGGGGCTCCACTCCCTGGCATTATCTATGGGAGAAATCATCTGGCGTACAGTAGAGGTGCAATTTCACACGAGCTGTCAGCAATGCAATTATTATTCCGTATTAAACGTTGATGTATTGTCGGTTCTGGGGATATGGCAGTCCCAACTCAGCTGCGCCAGGATTCTGGATCAGGGAGTGCCCCAGAGAGGCTGGAGAAAATACATACTGGCCCTCATTAAGGCACCTACAATCACACAAAGAGGCCAGGATATTTGGTGAAAAAACATCAATGGGACCTATGCCAACGGTGCCAAGGAAGACTTCAATCATAATCCCAGCTACTTCACACACACTCTGGTAATGTAAAGAGGGTGTTTTCTGTCCTCTGTTGCCACAGCGACCATAGGGGCCATAGAGAGAACAAAAACAGGCAAACTTTTCCAGATGTCCTCCAATTACATAATAATGGTGGGCAATTGGTTGCGTTGAAGAGGGTGCACCGGAGAGGTTATTAGGGGATTATGGGGAATCATTCAGCGGGTCTTTGTGGCACGGGGGCTAGCTTAGTTGGGCGATCGAGCGGCAGCTGGGTTTCTCTCGTTCTCTCTCACACACACAAACACACATGCAGAGACACACATACACACACAAGGTCAGCGGTTCAGATCTATTTTGTGAATAACCTGGATTTCCTATCTACGCAAAGCTGGCAGGGAATCAGAGCCAAATCAACAGGAGCAGCAGCAGCAGCTTCAAGACAGGACAGCTCTGTCTCTTTACAACCAGAGGTCCTCAATAGACAGTAGCATGTCTACCCATAGTCATGTTTGACCATTGGCTACAGTAGGATAGTGGCAATCCTCACTGGACACATGATGTTTCATACCTTTACCCCCAAATCAGGACGAGCAAATGATTTATCAGCAACCTCTAGTAACTATTAACTACTTGTTGCACTCGCCAGTCGCCTGCCATGTAAATGAATGACAAACATGGAGAAACCGAAATCAAGTCGTAGGTCTCTAGTAAAATTAATTTCCTGCGAACATCAGACGTGATTTACTTTATTGAAAAACCAGTCTGGTCTTGGGACTTCAAGGACAGGATTTTATTCAGGCTTGTTGGGATAACCACTTCATACATCAGTATGAAGGGGGGGGGGGGGATCATAAGTCATTTGGTAGGGATAGAAGTCTAACCTTCAGGGCTAACGCTCCCTGGAGGTTTGAGCTGCTGAAGACTTTGGCATATGTGACTGCTGGGGCGCTGTAATGTAATTCAGAAATCCTTTGAATGAATAAATCAACTCACTAAGACCTTCGGTCGGAAGTGTAGGCCTATGCATAAGGAGAAAGACAGAGGGAGTGAAAAGAGAAAAAAAGAGAGGAAAGCTGGAGAGAGAGAGAGCGGCTATCTCCTAGCACAAGGGTCGCCTTCAGTGGCGAGGGGAGCACCACGCACGGGCACTGAAATATTCAAAAGCCTCTAAAAACTTCACAGCTGGTGGTCTCGCTTGCCTTCCCAAATTTTTGCAGGTGGACGAACGAGGGGAATTCAAGGTGGTAAAAAAAGGAGTGTTGAAATGCTCTCTGCCTCCGTCTGACCCCGACTCCATTACTTGGCCCTAGCTGTTCCTGAGTCTGGCCTTGGTCTGTGTCTCTGTTATATGAGAGCTATGAGAATGATGCCCTGAGGGCAGATGGCTGGGGTTAGCCACCATACTAGGCAGGCCTCTTCTGAGCACCACCAATCCCTATCCCCAGGCCTAGGGTACTCCCATTCTCTCACCCCAAACCTTAATCAAAGACAGATATTTACAAAAGCCGCACTAGTTCCACCAGGGGCCCAATATTAATGTGATTTATGGCTGCCGGTTTAAACATTAAGTGTTACATTTATAGTGGTTGTCAATCTTGATACGATTGGAGTGGATTGGATTTTTATTAACAGCGCACCAAAAACCACCAAATAAATATTCTAGAGTCGTTGGAATGAATGAATGAAGCTGTAATTACTTTCACGGTCAATTTACGCAAAACATGGAATAGCAAAATACACTAATTGACCAAAAGTGTGTGGACATCTACTTTGCTGCTATAACAGTGTGCACTCTTCTGGGAAGGCTTTCAACTAGATGCTGGAACATTGCTGCAGGGACTTGCCTCCATTCAGCCACTAGAGCATTAGTAAGGTCGGGCACTGATGTTGGCCGATTAGGCCTGGCTCACAGTCGCCGTTCCAATTCATCCCAAAGGTGTTCGATGGGGTTGAGGTCAGGGATCTGTGCAGGCCAGTCAAGTTCTTCCACACCGATCTCAACAAACCATTTCTGTATGGACCTTGCTTTGTGCATGGGGGCATTGTCATGCTGAAACAGGACAGGGCCTTCCACAAACTGTTGCCACAAAGTTGGAAGCACAGAACCGTCTAGAATGTCATTGTATTCTGTAGCATTAAGATTTCCCTTCACTGGAACTAGAACTAGCCCGAACCATAAAAAAACAGTCCCAGACCATTATTCCTACTCCACCAAACATTACAGTTCACATTATGCATTGGGGCAGGTAGCGTTCTCCTGGCATTCGCAAAACCCAGATTTGTCCGTCAGACTGCCAAATGGTGAAGTGGGTTTCCACTGCTCCAGAGTCCAATGGCAGCGAGCTTCACACCACTCCAGCTGACGCTTGGCATTGTGCATGGTGATCTTAGGCTTGTGTGAGGCTGTGTGCTCGATTTTATACACCTGTCAGCAACGTGTGTGGCTGAAATAGCCGAATCCATTAATTTGAAGGCGTGTCCATATATTTTTGTAGATATAGTGTATTACTCTTGAACAGTAGTGGTCACAGTTATAATTTCCCATCATTCCCTGTAGCCAAACATTGTTTTGTTTCATCTCGTTCTTTCATGACAGATATTCATAATTCACCTCTTGGAAAAATATGCTGAGGAGCAGCTGGACTACGAATACAGTAAAACAGAGAGAGAGGAATGAAAATTTGACCAAAGGCAACTTTGTGACCATATCAATGCTGAACTCACATACAGTACAGTCAGGCACCATCATGGACAGTCCATTTGACCTGGTACAAAGCAAGACACAGCTGGCACTTGTTAGGCACTGCTATATACAGTATAAGGAGGACTGGGGAGTTTCATGTGAGCTCTGGACTAGTGGATCATGCATTGGGGCGATGGATCATGCAGACGGGGCTTAGCAGTGTTTGGGAAGAGTTACCAGCACCCACGCTGGGATCAGTCTTACCTCGCAGGCCCTAGGCCACAGGATATCTTATCTATACCTCTATTCTCTCAAAGACACACATACAAAGCCAAGGTGGCGGCGGTGCACCTCTCATTCTCACCCACCCTCATCAATCTAGTGTTGGTTTCTGCTGTCTGTGACTGATAGTGGGAAACTCTCAGTTTGATGTTTATAGTGGCTATTTTTGGTACACAGGCAGGGCCTCCCACAGTGCTTCTCTCTCCATCTCATTTACTGATTAGGAGAGAAACAGGTTCCCTCTTTTCCTTGCTGACCCCTGACCACGAATATATGTTTGTGAAAGGAGAAAGCAAAGTGGAATTCATATACATATATCTCCATCAGGCAAACAGTTTACTCAAGTAGTGGCGGAACATCTCACGTATGCTTTAGGACTTACACGCACAAGTTAAAAGATTTAAGTTTGAAAATAAACACAGTGTGACCCAAGGGACAGCTATCTATACCACAGTTTGTGTATAAAACCCTTTAAGAAAAATATGGCTCAAAAGTTGATATTAATTTTGTTATAAATGCAGATGACATAAGTCCTGTTTCTACTAGGATGTCTGCTAGTCTGGCTGTTCACCTATGTCTACATTTGCTGTTTACCTAACCATGTCTGACGTCAAAATGCCCTCATTGGCTGAGAAAAAGCCTGGCCTGATGCAATGTTGATGCTATTTTCCTTTAAAGCCCACCTTATGGGAGATGCACTGATCCCTAAAGTAGCAGAGCTGCAGTGAACCTTTGGCGTCACACACACACACAAACACACCTCCCCTAAGACGGGAGAGGGCACGTGGGTTCACAGCAGGGGGGCAGTGATAACACGAGAGGGGAGGGGCTAGGGCTAGCGCTTCACATCTGATTAGCGTGCCCATGGAAACAGTCGGTTGGAGGATCCTCTGTCCTTGCCATGCTGTCTCTTGAGATTAAGGCTGTACAGATGGAAGCGCTCACCTCACCTCCCCACTGAATAGCCTTCCTACCGACCGATGTGCTGGGCCTCAACCCGCTACTGCCGGCTAGATATCAAGGTCTGAAACGCCATGCGCCTATAGCTACCATCCTACTTGAGGGGTTAAATCCTCTTTGAGACAGCAGGCTGCTGCCCTCCTGGAAGCCAGTTCAGGGAGAAATCTCATTTAAGATGCTTTACGTGATCGCCTCTCTGATTTCACAAGGCATCAACCTGCAGTAACCTCCTAGACACAGATTTGCCCCAGTCCCTTGAGTGGGATGGGGGATGAATGAAGGAAGGCAGGCTGGCGTGCCGCGGTCCAGTGGGGGACCTCCATTACGCCATTAGTTGTCCCTTCCGCCTCAGGCCCTTTGAACACGCAGCGCTCTCATCATAGCTACCAGACTGCCCTTTCTCACACATCACAAAACACGCTCGCTAATTTGGGAGCATGTGTAGTTCTTTCAAAGGGCTCCAACTTCATAGCCGACATAAGGGGTAAGGGGGGCTCAAAGGGACAAATGCAGAAACAGAGTGGTCTGTGAAATGTGTTTTTAATTTGTTCTGAGCCCTCAACTTAAGTGGGTGACAGTTTGCAGAGCTTTGAAAGGGGGTTAAGGTAGTGCTGGGGACATGCAGTGGGCACAACGTTTCATGGCTTTCGTTTCCTCTAGGGAATGGCCAGGGACAAAGCCGGCCTTCATTTCACCCCCACAAGCCTAGTATTATCCCAGACAAGATGTTGCATATCAAACAGGGTAAAGCATCAGTGGAACACACCGCTTGGAACACTCTGCTCACCATGAAAACAAACAAGACACACACAGGGCCCAAGCCCTCTTGTCCGGAGGAAATGGTAAAAAAAGAAGCAGCCTGGTCAGGCAAATCATTGATTCAGGACTCGTGTGCTGAAATTTGTAAACTGAGAAAGCTGATCCATTCCAACTGACAATGTCATTCTTTTAGCTCCATGAGTGCCTTTCACAGTGGCTGCCATGGTAACGTGGGTCTGAAAGTCAGTTAGAGATTGGTACCAGTTTCTGCCAAAGCCCAGAGTTACTGGTAGGCATGTGATAAGCAATAAACTGACAGACTCCGGCTTCAAAAGGCTGAATATTTCAGAACGGAGGCAGTCCATTCTGAATGCTGAACAGGGCAGAGGTGTCTGCTTCCTCCACTGCATTACCATATCTGAGGTAGCGGTAGAGGTAAAGGCCAAACCTGGGCAAGCAGTCAGCTAGCAAATCCACCGCTATACTATAGCAGCATCAGCAGCCGCTTTACTTATGCTAAGCTAGCTAAAGTAGGAGAATGGGTTGTCTTGTATATACTCGCATGATTAACACGTCTCATTTCTGCATAAACATTCTTGATCCCCTTATGTGCTCCTGGAGGGTGCATCTCTGGGCACAGTATCCGGGGTGTGTCTGGGTCTGTAGGTTATCGTGTCTATGGGATTACTAAACAGACAGGGAATCTCTGGCTGGAGACAGTCTGGGCTCGCTCCTCTCACGTCAAACTAATAACCATGGCTACAATCTCTAGTGTATTTATTCTTGCTCTCACACAAACACTTCAGAGCAATATTACCCATAAGGATTACCCAGGCTTATTCATGTCATTAGCTACAAAATAAACAGTCTCAATTCTCTGTATATTACAGCTACAGGTATATACAATGCTATGTATAAAATGCTGCAGATGATGTTGATGATATTACATACACATAATAAACTGCTATGGCACATTCAGCAAAGATGGCTTTTCTGCAGTGGTAATTCCTTCCATGGAAAAGGGACATGCTGTAACTGTAAGCTGCACTGAACATGGGCATCTGGCTCAGTAGGTTTTGAACATAACATTAATCTCTGGCTGAATATATGGAGCTGATTATTAGATTGCGTCACCCGTGACATGAGGCACTTAGCCGTTGCCAGTATCAATTATGAGCCTGATGATACCTCATGGAAGAGGTGGCATCATGAGGCTAGGCACTGGAGCCAGTGTTTTACCAGGCAAGGCTGCTGGTCCTCTTCTAATGTCTTCTGTTCTCTCCTCTTCTCATGTCTTCTGTTCTCCTCTTTCCTCCACTCTCTCCTGTTGTCTTTTCTCGTTTCCTCCACTCTGCTCTTTGCCATGGTTACTACAGAGCAGAGCCCAGTTCCAGTCCGATGCTCTCATTTCTGTGGCAGCTGCTTGTTTACACATCAAGGGCCTCTCAGGCTGCCTCAGCCTCTGCTTCACGGAAGGGGAGTACGAAGAGCAAGATGTAGGGTGTGGAGGAGGGATGGGGGGACAGATGAGGAAAAAGAGAAAACTGAGGCAATATTTTCCAAATGCTCTGCGAACCGTGAAACTGAATCGATGAGACAGTGTACAATTGATTCATCATCAGTGTAGCTGAGCAATGAGCCAAGACTATTGCAGTAAACAAATATAAGATTTGTTGAAACGGTGTATTAATCCACTGTTACACACAGACAATTAAACACAGAAAGGATTCAATTTCAGAGTCACGCTTGAGGAGCCTTGTTGATTCTGTATCCATAAATAATCAGCCTTCTCACCTGTTGGTAGTTTACTCGTTGACCTGGAAGTACATCTAATCCCATATTTCCTGGCGACTGAGTTAAGGCTGGAGCCATTGGTAAATGTACAAGGCCAGTGATGTTTTATGTGGTCCCTCCTGGCATTCTACACAAACCAGCTTTTCTCTCCTAAAGAAATGGTGCCTCGTTCTCCGTTCCCTGTGTGCTTACCCCCATTGACGAGCCACGTCTCAGGCGGCAATGTGATTTACAATTTACCCATGAGGCGATCGATCAATCGATAAACTTGGCACCCCTACTCTGCCCCTCTCTCTCTGACAGACAGACTGCAGGGCCATTGACAAGGAAGGGCTGACATAAACGCTGTGTATCGGCCGGGTATAGGTTTGGGAGGGAGAGGGAGAGGGAGAGGGAGAGGGAGAGGGAGAGGGAGAGGGAGAGGGAGGGAGAGAGAGAGAGAGAGAGAGAGAGAGACCTGTGAAAAAGGTGGTACCTGAGGAGGGTGGTGAAGCGAGGGAAAGGGAATTAGATCACAGCCGACCGGCGATTCATCATTAAGCCTGGAAACAGGCCAGTTTGTGACACAGCTCTGCTTCTCTCTGTCTTCCTCCCTCTCTAATCCTCCCTCTCTCTCTCAGCACTTCCCTCTCTGATAGGTCTGGAAAGGCGAAAGCCTTAGCTGCATTATTTCCTGCATTCCAGAAATTCCCTGTTTATTAAACTTTAATTAAGAATTTACCAGGAGCGGGAAGAACAGTCCGGGTTTGGTTGTGATGAGGGCAACCCCTGGGCTCTGGGGTCAGATGTTGAGATAAGGAGGGGTGGTATCGTGAGAAATATCTAATCTCTGCCATATTGCTTCCTTACCCGCTTATCGTGTACATGGGAATCCCACAACGGGAAAGATCAAATGGGATGCTATATGCTGGGTTCAATTTCACAGCAATAAGAGAGTGTTTTTTGATTACGGAGATAAAATATGGAGTGACAAATGATTACTCTGAGCTGGGCCTCAATTACAAGGTCTCATGCAATTTGGATGGCTGCCGCCTCATCCCATCTATCCAGATATGGCTATAGCTACATTCCTGGAACTGGAAGTTGCTATATCATGTCTGGCACAGCTTGATACCTTCTCTCCTTGTGGGAAGAGTTAATCCATAACTGCCAGTCTTATAACTGGGCCCTGGCTTTCATTCAACTTTTCTTTCCTGTGGCCAGACGGCGGTAGGGCTGAGATCTGTCAGGAGATGTGCTCCCCTCAGAGCCCAGCGTTGAACAGCGACTGACAGCTTGTCGTAGCAGGAAACATCTACATTGTCTCATTACAGACCCGGTTTATGACAGACTGAGCCGCCCAGAGCAGGTGATGAGTTGTGTTCTGCACAGGTGGCCCAGGTGTAATTACAGTGTGTGTGTGTGTGTGTGTGTGTGTGTGTGTGTGTGTGTGTGTGTGTGTGTGTGTGTGTGTGTACGTGCACGCATGTGTGGTCTGGGATCAATCTACTATAGGCTCACATTTGGATACTTATTCACATGTTGAACCCCCTAGAATACAAAGAAATGAGCTGAACACAGACAGAATGTGTAAACTTCGCTTATCCTCCATTTGATACAATAACAACAGGATAATACATAGTTGGGGGGAAGATGGGCTTTAGAGCCTTTTCTTCCGGTGCAAATGAATTAGCCCACTGTTCCCCTGCAAATATGTAATATGTGCCCAGAAGAAGATTAGCCCAGGGAACAGAACTTGAGATGTTTGGTACACTACATGACCAAAAGTATGTGGACACCTGCTCGTCGAACATCTCGTTCCAAAATCATGGGCATTAATATGGAATTGGTCTCCCCTTTACTGCTATAACAGCCTCCACTCTTCTGGGAAGGCTTTCCACTAGATGTTGGAACATTGCTGCAGGGACTTGCTTCCATTCGGCCACAAGAGCATTAGTGAGATTGGGTGATTAGACCTGGCTCGCAGTCAGCGTCCCAATTCATCCCAAAGGTGATAGATGGGCTTGAGGTCAGGAATCTGTGCATGCCAGTCAAGTTCTTTTACAATGATCTCAACAATCCATTTCTGTATGGACCTCGCTTTGTGCACGAGGGCATTGTCATGCTGAAATAGGACAAAACAGTCCCAGACCATTATTCCTTCTCCACCAAACATTACAGTTGGCACTATGCATTGGGGCAGGTAGCGTTCTCCTGGCATCCACCAAACCTAGATTCATCCGTTGGACTGCCAGATGGTGATGTGTGATTCATCACTCCAGAGAATGCATTTCCACTGCTCCAGAGTCCAATGGGGGTGAGCTTTACACCACTCCAGCCGACGCTTGGCAATGCGCATGGTGATCTTAGGCTTGTGTGCGGCTGCTCGGCCATGAAAAAAATTTCATGAAACTCCCGACGAAGAGTTCTTGTGCTGACATTGATGCTTCCAGAGGGAGTTTGGAACTCGGTAGTGAGTGTTGCAACAGAGGACAGACGATTTTTACGCGCTACACGCTTCAACACTCGCCGGTCCTGTTCTGTGAGCTTGTGTGGCCCACCACTTCGTGGCTGAGCCGTTGTTGCTCCTAGACATTTCCACTTCACAATAACAGCACTTACAGTTGACCGGGGCAGCTACGGCAGGGCAGAAATTTGACAAACTGACTTGTTGGAAAGGTGGCATCCTATGACGCTGCCACATTGAAAGTCACTGAGCTCTTCGATTTTTTTTTACACGCGTCAGCAACGGGTGTGGCTGAAATAGCTGAATCCACTAATTTGAAAGGGGTCCTCATGTATAGTGTATTTCATGGGGATATACCTTGATAACATTAGAAAATGAAACACTTGTATTCTGGTACAATAACGTCAATTCACCATTGTGTAAAACCCTTCAAATTGTGGCGCTCTCTCTATTTCCCACTTCTAATATTATTCTAAACTGTTTAGAATACGATCAATGTATGTCAAGTGTCAAAGAACGGTGGGGGTTCAACCATTGTACTTGGTATGTGTTCGGAAACGTGTGCTTTCACTGTAATGGCATGTGGATAATGAATTCAGTTCAGGCAAAAGCTGTTCCCCATTCAAATTAGTTTACATCTCAGCTGGATAAGGGGTCAGCATGTACAGTAGAATGCAGCAGAGAGGTGTTAGTTAAACCCTATTCTAAAAGCTCCCACCATCCACCACCCCATTAACAGCCCTGGCTAGTTCATGCATCAGCCTCACTTTCTCCAGTTGCGTTTTGATATGCTGGATGTATTAAGTAGAAATGGGGAGATGTCAGGAAGGTAGGAATGGTCTCCCGACACTTTCCATAAATCTATTCAATTAGAGGAATCACTGGAGCCTACCGCCATCAAGACTTTGACAGCTTCTCCCACCTTCATGGGAGACTGTAGACAAGTTGTCTTAAGGAGCTCTAGTCTAGGAGAAGACATTAAACCCAAAGAAGGTTCTTTCCAGGAGAACTGAAAAAATGGTGCCAGTCTCTCCCCATGGGAGGAGCCTGGAATGTCATGACCCCATGTGAGTGATTTCACTTAGGGTTTTTGAAGGGAAAAGTCTAATGGGAATTGTGGTTTATTCTTTTGTGAAAGGTATTTATGTGTCTCAGCGAAAGGAACGCAGATGCATCTTTGGTTTTCAAACTGAAATGAAGTCGAGAACGGAAATGTGTGATCGATTCTGGTAGACAAAGTGTAGCCTAGATTTAACAGCAAAACAAATTTCACTGGGTCAGAAATAAGGGTTGTTATTGATGAATGACTAAGCATTTTTATGAGGTTGTCAACTGGTTCAGTTAATTAGGTTAGCAAATTGTAAATGAATTAAGTCTCCATGATCATCCATCTCTTAGTTACTAGAATTAATTAAGTCTCCATGATCATCCATCTCTTAGTTACTAGAATTTCCCACTGTGAGACATTCAATATTTTTGACAGGATCACATAAAATGTCCAAATAAGCTAAGTAGGTCTACTGAAATTTCATGGGACTAAAGCAGTGAATGTGTGGTGTGAAAGATCACCCACATTAAATATCATATAACGGTACAAAGATCCTTGACAAAAAACTCTTGGAAGTCTGTACTCCCTCGAGAAAGTTTGTGTTTGCAAAAAGGTTGAAGAGGTTATGGAGACACTGAAGTGGATCAAATAATTTGGAGAAGAAGGGCTTAAAGGATCAAACCGCACTTATTGAGAGATGACTGAAAACATCTGGGTTCACTCTATGACACGCACACGCACACACTCACACATCCAGAGGGACGCAGGCTAGTATTCAACCCGTCTCTAATCTTGGGTCAAACACAGGGTGCCGTGGGATGCACCTGTACCAAACCTGGTGGGAGAAGGACTTGAGACACTAGGGACATGAGACACTAGAGACATGAGACACTAGAGACATGAGACACTAGAGACATGAGACACGAGACACTACGGACATGAGACACTAGAGACATGAGACACTAGAGACATGAGACACTAGAGACATGAGACACTAGAGACATGAGACACTAGAGACATGAGACACGAGACACTACGGACATGAGACACTAGAGACATGAGACACTAGAGACATGAGACACTAGAGACATGAGACACTAGAGACATGAGACACTAGAGACATGAGACACGAGACACTACGGACATGAGACACTAGAGACATGAGACACTAGAGACATGAGACACTAGAGACATGAGACACTAGAGACATGAGACACTAGAGACATGAGACACGAGACACTACGGACATGAGACACTAGAGACATGAGACACTAGGGACATGAGACACTAGAGACATGAGACACTAGAGACATGAGACATGAAACACTAGGGGCATGAAACATGAGACATTAGGGACATGAGACACTAGGGGCATAAGATGCTAGGGACATGAGATGCTAGAGACATGAGACACAAAGGATATGAGACGCTAGGGACATGAGACACTAGGGACATGAGACGCTAGGGACGTGAGACACTAGGGACATGAGACACTAGGGACATGAGATGCTAGGATTTGAGTTTCTCACTGAGGTCAAGCTACATATGCTGTGTTTTGGTTCCACCACATTGACTTGATGAACGTCAATGTATGGGTGGGCCAAGAGAGGCCCACACACACACAAGCCATCTTTGCATATCTTCGATGGCCTCATCCGCTATAGCTCTTATCCATGTTTGTGTCTTATGTACACATGTCTGAGATCCCAGAGGTCCCAATCAAAATGAGATACTCTAGCTGAGGATAGAAGGAGTGAAACTCATTGATAGGCTACAGTACATGTGTGTAGTGGTGGCCATTTTGGGGTGCTAACAAGAGTTTCTTGTCATTCCTCAGGTCCCATCATGGCCTCCACGGAGCATGGCACAGCACTAGAAGAGGCAGGCGGCGTGAGAAGGCTGGTCCAGCAGAACCCTGGCAGGGGCAACCAGAACCACAGACCAGCCGGCTGGAAGAGGAGACGCCCACGACCCCGTCTCTCCCACAAGGGCCCAATGCCATTCTAGAGCAAAGTGAGTCCCATACCGCACCACACGTCTCATGCAGAGGCTATCAATGAATCAACTTTGGCCCCTGATGCCAAAGTTCATTACATTTCTAGAGAATATCTTACCCTTCATCTGATAATCGGGGCTGATGATAAAAACTGAGGTCAAGTGTGAGATCCGGTCTTCAAGACCGATCCCTCTCTTGGCCGTATCACTCAGCATGTTTAGACAGCGTGTGGAAGAGTCAAACTGTAACAGGAAGGAAAGTACATCTGTTAATGGCTATCACGTCCTCCCCTCTCAAGTCAACCACAACACAGGGGCGTTATTGTTGGCACAGACAAACAGCACGTCCTTACAAGATTATTGGACTTTAGGCTACTGGTTTACTGGTTCATCTTACTCCAGAAGTGTTGTTTACACAGTGAAACCTAATATATTCGTTTTTGAGGAAGGTCAATTATACTCAGAAATGTCATCTGCGTGAGAGAACAAACATTTCCATAAATCTGATAAATTCAATTAAAACCTTTAAACTGATAAAGTACAATTAAAACCATTTACCAAAGTCGGGGTTGAATTTCATAGCACCACCAAAGTAGTGTATCTTTCATAGCAGCACGACAGTAGTATATCTTTCATATCAGCACCACGGAAGTGTATAGCAGCACCAAAGTAGTGTATCTTTCATAGCAGCACCACAGTAGTGTATCTTTCATAGCAGCACGACAGTAGTGTATCTTTCATATCAGCACCACAGTAGTGTATAGCAGCACCAAAGTAGTGTATCTTTCATAGCAGCACCACAATAGTGTATCTTTCATAGCAGCACCACTGTAGTGTGTCTTTCATAGCAGCACCACGGTAGTGTGTCTTTCATAGCAGCACCACGGTAGTGTATCTTTCATAGCAGCACCACAGTAGTGTATCTTTCACAAGAAAGAATATTTGACTTTCCATCAAGAAAAACAAGGCTTTGTGTGAAACGGCTTTCATCCCACAATGTGTGAAAATATTGTAGTTTCACCTTCCACCAATTTTCAACGCCATTTCAACGCCAAAATAGACCCTGTGTCATTCAATTAACTCCAAGCAGGTTTTACGGAAGAAATAGCACTCAAGACAATCACACAAGAGCACAGCTAGCATCTGAGCAGACATTCAGTCCTCTTGCTCAACATACGTAATCAGAGCTATAATTCTAAAGCCTCAGTGTTGACCTACTGGAGAAGGGAAGTTCCACCGTGAGGGTCTTGAATGGAAGCCCATTTGCCCAGGCATGAACTGCTATGGAGTGAGGAGACCAGGACCCATTCACATGTCTCCCAGACCCATTGAGAGACAGGGGAGCTTGGCAATGTACAACACCCCTGCAGGAGGTGCCAACCACACAACACCAGCCTGCCATAAATTACCCCCAGTACTAGAGGTTGCTTGGGAAGAGATATACGTGTCATTCCCTTAAAGGCATCCTTAATCAGTTTCAAAGGGAAGTGGATGAAAGCCCAAGAAGGTGAGAAGCTCCACTGGTTTTAGTCCCCACATGGGTTTTACAATCTATAGCTAATTATGGATTGTTATTGTTTTTTGTAGTATTTTTAGAAAGAGTGAGAATTCTTTTGACTCTCCTCTCTTCTCCACTCCTCTCCAAGGGAACTTCAGATGCAGAGGCACAAAGGTGCAAAAAAGAGCCAGGATAGAGCTAGGGCACACTGTGATTGTGGGACAACACAGCAACTTGAAGGTTCAATGCTCTGCACGACCAATAAAATGTGAGCATTCACTCTGGACGTTGAGCGGTCAATGGCTTGTTTTCAGTGCCAGAATGGCGGCCACACAATGAGGGAAGCTTCAGGAAGTTGGTGGAGCTCTATAAAAGGGGAACGGCTCAGTGACTCACAATGCTTTCACTACAAACGGCACTTCAATCACAACAAGACGAAGATTTCTCTTTTTGTTCTCTTCCCTCTCCGGTTCCTCTCGCCTTGCTAAGTTCATAGTTCACCTCATTCAGAGATTTTTCACTCCAAAGTTCAGCATACCCATAGTAAGGCATACCAGTTAGCTCAACCTGATCAGCATGCCAATCAAGCCATTAACTGCCTTGGTTTTAGAAAGTTAGAAGAGTCTATAGGAGAATGGCATTGTCTACTGTCCTCCAAAGCCCTTTAGAACCTTGTTTCATCTACTAAACCGGAGAATAAATGAAACATTCTCTACATATCTACATATGATTGAGGTTCTACATTTGAGTTTTGGGCGTGTACCACTAATCTCCAGTATATGAGAAGAACTGTATACCCCCCCAACCCCCCCTCCACCCCCGCCCCCAGTTCATCCATTCCCAGCCGAGTGCAGTCTGACTGGGGGAATTAACCCTTCACGAGGCCTGATAACCAGCAGGTCACATTGAGACCACTCTATCTTTCTACATGTCTCTGCCTTTTTGTCCCTCTGCTTCTTCTGATTGTAGGAAGCAGTTCTTGAGAAACAGCTGGAGCAGCACATTGTTTCACCCCAGAGGAAAGATTTAAGCTCAACCGAGTTCAACGGAGATACGAGTTGGAGAAAAATGTGATTTCTCAATATACCAGACTATGGATCCAAGTCATAATTAGTCCTAATTAGTGAACAATATGAGTGGGGAAGGTGTGTGACTCGACAATATCGATCACTCCACTTAAACCGCACCAGAACCACAACCTCCACCTCCCTCTGTTTCAGTGTCAAAGACAGCTCATCCATTATATTCTGACACCTCAGGCAAGAGAGAGGTGAACTAACTTGTGGTTACACAATCCAGATGTGCCGAAATATTAGAGGTAACCCGGGTCATCAGTAGCCCGGGTCATCCATTGGAGATCCTGTTGAGTCTCCGAGCAGAAGAGGTGCTACAGGATTACAAACCCTTTAGAATGACAGTATTGCATCAAAAGCATGTTTTTAGGGAGCCTCCATGTGAGATAGCTCTCTATCAAAACAATATAGAGACAGCGACTTTTCACCACTGAAAATGACTCTCTGATACATTCAGAAGATGTTACCTGAGGGGTCTACCATGCTGAGATCATACCGTAGAGAATACAAACAAACAGAGTACCAACACAAACAAGGACACAGAAGATGAGCAGATATGCATCAGTATACTGGCATTACACAACCACAGAAATATGCCATCTAGAAACAAGAGCATGCTCTTATCAATCAATGAACCCTGTTGTTAGGCAACAAAGCTCGCTGAGAGCACTAGCCATCTAAAATCTCTCTGAATTATCATACAACAGAAAATAGAAAAGGCCAGGGAAATATAAAAGATTGTCTCATTGACAGGAACTGATCCATGCAGTCAGCATAGTACAATAAACACAGGTAGTGTTCTTCTTCACAATGGTTTAAGTCATTGTTCCCCCCCCCCCAGTATATCTGAATTTGAATGAGCTGGGTAAATGTTTGTGTTTGAGGGCGATTTGATTCAACATCACTTTCTAGTCAAACACTGCATTATTTAACTCAAGAACAAATTCTGTTCTGAATAGAAAACCAACCAACCCTGCATACCAGAGAGCTTCCTATTGTAATGGGGCGGGGATAAAATGGCTGCATTACTCACATAAATGTTCATTACATTTTCACTGGACTTATGGCACTTTTGTCATCTCTGTTTTTGTTTTGCAGGCACTGCTTCGACCGCCCACCCCCACGTTCTGATTTCTATGCTCTTCCTTTGCCATGGGGGGCCTTGCAACCAAGGGGCCTACGCTTGCCCAGCCTGAAGAGTGATGTCCCATAGCACCTGCTGGTTCTTCAAGCAACTCTTTTCTGTCCACAAAACAATCAGAACAAGCCTATCACCCTCAGCTCTAAGAAGAATTGGGGGCAGGGAAGGTGGGGGGTACTGAGCCCAAGCTATCCGATTCTATTTCTCTGTCTCTCTCACCCACTCCCTTGCTCCCTATCTCTGTCTCCTACCCCAAGTGTTTTCTATCATTTGCTTTCTAGAGCCCTGTCATACAGTAGCTGGTCTCCTCGGTGTAGCACACTTTGCATGACGTGTGGTGGTTGACGGGGAGCATGGTTCCATAGTCTTAAAGCCTCAGTGTTTTCTCAGATCCAAGGTGACCACAGTCGTTAGTTCCGTTACTGTGCAGCTACTTCTGGCTTTAATAATGAACAGAGGGTGATAGTCAGGGAAGGCAGAGGCAGAGTTCCAAAAGTTAACTTCTACATGTTTCAAGTTTGGCAGATCCATTGAAGCCAGGTTAGCAAATTCACCCAAGATATTGTCACCTGTCTGCAGCAAAAGTCAATCCATGGTTTTCCTTACAGAAACTAGAGAAAGACCAAAATCATTACCTATTTACTTCATGTTCATTTCAGCAAAAATATGTAAAGTAAACAAAAATTGGACCTGAGTGAGGATTCAATTTCACCACACATATAATCAAAACAATCTGCTGTAAGCATCACGATAATGATTTCACATGGAAGATTCTTTAATCCAAAACTCTTTACGGGGGTTAAGCAATTTTCCCAAGGTTACAGACACAGTGTCCCACCTGGGATAAGAGTCCTCTGATCCCAAATCCCAATCCCATTCCCAATCCCCGGCCCCCAGCAGCTGCTCTACACGACTGTTAACTGGCAGGACTGGTCTGGTCTGCTCTCTGAACAACAGACCCTTGCCTTTTAATGAAGTGCCAAATAATAACCTACTCCACAATGCTGCCAGGATGGAAGGAATGAAAGGAAGAGATAAATGAGAAACACATGACCTCTTGTTTGAAGTCTGGATAACACTGACACATATGCATTTCCATACATTTCTAGACACAAGACAAATCCCAATTATAGGCAGTGGTAGCAAGGAGGACAGTTAAATTAGACCAAAAACACTTTTCAAGCAGAGTCATGCTGTCAGCTCAGTAAATATACCACCGTGTTCTGCCTACCAACAGTGCTCTATCTTCTCTGACTATTTCGTGTGAGGCTGGATTCAACCCTTTGACTGAGATCTATGATTGACGGAATGTGCCCTGCCTTTCCATCGTACTGGAATAATATTACTGTTTTGTTCAAATGCTTTTCTATTTTCATGTATTGTTTCCTCAGGGTGCTGTGATAGAAGGCTGTACCAGAGCAATCTCTATTTTGCGCATTTATTTAAGAAACACAAACATTTCTATATAACAAGCATATTGCCATAATATATTGTATCTTTGCTCTCCCTGCCTATGTAGAACACCACTACAGCCATGTATCCAGGCTCAGTCATTATGGTTCTTTATCCCCCTGTTGGGTACAGTTGCCTTTTTAGCTTGCTCTTCCACACACAGGTGGTGATGGCTTTGATCATGATGTTCATTAAATCCCATGGCTAATCTCTCTCAGATGGGCCCTTCCCCTAGGCTGGGGCCACTCACAGGCAGAGCTTATTGTCTAATTGGTTTAGATCTGAACCCCCCACGCCCCCCCCTCCCACCTCCAACCCTAAACACCTTGCTGATCTATCTAACTATGTAACACGCTACAATTGGGACCTGTAGAGCACATGCCATCCAATCAGCATCCAGTTTGCTATTAGGTGTGGGAGGGATGTTGAAAATCAGTTTTTTGGTTGGTCTCTTAATCCAAATCTGGCTTCAACTAAACTAAGAATGGCTTTCACTACTAGACTGTTACCAAACATCCAACAAAAATGGTTTAAATGTGGCCAGGAGAGGGAATTGGAACTTAGTTTTGTAACCTGCTTGGTTTCAACCCAGAGTTCCAGTATGTTATCTTCCCCCCATTGCTATTTCTCACCCAGATTGGAATTAAAAAGCAGTTTCCCAGAAACTCTGCCTCCCATCATGAGAAGCTCTTAATAAGAGAGCATCTCAAATCACAGTGGTAACTCACCCAGACAAGCTCACCTTGATTAAACATGTATTAAATCACAGGGCACTGTGAAGTAATAGATTTCAGTCGCACAATGATTATTTCATACCCTCTCAGACAGAGATGTAGATTTCATTAATGCTCCTTTGAAATGAGACAGCTTTTGCTCAGGGTGTCTCATCTATTATTATGCAGGGAGAGAGTTAGTAGGAGTAGGAGCTGGGGGAGAGAGTTAGTATGGGTAGGAGCTGGAGGAGAGAGTTAGTAGGGGTAGGAGCTGGAGGAGAGAGTTAGTAGGGATAGGAGCTGGAGGAGAGAGTTAATAGGGATAGGAGCTGGAGGAGAGAGTTAGTATGGGTAGGAGCTGGAGGAGAGAGTTAGTAGGGATAGGAGCTGGGGGAGATAGTTAGTAGGGGTAGGAGCTGGGCATGGGCATTCTAAGCCACAGGAGTTGGGCTGGATTGGGTCAAAATAAGGGGTTTAAAATCACTATTTTCCTGTCTGAGAAGCAAGTGTTAAGGGAGGGACCGTCTGTATCCGCACTGTTCTTCATGAATGTATACCCACCATCTGCACCAGCCAAGCTGCCCCTCCAGGGGAGTTGAGCAAACCCAATATTTATGTGTAGAGTACAATTTGAGTCTTGGTCTCACCAAACTGCCCACATCACTGCTAGTCCACCCTGATGATGGTTATCAGTTGGTTACAAACTTCCAAAGCCAAATATCACATGATCCAAAGCCTCCCAATATCAATGACCTCCATCAATCATCTGGCTTTGGTCCAAGACTTCTCTGTACGGGCACGCAAGGCTGCACTTTTGCAATTCCGTTATGCTGCTGGAAAAATAAACCCTGAAAACAAGTCTCTTCTTGATATGAAATGGCTTTCCAGTGTATTGTGACAATATTTTTGTCGTCCGATTCTTGTCTAGCTGGTTGTCCAAAGCTTTTTTTTTATTTTTTATACAGTGTGGAATACAGCTGTATATTTTGTGGTCGTAAACAATAATATAAAATGTAGTCTGCAGAACAATATGTCATGGACACATGAGAGTTTTCACGCATTCTCCTCCTATAGAACATAGCCTACAGCCCTCCCCTGCATATCAGGTTAATGGAGATTGTAGAAGGACAAGCTCAAACTGAAATGGTAAACCAACACATTACGCTCCAAGAGCAAAAACAATTTTCCTTAATTGCCTTTTCCAGCAAAGCTTACGCAAGAAAAACGATTCCCATCCTCTCATCTTGTTTCCTCTCACTCCTCTTCTTCATTACATCACAAGGCCTGAGTAATGTTCCTATGCACTCGTTAGCATGTTTCCACTGATATGTTTGTTCTGAGAAGAAAGTGCCACTTTTGTGTTCAGCACCTTTTTCCACTTCCACAAAATGTGCATTTGGCTGGGAGTGTGTACGGAGTAGGAATCAGCGGAGGGCTAAATGTGTAAGACACTAAAAGGGAGTCTAGCAGCTAGCAAGCTAGTGATGAAACCACCAGCTTAGCCAGGGGTCACAGTCTCGCTCTAGCTGTAGGCAGTCCCTACAAACAGTCAGTCAAAACCACTGGGTTTTTAATCTTCGATGTTGCTTTCTCTCAGCTCGACACGCTAAAGTAAAACCCCTTTTTCAAACGTAACATGACCCGACGAGGAGAATGAAAAACGACTTAGCTAGCATGCAATACATTCCATGGTTTTACCTTATGCATCCAAGCCCTATATTACATACAAAGTGTATGTGTCTGCATTCACACATTTCCACCGGCTGGGCCACCCAAAGGATAACTAGATTTGATCTTCCATGGGACATGAGAGCGATCTGTAATTTTCTCACAGACTCAAATGAGACCTTCAGACTCCAGAATAGAGCAGGCCCCTCCCCCCATTGATTGGGTCCACCACCAGTACCATTCAGAGTTGTCGAAGTAGAGTTCCAGAGTCTGTAGGCTTACATGCCATTGCAACAGTGTTACTTACTAGGTCACAAGCAAACTGCGGTTAAAAAACTATGTATTACAGCTGAACTTCTTCACTCCTGTCTAAGGTGTGAGCTCATATTACTCACCAGGCCAAATGTACAGTCCGTCTCTGTTTTGATGTTGAACTGGGCAAAAAATAAATAAACATAAATAAATAAAACAAGTGTCAGAAATAGTTGAAATACTGTGTACATATTTGAACTTTTGGTTTCTAATTTATAAAATATAAGCTTTAGCTCTTGGAGTACTTATTTTATTTTTCCTTTCATGCGTAGCTTTGTGTTTTTATTTTCTATTTCTGTAAAGTGTGTAAATATATCTTTATGATAATAAGTAATATTAAAAAAATCGTATTTTAAGAATCCATTGTGTTTTGTCATATTTTGCTATGGTCCCTCTGAAACAAGGCATGTTAATGGATGTTACTACTGATAGCAGTTAATAACATCGTGGCAGTATTGCAGAGAAAAATGGGTGTGATAATTATCATATGTGCATGAAATTATAATATAATTATAATATGTACATGAAATCATGATATAATTATAATATGTCTATTTACATTTGACATTCGAAGGATATTCGCGTCAGCCCTGTCATCGGCTCTTGTACAAGTGTTTAGCAGTTTAACTTTGCTATAGAAGAGAACCAACTTTGGTCACAAGGGAAGGCTGCCATAGGCAATGCCAAGTCATATACAAAGAAAATACAGCCACATCTCTGTTGGAATGCTATATCAAACCCATGACCATCAAGTAACACCTTGCTTGTGACAAGCCCCTATAACTCAAACTCCTTATTAAGCATAATGCTTATTAATACGGTATAATTGCTGAGTATGGAGATCATGGATAAATCCAGCCATATTAGCATTTAGCAATCATGCAATTTATTGCTAACCCTGGTTCTAAGATTATTATGGACACTCAGCTGCTGGATAAAATAATCCAGCTAAAGCAATTACACTTGATATATTGAGATTTAACATTTCTCTTTCTCCATGAAAACTCTGCATATTATTCAACAGTCGCCTTAGGCTTAAAGCTGCTCTCTTCTGGCTTATAAAAACCACAACGTCTTCAGACTGGTTTACATGACCACCTACATCAGTAACCCCTGCTTTGGTTCTGTCCTGTAATTTACACTCATGAACACATATGAATACTATCATCACAAGAATAAAGGGTTTTACTTATAGGATTTTCTTTGGTCTCAATTAAAGTGACATCAATGACTCCGGTAAAGTTGTATCAACTGACTTGAAACGCAAGGGACTACTTTAACCGTCAAAGCAAAGTGTTTTACCAAATGGAGGAACAATATGTTAGATTACGTAGATTTTTTAAGGAGTGCCCCTTTAAGTGTCCACCATGGCCTCACCTATCATGAAAAGAGTCTTTGAGAAGACCTCTGATGGGAGTGTGTGGGTGAATAAGGGTAAGGAAAATGTCTAAAGTTCTGCGTGGGGGCCACTCTCCTTCCACTACGCCTGGTGGGACCACTCTGGGAAGTCTGGTTAGCATGCATTGTTGACATGTCATGGCAGGTACCCCCTCTGTGCTGCGGCACCCCAAAAGCTGCCCAAGGTTATGTCATCAACCCCGGGTCAGCTGTATAATTGGACTGGGGGTCACTGGGGCGATATGGAGCGTGACAATGAGGCTATAGAGTTACAGTGCCGTGCAGGGCAGAGAGCGTCGCCAGTGGGGTGTTACAGCCACCCCCAGACGGCCCCTTTGAATGGGTCAAGGTTCAGGACAAAGAGTTGCTCCAGTCTGTTCACTGTCATTGCTGGAATGTGTGTCACTGCCACTGCCTCCTAATCACAGAAGTGGTAAGGGGGCTGGGAGAAGAAGGGGAGGAAAGGTGCATCAGCTTCAATCGTGAGAGAAAAAGGTCTGAGGTGTAGAATATGATGAGCAAGGCACCATGGGTAATGAGTGTCAGACTCTGGCTCCCTTGTGGTTCTCTCAGTTATTGACAACATCCCCACAGCAAGAGAGGGAAGGCAGGGGAATCAACTGTGGAGTGCCTAGCTAGCTATGGAACACAGAGGAGATAGGTTGCAGGAGGCGGAACATCTGCACTGCACTTGGCACTGAGTCCCAGGATCACTTCTTCTGCCACATAAAATCCCTTTACTGCAGTTGGCTGGCCACCAACAAAGCCCTCAGAACCACTAACAGACCAAATAATATATTCTATCCAGTCCAACATATATATTCTATTCCACTGGATCTAATATTTCACTACTTTGGGATCAAGTGGATCTGGCCAGACTGTTCACTGCTGGACAGGCTCTGGTTCAAAAGGTAAAACATTCGGGGGGAACTAAAGAGAACAAAACACCACTGGAAATTAATTACACAAAGGCCTGTGAGAGGTTCCACTTGGATGTGGTGAGGTGTGGTGTGGGGGGTTGTGTCTGCGTCTGTTCCAAGGTGAAGGGAAAAAACTGCAGATTACAAACAGAGAGCCTGGTGCCAGGTAAGAGGCAAGAACAACAGGCTGTCTAATGCACCTCAGCAGTGTTAACAGCAACAGCCTCTACAGCAGGCCACGGATCACTGGAATGGTCATAAAAACAAGGCCAGCTCAAGGAGAGAGATTGACCTCTGGCTCCTTCTGTTGTTAAAGGTAGACTCAACGATATGACATAATATAAAGCGGGGTGACTTCCTGATTACAGACATCAACAACAACATAAGTAAAATATGCCAAGACTGACACAATTTTGTCTTCATAAGGAGTCCTTCCTGGGAATAGCCAATAGTGTCAGTCTTAGCAGATTTGATTTGATGATTTATTTAAGCAGGAAGTCGCCTTGCAGTGCATGATTACTTTATACTGCTGAGCCTACCTTTAAGGTGGAGATTAATTTTTTGACTTATCACATACGCTTCTGCTACTGTTTATTATCTATCCTGTTGCCTTGTCACTTTATTCCTAGTTATATGTACATATCTACCTCAATTATCTCATACCCCCGCACATGGACTCAGTACTGGTACCCCGTGTATATACTGTAGCCAAGTTATCGTTACTCATTGTGTATTTATTATTACTTTTATTATTACGTGTTTTACTTTTCTATAATTTCTCTACATTGTAAGTATTGTTGTAAGTAAGCATTTCAATGTCAGTCTGCACCTGTTGTTTACGAAGCATGTGACGAATGCAATTTGATTTGATTTGACAAGTTCATTTGAAGTCAGAGAGCACTTCTAAAATGGTAGGTGAGAATGCCGTGGGGGGTGTCGGGTGGTTTTGAACTCATTTCCCTCGTCACTGAGCCAAAACTGTCCTCCAGGATTAAACCGCACACTGTACAGCTCAGCAACATTAGCCCTACATCGCAGACTGGGAACAAAGCAAGTGCACTGGCCCATAGGCTAATGTATTCAGGGTCACACCTATCCCTTCATTATATTGTTACACATTTGTGATGCGAGGGGACAGAGAAAGTCACCTTCCCCAGGCCTTGTCTAAAAGCACATTTTGGGGGCATTTGGGAAAATGGACAATTCCTTCCACTGGTTGTTATTGCCTGTCTCTTTCTGTTTGTCAGTCGGCTGTGGTCAGAATAGCGTGGAAGAGTGGCGTCCAGAGAGGCCCGAGGTTGTTGGGGGACGATGCACACAGTGCTGCAATCTTTACGCTTACATTTCTGGCAGTAAACACGAGTCCCCTAGGGGATCCAGTGACATTGTAAAATGGAGCAAGGCCCTTGTGCTGTGCTGTCATGTTTAAAAGGACAAAATTACTTTTTACAGAGGTGTTTTCTGTTGTTGTTTGGAGTCTTGTAAAAAAAAGTTTTAGTTAGCAGGATGACACAAACAACATTTGAGAGGGGACAAGAACAACATTTGAGGTGTCCATTTGTCCTTGAGTTCCATGAAGCAGGCCTATTTATACACCTCAGTGGCAACCCATGCACGAACCAACAAAGAAGCAGGGAGGAAGTAAGATCGCTAGGGTGTCACGCACAAAGCAAAGCTTATCAGTTGTATGCATGGTAGAGATTACCTGATAGAAAGACTGTTGATGAATAGGCTACCATTCAACAACATTTAAAGAAACAAGTTGCTCCCGATCAGGGGCAGCCTTGCTGTGTTATCTTGTTAGGGCCAGTTAAAAGGCCACGTCTCGAAGGCCCACGACGGGGACGTTTACCCGGACGCTACAGACAGACAGGAAATAAAGAGAGAGAGAGGCAGAGAGAGAGAGAGAGAGAGAGAGAGAGAGAGAGAGAGAGAGAGAGAGAGAGAGAGAGAGAGAGAGAGAGAGAGAGACAGACAGACAACATGAGTCGCTACCCTCCAGTTATTCGCCTAATCTCTCAAGTGGGAAATTCTTCTCCTTTCTCCCCCTTAAAAGGGTTTGAATGGAAGTTTTTGTTCGAGCCCACTGGAGTTTGCAGTTTTTATGGAGCTTGTTTGACCAAAATTAGGAAGCGAAATTGTCAGGGCATAACTAGGCAGTGAACTCTCTGTTCCCGCTTTTATGTTTTTTTGTCCTGTTTTTTGCCAACAGTGCAAATTCACTGCAAGAGCAGATCTAATGGAGTTATATAGGCAGCTTCTAATGGAGTTACTGTATACAGGCAGCTTCTAATGGAGTTATATAGGCAGCTTCTAATGGAGTTATATAGGCAGCTTCTAATGGAGTTATATAGGCAGCTTCTAATGGAGTTATATAGGCAGCTTCATGCTGAAACAATGGAACAATGACAATCCATAAAAGATCAGGGAAAAGGGAAAAACCCAATCAACCTCCCCCTAACACAGTTCTCTTTGTAACTTAACGGTATTCCAAAAAACCCATCAGAATAATAATGACTGTTGAAAACAGTGGCCATGTCATTACTGGATGTCTTCATTTAAATAGAACAGGAACAAGCCTAAAGTACAACAGATCGCAGCAGGAGCCAGGGCACAAAAGCATTCAAAACTGAAGACAATAATGCCATGACACACTGACCTAGAATTGCCTGCAGCACAGGGCGGCGGATGCGAAGTCAGCCATTGGCTGCCTCTCTGTGGCCCTGTGGCCTCCGAGGATGGGAGCCATCATGACATTGCACAGGATCAGCAAATCACTGTCAGATGGCCACTGGCTAAACCATTCCAAAATAAATCAATTTTCACATAAGTGTGAGGGAGTTTACAAAGCACAAGGGAGGGAGAGAGGCAATGTAGTGGCCTAATAGATGTCAACACAATGATCTTAAAACACAATCCCTGAACAGGCTATTTGAGCCCAGGAGAGGAGAAGTTGAGCTTTTAAATCTCAATAGTGCTCCCCCACAATGACAACATTACCTCAAGCTGCTTGAGTGCATTAGGTTACTTGGAAAGTAGTGTAGTAGTAGATACTCGAAAAATCTTCGCTCTGTAGCTTCATCCATCCGATGAGACAGAAACAGGTTGCCTTAGTGAATACTATATGGCTTATAAATGCATTCAAGAGGATGGAGACATTACTAAGTTTAGCAGCAAGTATTTGGGTGATGTCCAGACAGCTCTAATCTGCCAGCGTGGATTAGATGAACCCTATTAAAACTGTAATGGCAGATTTCCCCAAATCACTGTCAAAGCGTTCCTCTTTAACAATCTTTTAAAGATGTGCACTAAGACCAGACCCTGTTAGCTGCCAGGCTGTTCCTGATGTCTTAATGCAGGTCAGATCTCAGGCTTCACAAACCAGCTGCAGAGAGAAGAGATAGAGGGAACAAGAACACAAGAAGGAGGGAGAGGGGGAGAAAGTGAGCCAAGGGTAGAGAGAGAGAGGGAGCGAGAGGGGTAGAGAGTGAGCTAAGGGTAGAGAGAGAGAGGGAGCAAGAGGGGTAGAGAGTGAGCTAAGGGTAGAGAGAGAGAGGGAGCGAGAGGGGTAGAGAGTGAGCTAAGGGTAGAGAGAGAGAGGGAGCGAGAGGGGTAGAGAGTGAGCTAAGGGTAGAGAGAGAGAGGGAGCAAGAGGGGTAGAGAGTGAGCTAAGGGTATAGAGAGAGGGAGCGAGAGGGGTAGAGAGTGAGCTAAGGGTAGAGAGAGAGAGGGAGCGAGAGGGGTAGAGAGTGAGCTAAGGGTAGAGAGAGAGAGGGAGCGAGAGGGGTAGAGAGTGAGCTAAGGGTAGAGAGGTAGCGAGAGGGGTAGAGAGTGAGCTAGAGAGTGAGCTAGGGGTAGAGAGAGAGAGGGAGCGAGAGGGGTAGAGAGTGAGCTAAGGGTAGAGAGAGAGGGAGCGAGAGGGGTAGAGAGTGAGCTAAGGGTAGAGAGTGGGAGCGAGAGGGGTAGAGAGTGAGCTAGAGAGTGAGCTAAGGGTAGAGAGAGAGGGAGCGAGAGGGGTAGAGAGTGAGCTAAGGGTAGAGAGAGAGAGGGAGCGAGAGGGGTAGAGAGTGAGCTAAGGGTAGAGAGAGAGGGAGCGAGAGGGGTAGAGAGTGAGCTAAGGGTAGAGAGTGGGAGCGAGAGGGGTAGAGAGTGAGCTAGAGAGTGAGCTAAGGGTAGAGAGAGAGGGAGCGAGTGAGCTAGAGAGTGAGCTAAGGGTAGAGAGAGAGAGGGGAAGAGAGAAGGAGCGAGAGAGCTAAGAGCAGAGAAGGGGATCGAGAGGGGGAAAGTGAGCTTAGAGCAGCGAGAGAGAGGGGTGAGAGTGTCATGCCATAATTTGAATCTAATTCAGTGAGAATGAGATAGAGAAAGTCAAAACATGGAGTGGGCCCAGAAACACTCTCTCTCTCTCTCTCTCTCTCTCTCTCTCTCTCTCAGCATACAGGCAGACAGCATTTTCGTGCCCAGCCAAGCTCTCCTGGCACCTTTCCTCCACTAAGGAGAGAAGACTGTAGACCCATCTACACCTCAGTGTGAAGCCAATGCTGCACGCATCAACATTAGTCAGGCAGCAGTAGTGGCAGGCGCATCGTTTATCGGCCAGATGTCTCAGTGGTCTGGTCTGAGCCACTGATTGCCTTGGAAATGGCAAACAACCACTCTAATCAGGCCAAGCTAAACCGTTCTCTTAACATTGTCCAGTTCCTGCAACTATGGTGGATGCTTAACCAGGCCAACCACTGCAGAACACTGTATACAAGAGTGCAAATATAAGCCATATGAAAATATAAGAGAATTTACCTTGCCTCCACAATCCCTGTGAAGTAAAACACATTTTCACATTTCTCCCTTTAATTCTCAAAAAATGTATATTTTGGTTTATATATGAAGTTGGAGTCCCAGTGGTTGGTTGTTTATCAAACCCAAACCCTGAAGACCTTCCTCCTCCACTCTAGGTGTGTGTGATGTCTCTGGTTAACACAGACGGTAGGAATATCCACAGCAGACTACAGAGAAGACATGCTTAGCTTGCTATGGGCTAGCATAGGCAACTCTCTCATTATGTCTCTCAGAACAATCTTATTGACCCTAACCAGTCAGGCTTCAAGACGGGTCATTCAACCGACACTACTCTTCTCTGTTCACATCCTCCTAGATCTATCCGCTGCCTTCGACACCGTGAACCATCAGATCCTCCTCTCCACCCTCTCAGGGCGGGGCGGCTCAGGCTCTGCACACTATTGGATTGCATCCTACCTGGCAGGCCGCTCCTACCAGGTGATGGGGAGAGGATCTGTGTCTGAACCACGTACTCTCACTGGTGCCTCCCAGGACTTGGTTCTAGGCCCTCTCCTCTTCACACTCCACTGGCTTCTAAGCTCGCATCCACCAAAAACCATGGTGCTTGCCTACGGAGCAACAAGAGGAACTGCCCCTCCCTACCTTCAGGCTATGCTCAAACCCTACACCCAATCCTGAGTACTCTGTTCTGCCACCTCTGGTCTTTAGGCCTTCCCAAGCTCTTCTCTGTCCTGGCACCCCAATGGTGGAACCAGCTTCCCCCTGAAGCTAGAACAGCAGAGTCCCTGCCCATCTTCTGAAATCACCTGAAACTCTACCTCTTTCAAATAGTATCTTAAATTATCCCCCTCCTCAACGCAACCGCCCTACCCAAATTTCTTTAAACATTCCTGAACCAACACTTCCCACACACCATGGAGGTACATCCTGGGATAATAGTTTCAACGCAACCAAGTTAGTCTGGCTGGTGAGGTGAGCCAAGCCCTTGAGTTCTCAGAGTTCCCAGGGTTCCTGGAGAATGGATCGGTCCACTGCAGGGGCAGGCATCTGCTGCCAAGGCCACAGGACAGGCATGCTGTACAGTAGGGCAATGGACCAGTCCAAACCTAGCCAATCACAGCCCAGAATGACACAGAGGGATTATCAAAATGTACACACACACAGAGATCAGTGTAGCGCTACAAAAGTGTTAACAATCACTTAAGCTGTGGAGAAAACCACAACATGATCACAAACATAATCTAAAATTGTATTGGAAGTCGTTTCATTGTCGATATCGAGAAATATCAGTAGTATTTTATGTATCTATCTATCTGATTTCAGCATTGTCTATGACATTTTGGGGAGTCAACATTGACAAGCCTAATATTCTGGGGTTAACTACTCGCAGCTGTAAACTTGGCTACAGTAAGTCACTAAAATATGAATAATGTTCATCCCACTGCAGTTGTATCCAGTCAAAGCACTTCAACACAATAGTCTCACAGTGTATGGTGAGAAAATTCCCAAGGTTAAAGATTAACAGCCAACTCACTTTTCTCTCTTTGCCCAGGAAAGTTTATCCACATGGGGGCCATCTCCTCAACAGCTCTTCTAGTTGTGTAAACATAAAGTC
The DNA here is from genome assembly GCA_023634145.1 of Thymallus thymallus. Taxonomy (NCBI): domain Eukaryota; kingdom Metazoa; phylum Chordata; class Actinopteri; order Salmoniformes; family Salmonidae; genus Thymallus; species Thymallus thymallus. Next base: position 15,404,731 of record CM042385.1, read on the forward strand.
TGGTACACTAACAGCCTTAACTATTGTAAATGTAATCTCATTCCAAAGGGGACACACTATAAAAACCAGGCCAGACACTTTGAAAATCCCCAAGCATGTTTGGCTCTGGCTCAAACCCTGACATAAGCAAAAGAGTTGATCAGAAAGACCCAGTGACACATTCAGTCCACAGCTTATTGGATACTTTCCCATCATATTATCCCTTTATAGAGTAGAAGGATTTGTTACATTGACTACCACAATGAGTAAAATGTATCTTGAAAAATGGTGTGTGTGTGTGTGTGTTTTGTTAATGTGATTAGCCTTCAGTAGCTCTGTGGTCCCAGTAAGCTGTAAGCAGTAAGGACCTCACAACACAGTGTCTCTACTCTCGCTGGCTACTCTCCATGGACTTTGCCATGTGTCAACTACACAATTTAAAAGGCAACAAGGACAGAAACACAAACAAACTCAAATGCCCTGTGAATTAGTCTTGGTCAAAATCTGCTGAACAAAAATGCTACTCTAAGCTACACTTCATTTACAGTCGGGTAAACAAGCAAAAGCTGAAGGTGGCCACAACAGAAAGCCCAAGATATAAATCTGTTGCTATTCATGACCACTACTAAGGGGCATTCCCAGACTAATTTTGTGGACCTCTGGAAGACTAAATCAAATAAATGTTTATGTCACATGCGCTGAAAACAACTTTACAGTGAAATGCTTACTTACGAGCTCTTTCCCAACAATGCAGTTAAAAGGTGTGAAAAAAATTGCTAAATAAAAAAAGGAATTAGTAATACAATAAAATAACAATAACAAGGCTACAAGGAGTACCAGTACCGAGTCAATGTGCAGGGGTACGAGGTAGTTGAGGTAATATGTACATGTAGGTAGGCAGTGGCGGACTGGCCTCGGGAGCACCTGGACATTTCCCGGTGGCCTGAGGGTCGTTTTGGCCTGCCGTGAATAGTCAACTTGACCAGCGATAATATAGCAAGCAGGAAGGAGTTGAGGGAGAATCCACGCATTAGGCTCGACTCTCACTCTCTCGCTGCAGTGTCCCCGCGCGAGGGTGCGCACACCAAAAAATGACATCAGGTCTCTCCGCGACGCACATAGCCACCGTCTACCTGCTTCTCTACGGATAGCATTTTAGACATGTCGCACGGCGAAATGGACAGTCAGAAAAGGAAAGGTGGAGCAGAGAGGGAGAGAATAAAAAAGAGAAAGGCCCTTGCCACAGACGCAGTTAAATGCTGCAAAATAAGCGTCATGTTCGCCAGTAAGGGACCAGGTCAGACAAAAGCACTAGCTAAAACACACACACACACTGACACACACAAACGACACCCAGCATGGCTAGCTAAGTAGCCTAGCTAATAATAGTGACACAACGGCCGGTAGGCTAAACAGTTATTACGTCTTATGTCTTTGTGGAGGAATTATATCATAGCAATGAGTGCAACATAGCGATCATAACATGACATTGAAAGCAATATGTTTCAACTAGTAAAAAATAGTAAACCTAGATTGTGGACTTGCCAGCATTCGGTCATGACTCATGCCACATAAGCTAGGGAAAGTGCACATACACTGTACAGCGAAACAGGCTACAGTAACGTAACCATAATACATCCATGAACGTAACACAGTAGCCTGTGTGACACAGCACAGGCAATTTTTTTTATTTATTTCACCTTTATTTAACCAGGTAGGTCAGTTGAGAACAAGTTCTCATTTGCAACTGCGACCTGGCCAAGACAAAGCAGTGCGACAAAAACAACACAGTAAACAAACATAGTCAAAAACACAATAGAAAATCTATATACAGAGTGCAAATGTAGTGCAAAATGCAGTAAGGTTAGGAGGTAGGACAATAAATAGACCATAGTGGTGATATAAATTACAGATTAGCATTAACACAGGAATGAAGGATGTGCAAATTATGATGTGCAAATGACAAAGATCATTAGCGCCATTAGTACCAGCATTACAAGTTACTACAATAATATACAGCTCTGGGAAAAATTAAGAGACCACTCCAAATTAAGAGACCACTCCTAATGAAGAGATCACTCTTCATTTTTTCCAGAGCTGTATTAATGTAGCCTACTGCTACACTAATGATAGTGAGTCTGATAATAGAGTATTTTCTTTGTAAAGGTGGAGAAGGAAGCAGCAGCAGCTCTAGAGCTTCAGGTGATCCTGCAGAACTGGAGATGGTGGTCAGTTCAGAGTCAGACTCAGAGCAGGAACCTTCAAGTACATCTTAAGAGCACAAACCTAAACATGTAGGCTATGATTTTAGATTAATATGTGCTTTATTTATGAATTTATAATCGGGGGGCGTACAATCGATGACTGCACAAGTAATACAAGTTTAAGTTTAGGTTATTTACAATGTTAATCTCATTCTGCAGAGCGACCAGATGTGCAGAGAGAGAGAGAGGTTCAGAGCCCAGCACAGGGAAAATAGAAAGGGACAGCGAAAGCACTGAAAATCCATTTGATTGTTTTGCTCGTCCTCAGTCCAAGGATTTTGACATATTTTTTCAGTACCACCCAAAACAAACCCCTCAAAGAGTAATTCCCAATGTATTCCACTCCAAAGATGGCACAAACAGAAAATGGCTGACATACAATGAAGTGACTCACTCCTTGTTCTGCTCAGTATGTCTTGCATGTGCAAAACTTTCAGCCAGGAGGCATGCAGGCCTGGAAACATGCCCATCAGAGAGTACAGGAACATGAGAGAAGCAAGGCCCATAGAGAAAGTGCAGAAGCCTTTTTCCTCAGAGCCGGCAAAGCAGACATCCGTACCCTTCTGAGTGATAAGCAAATGTCAGTTCAACGAGACCAGGTCAGAAAGAGGAGGCAGGTCATGGAACATGTGATTGATGTAGTTAAAGTTATTGGTAAATGTGGGCTTAGCTACAGAGGACACAGACACAAAGCTGCAAATAACTTGGAAAACATGGCCGTCAATCATGGCAAGTTGCTTGAGCTTATATTGTTGCTGAGCAAATATGATGTCTGCCTACAAGAGCATGTTAGTGATTGCATTGAGAAGAGCAAGAAGCAGATGGGAAGTAAAGGAAGAGGGTCTTTGGTAACTATGATGTCCAAAACAACAGCAAATAAAGTGATTGAAGTCATCAGAATGTTGATTCAGCAGACAATTGCTGTTGAAGTGAGTAAGGCAGGGATGTTCTCAATACAAATAAACACAACACAGGATTTAACATCCATAGACCAGTGTGCAGTAGTTCTGCGATGTCACTAATGTTGTCCTCGAGAGACTCAATGTGGTCATTGACTGTGAGTCATCGACTGGACAGTCCTTTGTGGACCTTGTGAAACAGACCCTTGAGAAGATGGACATAGATATTAAACAGTGTTGGTAATGCAACAATTGGAGCAGCTAATATGCAGGGACAATACAGGGGCTTCTCTGCATTGCTCACAGGAGAGTCTCCTAACCAAGTTTACTAGTGATAATTACTTACTGGTTACTCTGAAGTAGCTATGCTATGACTCTTAACAGGCTGACAAGGGTGAAAGAAAATTTGCTGTGAGATAAAGGCATGTTTTTTGGACTTTCGTATTATACTTGCAGTTATTTATCCAATGTTCAATTTCTTTGACTCAGTGTATAGATGTGTTTACTTTTGTGCTGTTTGCTTTATGGTAATCAGAATTTTTTTGTAGAGGAGTTATTTTTTTACTTTTGTATTACACTTACTTACATTTTTGTAGCTTATGTTCATGTTCAGTGAATGTGTGTGTGTGAAGTTTTTTGATACTTTTGATATGCTTGATGCTTGACTATAAAGATAATCATTTAAACATTTGAGTTAACTCTGTATATCTCGTTCTCTTTTTAAAAAGTGTAAGCTAATTGTTTTGTGTGTCTAGACTTGTACATTTGTATGTGCTGTGATTGGTGTATTCCTAGTTTTTGAGGGTCCACCCATAGCCATAGCATACCTTGAAAACTCAGTGTTCAGATAGGCTACTTGTTGGTCAGTCCCAAATGTTCGTATTTTGTAATGTGGATAACTTTCTTCCCAGATGAACATAGTGGCCAAATTATAACTAGTTTGGTACCCGTTACATCAACAAATAGGGTAAGCCTACAACATTTGCGGTCTGGTGGTTTGCGTGAACAGGGTGGCCTGGGATGGAGTCAAATTCCAGGCCTGAATTAGTGTTTCAGTCCGCCCCTGTAGGTAGGGATAAAAGTGACTAAGCAATCAGGATAGATGATAAAACAGAGTAGCAGCAGTGTATGTGAAGAGCGGGAAAGAGTGTCTATGTATGAGTGTGTGTGGCGTCTATATGCATGTGTATGTGTGTTCTGTGTGTGTGCGCGTATGTCTCCGTCCTCATTTGGGTACACTGACTTCAATACAAAACCAAGGAGGCTCATATTTTCATCTTCTGTGGTTTGGTAACTTCCTGTTCTTCGACGGACATTTCAAAGTATGCAGCGTCAGTCTCGCAAAGGAGGCTTTAATCGCAAGGGGGAGTTACGTTTCCACTCCGTTGTGCAACGTAAGGGAGTGCTTATCGGTAATGTGAACAAGGCTTTAAGACTGCAAATGCTCGGCATCAGTCACAAGTGATAATACATCATTCACAAGTGATAATATTGTCACCCATCAGACTATTCTCAATTTAATCTTGTCTTTATATATACTAAATAATATATGTGTGAAATTAGTTTTGATTTAGAATGGACCATTATCATGCACCTGTCGGAACAGGGGCAGGGAAAAAAACACATGCAGTCCCATGCACTTAAATAGCGAATGGAGGACGTTTTTCCCGCGGCTCATTTTCATGCCAGGCAGTTTGGCTACTCCTGTTAATAAAGCAAAGAAATGTGATTAATATTAGGAAAGTTGAGAAATAAATATAGTAGGCCTATAGAAAGCTGATGCGATCCTACTCTTTTTAATAGAAGCCATCAAAACTGTATTCTCATGGAATTGCATAGCCTATAGAAATGTTGTGCAACATGAGCTCATGGGCTTTCATGAAGTGGTTGATTTGATTTTCAATTGCATTTATGTGATTAGAGGGACAATAGAGCGCTGAGTACCAGGCCATTAGTGACTGGCAGTTAGCAAGTTTGATAGGTTACTAATGACCATCAGCGGCACCAGAGCACAGTTTTGGAGAAGCCTAGTTACCATGACTAAATAATTGGACTGCGGTCTTGACTCGTGACCGCCGGTGTGACAGTAACAGCCCTAGCCACGACCAGCCTTTCAAAGCATTTCATGGCAATAGATGTGAGTGCTGCAGGGCGATAGTCAACTACTTAGTTTAACTTGGCATGCTTTGGCACAGGGACTGTGGTGTATTGACACTTTGCCTGTTTGATGGTTCGTCAGAGGGCTTAGCCACCTAGCTAACGTTAGCGTTAGCCACCTAGCTAATGTTAGCGTTAGACACCTAGCTAACTTTTGAATTTGTAACATATTATACGAATTCCAATCTTTAACATAGCTTACGAAATGGACTTGCATTAGCTCACTAGGGGAGCTAATGCAAGTCTTCAGGTCTCGGGCAAGGTCAATCATCAACAAACCACCTCTGTTACACAATGTGAAGAAAAGTGTCATGCACTCAATTTCAGATAATTGAATTAAAGCAGCCTACATTGGTGGAAAAGATAACTCAGTTGTTTTTGGTTGTTCATTGTGATGTTGAATTCCATGAACGAAAAGCAAAGCATGCATCTGCTTGCTTTACATCCCACATTGCCTTACATTATGTTCATGTCTTGTTGGTTGTGCAACAATAGGCAGCAACAATATGTGTGTGCACGTGCGCACATGTGGCTACATCAGCTCTCCACGCAGAACACTGTGTCTGCACAGAGGCAGGCAGGGTTTATTCCTTCCTATCTATAATACATTGTGTTCTTGTATACTCCCTGTAGACCCAGACAGGATAGGGAGCCTGATGTTTTTGCAGTTGCCATGGCAAGGGCTGTCCTTTGGAGAAGAGCAAGGGAGGTGTCGCAAGATCCACATCATCCTTTCAGGGATATCAGACAAGCTTGGGTGTCAACTCCTCTCTGTAGTCTACTGGCTGAGTGTCGTGGTGAGAGAGGAGCGAAGAGAAGTCAAACATCAATCAATCCAGAGATAATTCAATTTTTGCATTCATTATAGTGATAGCTGCTGAACTCACAGAAATACAATAATTCCCATTATTGTGGAACTGGTCCCACTGTAACAAATGTGATATGAATTCCGTATTTTTAGCTCCTTATTTGTTTGCATTTCGAAGGTCAGAATATTCCCTGCTTTCATTACAGATTGTATTCCCTGCAAGAAAATATTAATAGAATGTATGTTGAAGAATAAGCTTTCTCACAGACAGAAGCAACAACAGTTAAACATGTTTCGAATGGAACTGAAATGGATATTCTTCTTTTAAATTGTTAGGTTAGGAATGCTTTGTCTAGTCTTTATACAGTGCATTTGGAAAGTATTCAGACCCCTTAATTGGACATGATTTGGAAAGACATAAACCAGTCTATATAAGGTCCCACAGTTGACAGTACATGTCAGAGCAAAAAAAAATGTTGGTAGAGCTCCGAGACAGGATTGTGTCGAGGCACAGATCTGAGGAAGGGTACCAAAAAATGTCTGCAGCATTGAAGGTCCCTAAAAACACAGTGGCCTCCATCATTCTTAAATAGAAGAAGTTTGGAACCACCAAGACTCTTCCTAGAGCTGGCCGCCTGTCCAAATTGAGCAATCAGGGGAGAAGGGCCTTGGTCAGGGAGGTGACCAAGAACCCAATACCCACTCTGACAGAGCTCTAAAGTTCCACTGTGGAGAAGGGAGAATCTTCCAGAAGGACAACCCTCTCTGCAGCCAGTTAGGCCTTTATGGTAGAGTGGCCAGACGGAAGGCACTCAGGACCTTAGACTGTGGCGATGGTTCACCTTCCAGCAGGACAACGACCCTAAGCACACAGCCAAGACAACGCAGCAGTGGCTTCGGGACAAGTCTCTGAATGTCGTTGATTGGCTCAGCCAGAGTTGAACCCTTATCGAACATCTCTGGAGAGACCTGAAAATAGCTGTGCAGCAATGCTCCCCATCCAACCTGACAGAGCTTGAGAGGATCGGCAGAGAAGAATGGGAGAAACTCCCCCAAATACAGGTGTGCCAAGCTTCTAGCGTCATCCCCAAGAATACTCGAGGCTGTAATCGCTGCCAAAGGTGCTTCAACAAAGTACTGAGTAAAGGGTCTGAATACTTATGTAAATGTGATACTTTCATTTTTTATTTTGTATAAATTAGCAAAAAGGTCTAAAAACCTGTTTTTGCTTTATCATTATGGGGTACTGTGTGTAGATTGATGAGGGAAAAAACAAGGGGTCTGAATACTTTCTGAATGCATTGTATATCCTTAGACATTCAATAGTACTTTACGAGGTCACTCTATATTAAAGGCCATGCAATTGGAATAATTATCAATTAACAGAGTTAATATTCTCTGGCTTAAATTAATCAGAAATACAAGTCTATATGTACACATGGAATTTTGACTGTTGCCATTAAAGATAGGATTGAGTCTCCCACACGCAAGTCATTTCCTATAAAGGTGCAATGCATTAATCTTTACTGTCCTTTCAATGGTAAAACAACATTTATTTTGGGATATGCACATGAAACTGATTAAAAACATTTTAAAAAGCACTCAATAACATTCCCATTCCGCCAAAGGGGCTTGGCAAGAGTAGAATCAAATGTGCACCTTGACATGTTGTGTTTGCTGTAGGCCCATAAAGTCAAGGGGTTTAAACTCTCCGAAATATGCTCCTTAATTCATGGTGCACATTTGGCACTGCCTCTCCGTCCTGTTTCTCTGCACATTTGTCTTCATCTCTGGCTGGCTGCTGAGTTGGGCCTGGCCGCCAGCTCCTCTCTGCTTGTTTGATGATTAAATACATTTTGATTTGCCGAGCTAGCGGTGTTGTAAACTTCCTGTGCGGTTGCAACCAGTCAGGTCTGTGTTCGTTCTCCACCTCCGCTCCCCAAAGGCCTTCTGGGAACGGCTATATTATCCCTGCAAATTAGCCAGGTTAACCCCGCCTCTGCTCTGGCTCCACTCTTTTTTAACCCCTCATTTTTCACTGTGTCTAGACTCTGGACCTGGGGATCAAGAAGGGGAGGAGGGGGGAGCTGGTTGTCAGACACCCTGCTCCCCATCCCCCTGCCCAGGGAGATTCTTCTAGCTAGCCCCTGTGAATATTAAACAGCAGTGACTGCAGGAATGCTAGTCTGCTAAATTGGCAGCAGATGTTGTTGGGGGGGGGGGTTAAAGGGCAATTCCGCCACTTTTCAACCTCATATTGATTATCTCCAGCATGTGTGAAAGTAGTGTGTTTCTAAGATCTGTGGTTAAAAAGAGAAGAAAGTGTCCTAAAAATGTATAGGATCATTAAAAACATTTGTGATTTTCAAAACCTGCACAGTGAATCTCATAGTGTTTGAAAATCACTGTTTTTTTTATGTTTTGTCATCGGGTAGAAATTTATATTATTTTCTACAAAATGTAAAAATGTGCAGTTTTCACAAATGTAGACACTAGCATTGTGCTGGAGATAATGACAAATGAGGTTGAAAAGGTTTGTCTTTAAACGAAGCTGTAAAACATGGCATAGTAGACAACTACTCGGGTGGAATGAGGTTGAGGCTCAGGCGATATGGCCCCGGTGCCTTTGCTGAGGTTCACTGGTGGCTAAACACTCCACCAGGCATTTATTGGTCACTGATGAGGGGTCTTCAGGAAACAAGTTCCGAAGGGGATTGAGTCTATGTAGAGCATGTGAGCCTTGCCTTGCCTTGCCCCCCCATATGTTAACCCCCTTTATGTAGGACCAAAGCTTTCAACCAGATAATCAAAGACACATCGGGTTTTGTCTGCACAATTAGATGTTTTACGTCAGGTAACTGGCAGTTCCATTTGGGACTAGATAGTCACCAACATGTATAATGTGATAGCAAAGCTA